>JAWZYV010000914.1:0-712649 GCA_038373885.1 Cheiracanthium punctorium | reverse complement strand
GAAATTATATTAGTATTATATTTATGAATAAGATCCAGTATGTGTTTTGTATAGTGTTTACCAATTTGATTATGATATTTTATTAACTCAGAAAGATACTAATCTGCAGATGCATCTAATTGAATGTGCTCACATATGTTCGCAAATATTACAATCTACGATGAGAGCCTCAAGCACTTTCGCTTTTCTTGTGTCAATGACTGTGGACGTTATAACAGATATAAACACTAAACTTTGGACAATGAAGAAGAGACTCAATTGAACTAATGATTGTTTATATAAGGGATCTTGTTTCCCTAGCGCGTTAATATACTAAAATTTACAACTACTAGTGCTGTTATAAATATTATTTTGTATTGAATATTTTTTCATGTCATAACTGTATTTTGAGAAATTGTGTATGCGGAGAAGGCTGGTGATCTCAATTCTACATTCAGAGTTTAAAAAAAAAAAAATTCACAGTTCAAAATTTATTTCTTGCTCCGTTCGGGTTGAGTGCCACCGACTTGCAGGCAAGCCGGTTGCCCTCCGCTTGGATGGGGGGATATGTAATAATAAAATAAACTTTTCTAATTTAACCTAATTTAATTTAATGTTATTTGAAAAATCCTTTTTTAATCTTTTACTCTTACTGTAAAGTTTATTTCTCGGCCATACAAATATTACGCTCGGAGACGTTTTTTGAAGTTCCATAAGGAGAAAATTGTTGATTCAACAATATCTTCACTTTCCTGTGGTTTCATTAGTACGTGCTTTTAGAACTCCTGGGTAAGCAGGTGTTTCTCATGTCTTGATTGACAATCTAGTTAACTAATTACGTTTGAGAGTAACGCCTTCGTGATCGTGCTGCACCCTGCCAGCAGGTGCAGTAACTAAGGAGTATTTAAGCAAGAGCGCGGAAATTTCGAGAGCTTCGTCTTAACTTCGCGCTTAGCTTTTTAGGATTTTGGAACGTAAAGCTTAGCTTCGAGCCTTTAGACTGCGATGTAAGAAGATAGCCACGGAACGAATAAGGTCGCCGGCCCGACTCCTGCCCTCTGTCTGAACTTCGAAATAAACTATTTAACCTAGAACCCCAATGGATTTGCGTCAATTATTCCAACAAGGAATGGCGTAAGGCCCATTCTTTACACACATATATATATATATATATATATATTTCAAATTGGATTATTTAGTCACCGGGATGAAACTACAGGGTTATCTTCTAAATATATAGGGTGAGCATAAAGTCTTGCCCTGATTATAAAGATTTAATACAGAATAATCGTTTGACATAATAATCTAATTTTTTCCCCATTACATGGGTTACTGTTACAAGTTTTATTTGAGACCACTAACGTTAGTAGACTTCAACGTGTGCCCCCTTGATAGCTCGGAGAGTGTCTAAGCGGTGTTCCACTTCCCGCCAGGTGTTTTGTAACATGTATTCTGTCACAGTAGCCACAGCTGCTTGTATCCTAGCGTTCAGTTCGTCGACGCCAGCAAGAGGTGTGGCGTAGACTCTGTCCTTGATGTAGCTCCTTTAAAAAAAGTCAAGTGGAGTAATGTCTGGAGAGCGGGGTGGCCAGGGTGCTGGACCATCCCTTCCAATCCATCGATTCGGAAATGTTTCATCCAGGAAATCACGCACTATCAAACCCCAGTATATGTGACGGAAAAAAAATTTACATTATTTTGTCAAACGATTATTCTGTCTTAAATCTTCATAATCAGGGCAATACTTTATGCTCACCCTGTATATCCTCTGTAGTTGTCGATTTATTTTATCGAAACTTCTCTCAAAAATACTGATTTTGCAAGTGTGATTTAAGAATTTATGTACTCTTAATGTAAACAGAAATTATTTGAAAAATACTATAGATGTGCGTGAATATTTGAAAGCTATTAAAGTATCAAAAGTCTTTTAAGAACAAATATTAGAGCAAATGTTTACATTATATCAGAAAAATTTTAGCTAGATGTATATTATTATTATTATAATTACTTTGATTCAAAATAATATTTTTAATGCAGGGTTTTACTTTCATCATGGATATATTATGTTTAGCCAATAGTCACAAGAAACGTAATTTTGATGAATAATATTTTTAATTCCAAGTAAACAAATAAATAGTTTTGGAAGAAACCCTGTTAAATAAAATGAATATATCCCTACTAGCAATTTTGCTCGGGCCTTCACCGGCCACGTAGCCTTGAGCCGATGAGAAGGAATCGGGCCGTTCACTGTGAAACTGCTCGGATACACGCAGTTCATGTCCCCTCGGACGTGGAAACGTCCGAAGTAGTCTAACCGATGAGTTTTCATCGGGTTGGACACGGATTTAGGGAACTGACCCGTTCTCTTTATGCGTGAGGTTGGCCGAACACCAGGGTGCGTATCACTTTACGATAAGTTCTAATGTGGTGTTGACACATGCATTTAAACCTTTCCGTCCCTACGATGCAATTCGAATGATAACATTTACAAGTTTTTTGCAGATTTCTTTTATATTTAAGATGTATTTGTAATCGCATTTTTCTTATATGATAATGCAGTGCAGAAGCAATACAGAATAGAAGAAATACACTTTTACTACGCGTCGCATATGCATGCATGTACACCCTCCAAAGAAAGTATTCGAGCAAGAGATAAATTTCTTGCGTTGGTTGCGTATATTAAAAATTATTTATCATAGAATATGAAGTAGGCTATGTATAAAAATAACTTTCCATATTTCTATCAAGTTGTGCGTTTTTCAAAAACTTAATTATTATTCGCAAATTTAAAATAGGAAATTTCTCTCTTGCTCGAATCCCTTTTTTGGAGGGTGTAGGTATGTCGTATACTCCATCTATTTACGTATATAGTCGTACTATATACATAACTATACTATACGTTAACGTACAATAGTCGTATACTCCATCTACGTATAGAAGTAGATACGAATGTTACGTGTTCGATTTGTTAGCACCAGAGTGCTATTAATTTCAACCTTGCTTTTTGTGTAGACACGATTTTGGTACAATTTTCGCGTCGAGTCACTTTTGAAATGCGTTTTTTTTTTTTTTTTTTTTTTTTTTTTTTTTTAATGAATTGTGTGGCGTTTTTTATAAATATATTTCGAGTATAGCTAGAAAACACCTGGCGAATATTGTAAAATAGTTTTAGTAGGCGATTTTAAAATAGATTTTAATTCCGAAGAAGTGTTTTATAGAACAGCGAAGACAAATACAACACACTGATAGATTATAATACACTTTCCAAATGGTATTTATAAAGGTGAAGTATAGTTTGACTATGCCAGGCGAAAATTGTTAAACAGTTTTGGTAGGTGATTTCAATATAGATTTCTATTCCGAAGAAGTGTTTTATGGAACAAGGAAGGAAAACACGGTACACTCATGGATTATGATGCCCATTCCAAACAGTATTTAAAATGTCTACGGGATATAGGTGGAATACGCCTGGAGAAGATAGTAAAACAGTTTCAGTAGACGATTTTAAGATAGATTTCGATTCTATCTTAAAATCGCCCACTGAAACCGTAAGATGTGTTTTACGCTACAAGCAAGAGTTGATTCCTATTTTAACGCCCCCGCTCTCGCTAACCTAAAAAATCCCGCACTTTGGCGAGCTTTGCAGTCATGGGTCTCTAGGACTTTGCACAAGTTTCAACATTCCCAAAATAACTAGATGAAAACTACCGTGAACAAATTAGCGATAAACGCACCAGTTGAGGAATTTGAAGATACTTAATTATTAAAACTACATTAATTGGCAACCCAAAATAAATAAAAATGTAACGAAATGCTTTACTTACATGTAGTTCCAAATCGCCATTTTAATTCTAAATTACGATTGCCACATAAATACAAAAAATCGACGTGGTAGCTCCATATGTTTAATGATCGCCACCTTGGCGAGAGTCGGGGCGTTAAAGTAGGAGTCAAACCAGAAAGAGAAACACTGCACAATCTTGGATTATGATGGACATTCGAAACAATATTTAAAACGATGAAGTATAGTTGTAATATACTTGGCAACGATTGTAAAATAGTTTTAGTAGGCGATTTTAAGATAGATTTCGATTCCAAAGATGGGTTTTATGAAACAAGGAAGCAAAATACGGCACAGTCATGAATAATGATACACTTTCCAACTTAATGGAATAAGGAAAAAAAATAGGGACGACGCATAAACTATGATACGCTTTTAATATATAGTACTTTGGTGCGTATTTAAAATCTGAAAGTGTTTCAGATTTTCTTCCTTTTATTTTTTTAACTAGTCCGAGTGCATGGCGCTCTGAACTGGAAGAAGGAAGGTGCCTCGTTCAAAACGCGATCGCGTCCGCCGACCTAACCGTTCGGAGTTTTCCGTGGTTTCCTCCGAAACTTAGCGTAAATACGGGTTAGGACCCCTTAGAAAGACCCCCCACGGAGGGCACGGAGGGCCTGTGGGAGGGGATCCCACCCACAGGCTTAGATTCCTCATGTAGATAATTGACCTTAATCCCAGAACTCGCTTTAACTAGTATTTTGGTAATGTCTGTAAGTACACATGCTGCATTTTCGATCTAGTATGATTAAATTTGAAGGACGTCTGCTCGTATGCATGTACTTATGTACGTATGCTCTTGTGTAATTCGATTAACTCAAAGAGGAATAGCCGAAAAAATGGGAAATTTAGGACTGCTTTAAAACATAGTATACATTTCCCTTTTTGATTCCAATTGAGTGAGTAGTTTATTATTAAGGTTATATGAAAGACTTTCGGTGCATTTAAGTCTATGGATATGTCTTTCACATTAAAAAGACCTGAACTATCTCTTTTTAGCTCATGCTCAAAATATTGCCAACTGTAGTCCCCAAGCTTGGTAAATTTAGGGGCAATATTACAAATTTTGGCACCAAAAATAAGTACGTATCTCAAGTAAAAATAAAAACTATTAGCCATAGAATATTGAAATTTTGTATTTAAGACTGTCGTAGCATTTGGTTCTGCCATTTCATTTTTGATTACAATCCACAGGCTAGGGTCACTATTTGGGTCATTCTTAAAATCTCGACGTTTGTCGCCAAGCTGACGAAGCAGAGAAAAATGACAATTTTTCAGACAGGAATAAGTTTTCAATGCTGAAATCTCATCATGATGATATTTCTTACGCTTAACAAGATATTGAAGTAACGCATTTCAGTTTCCAATACATTTAAATGAAGTGCATCCAGAATGTGTAAAGTTTAACAGCCATACAAGAAAATTGTGTGGTTCACATCAGAACTTTTTTTTTTAATGATAGTAAATCGACTTTCCGAACTTTCTTGAATTAGCTTACAATTTAAAAAAAGATTTTTGACCACTGGAACTTTATAGAACTAGCTTACAGTTTTGAAAAATAGATTTTTTAAAAAGCATAGACCATAAGACAAAAGATCGCTATAATAATTTTTAAAATAAAGTAAATTCCAAAATATTTTTATTGAAATTATTCTACACAAAATATATCATACACATAATTTAAAAAAGAAGTATTTTCTTTGAGTTTTGCAGCAGCATCTTCAAACATCTTATTTTATGAGCAGCTTCTAGGAGAAAAAAAGAAAATTGTTAGAACTTAATTTACACAAAGAATAGGAAATGCAGAGTAAGTCTGCTTATGTTTTTTGACATAATTTCTATATCAGGGATTTCCAACCTTTATATTACTTCAACTTCCTAGAAAACGTTTTTTTTCTGAATAGACCCCTACGTTTTCCCCAACACATCGGTATCTCGAAAAATTTTCCCAATGCACTCACAAAGACAGCAAAACATTAGGTGAAAGAAATTTTTTATGTGCCCGGCAGTAGAACAGTTGGTTTGCTCGGTTCCCATTGGAACTCCGAAAAGGAAGCAGCACCTGCTTGGCCAGTACCTAGAAAGGTAAACTCCTTTCTCGACTGAGGCTGATGTAAACCGTGTACACTGTACGTAATTAATGCACGAAAAATGTGTTATGACTTCAATGTTTTCCATGTTCAATCCATATCTCTCTTTGGGGTACCAATCCAGCTCTTAGGTCATCCAGCTGTCATCTGAAATTGGTTCAAAATTTAAAAGGGAGACCCGGGATAAGTCGGTATTCCCCTCACTGGGGATCAGCAAAAAGGAAGCTGCCCAATTAAGGCCATTTTCGTTCTATATAAAGGATCTGATCCCGCTCTGCAGTTGGCCAGAGGGTTTCGAAGCAACAATAACAATTTTCATGTTCTGCGTTTGCAGAATTTACTATGATTCAGACTGCAGGATGCAGAAAATGACCCCAAAGACGGATTTTTACATATCCCTTCTTTTTTTAACTTTTGAACCCTCTGAAGTCTTATTCCATGTCAGTTTGTTTGTTTGTGTTGTGATGGCAACGCTAAGGGTGGGCGATCATCCTAGGATGAGGGGTTATCTCAAAATGTAATTTTTAAAAATATAATTCCCAAATTTTGTACATCACATCATTAGTGCATGGGAATGCTTTTGTACGAGGGTCATATAAAAATGTAGAAAGTGTAACTTTTTGAAAATTAACGAGAGGAATTTTTTTTAACGGAGTCTTACTTCCGACCTCATTTTGAACATTTTTTCAATTTACACTGCCCACTTATCTCTAATAGATAAAGAATTAAAGCCCGTTACCACCTTTTTGGGACACCCTGTATCAGTCTGGTTTATAGTACCCGCAGGTTCTGAAATCATCATTAACCAGTGTTCTGCTTTAAAAAAAAAAAAAAAAAAAAAAAAAAAAAAAAAACAGTGGTCTGCTTTAAAAAAGAAAAAAAAAATTACTGTATGTACGTGTACTATTTCTGAGCTAATCTGAAGTCATCAACGCGGGTTTCGAAGTTTATACAGCGAAACAAAACAGCCGTTTGAATATGAAATCAATGCTGTACAGCTTCTCATTTCCATAACCCTAAGAATCTGCGCTTTATGCCTTTGGAAACTATCTTGGCGAGTAATCGCATCGTTTGACCTTTTTTTTTCTTTTTTTATGGTCAACAGATGCAAATCATCGGTACTTATTTTACCGTCGATAATTCACGCCAACAAGTTTTATCGCCAAAGGATTGCAATGCACTACATTGTACCAATGAATCTGACGTATTCCACACGCACACGAAATCGCTCTTTTTGGCTGAATGACTGTAAAATACATAAGTACCAAATAAGCTTGTTTTGGTCGGAAGTATGATTTTTTTTATTAGATTCAATGAAGAATTTACCCGCATATTTTAAAACTAAAAAGCGATTAACTGTATGAACTAGTGTAATTACACACTGTACGCCGTGTAAAGATAGGAAATAGATACTAATAAAAAATAGTGTTATTCCATTAGTGTTATGCAACAGTATCAAGAGAGAAAAAAATAATTACAGAGATTTGAACTTGTACTTTACTTATATTAGACTAATACTATATTAAGAATGTCAAAAATTTGTTACAAATGATAGTTATACGTACCAATATAGACTAATCACCACCAAAAAACTTCTTCAGTTTTTTTCGTCTCCTATTCTTATGAAAACAAACATGGCGCCTGCCGGTAGATACTCGTATGTTGCCATCGCTCGACTGTTGCATGAACAGAGCGCATGCGCCAATTTTCATCGGCTGAATGCCGCTCGGCCGTTATGCGGGCCGAAATTTCTTTTCAGTTCAGCGTATTTTGATCAAATTTAGGCATATGGCCCGATAACTCAGGCCGGATATCGTTCCGAGCATCGTTTTATGGGTACCGAACCGATCAGTGTCTGCCGCACACATAACAATCATCGATTTTAGATGGAATTCCGTGTCTGGGCCGAGTACCGAATTTCGGCTAGCGATGAGTTGCGATGAATGCCGGTGGTTGGCCGAGCAGAAACTGGAAATTGTTGCTTGTAGGGATAACATTAAAACGTTGATCGTAAAATAATTGATATTTTTCGTTGAAATATTCTCAAAGAATAATTGAATGGATCGTTTTAAAAATCATATATGTCTGTCTGTCTTTCTTTTTTCTTTTTATACGCTGTTAAATACAACCTTTAATAAAATTTTTACAATCGTGTTAATGATTTTCCCCGGAGGGGACCTTCGAGTCTCTGCCATAAACCTTAGGGTAAGGTAAACCTTACGTATAGACGTGTTGTACATTTTTTATTGATACCTAAACAGTTGCACTCTCATACGAACTCTTTTGTTGAAATTTTTCCGGACCACTTGGAATAAATGTCTCTGAATTTAGTTGATGAATCGCTGAGTCCTCCTTGAATGCACGGGTGGATGTGGGCTTGTTAACATCGACTTTTAACTTCAAATAACCACAAGGAAAGAACTCCAGTGGTGCTAAATCACAGGACCCTTCTCATTAATCGTCATGAATCAAATTTTCATTATTTTTCAACAATGAAATAAAACGCTTGTTCTTTTGTATAGTAGTGCAATTTTACTAACTTTAAACTGACAACTGTGAAACTGTTTTCCTTTTTTGGTTGCCCACACTAAATTAATTAATTTTCTATTTATTTCGATGCTTGTGTAAATTTTGTGTCACCCTTAATAAAAATATGTATGAAGTAGATTTTAAAGGCTAAACGAAAACGAAGAAAAAAGATGAAAACTTTGATGAAGTAACTGCTTAGTGTGCACTTAAATTTGCTTTTATTGATATCCATTATAAATCACCGAAAAATATAAATGTGAAATACTTTAATAAACTAATATTAGAAGAAATATTGGGAAATCATATACTGTATTCAATACTTTTAACGATGCTTTACAATGCTCCAATGCTGAAATTTCGATTAGAAAAAAAATCATTTTTAAATATCACTAGTAAAGAAATCGGGAACTGCAATAAAAGAAAATCAATCAACGTAAGCTCCTATTTTCTGCTAGAAAAAGTTCAGTTTTGTAAAACAGATGCTTGAACGAGGTTTTCCTGCAGCCAAAGGCAACTCATTAGACAAAGTTTAAAATCAATAACACGGAGCCAAATTATTCCACCCCATTGAAAATGATGAATTTGCAAGCCGCAAATGTAGTTTAAAAACAAAGGCGTACTAATCATTCAGCGGTATAGTTAAATGATTAAAATGAGTCTTCTTTTCTTCTGTAATTTGTAACGATTTCAGTTTCAAATGGTTTTGTTTCGCTTCAAATTATTTGAAATGGCTGTAAAAATTTGTTATTTTACTTTTTGGAATGCTTTTAAGATAAATACGAAGTTCCGGGAGTTGTGTATTAGAAGATTTCTATTGTATATAAGATTGTGTAGCGGGGTTTCATTAAGCTTAAGAAAAATACAATGTAAATGCTGATTTTTTAGATTGTCCTTATGGTGTGCAATGAGTTATGATGTGCCTGTCGATTTTATTTAATACTGAATTTGCATTTTTCATCTCGTAATTAAATTTTATAATAATTAATTTTTTTTCATATAAGACGTAACAGATTGTTATTTAAGACATACAATTTTCTGGTTTTCTTTAGTTTATATCATCAGAAAATGTGTTAGTGTGCATGTGTTTATAAAAGGAAGTTCTCAGTATAAGGTTTTGACTTCAATAATTTTTTCTGTATCAAATCCATCCTTAAAAATGCTATGACTTAAGCAATTAATCACATACACATAGATTTTTAACTGTCAGTTATTGAACTTTGAAATTTACTCTTCAATACGTAATCGTTTTGTTGGTCTTAATGATTCAATCAATCAGATACAAATAGTTGGGGTTGAGTGTGGTAATTTTGAGTAGTTTATAGCAGCAGTTTAAACAGCATGACTCTATTTGAATTCCACTATTTTCGTGCATCAAGATATGTTGTGAATCAAGATATATGTGTGCATCAAGAAGATGAATTAAAAAAAAAATACCGTATTTTTAGATAAAGACTTTTCGTTAGTAATATAAAAGAGTCGTTTAATTTAATTATGAGAAAGCAGATATTTATTTTTAAAAAAACTCCATAGTGAAAATCAATTCTTTTTACGCATATATCTCATTTTATTAGAAATTTTTATCCGACACAATTTAATGTCTTGGAATGTAGTTCTTGCTCTGATTACAGGCCATAATATAAATTTTAAGCATTTAAAGTTTTTAAAAATAACGAAAGGCGAAATTTCCTTTTTAAATGTAACACAGAAACGTGTTATTCCTGGTCAGAATAACTCTTTTATGAATGTTGTTTTACAGATGAATATTGTTACGAAAATCGGCAAGTGGGTGTATTTTAAATCAGTCCAATGCACAGTAAATAAAAAAAAATAACACTTTATTTCACGGCTCGCAGCTCGATGGCTCAAAATAATACAAGAAACTTTAGCACACTTTAACTAAAATCTCAAATAAGCACAACAATAACACTATTCAGTTCACAGAATCAACCGTGTGCTTCAAAGTCTACCACTCAACTGAACTCCCCGGAGAGAGATCTTAGCGCTTTTATAGAGATGATGACGTCACCAGAATTGCCGAGAAATTTCTGGAACAATCTTATCAAATTGAAATATGGTCTCGAGACATGAATTTTCTAGAAGCCACCATTTGTCGCCAAGTCCGCCAAATCCGTCGCCAAGTTTGTCGCCAAGGCTACAGGGTTACTTCCACAGGTTTACCATTTACCTGATGACTTCGCTATTAACTAGTTTCACGGCGGCGCATTCAATTTTCGAGAGCAAATTAAGTTATTATTTCGCAACACTGCTCCCCTCTTTAAAAACTGACGACCCGGCAGTCTAATCACACAACATCATGATCAGTAGCACCATATGGAGCTAAACGATTTATGTGGATGACTTTCGGTTTTGAATTGGGCGACTTCTAGACTCTGTAGATAACATCGTTCAATTTCTTGACAACTGTATAAGGTCCTTCCCAGTTCTGTTGCAACTTAGGACTCAGACCTCTCCTTCGTTTCGGGTTATACAGCCAAACTTGATCACCCTCCTTAAATTGGTGATTCGTTGCTTTGGCGTCGTAACGAGTCTTCATTCGGCCACTCACCAAATTTATTCGCTCTCTGGCAAACGAATGAACTCTTTCTAATCGTGCTTCTAAATTACTCATGTAATCATTCCGTGAGGAGGGCGTATCACATGGTCGTCCGAAAACAATATCACTGGGTAATCGAAGAGGACGGCCGAACAACATCTCCGATGGAGAATATCCGGTCGTCTCATGAACCGCAATTCTGTAAGCCAGGAGGAACAGTGGCAAATATGTATCCCAGTCGGTTTGATTCTTCGAAACAAATATCGAAAGATGATTCAAAATTGTTCGATTGTGCCTCTCGACCATGCCATCGGACTCGGGATGTAACAGTGTTGTTCGAGTCTTGGCGATTCCCAAATATTCGCAGAGTTCCGAAAATAGTGCTGAATTAAAATTTGTACCTTGATCCGAATGTAACATCATAGGCACTCCGTAATAAGAGATCCAGTTTCGAACGAGCTCTTCAGCTACAGTTGAAGCTTCCTGATTCGAGATGGCAATTGCTTCTGGCCATTTGGTAAAATAATCCATCAGGACTAAGACATATCGATTGCCCTTCGATGTTGTAGGCAGGGGTCCTAGGATATCTAAAGGCACTCTTTCGAAAGGCGCGCCAACGTTATATCGCTGCAAACGATCCTTGGTTTTTATTTTAGGTCCTTTCCGGGCACCGCAATCATGGCATTCTCTACACCATTTTTCAACATCGGCACGAAGTCGATCCCTATAAAATCGCTCCCTGGTTTTATTTAACGTCTTCATCACTCCAAAATGCCCTCCACTTGCGCTATCATGAATCTGCCGCAGAACCTCTGGAATTCTACTACGTGGGAGAATTAATTGCCATCGGCTTGATCTTCCGTCATCGCTCTCCCATTTCCGATATAAAACACCGTCTTTAAGATGTAAAGAATCCCAAAGAGCCCAGTATCGCTTTGTGGCGGGACTCTCTGGCGCGATCTCTTGCCAAGACGGTCGATCCGCGGAATTTAGTTTCTTCTCCAAAATTGGCCTGATATTGGAATCTTCTAACTGTGCTCTCTGTAATTGACTCGAAGCCCACCGATCCACAGTCGTTGCAGTCAAAACCTTCACGAAAGTATCCGTCTCCGTACCGTACTTCTTCTCGGCGTTCACGCAGTGTTTACAGTCCTCTTTACAAGGTCGTCTGGAGAGAGCGTCTGCATTTCCGTGCGAAGTTCCTTTGCGATGTTCGATTTCGAACTCATACTCCTGCAGCCTTTGGATCCAGCGAGCTATCTGACCCTCAGGTTCTTTAAAATTCAAAAACCATCTCAAGGAAGCATGATCAGTCCGGAGAAGAAATTTCCGTCCATAGAGGTAGTGATGGAAATGCTCAATAGATTTAACAATAGCCAGTAATTCCTTACGAGTGACACAATAATTCCTCTCCGGCTTACCCAAGCTCTTGCTGAAGTAAGGTATGACACTTTCATTATTTTCTGTTCTCTGCGAAAGCACGGCTCCTATCCCTTCATTACTGGCATCTGTATCCAAGATAAATTCTTTGTCGGTCCGGGGATATGTCAAAATAGGAGACGTCGTTAACGCCTGCTTTAAACTAATGAACGATTTCTCCCATTCCTCTGTCCGATTAAAACTTGCTTGGTCTTCAGTCAATTTATGTAAAGGTCTCGGCTATTGCTGAGAAATTTCTTACAAAACGGCGATAATAGGTGCACAGTCCGAGAAAACTTCGCAGTTCATGTACCGTTTCCGGACGAGGCCAATCGACAACCGCTTTAACTTTTTGTGGATCAGTCTTAACTCCGTCTGCAGAAATAACGTGACCAAGATAAGTAACTTCCTTACGTAAAAATTTGCATTTCTTTGGGTTTAGTTTAAGGTTAGCATTTTGTAATCTAAGAAACACTTTACGAATATTATTTAAATACTCTTCAAACGTTTTTCCCTCTATAATAATGTCATCTAAATATACTAAGCAGGCCTCAGACGAAAGTCCACGTAATACAGTCTCCATTAGTCTTTCAAAAGTAGCGGGGGCATTGCAAAGACCGAAAGGCATTACCTTAAAGTGACAGAGTCCTTGGCCGGTAGTAAAAGCTGTCTTTTCTTTATCTTCAGGTCGGATTTCGACTTGCCAATACCCGCTCTTTAAGTCCAACGTAGAGAACCACTGGCTTCCATTCAAAGCATCTAAAGTGTCATCTATTCGCGGGAGGGGATAGCAGTCTTTCCTCGTAATATCGTTCAGTTTCCGATAGTCCACACAGAAAAGTGTCGATCCGTCCTTCTTTTTAACAAGAACGATTGGTGACGCCCAAGCCCCGACGATTCCTCTATTATGCCACCGTCCACCATTTCTTTAATCAGGCGTTCAGCTTCCTCTTTCTTTGCAAGAGGCAAACGCCTTGGATACTGCTTGATTGGTGGATGATCACCAGTATTAATTTTATGTTGTGTCACATTACAGTGGCCCACATCAGCGTCACCGGTAGAGAATAAGTTTTGGAATTCCTGGAGTAATTTTTGCACTGCTATTCGCTGCTCCTTACTAAGTCCTTCAAGATCCTCCAGCATTAGTTGAAAATGATGACTATTAGAATATCCTTGAGGACGGGCGACGATATCCACCACTGGTTCACACGTCGCAATAACGGCCCCTTTTTCTACAGTCTTGGGTTTATCGTCCAAATTCAACACTCGAATAGGTATAGCTACCCCTCTTAAATCCACGAGTGCGGCGGCTACCAAGACCCCTTTTAAGGAGAACTGGCTAGGAAAGTTCGTTACGACATACCGGAAATGTCCAGAGGCTTCAGGAACCCCTTGGATAAGAAATTCAGATCTTGCTGGTATAGTCGTCTTCTCTTTCGCGAATATAGAACATGATTTTGAACACTGCTCGCTTCTTGAAAACAAGGGAATCTCCTCCCCTCCTGTCCGTATCTCGTTCTTCTCTGAGTCTACGGTAAAGTTAAATTTTTGAAGGAAATCCAGTCCAAGGATACAAGGGTCAGTGATGTTAGCCACGTAGACCCTGTGCCGGAATTTCTTGGTTCCACATTCAATGGATACATCCAGTTTTCCCTGTATCTCTGTCTTTTCACCGGTAGCGGTCTTAATAGAGACGCTTGGAGACGTGTAGAGCAATTGTTCCTTCAATTTCATGGCGAAGTCCGATTTTAGAAGAGTGACATTCGCACCCGTATCCACTAGCATCAAACAAGGGATACCACAAATAGTTCCTTCAACGTACAGTCCAATTTCTCCTCCGCTAAGTGCGGAAACTTCAAATTTCTCTTCAGGGGCTTTATTCAGGAAAGGCAGCCTCCGCCCCGCAAGACGCCCAAGACCTAGTTTTCCTGTTTGGGGAGAAGTCACGTCGCATTCTCTTTGCACGTGTCCCCTTTTGTGACATCTCCAACAGGTCACGTTCGGATTCTTTCGGGGAGAGCCCCTTTTCCCAACAGCGAGACTCTCCGATAATTCCTGGAGTGCCTTGAGTACAGAATCCAGTTTATCATTCTTTTCCTTGGAGGCGTCTCCCTCTATATCCACAGACCTTACATGCCTGGGTGTTTTCGAAACAGTTCTCGCAGCTTCATATTTCATGCTATACGCCAGAGCTGCCTTCAAATCTTTCGGGTCTACCAGTCTGGTAGAATGTTGTGTATCTTCGTCCCTGATAGCGTCGACGAAGTACTGGGCTGCTAAACTTTCTCGAACATCTAGGGGACATTCCGCGTAAGCTAGGCTCATTAATCGCTCAACATCGGCGGCTAATACCCGTAGACTTTCTCCAGGCCTTTGTCGCCTTGCTTTCAATTCAGTCCTATAAAACTGGGTAAGATTTCTATTTACAAATCGAGATTCTAGAGCCTTTTCGACGGTCGGTAGGTCGTTCAACTTGTCATTCGGTATTCCTAGGAGAATCTCCGCAGCTGATCCTTGTAGAGAGGCCACAAGTTGACTGGCCTTGAAGCTATCCGTCCATCCATTTGTAGAGCTCACGACGTCAAACTGAGTCTTAAAAACAGTCCAAGATGTTTGGCCGTCAAATGTTAAATGCTTTACAATCGGTCTAGAATTAATTATTTCTCCACTTGCCAAAATATTACTTGGCTTCCTCTCAAGATCAGAAAGTCTCTTTTCAAAATCGCTGATTTGTCCTTGCACATCATTGATTTGTCCTTTGACATCGCCGATTTGTTCTTGTACATCGCTTCGTACTCCCTCGACTCTTTCATGCACAGACTGTATTTGAGTCTTCATTTCTTCTTGTCCTGAACGCATTTTCTTTCGTAGACTCTCTAGCCCCAACAGATCTTCTCTTCCAGACTCTCAGACATCTTTGGGATATCTTCTTTCAGACTGTTTGACCCAAAGACATCTTTGACATCATAGCAAACAGTTTTTCAATTTTATCTTCCATGGCTGCTCTGGTTATTGGCATTCAAACAGATCCAGACCCCACTTCCTGACACCAATGTTACGAAAATCGCCAAGTGGGTGTATTTTAAATCAGTCCAATGCACAGTAAATAAAAAAAATAATAACACTTTATTTCACGGCTCGCAGCTCGATGGCTCAAAATAATACAAGAAACTTTAGCACACGCTAACAAAAATCACAAATAAGCACAACAATAACACTATTCAGTTCACAGAATCCACCGTGCGCTTCAAAGTCTACCACTCAACTGAACTCCCCGGAGAGAGATCCTAGCGCTTTTATAGAGATGCTGACGTCACCAGAATTGCCGAGAAATTTCTGGAACAATCTTATGAAATTGAAATATGGTCTCGAGACATGAATTTTCTAGAAGCCACCATTTGTCGCCAAGGCCGCCAAATCCGTCGCCAAGTCGCCAAGAAGATCGCCAAGTTTGTCGCCAAGGCTACAGGGTTTCTTCCACAGGTTTACCATTTACCTGATGACTTCGCTATTAACTAGTTTCACGGCGGCGCATTCAATACGAGAGCAAATTAAGTTATTATTTCGGAACAATATAATTATCCTATATTTTAATTAATAGTGAAGTGATTACGAGTCTGGATTTAAAAAATATTTGGCATTAAAAAGCAAAATCATGTCAGAATCTCTTTAATACATTGCAAAAATAGTATTTAATATGAATTAGATTGGGTGAAAAATTTTCTTATTACGCCAAATAATTTTGAACACAAAACCGTCAAATCCGTTTATTGAAAACCTTGTTTTACAATTATTTAACAATATTTTAACTAATGGTGAAACTTATCTATCATAAAGAATACATTATAAGCTTTATTCCCATTGTTTTTGGTAAACTTTATGAATTTTCAGATATTTTAAAGAATTCCTTTAATTATGATTACCACAACCTACACGATTATTGCAGTATCAGTCTTAAGGTCCTCATTAACTGTAGATTAAATGTATTTTTAATATTAATTGTAGATTTTTTATTAAATTATTTTGTTATAGTTTAAGCAGATTAAAATTAAATTATATTACCATAGTTTAAGCAGATTAAAATTAAATTATATTACCGTAGTTTAAGCAGATTAAAATTCTTAATGATAGCCAGTGCCTTGAAATGCATTGGTTATCATTAAGAAATAAAAAATCACAAAAATGGCGGTTATTCAACATGTTTACAAAATTTATTTAAAATGATCAACGGTAAAATATCATGAAAATAAATAATTAGGCAATTATAGTGTTATAGGAATTAGCATATGTATGAAATCAAGAAATTTTGGATGTAACAGTTTGATGTAGCAAAAGTATCTTCCCTATAGAATGTAACCTCCTCTTCCGAGAGGCAATGCAGCACCCACAGCATTGAGAGCAGCTGTACATCTTCCTAAAGCAAAGCATGCATTCTGGATAGGATTTAGGTCCGGTGATTGAGTTGGTCACTCCCAGCGATGTAGAACTGTATTCCTAAAGCAAGAAATCTCCATCTATTGCCCGGTATAAGCGCGCACATAAGCATCAAGTATGTCATCTCTATAGGTCAGAACATTTATAGTTCCGCGTGAAAAGAAATGGAGGTATGTTCGTCAACCCAAAGATATCCTACCCAAGCACAGACACTGCTTCCTCTGTATGGATCTCTTTCACATATGTTTGCAGGATGGCAATGTGCTATAGGTTCTCTCTAAATCAAACAAACACTTCTATTGCTTTGAAAGTTAAATCTGGACTCATCCGTAAAAAGAATAACCCTCTATTGATTAGCCGTCGATTGGGAGTGCTGTTGTGTCTACTTCAGACGTTCTCTTTTGAGGCGCAACGGGAGTGACACACTAATGGCTAGTGGCATGGCGTACATATCATCTTCGTTAAGTCTTTTACTCAAGGTTGACGTTGACAGCAAGCTTTTATAGGCTGCTACAAAGGCGAATCTGTGTTGAGTCACAGTTCTGGTGCTATTACTTCTTACACATAGCGAGAAATATCGGTGGCTACGGTGGTAATAGTTGGAAGTCCTTAGCTGAATCTTCTAGATACCAAATTCGTTGTTTAAAATTGTTGCTATAGTCTATTTATCACAGAAGGGCAGATATTTAGCCATCTGGCCACATGTGCCGCAATTTGTACCGCATCTGGTTTCCCAATAGCTCTCCATCGTAAATCTTCAGACAGATGACGTCTGGAAGTCATTTTTAAAAATCGACTATTCCTGATTTCATAGCTTAAAATAACAGCAAAAACGGAAGGCTTGATCTCACTATTGCAAATGTATGCTAGTAGCACAACGATTCTCAACCTTTTAACGTCGCGCCTTCCAACAAAGGCTAACTTACGGTGGCGCCTCACCCTCACATATTTCAGCATACATTCAGTTTTTTAATCTTTAACAATGGACATTTTGTCGAATTTTCTACAAAATAATGTTATCAGTAAGGTTTGAATGAACATTTTAAGCGAAAATGGATATATTTTAAATTAAAAATGAGAATAAATGAATTGAATTTTTTAAAAACATGCATCACTACTTGCTCTTTGGTTTTTCTCGCGGCCCATCTTGGGGGTCGAGCCTTACTGGCTGAGAAACGCTGCTAGTAGCAAATTATTTATTTTGATTGCAAAACCACTAACGTGCATATTTCTCTTAGGATTTTTGATTCGACAAACCATGCTAATTCCAAAGGGGCTGACTTATTTTTCAGCGAGTTATTCCTATTTTTGTAATTTTACCTCAATTTTTTGAAACCAGTGTATTTAAGAAGTGTAAATAAGTCTATAATATATAGGGAATTGAAACTTAATAATTTTCAGAAAAGATAATTTTATTTAGCAAAATATTCTGCACGACCTCTCTCCTGAATCATCAGAGCTTAAATGAAATTTTTTAGAATACATGCATAATAAATACTTGTATTTTTAACATTTCTTCGATACTCAAAAATAATGCAAATCTAAAAAATTCAAGGATTTTCAAGTTTAACGAGTTTTAAACAGTTTAAATACACAATTAACACTTAAGATATTTAAGTAATAGAAGGGATATGACTCATATTCGAAAATTTTCGAAATATATATATTTAATAGTATTATTCAAAGACATAAAAAATAATAAATATAAACATAACTGCTGTTTTAATTTTATTTCAAATATAAAATGTTTCACGATCCACATCTAAATAGATTATAATCTTAATGGCTAGAAAAGAGAATTTACATATCGTATTGAAACCACTCAACAGTTTCATCAATATTCCTGTCACTAAGACTGTAAAATGCTTCACTAAACATGAAAGACTTCGCATGTTATTTTTTCTTAAGAACTGCTATCTTCACCTGAAGAAATACCATTCCGTCTGACGAGGGTCACGATAATGACAAAATTTTTCATATTTAAAGAAAATTAATTTAATGTATTTCTTATCTGAAAGTAATTACAGCCCCAAATAGGTTTTTCTTTACACTTCAGTAGCTTGAAGAGTTATTGATAAGTACTCATCCAATAGCACAATGGAAAAATCTAATCAATAGTTAAGCCGGGGAGTGTGGAATCAAAAATAACACTCCGAAATTGGAATCGAAACCCGATAGCTGTCAAAATGAAAACATTTTCTAAAGCGTGGAGTAATTTAGACCAGTCCTAGAGAGCGGTAATTAATGATGTATGATGAGAGAAACATTGGAAAACGACACGCCTTGATCTTTCAGAAAATTGATGATGTTTGATGAAAGGATTATAGGAAAATGACACAGTTCTTTCTGCTTCTCTACACTTATGAGAGCAAGAATGGGGTATTAATGTCTTCGAAGCGCGAGAAAAAAAATAAGCGTATAAATTCGCTATAAACAAGCAGAGAGTGTGTTAAAATCATATTTCATCTGTTCTAAAAATTATGTGTGACAAGAAAAAGTAGAAGATGTAGTACTTAAAATCATCTTTAGTGCTTATATTAGTTTGACTGGAAAGTATTAATTTTTTTCTTATGCCAGTATTTCGCTCAGCATAACCCACAGAAGCTAATTATGCGAAATAAGGCGTGCACATGAGTTTTTTAGCATTTGTGCTTTATTATATAGCATTTTCCAAAATTTGTAACCCATGGGGGTTCAGAGCTAAAACGCTCTTTTAACATAAACCATATATTCTCAAACAAACAACGATAAATCTCTAGAATTCTTATTGTTAAATACAGTTCTCACGAATACCAAACAACGGTTTCAGGAAATTTTGAATACCTGAAATGTAGATGGTTGAAATGTAGAGGTCCAGGATTCCGACCTACTGCGCGATTGTCGATCTAACGGTCTGGAATTTTCGACGGTTTTCTAAATTTGTAACTTGAATACGCAATCATGTGTTTTGAATATCATTTTTTTATTTAAAACCTTGTGTGGTCATATAACGACATTAGTCTGTGGTAAAAGCATATCCAATTATAAAAATTATAAAAGCGGCAAATTTAGTAAATTCGAAAAAAAAATTGAATTAAATCAAATGTTCTATTTCATGCCCGTATTTTGTTTTACATAAATAAAATATAGAGTAAATAGTTTTACAAATTTAAAATAATAATAATATTTTTAAAAATAAAAATAACATTTTCATTATTATGTCTTGTAGCGTGCATGTTTATTTATTGGTCTCTTTCCTGAAATTTTCTAATCTTCCGACTACACATATCTGACTTATCTAATTAACAAACACGGACAAAACTTTCCACCGTCATCAATAATTAGTTACAGGATGTTCGTGAACGCCTAAAGTTAAACCTTTACGGAGGATTTGTCCTCCGTAAAGGTTTGGGTATATATAGTATACCCATGGGTATGTTTGGGTATGTTTGGTAATATTTGGTTTGAGAGAAAGCAGAACATGTTTATACAAGCTGTTTATCATTGCACTAAGTAATAGCATTATGTAAAATCAGAAGCTCAAAGGAGCTACAATTTGCCTAATATCTGTTAAAAGAATATTCCGCTTCAGTAAAAACGTCTCAATGTACCAAAAAGTTAGTAAATTGTCGTTTTGTACCCGGATAATAGAATATCCCGTTTATTAGAGTAATGTTTCGTACCAAATTGGATATGCTATTAAACAGGCTCGACTGTATAAAGATATTATAGAAAAATAGAACTGGTGTTAGTTGAAACTGGTTAGTTTGAAAACATAATAAGTTAGTTACAATATTAGAACTAGCAACTAACAATAACTAGCGTAATTGATTTGTAAATTTTTATAACAGTTGAATTAAAGGTTTATAAAAATATTTTCTAAAATGTGAAGTACCCATCAATATATTTTTTAATTATTATTAAAACATTTAAATTAAATTGTGAAGGATTTTCTGATATACATTGAAATACTTCAGCGTATGTCAATAACGCTTACATAATTTATATAATGACATGTCCGTACATCCAATACTATGTCGAATAAGCATGAACTAATGGAAATCCATCCGCATGAGAGGTGTCAAATTTCCCTTCTGGGATTCTAATAAGAAACCGAGTTTCTGTTATAAGGATAAATGCATCCATACTAAATCTATATATGCAGTTATTAGACAGCGCAATCATAGCCATCATGTTAATTTCAATAGTCAATCAGATTCACATAAATTAACCTCAGGCTGTCGTTATTACTTCTCCTACTTAATCTAATCTAACTGCATCATTCTACCTGGTTAGATTGAGACTAATTTTATATACTGAGGTGGTCAAAAGTTTCGTTATTTTTTCCCAAGAAATAAATTCCCAATTTAAATTATCTTTAACAGTTTTTAGTTGGAGATATAGCAGAACTATAGGCAGACATTTTAGTTCTTGTGTTTAACATAATTTTCTAATACATATTAATATTACTCATACAGTAATGTCATTTTATAGAGATAGTCCAGAGCTGCAGTCAAAACTTTTGACAAGGGTATAAAGCGTGTAAAAGTTGTATTTATCTTATTATTTTATTTCCTCTCAGTCTGCGTACATATTGCCACTGACAAAGAATATTCGTGTAAAACACAAAAAAGAGTGAAAAATTTTATATAAGCATTTCCGGTGCTATGTTAGAGAAAACAGTATTCTATCATGTCGATTTTGTCCCCTTTCTGAAAATATTTTATAGGCTGCAGTAGCAAAAGGTAAATAAATCCTCTACACGCTTAAACCAAACGAACGAAATTCGATTAGTCGGAGTAATTTTTGAGCCAGTTTTCAAAAGTGAGCTTCTCCGTTAGGAGCGTTTTTCGATCACAAGAGCGGAGCGGGATATAAAAATAAGCGAGGTCGGATATTCTCGGGAAAAACAGGAAGGGAGAAAAGGATTTCTCAGAAAAAAGACTATTTAGAGAGCCCTTTCGCGGAAAAAACCGGTAGGTTTCCATGGAAACTGATCGCTCCGCAATGTATCGGTTTTTTTGCTCTTTGGGTTTAAGCGTGTATGAGAATTGTTTTGAGTTTTCATATTGAACAATAAATAATCATAATATGTTCGGTAAGCTAAAATGATAGAACAACATTATCATGAACAGTTGCATTTCATGTAGTCTTTTCAAGAGAATCATTTACAAATCCCTTTTCTATTATAGCTATCTAAGAGTGCAGTTTTCCCACCATTTGACCTTTCTTAAAGGTAGTCTATGCTCAATTTTTTTTTCTTACATTATCAGATTCCAGTAAGTTTTAAACTATTTAAAATAAGCCTGGCACATTAAATCAAAATGGGATCGTAACGCATAACGTAAGTAAAACTTTGTCATGCAAACAAAATAATTATCGAAAGAAACAACTCAATCCTTGCATGAATTAATTCGAAAATTTCACGCAGAATAATTGTAAACATTGTACAATAATTATATCACATAAGCCAAAAAACAAAAATGTAATTATAAGAAAAGTCGATTCAGTTGGGTACTTCTTTATATAAGCTAGTCTCTTCCAGAAAGATAAGGACTGTATTATTTTGCACATTAATTGAGATCTTTTTGGAAAACATGCATGTTCCATATTACAAAATACGTCTTTAAGCTTCTCAGGTGGTGTAGTGGCTAAAGAACTTATTTATCAAGCCTTGGGTCTGGGTTCGAATCCCGGCTTGGACATGGGTGTTAACATGCCCGTCCCTTCATAGGGAGTAACTCTGGCCACCCACTGGGTGCTCCCATAATAAAATGGCGAGTGATTCGGCCCTTAGTCGGGGTGAATGCATGATGTGCAAGTGCCTGCCCATAAAAAAAAGTCTTTTAAGAATTCGGAAAAAACGTCAAAATCCCGTTGTTTTGGTTTATGTTGTAATTGTTAGAGTATTAAGCATGCCTAAATGCATTATCTATATGATTACAAGGGCGTTACTTTCTATTAATATAAAATGACGAAATATGTGTTTTCCCCTCTATAGGAAATCTATTTGGAGCATAATCAGCATTTTTCATTGCATTTTCTTTTCGAAAACGCTCATTTTGAAGAAAATTATAATAACCCTGGCTATTATCCTTGTTAGATCTATTTTATGATGGGTGAATGCTCAATCTGAAGTGAATTCTGCTTGTTTGTTTGTGGTATTACGGCCGACTAGCTACTCGTGAGCTTCAGGCCGAGGGTAGAAGTGCCCTCCGTGGGGGTCTTCCTAAGGGGACCTAATCCGTATTTGTGATAAGTTTCGGAGAAAACCAGGACAATAGCCACGGAAAACTCCAAACGGTTAGGTCGGCGGACTCGACCTGGTTTCGAGCTGGGCACCTTCCATCTCCCAGTTCAAAACGCAATGTGCTATGCCAGTGGTGGTTCGAAGAGAATTATGTGTAAAAAAGAGATTACTTTTCTACATCGCCGAAGAAGAAAGAAGTTGATATTCTTCTTTATCAGAAAGAGAGAGAAAGTGAAGTGAGCATGTGCTAAGATGAGTATTGTAAAAGCATGGAATGTCAGAAGTACATTAATTTTCTTGAAATAATGTTATTGCACATGGGGGTTTTCTATTCTTGTAAAGCAACTTTGAAAATGAAATTAGAAAAAAAAAAATGTCATATTTTTTCTTCCAGAATACGTTTTTCAGAAAGCGTTTTCTGATGAAACCTACACAGGGCATCCGAAAAGGTATATATTAATTTCAATTTCATTCCAAAATATTAAAATAAAGTAGATTGAATATTGCTTGATGCAATTAACGGTTTTTTTTTTAAATTTATGACATTTTTAAACATGAAGCAGTGGATTTGTAAACATTCACTCTGATTCTCCAGTGCATTTCAGTTTATTTTAAGCTAATAGAAAGTACTTATTTAGTTAACGTTTATATTTTTTTATGATAGAACTTAAACTTTTTTTATTAGAAATGGAAGGACATTTCGTATGTGCGCTGGTGAACACAGAATTAATCACCATTACCTCTCAACAGTGTGTTTTTTACATTCTCTCAGAGTCCTTTACATCTCATTATAATCCTTTAATCTGAGGAAAAAAAAAAAAAACTTCTGCATTTTAACGGATCATACTATTTAAACTGCAGATTAGCTAGATAATCCGTAGAACAACTGATTTCCAAATTGTATATATAATATATTCACATTCTTCTATTTTTATTATTGTTTTTATTTTGTAAGAGACTTTGAGCAAAAATTTGCCTTGGAATTGACGATTTTCAAAGGTTATCACATACTAATGGTCTTGATAGTGGCTGTTATATTTTTAAATGTACCCAAGATATCTTATCTGCACTAGAAAAGTTTGTAATTTTGTAAAAAATAACCAAAGTTCAACAGGTATAGTAGTTTTGTAAAAAATAGCCAAAGTTCCCGATCGGCAAATTTAGTAATTTTGTAAAAAATAACCAAATTCAAAAGGCAAAGTTAGTATTTTTCTGAAAAATTAACAAAATTCAACAAGCAAAGTTAATATTTTGTAAAAAAATAGCCAAAGTTCAAGTCTTTAGGTTTCCATGTTAGTCCATTGCCTAAATGTGTTCAATACTAAGGTAGATTTATTTACTCATAAGTAAATTATTAACAGAAGTAAAAACCCGATTGATTTTTTAGTTTAAATAAAAAATAAATTAAAAAGAGCACTTTAAAGATTATTTTCTTAATTTTTATAAAAGTTAGATAAGAAATTACACGGATTAAAAAAAAATCTATGAAAGCTATCAATTGGAGTTTGATATTTTGAATATTTCAACAAATATATACAAATACCTAATAAATGAAAACTATTTACGTTATGCCGTAACATGATATGTGAAATTCATCAAGTTTTGAAAAGTTATGTAAAAAAACAAGTGCACAAAAATTAGACAGATATTACAGTATTAAATTATATCTCAGTTCCTTATTTACAGTTTGGAAAATTATAGAGCAATCTGTGATACTATCGTAAGATATAAAAAATTGTAATTAAAGAAAACTATTGAAAATGCTTCAAATTTACGTAGGAATAAAATAAGAAAAAAACATCCTGTAACTTAAGGAGCATCTTCCTCAGTTCTCGCCAATTAAGTTAAAAGCATTTGCTTGTTATATTATGCCACTCCTGATTTATCTCTTACCTGTTTTTATTGCACGTTTCTTTTTATCTAACTATATTTTAATTGTACTATTTCATTGATGCTTAAAAAAGAAAAAAACAATCGATGAAGTGTAAATTAAAAATAATAGTTTTCTTAACAAAACTTGGAGAAAAGCAAATATTTTGTATATTTAACTACGTTTATTTTTTACACATATTTATCCATAAAATTTGAAAAAGAAATTAAAAAATATAGCAATACCTAAATAAGAAGTATGAATGACCACGAAAATAATTTTTCAAATCCGGGACGATTATTTTTTAATAACTTTCCAATGAATTAAAAAAATAAGCATATTTACACTTGAAATTCAATTAGTTGACCACTGAAACAAAACACTACTCACTATGAACACCATTTTCTCTGGCCATGTTACCAAAATAGCGAATTCTTTATAAAATAGCAAAACAAATGAATACAAAAATAGAAATTACAAATCAAATGACTAAATGCGATTATAACTTATCGATTCACAATTTTTAATTAAACATTTGTTTCTAAAAATTAGGCATAAGCCTTATTATTTGGATGCATGGAACTATAGACACTTTTAGGTCTATGTTTCTTTCTGCCAGATAGTAATATTGCTCAGTAAACCTAGTTTCCCTTCAATATGAAAAACCTTCCAAATCTAAGTGTTCAGTGTTGATATTTTATCCAGTTCTATACAAGTACGAATTTCTGACAATGATACAAGAAAATATAATGTGACATAAATATATAAAATACACTCATGTCCATAAATTAAGGATAATGAAGTTCAGGCAAAGAAAGAGAAAGAAGCAATACAAATTTCACTTATTTGTAAAGTCTGTTTATTAAACAAAAATTAAAGAGCAAAAAGGATGCTCTATGTTTGACATAATTAATAAAAATTGCAAGTTTTACTCCCTTGACCAAATTTCAAAAAAGAACCTATTTACAAAAAACAGTATAACATGGTTAGTAGGATGGTTAATACGGAGTATGTCTCCCGGACGATGGAATACAGGCCTGACAACGCCTAGGCATGCTGAGTATCAAATGATCAATCTGATCTTGGGGAATATTACACGACTCATCAAGCAATGCACTCCGAAGTTCCGGTAGACAGGTGGGAGGGGGTTGACGGGCTGCAATTCGTCGGGCAAGCATATCCCACACATGCTCTATTGGATTCAAGTCCGGTGAGTATGCTGGCGAATGCATACGGGTGATATCCTCCGATTGAAGGCATTCGTCTACAATGTTTGCTCGGTGAGGACGGGCGTTGTCATCCATAAACACAAATTCAGCACCCATGGCGCCCCGAAACAAACGTACATGTTGTTCCAGAATGACATCCCGATAGATGTGGCCTGTCATCGTTACACACTGAACATGCAGGTCAGTTCTGGAACCAAGAATAATTCATCCCCAAACGAGCCATCCTGCACCACCGTAACGGTGTCTTTCAATGGTGTTCTCTTGGTGGTAACGGGTACCTGGCGCTCTCCAGATGAATGTCCGGCGAGAATCAGACTCCAAACTAAACCTGGACTCGTCGGAAAACATCACACAAGACCACTGTTGCGGTGTCCACAATGCATGCTCTCTACTCTAGGTTAATCGCAAGCGACAGTGAGTTGCGGTAAGTGGAACACATCTGACAGGCCTACGAGCATATAGACCAATGTGCCCTAAGCGTCTGTACACGGTCTGCCTTGAAACTGTCGTACCGGTAGCTGAAGAGAGCTGATGAGACAGGTCTGATGCTGTACTCCGTCTGTTGCTTTTGGCAGTAACTGCCAAATAGCGGTCCTCATTCGGCGTTGTAACTCGGGGGCGGCCTGTGCTGTAACGTCTACTCACATTACCATCATCTTGGAATCGTTGCCAAAGCCTGGAGATGACACTCTGGGCGATTCCAAGTTCCTCGGATACTTCCAGCTGGGTAAGTCCACATTCCAGTCGTCCGATAATTCTGCCGCGTAAAACAGCATCCAAATGCCTCCTTTGTGTCATAACTATGCGGTTTTTGCACTGAAAGGCTTTCACAGCGCTTGTGAACAATTTTACTTCTTTGCCACCATTCCTTATATACCCCTCTCTTACACTCTCGTCATTGTGACGTACCATCCACGCCATCTGGTGGTTTCCTGTAATTTGCATATTCTTCTTCAAGATGTGTGTGATCATTCCACAGGTGAAATTTTTATTTTAGAGATCAATTTCTGTGTGATTCTGAATTATCCTTAATTTATGGACATGAGTGTAGATCATTTGAATACTGTCTTTACCATGACACCTAAGACTTGCAGACTAGTCGCAAAATATATTCATAGATTACCTAATTAGATATTTTTTTTTACTTATCTTAAATTTCATTTAAATTCGCTGCTTAATTTATTACATATATTACATGCATACTATACACATATTATTTTCGAATATACAGGGTGAATCTAAACTCTTGGACAAAACTTTAAGAGGTGATAAGGCTCATAATAAGGAATCAGAATCACACAGCAGTGTGGGGTCGGCAACATCGTCTTCATGTAGCTGTTAATAATCAATTTCGAAAAAGTGCTGAAACATCAGTGCACTTTCCGGCCATTGTTCGTCAGAAACTAATTTATTTTTCTCCGAAAACAGAAGACTAAAATTCATAGTTTAAAAATTCTATCTTATTTCAGGGATGACATTTTTGGAGACGAGCCTATTGTTTATGAAGCTTGGTTAAGAAATTAGACGAACACTTCAATCCTTTTCACAAAGTTATTATTACCGGGTAAGCGAAAACTGCGTTTTTAACCCCACATTCCTATGTGATTCTGATTCCTTATTATGTGCCCTATTACCTCTTAAAGTTTCGCCGAAGAGCTTAGATTCACCCTGTATATGACTTAGTTTCAATTCAAAAAACGATATTTTTTACACATGGAGAGCGTACTGTGCGACATAGTGGAATCTCGAAAAGTTATAACATAAATTTTCGATTCTAACGGTTAGTTTTTTTTTTTTCAGAAAATTTATTCTGAAAAATAGTTGAAACAAAATCAAATGTGAATTATAAATCTCGAACAAAAATTTTTACACATGTCATACCAAATCTTTAACAAAAATGTTTTACATAACAAATATTTTTTACAGATATCAAGATTCTTAAAATAGGCATAGGCAACCATGCGTAATATATTTATAACAATTAGAACAACAAAATTCGCACTCAATTTATCTAGGCAGTTTTTCAGCCCTGTTCAGCTTTTTTCACTTGCTTGGGATATTCAAAGCAGATTCCACCTTTAAGGAAAAATCTAATATTTCCCTCGTTGACATCTGTGTTAAATAATGGAGTTCATTTTTCAGCTCAGGGAGCCGTTAGTCTAAGGAACTGACACGATATTGTCAGCGAATAAATTACTATCTGAGACGGTATTTTAATTATGAGAATTTTCTGCAGTTTGTGTGCCTTCTAGCGCTACGGCACTTGCTTGAGATTCATTTGTTTTAATATGTTTAATTTGCCCTGAAAGATGACGAAAGTTTGACTTAACAGCTGTTTGGCGGATGCAGACGAAATATATTTAGCATATTGAATGAATGCGGAAGGCCATGGAATATTTAAGATCTTTTCGTATGGGAAAGTGTAAGTACTCTCGGAAATCATATGTCGCAGCCGAAAGATTTAATTGTTGGGGAAAATGAAAGATTTTACTTGATAAATATCAGGTTGTAACGAAAGTTTTCCGCCAACAAAAAGTTCCTAACAAAGTTAGAAAAAGAACCTGAAAGGAATACCTTTAACGCGGGTAGTAATCACCACCCACATCTATGATTTTCTACCAACATTTTGGTAGTTTTTCAAAGTCTTCGGCCCAGAAGTATGAGGGGCGCGAGACCAAAAACATAACTTTCAAATGCCAAAAATCGTTTGACAAAATATGAGGAAACACGCCAACGCGAACTGCTTGCCGAGATCATATATGCTGTGGCGGGAAACTTTCGTTACAACCTAATATATATGTGCAACATGCTAAATTTAAAAAGTTATGACTCTTTTTTTTTCAAGTTTTATCAAAGGAAAATTTAGCTTATGGATTAGGCTCTACATAGTCTCTCTATTCTAAAAAAAAGTCAAGGCAGCTGGCGCTGTCAATAGCTTGTGGACCTATCTCCTCCTAAACCGTGGGGATTTGAGTTTCGACTAAGGTGCCCACAGATTCGAAAAATTGCGAGGAACCTGCTAAGCTGACTTAAATTTCGAAAATCGAATTATTTTAGAAGATATTAATAAAAAACTGAAAAAATAAGCAGAATGGTTGCCAGATTTGTCATAAAATCATCCATTCCTTTGCAACAAAGCGTTTCCAAGTATCTAGAATCGCGTGAAATTTACAAAGTTAACACAAAAAGCCTAATAACTTCTTCACCGTTTAAACGATCCGCTTGAAAATTTTCATGATCATGTATAAAAATATAGAAAACAATCTGCGCTTCTTTAAAAATCTGAAAATCCACCCGTTCCCTCCATTTAAGGATTTTTCGCTATTTTCAGCACCATTTTATTTCCGAGAGTCAAAAAAGTAAATCATTTGCGTGACAAAATTACCCTTTTCAAGTGAATATGACATCATACAATTGGGATTCAAATTTGTTAAAAAAAGCTTTTCCAGATTACACAGTTTATTATCATTTTTTTTTTTTCACAAATAAATCGTTTGCATGGACATGAGAATAGCTGTGTACACAAAACGAAATCTTTCGATTGCGAAAAGATTCCGCGAGTTTCCAGAACAGCATGAAATTTAATTTGGGTATCTCTCTATCTCTCTATTCTAAAAAAAATTAAAGGCCGCTGTCGCCGCCGCTGTCAAAGCTTGTCAGCTTATCTCCTCCTAAACCGTGGGGATTTGAGTTTCGACTAAGGTGCCCACAGATTCGAAAAATTGCGAGGAACCTGCTAAGCTGACTTAAATTTCGAAAATCGAATTATTTTAGAAGATATTAATAAAAAACTGAAAAAATAAACCGAATGGTTGCCAGATTTGGCATAAAATCATTCATTCCTTTGCAACAAATCGTTTCCAAGTATCTAGAATCGCGTGAAATTTACAAACATGAGTTTGAATTACGCCCATTTTACGCCAAAATAAAAACTATATGAAATAAGTAACTCAAAATGTGTTACACAAAGTTGACAATTTTCAAATAGTAAGTTCGCTTAGACAACAGGAGTTTAGAATTAGCGATTATTCATTTTTCCAAAACAGGATAACTAATATCTTGAAAATGAAAAATAATTAAAATGCAGATTATTTTAAAGCCGGTTCTCGTCCATCTGGAATATTGGCTACCAGTAGAAATATTTGGCGGCGTTAACTATGCCATTATAGCAGTTACAGTACACTTTGGATATTTGCTAACGCGACGAGATGGTATAATTCGTGGTGCTAAGTACGCTAATCTGCAAACGATTATGTAAATGAAAACATGGATAACGGTTTTCCGGTAACCTTAAATGAACAGTAATTATAGGTTTTGAGCATGTGTAAATCGCCAAATAATGAAAAGTCGCCATTGGTGGCAAGCTATCCTATCTGTTCCGTAGCTTTTATTAACTTTACATGTACGCAAGTCGCCAAATAATGAAAAATCGCCATGGGTGGCAAATCCGCAAGGTGTCCAATAGGTTTTACATTATTAAAAATACAGCTGAAAGAGATGTTCTGATTTTATTACGCTTTAGCTCCTAATTAATATAAGTTTTGCATGGCAACATTAAATATCATTGTGTTTCTGAGGAGTGCAAATAATTTTTCCAGCGATTATAAGCGGAGTCCGCACTCCAGGTGGAGTATAGCTCAGGACCCGTACAACACGGATTCCCATAACAAAATATCTTCCGTGTTATGAGGGGGAGGGGATCTACTGTAGTGTGAAGTTTAAATTTTTATGTACCAATGAACCTGCAAGAACCAAGCAATGTGTAGCTTAGTAACATTCTATCTGATCCAATCTTCGGGTTTTTGTCTGTTGAAATTATGTCTTTTTTACGAATAAGCCTTATTAGGGGCCGAATGTCTCATACGAAAAGCGAGCGTAGCGAGTCTAGGGGCCTTGGCCCCTAGTCATACCAAAAGAATAAACAAGAAAAATGAATAATGCCAAACGCCTATATTCTCTTTCTAACAAAAATTGCATCTGGATATCTCGACCAAATTTGTTTTTATTGTGTTTCTGCAAGATCTGTATGAAATTCTTTAAAATGTGATAAATGGGAATTAGATGCCCAAACTGAATGACAATGTAGCTTATTATTTATGTTCGTTAGTTAAAGGATGATGAAACAACTATACAGACGAATCGAGATTTTATGGCTAAATCCCATTTCTTCAGTAAAATGTTTGCATACGAAAAAGGTTATGCTGGTTGAATCCCCCCCCCCGCCCCCGTTACACATAGAACACTTAAAATACAAAACAAAATAGAACCACTAAAAAAAGTAGTGTTAGAATGCGAAATTAATGAAATCCTTGTATGACACAATGGTATTTATCAACGATACGATCATTTCCAGAGGTACAAAAAGTCCACCATACTTCAGCTGCAAGAAAGTTCAGGCATCTACACGAGTAAGAAACCTGATATTAATTCTACTCCTGTAGACGCTTGGAGTTTTTTACCATTGAAGGAGGATGAATATTTTGTACCTCCTCAAAAGAATACATAATTGATAAGTACAATTTTGTGTGTGTTATTATATTAAGTTTTTATTAATTTTCAACGTTGACTTCAGATAAGACCTAGGTATTGTAGGAAACCTACAGCAGAGTGATATGGCGACAAGTCTGGAAAAATGACGTTATTTAAGAATAGGGCACAAAATTCCGCACAGTGAAATTTACGATGTAAATTTACGGCCTGGATTAATAAAATTATAGCAAGGGGGAAATGTGAGGAGAAGTAATCCAGTCACACAGGTGGAGCGATCTACCAACTGGAAGGAAAAGTAAATTAAAAGGAGCGCACTGAAAATGACCAATTTAAAAAAGGTGGAATCTACCTCGAGACCGAAGAGATAAAGAAAGATGAATTACTACAACGGAATGAAATTTTTTTGTGTGTTTCTAAATTTTAGCGAGAAGAAAATCATCCGAGGCGATTAAAAAGTATCCTCGGAAAAGCTACCTATGCGACCGATCACAAAAGGCCGACCTGGGTGAACTTGACCTGGTTAAAGTAATTAAAAAACTTTGTAAAAAACACACATAAGAAGTAATAGGTTAAAATTGGAATAAAAATTGTTTTGAACTTCATCAGTCCAAGCCCTTCGTCGTAAAGAACACAGAGAACTGGCCAATCACAATCTAAAGAGTCAGTTCCCTGTGTTCTTTACGACGAAGGGCTTGGACTGATGAAGTTCAAAACAATTTTTGAACGAAACGTGCGTATCCTCTTACCTATTACTTCTTATGTGTGTTTTTTACAAAGTTTTTTAATTACTTTATCGTTTAACACCAGTAATTTGAGTGATTTTTCAGTTGACCTGGTTGTCGCAAAGCTGAATGGTAGCTAAAGAAAAGAGCTGAGCAGTCATAATTTCACTACTACTGCGGTAATGAGAGGGCAATAAGGAACCGTACAACTATGAAAGCCAGAATGCTGTCTCTCCCCTTTGGCTATCACAAACCGAGTAACATACATAATAAAATATGACATTTTTCGAGTCGCAAAAAAATCTCGGTCTCACAACCAGAACATATTTCTCTAAGAATAGTATTCTCTCTACGAGCAATATTCCATAACAACATTCTCCCCTTCATCACAATCTAAAGAATATGTATCATTTTTCAAGTCAATTTGTTGGTAAATTAATAGTTGATTCAAAATTTGCTTAATGAGTCGGAAAATATTTTACCATTTTAATGTGAACGAGTCGAAGTACTTAATAAATAAATAAAGCTGTGTTGATCAGATATTTAAAGTATTTCTTTAAAAAAAATAGTCAATCTCTTGCAGGAGAAATCATTTTTTAGGAATACAGAATTGCAGTGGAATCTAATTCAATGGCCTTAATTGGAAAATCATATTTAGATAGGTGAATTTAGGGTTATTGCGGGCAATAGCATTGTGATCAATTAAAAGGAAGTTAGTGGGTTAATTATATGATTGATTTTTAAATACCACGGCATTGTACTACCACCAAACCACAACATGTATCTTTCCAAATAGAATAAATAGACAATAAAATAAAATTAAAGTCTAAAATGATTAAATTAATACACCAATCTTTTGATATTATTTACTTCTATTTTATAATTTTCTATATTGTACATAGATCTCTCTCAACCTTACAGAGTAATATAGAATTAGTAAAAGAACTGAAACAAAAACTATCGTACTCTTTCTGTGATACCAAGTGAAATTAGCAAACAATTTCAGCTTTCGCTTTCATAGTTCATTATATAAAGCCATTCTTCTAAGTAATTAACCTTCATTAGTTCATGATGAGCCTCATACGCACAAACCTTATTCATTAAGTAGCTATAGATTTTTACTCAGAACGAGACCGAGCCCATTAACTTCAGGAAGTATATTATGCTGCATCACTGAATACTTTTCGATGTTTTAGTTTCCACTTTCCTTGTAAAATTTATAATTTAAAAACATTTATAGATGATAATCAAAATAATGGAAATACTTGTGAATAAAAGTGAAATTTAAGAATGCGCTTCGTAGCATTAAAATGTGATACTAGGCATCAGTTATTGTTTTATACAAAAAGTATTATATATTATAATAGTAAGACGGGCTTTAGTGATGTTGCATAGATTTTGCATTTTTTACAAAAACGTAAAAGCGCACCTCTCACACTTTCAAAGAGGCAAAGTTGCAGGAGCCGAAGTAACTGTAGCAAATGAGACAGAAACATCCTACCTTTTAGGTATTTTTAGAGGCACGGTGTGTAAACAGAGAGCTCGTGTTGCTGCGCTGTGTATACGCGTCACAACAGCGTATACACAGCCCGGCAACACAAGCTCGAGAAAGGAAAATAATGGACGGAAAAGCTGAATGTAAGAAATAGACCAGTATTGAAAAGGATTGAAATGTCTAAAAAGAAAATGACCACAGCCAAGGTGACTTTAGCTTGGTTCAGAGCTCCGCCAGCAGCTGGACTTTCCAATAACAATATCACAGCTAGAAAACACCTTCAAAAACCGGGAATTTACCGCATCGAAGCGATTCACAAGCCACTTGTCACAGATGTTAGTGCCAAACGTCGGGTACAGTGGCGTCACAACAACAGAACTTGGTTGACTGATAAGTAGAAGACAGATGCATTGTCAGACGAATCATATTTTAGACTTTCATCCACAACAGAACGGTTGCAATTTGGAGGACTCCTGCACAAGCGTGCAATGGTGATTTTCTCCTTACAGCTGTCAAGGTGCACGTGGATCTGTCATGACATGAGCTGAGCAGCCGTGTCTTCATTTTCCGCTGGCCCAATCATAGCTCTGAAGAAAAAAGATCATTAGGGAAAATTACACAGACGTTTTAGCTGACCAGGTCCATTCTATGATGCAAACTTTGTTTCTTCGAGGAAATGGAATTTTATAGGATGATAATGCCGCAATTCAGAGTGATAACTATCCAATTATGATTTTATGAACACGAGGATGAACTGAAACATCAAGCATGGCTAAACAGTCCCCCGATCTCAGTATAATCCAACCGTTATTTTAGAGCGTTCAATCCAGTACTGATATCCTCCACCACTATCTCTCTCAGAACTTTCACAAAATATGCATAAAAATGATAAAATATTTCTCTAAACGCTTTTCAGAACTTGTATGATTTGATTTCCTGGCAAATCCAAGCTATATATTGCATGCCAAAATCGGTCCTACACCATATAATTTGAGTCCTTTTAAATCTGGAGTGTTTCTATTATTTTGATAACCGCTTGTACCTTTTCATGGAAAACTTTCTTTGTTGCATATTCTTGTATCATTGCTTATGAATACCAATTTTCAACATTTATGTTAGGCTTGAGCTGTTTTATACTTTTTTATTAGTGAAGATCTAAAATGACCCGCATATATATATATTTCAGATTTTAGGTTGCTGTGACCGAAATAAATGTTACTAACTGCTGCACTATATTTATTCATTATATTCCTACACACACACACACACACACACACACACGCATACATATATATATATACTTAGAACGCTCTTATTTTTAATTTAGCACAGTACATGTATGTAGCATGTAATTGCACACGAAAATCGTCAAATGTTAAGAAAAAACTTTACTTTTATTGCACAAAATATCATTTTAAAATTGTATCCTAGATTCTAGGCAGATTTTTTTAAAATGTAATACACTATAAAAACAAATTTTTCAAACCAGTTCAAATGACTTAATGAGTAATAAGAAAGTAACTTAAATAATCTCTCAAAGTTTCTTGCAGTTTGCATACTTTCAGTTTTGAGCTGAGAAATAAAACTTTCAGCATAGATGTTGACAGCAAAGAATCAGTTAAATCAATCTAAAGAGATTGACTATTTCTTATGTCATATTTCTTAGAAGCATCTTCAGAAAAAATATACATTCATTCCTCCTGTCATTACTTGTAAACCAACAAGGGATGCAGAGATAAAAAGTTCAAGTTTCATAATTTAACAGCTGGGATAGCATAATGTTTTTATAGCGCAGAAAAACTTTTCAGAAGTGATATTTAAAAATAGTTGAATAAAAGGGAAAAGTAAGTAACTGAAATAAAGATAATTAAAATACATAATTTAAAATGGCTGAAGAATTTAAAAATTATTGACATTATAAAATTTTGAATTAATCAAAATTTGATTATTTTTCTTTTTTTATAGTTTAATTTACTTACTACGCGAGAAAAAAAAACATATTTAATGCATTTAAAATCACTATAAATAAAGCGAGTAATCGTAAGTTAACACGAAAAAATACACATATTTATTTGGTTAAAGTGCATTAATTGCAACATTCTATGTAGCACAGGAACCCCTAAACCTATTTATCAGGTCCAATGTAATTTCATGGGGTTTGAAAAATTAAATGCAGAACATTTTAAGCTATTCAAATTATATTACGAAACAATTTAAATATATTTAATATATTTAATAATTTGAATAATTTAGATAATTTTCTTCATTAGAAGCTTATGCCCTCCTCTATACCGCCCCCTCCCCGCCCTCAGTCCCACCTTTTACGGCGTCCTCAAATTTCACAGGTTGAAAATTTATTTCTACCTTCATTCATCATATACATAAAGTACCAAATTTTCATGTTTTTTGAAAATAAATCATTGTAATGGTGGTAAGCAAACATCTTGGGCCATGAATTTCATAATTATAGAAAATATATCTTTTTTGTCAGATGAATGATCCATTTTATTATTTTCCTATCTACATCTGTTTATGTGACTATGGAAGTGATTTTAAATTCATTATTAGGTATGATTTCAGTGGGATATGTAAGAGGTACCGTATGGAATATAACAGTACTTTGAACCCTGGATTGACTTATCCCCTCTTTCTTATTGTTAAAATATGCAACGTCGGATAATACGATTGGCGTCGTTTCTCATATTGGTCAAATAAATAGATCTTACCCCTACATTTCTTTTCCAAAAAGAATTTTATTAGCATCGTCGTTTTTCAACAGTACGATGAGTAAAATTAAGTGCCTAATAATGTTTATTGAGTGTTATGAAGATAATTTGAGCATTTTTTAACAATGACACAGACAAAAGGGAATGGCAAATTATCCAATTCTTATTTGGAAAAATTTTAGGAACGCGGCAGATTTTAATCAAAAATCGGTTTTTTAGAATTAAACTTAGTTAATGGACCAATTTATATAATATTCTTCATTGAAATTTTTCAACGGCAATTCTTACAAAAAAAAAATCCCTACACGTTTCTGAGGCAGCATTTTGAGAAGGTGTTAAAAAAATTAGACTTCCCGGTTTGTTAGATTTTATTTCGTATTTTATGGATGCATTCTTCCTTTCAAACTTCGTAATTACTCAATGTGATTTAAAAAAATATTTCAGGTGACATTAAATGGCAAATTTTACTCACATACATGGATCTAAAAGAGTCAAAGGGGCGAAAAATTTTAAACAGCAGGTATTTTCTTTAGTGATCGATTAAAAAGATTTTTTTTTTAGGCCAAAGACATCGAAATTTTATAACTGTAAAGAACATATACTGTAGATTGATAGATATGTAGGCATATGAAATGAGTAAGATGAAACAGAATTTCGAATATACCCGATTTAGCATAGTTACTTTTTCAGGAACTATGGGCATACGATTACTTGAACGCTTCTGAAATGATTATTAACACGTGTATGAAGACGGGTTTGCCGTCCTATATTGTTATAGAATTGTGGTTTGTTTTTGAGTCTTCTACTTGCCCCAGAAGTATGCCACACTTAAACTGAATAACCCCGTATAACAACTGATGTGTAAAGGAGACCGGGCACTGTGAGAAAAAAAAATGAAATTCGAGAGTGTGGCAGTATACAGGGTTTAGTGATGCATAATATGTTCAATCTTTAAAATCCAAATTAAATTATATTGAACAAAATGTTAAAGTTTCATTGCACATCTATACTTAAAATGTTAATTTTACATTGCAAAAAGGATTGATATCGCTTTATGCCATTTCTTTTCATGAGAGATAGTAACAACAATTTAATATCATTATTGGGAACAGATGCAGCATCAGGAACAGATGGCAAAATAAAAACATTAAAAATGTTTTTACTATTGTGCAAAAAGAAAATAATGTTCAAGTTCCTATAGTTATCAATTGCCTTTATAACTTCACCACACAAAAATATTTCTGTTTGTCTCTCACTCTAAGAGAACAAAGTCCTATTCATAGAATAAAATGTTATAAATCGATGCATGCGAGAGTAAAAAGAAAAAAAATAAATATTGGTTACCTGAAAACATGAAAATAATGATCAATCGATGGCAAACAGAGCAACGTTTTCCTATTCAAGAATTTACCTAACTAACAGCTGCAGATCCATGCTCCATGGGTACCTAGGGGGGGGGGGTAGAGATGAGTTCGGGCTCATTTTTTGAAGCCCGAGCCCGAGGACTTTTTATCCGAGCCCGCCCGAGCCCGAGCAATATTATTTAAGTTGGAGCCCGAGCCCGAAATTTCAGTTAAAGGTTAAAAAAAAAATCCAATTACTTCATTGATAAAATACAATGAATTTTACCGTTTGTGCATATTAAAGACAAATATAGTTGCAAACTCTCAATGCACTTTCTAATTCTTTATTTATCCATATGTTTATCAAATAATGTCGGATCTCATGACTAACTAAGGAATATAAGCCGCCGTTCTGAAATATCCAAAGAGCTTAACGCACCTTCTAGGCGCCAGTGCCGCTATTTTTTTTTTTTATAAGTACAGCCACAACTCCGGTTATAGTGAACCCGGATACAGTGAACGCAAACCATTAGTCCCGATTCACACACAGTATCTCTATCCATCATGAAGACACTTGGGTTTTAGTGAGCTTCGGATATAGTGGACGAAATTTGATGGTCCCCAGAGGTTCACTATAACCGGAGTTGACTGTACTTTTATCTTCCTCATGAATCACTTTTTAAAATCTGTTTCAAGGAGTATGTTCAATAAAGGAGAAATTTTTTACGAGCCCGAGCCCGAACGCAATTGTGAATTACAGAGCCCGAGCCCGGTTCAGGCCCGGTCTCGGGCTCGGGCGGAGCCCGTCTCATCTCTAGTACCTACCACCATGTATCGAATCCAAAAAATCGCTTTATTCCACTGTCTCCCTTACGTTTCAAAAATAAACTTTAAAACATGTTTAAAATGTCCGCTTAAAGAATTCTTTATGTTATCAGAGAATTTGATATATATTTTTTTAATTAGTTTCAAGAGCCACCAGCAGGGGGTGTTGCTTTTGTTAACAGCGCACTCTACTGTACATGTGGAACTTATTTTGAAAATTAGGAATTTAAGATTTCCGGCTGTCCTATAAATAACAAAGTTAATATTTTCAATCCTTTTATTTTACTTTTAGTGATTTATAATTTAGGCTTCCCGTGTGAATAAAATAGCTTATACAAAAGCCCAATTTTGTAAACTCTGAAGTAGACACCGCATGATTTTCTTACACGTCTATTAAGTTGTATATATTTTCGATATATTCAATCTATTATTTTCATTTTAAATTGAGAGGAGATACATCAGTCATAAGGTTTGACAATTTCTTTCCAAATAACAGAGAGATTGACAAGAGGGTTCAGTTTGAAAAACTTATGAAACTTTCGACAAATTATCTTCAAAAATATTATTTTGAAGATAATTTGTCGAAATTCACCAGTCAAGATATCCCATAGACCTTAATGCATTGGAATTCTTTTCGATGACCCTATAAATATACTACCTATCAATTGCAGCCAAAAAGTGGGCTCAAGAATTAGATATTATACCAAATTTTAGAACAATATTTCAGAATTTTACGCATAATAACTTTTTGCTATGCTATTTAAGACGCATAACTTTAGCTATGCTATTTAAGAACATGCTGAAATTTCTCGCCCCCACAATATTTCTTCTGCTTCATACAAGGAAGCAGGAATTCGGGGAACATATTAAATTTCTTTTGGCGTAATTAGGTGTCTTTCGAAATTTCTTGGAACTCTTCAAAACATCAAGTCAATATGGCCTTAAAACTAAATAAAACTTCAACAAACTTTACCTTCCGAGAAGAAAACGCAGTTAACAGGTTTTTTAGGTTTAAAAAAATAAATAAATAAAAAATCTTTCTGAAAAGTCAATTTTTTAAAAGAAAGTACAGAACAGATTTGTTACTATTTGATAGGAAATGTCTTTTTGTCTTTTAATAATACCGGGAAAATGATTCAACCCGGTAAAACTCACATTTTCGAGAGACAATAAAGGACTGAGTGACACTAATATCATTAATTTTACCTTTTGACCCGTAAATAACAAAAGTGAAACTTTTTCTGAAAATGCCATTTACTTCTGAAATTCAGTTAGGATTCAGCAAAATCTGAAATGACTTAAAGCAAAACTAGGTTTATCGATTTCTTTCTCTACAGAAGTGAAAAATAAATTCTGTCCATATATACATGTACATTTCAAATTGGATTATTTAGACACCGGAATGAAACTTCAAGGTTATCTTCTTAATTTATATCTTGTGTAGGTGTGGATTTATTTATATCAAAACTTCTCTTAAAATTACTGATTTTGCAACTGTAATTTAAAAACATATTTGCTAATGATATAAACAGAAATTATTTTAAAAGTACAATAGATGTTTTTGATACATTTGAAAGCTACTAAGCTATAAAAACTCTTAGAAGCACAAAAATTGCAGCAAATGTCTATTATATATTGCAAAAACTCCACTTCGTGTACATTATTATTATTATTATCATTATTACTTTGATTCAGAATAATATTTTTATTACAGTGTTTCTCTTTTTATTCATGGATTGTATTCATGGAGTTAATTTTTAAAATTCACGCTAAAAATGAATTACCTTGAAAGGAAAACCCATTAAATGAAAAGTAATACAAAAACATGGATCATAAAATAATTCATTTTTTGCGTTGAAATATTCTCAAAAAATAATTGAATGGATCTTTTTAAAACCATATACGAAAGGTCATATGGGGAAATTACGGGTAACTCTGTTTCCTAGGCAAATAATGTTCACTCACTCTATAGCATTATTGTTATTATTTTTTTTTTTTTACAAACAACTAAATTATGCCAAGTCATGCTTAAGCATTCCATTTTCTTATATCAAATTAAAACAACAATGTAACTATAAAGCAAATAAGCGAAAAAAAAAATACTTTTTACACTGCCATTAAAAACATCTTCAAAAAAGATTGTCTCTAAAAACCATAACTCTTTTAAAGATTCGTGTCAGTGAAACGTTTTTGGAGAAACAATTTTGTAGATGCTGTTTTGTAGATGCTTAATAATAGGTGGTCCAAGATTTTCATACGTGCAAATATTTTTTTTTTTTCATTATTTCTTAAATTATTTTTAAAATTACTTATTCGCCAGTTTACCGGACTAATTCTGCGTCAGTGATGAATTTTGATATTTTAGTTTTCTAAATTATTTCCGTGCAAAAAATATGAGTATTTACTTTAACTGTTATACTTTACTGTGAAGTTATATTATACTTTGATTGGAAGATATATGCAGTCCTCCAAATGCAAAACGAGATAATTTGTAACTGTTTAGTGCTAAAGAACTGTCTAATGGCAGTGAAAATGAGATTGAAGAAGCTGAAAGAAAAACTCCTACCGTGAAGAAGATTCCATGCTACAAGGAACTCATACTGTACGTGAAGAGCAGAAAAATTTTCTCTGCATTATGATTAAGGAGACCAAACGTTTCGAGGACAGTCCCCAATTCAGAACTTTTCAGTTTGTCCCCAAAATGTAAAAAAACAAAACATTTGGGGACACAATTTTAATTAAAACAGTTATTTCATCCCAATATAAAAAGAAATTAATGATGTTTCTTTTATTTTTATGTTAATAACTAGCTGCGTGCCCGTTCTTCGCACAGTAGGAAACGAAAATTTTCCTTACATGTGTAATTCGAAATTATTCGTGATGTGGAATTAAAAAAAAAAAAGAGCAAAATTATTTGACTCTTAATGTAGTCAAATTAACAGTCAATCTTAATGTAGTCACTCTTAATGTAGTAATGTAAGTTTGTGTCATGAGTACTAACCTGATCATTGCAGTATAATGACTCAAAAAACTACGTCAGTGTCATTCACTATTAAAAAAGTGGAAAGCTTAATAGTTTGCAGAGAACTCCTGGCTTTCAAAATGTCTTATTTCTACATAATACTGTTTTTTAGGCTCAAGTTGTAGCATTAAATACCTAAGACACTACATGAAATGGAGCACCATTTATTTCTTTCCGAAAATGTACCATATAAGGAAAGTATTGCAATCATGAAAAAAATTCGACTTCGAGATTTTGGTGTATTTACACGTTTTGAGGTCTTCTGAATTCATTTATGCTATTTTCAAGAGATGTTTTTAAAATAGCTGCGCACCGGCTCTTCATACGGGAAGAAAGGAATATTTTACTACTAAAATCATATCTGCATGTGACAAAACAGAATTTCATTTTTAAAAAAGTTCAAGTAATCCCCTCTGTTGAAATGACTGCGGGATATATTAACGCAAATTAGAATTACTTTTCGTTTAGTTGGTTGTAAGACAACCGTTGAAAACGGATAAACACTTTTAATTTCATGAAATATTTATTAACGTGGTACATTGCGATTTATTCATACTATCTTTACAAATCTAATAATACTACCTATTACGTACATTAATACTATCTATACTCGCTTCTCCCTCTTCAAGGCTCCCTTAAAAGAAACAGCTTAGATTATTTGGCCTCAGTGGGATCCTTTGATTCTGTGGCGATTCTTTGCAATTTACGCATTAGCATAAATAATAATCATTTCACATAATGGTTGCCATTAAGGAAACTCTCCATATATATTTAATTTATACATAGTTTTATAAGATTGGCGTATTTAGCGCCGTAAACCATTTCATCTTACTGTGGGGAGAAAATATCCAAGGGGTGCCATTTTAAATATCCAATAGCGATATCTTTTATATCCTCCATAGTCCTGTCTCCTGAAAAACATCAAACTGTGTAATCTCGAGGAGCTACTTATTCCCATTTTAATTGTGACAGGGCGTTAGAGTTGCAGAGTTTACAAATTTCACACATTTTTTTTTATTTATGACGTCACTGTTTGACTGCCGTAAAGGATACCCCGGTAGATTAATTTCGGAGTTACTTTCGATATTTCGCATAATTGTTTTCAAACGGTATCATTAAAACTTTGCGTGACCTTTATGGAGGAACGTAATTCAACGTTAAAATAAAACTATACTCGCAACCTGCATGCGTATGTTAGGCAACGCCTGCGCTAAATTAAATGCCAAAAATAAAAATAATAAATAGAAAAATTTTAATATATCGCGCTTTGAAACGAACTTTGTAACTTTTAAAATGAACATTTTCAGCGCCGTGAAAACATTTCAATTTTTAAATAAGCACCGGATTAAAATACCACTTCTAATAATAATAATCGTGAATTTCTTAGTTTATTTCTACAGTAAATTTTAATCAAAATATCGTCTCCCTGTGTTGAAAATAGAGCTGGAATAAATGAGTTAAAATTATGGCTTAATTTTTAGGTATCTTAAAGCATTTGACGTCATAGATCCTCACTTGCGAATTGAAATTCTGATATCCCATTTAAAAACTCGATTGGTTGAAAAAACCCTTTTTTCTAATCCTTTCTGTGGCAACAGTCGAACATAAATTCTCGTGCCGTGATCGCAATGTAATGAATGGCGTAAGATCGCGTTGATGCTATTAAATTCTAAACATTAGGCTGCATTAAAATTCGTAAAAAATCATCTAATTTACATAATTTTTTCGTTTTTATTTTAAAAGAGGGAGAAAAGAATGTTTCACGATTTGTCAAAATATCTAAAAGTTATGACGGATAGAATTCAAGATGCGACAGTTTTAAAATTATTTTACGAAAAAAAATCGCGAAGCAGATGTTTAGTAAAAAAATTCCTAAAAATCGGTAAATCAGGTTAAGTATTCAGAACAAACTGTTTTTAAAAGAAAATTTTCTCCTCTATCCGATGATACAAATGCCGTTTTGCTGCGAGCGTAATTTCCGCCGTTATTACGAATTAGGTGAGAAAAAATGGCAAAAATCGCATAAAACATAAAATAAAAAAAAATCTAGGTCGAATTTTGAAAAAATCGCTTCGAGGTGCACAACTACATATTTACATCTTCCCGAATACCAAATTTGGTGTTTCTAGGTGTAGCCGTTTGTCCGTAACGCTGCAGACAGACACACACACACACACACACACACACAGACACCTTCTTTTATAATAAGTAGAGATGTTCTAGTTGAATAAATAGAAGCTATTTCGAGAAGAGCGTTGAAATGGGGACACAACGCTGATTTCTCTACAATTTTTTCTTCAAAAATAATCTTATTATTTAAATTATCTTTTTCTTAAATACAACTTATTAGACAAATGAAAAAATCTGTTTGTGTGCGAAATAATGATAATTTAGTTTAGATACTTTAGATATCTATTATTTACTTTAGATATCATTACTATAAAAAAATGGGTAGCCCATATTTACCCCATATATGTCCTATAATTATTCAATACAATAATTTAAATAAAATTAATTAATAATAAATCAATTTGAGTTAAAGTGGCTATTTGAATAATTTCTAAATTATTTAAGCTTACTTCATGCCAAAAGAAATTATTTTATTTTTCATACTTTAGAAAATTGCTGTTAGTCTTTTTGACCCATAATTCCCCCCGCCTTACTCAATGTTTTCCTAATTTTTATTTATTTTCTTTTAAATCACTGTTAAATACAACTTTTGTTAACAATTTTAGAACTTTGTTAATGAAAAAAGTAGCATATTCTGCGTGGCTTAATCTCCAAAATAAAGCCAAACAAGTCCTTGAACAATCTCGTATAGATATGTTGTACATTTTTTATTGAAACCTAAATAATTGTGATTTTTTTAAATGGCCTTTTAAATTTATTTTTAAACTGCATAATGCTTTTCAAAATACAATTGCAAAAAATATTTTAGACTGTAAAGAAGTTTCTTAACTGGGTGCTTAGTATCTGAATTAACAAAACTGACTTAAAGATATTCCTAACTCGAATTATGTCAAATAAGAAGAAATATACTATCGAACATAGAACATTAAGTACTATAAATAAATATGAGACAATAGAAACATCCTTATTTTTACTTCAAAGCATATTTTTTCAACAGTGAAAATTTCTTTTTAACTAGGCATAAAAACATAATTAGTCCTCACTTAAAGAAAAAGGAAAAAAAAAACATTTCTCTTTCTTTATTGTTATCTATAAAATTTTTTTATAGATAACAGTTTACTGGGGTAATTATGAAAATTATAATAATCTAAGCGCATGACTTTCTATTTTTACAAATGCAAAATTTAGTGTGTAACCTACAATATGTTATTTTGCACCAAAAGTCCTCATTCAATATGTTATGGTATATTTTCTCAATGAACAAGTTGTGGCACAGTATTCGGTATATCGCATACACATTAACGACATTCTCGTTCTTGCAAAGGAAACCGGGAAAATTATTTTCATTATTTAAAATATCATCTTTCATGCTGCAAATGATTTTCATTAAAAAAACTGTTTGATCTTTAAAATGATTATTTTGTGTAAAAAATACACTGATAATAAATTAAACAAGCTATATGTGTATGTGGTGCGTCTGTGTTTATAATGAGATTTATGCATCTATCAAATATATTTTTTCTTTTTTATAGTCTAATGGCTGTACAAAAAAGAAGGAAAACTATGAGAAAGTAACTGCTTAGTGTGCACTGAAATTTGCTTTTATTGATATACGTTATAAATCACCGAATAATCAGAAATGTAAACTACTTTAAGGAACTAATACCGGAAGAAATCTTGGAAAATCATATACCCTTTAATAATGTCTTACTATGCTCCAATGCTGCAATTTTCATTAGAAAAAAATAAAATAACGTAAGTAAAAAATACCGGAAACAACTGCAGTAAAAGAAAATAAATCAATGTAAGCACCTAGTTCTGCTAGAAGATTTTTAGTTCTGTAAGACAGTATGCTTGAACTAGGTTTTCCTGCAGCCAAAAGCAACTCATTAGACAAACTTTAAAATCAATAACACGGAGCCAAATTATTCCACTCAATTGAAAATGATGAATTTGCAAGCCGCAAATGTAGTTTAAAAACAAAGGCGTACTAATCATTCAGAGGTATAGTTAAATGATTAAAATGAGTCCATTCTTTTCTTCTGTAATTTGTAACGATTTCAGTTTCAAATGGTTTTGTTTCACTTCAATTATTTGAAATGGCTATAAATATTTGTTATTTTACTTTGCAGAATACTTTTAAGAAAAATAGGAAGTTCCGGGAGTTGTGTATTGGAAGATTTCGATGGAACATAAAATTGTTTAGCAGTGTTTCATTAAATTGAACAAAAATACAGTGTAAATGAATTATTTCCTTATTCCTCAAATACTGTGAAGTTGATTTTTATGCCTGTTGATTTTACATAGTAGTGAGTTTGCATTTTCTGTCTGGTAATGACATTTTCTAGTAATTATGAATTTTTCCTGTAAGATTTAATTTCATTTTGGGAATACGGCCGGTTATCTTACACGGCGGATTTGGCCGAGGCGTGGGGGTGCCCTCCATGGGCATCTTTCTAAGGGGTGCTAACACATCTTTACACAAAGGAGAAAACCGCGGAAAACGCCGAACGGCTAGGTCGACGGACGAGACATCGGTTTCAGACAGGGAATTTCAGTCTCCCAATTCAGAGAGCTGTGCGCTCGGCCCTGGCCGGGCCATTTTTCATGTAAGATGTAACAGTTTGCTATTTATGACATACAATATCTTAATGTAATTTTACTGTATTCTATATTTTCTTCTCTTTTATTCACATCATAAGAATAGGTGTTAGTGTATGTCTTTTAACATTAAGTTCTCAGTATGGGGCTGGGAGTAGTTTTACCACATCCAGGTTAAATAATGTTATGTTTTAAGCAATTGTAATAAGACGCATAGTTTTTAAACTATCTTTTATTGAACTTTGAAGTTCTCTTCAATACGTGATCGATTTGTTGGCCTTAATGCAGTCAATGAATGGAAGGTGAATAACATGCATAAATACTTAAGGTCAGGCATGGTAATTACTTAATTTAGATGCAGTTTATGATAATTTCAACTAGTTTAGAGTAGCTTTAAACCATGTGACTGTACATAAATTCCATTATTTTCCTAGTGACATATGTGCATCCAGAATATGTATAAAACAATATATACAATATTTATAAATAATGATATTTAACTAGGAATTAGTTATGTGTAATATGAAACTCTCATTTTATTTAATTACTAGCCGGCAAGTCGTCCAGCATCGCTAGCCCGTGCAAATTCGCTTAAAAAATTACCGACCAGTAAGGCAGACTTCGTGCTTCTGTTAAGTGTCAGTCTAATGGCTACGTCTATGATTCTATATTTTTTTTTTATTGGAGTGGTAGACGTAGTCGTTAGACTGACAGAGGCACGAAGTCTTCCTTACTGGTCGGCAATTTTTTAAAGCGATGGTAGACGACTTGCCGGCTAGTAATTATAGATTTACGACCAAAAGAAAATAAACGACACCAAATTAACCTAAATAAAAGCTATGATCCAAAAACGTTGGAAACTAAATCCATTAAAATACGTTTTCACAAAACCACTACATTTAAACACATTCAACGTTTAAAAACACTCCGGTTTTTTAAATGAAGAGAGCAATAGCAAATTTTTAAGTAATTAAAAAAGGCAACTTCCCACTACAATGAATTTAAAATTAAACAAACGCTTATGGATTTACAACAAAAACAACACAACTGTACCAAAACAATCTAAATAAAAGTTAGGATCCAACAACGTTCAAATCCAATCAATCGGGTTATCTAATTCAAAATTAAACAGACGCTTACAACAAAAACAAAATATATGTTACCAAAAAAATCTAAATCACTCAATTAAACACTTCTAAAATACGTTTTCAGAAATGTCACGCCGTTAACATTTAAAAACACTCCGGTAGAGCAATGAAAAAACCCTGACTTCCAAAAACAACAACAACATTCATTTACGTTTTCACAAATGTCACGCAGTTAATATTTAAAAACACTAAACTTTAATAATTATCAAAATTATATAATTCACTTATTTTTTTGTCCTAAATAATCTTTGATATAAATATCATAGACATTTCAGAACCGAGCACTTCAGATTCACAGTGAAATCTCATCTCAAAGAGTGTTGCCAATTTCTAAAAAAGAATTCCTACAATTAGGTGTTTAAGTGTTGTGAAAACAAAATTTTACATATTCTGAATAAATATGCCCAAAATCTATCAAAATTTTTCATTTAAATAGAACTTAAATATTACGTAAATCTGTCCTTGCATTGCTTGTCACGCAAAAGGAGTATTTTCGCCAGTCTCTGTGATGTCATCTAATCGATCTACGCGAGAGATTATGTTCAGTGATGTTTTTTTCAAAGAATTAAGGAATGAATCGTGTCACTTCTGTTTATGTTGTTTACTTTTTCAAGGCGTGATATCTTGCTTGACATTTAGAGTTGAAAGTAGCTGCAAGTTGAAAAAGGTTCATTTTATAGCGATCTTTCGAAATGTATAAAAAATTTTTGCTTTTAGTTAAAGATAAAAATGTCTTTTTTATCAAAATTTCAACATGGACGCAGATGCACCGAGAGGTCAATCCCGGAATTGTGACGGACAGGGCTTTTATTATTTAGATGAAAAAATATTTATCTAAAAAAATTTTTAGTCTACATCAATTCTTGTGTGCATATATCTATCATTTAATTTTATTACAAATTTTTATCTGACATAATTTAAAATGTCTTAGAATGTATTTTTTGCTTTGAATACAGACCACAGCCTAAGTTTTAAAAATTTAACATTTTTAAAATAATCAAGAACAAAGTTTCATTTTTGTAATTTATCTCTTTGTTGAATATGAAAAATTAGCAAAACATTTTGAAATGACATATTTTAAATCATATAAGGCAGATTCGTGTATTTCCTCATCAGGATTATTTTTTCAGGTAAGTTTTTTGACACACGGCATTATAGCATAGTTATATATTTTTAAAAATATTTAACAATTCTATAAAAAGTAAAATCATGTCGGAAGCTCTTAAATACATTTCAAATTACTACTTAATATGAACAAGACTGGCAGAATTTTTTTCTCTTTGAGACAAATTAATACAGAACTGTGAAATCCGCTTATCAAGAATTTTGATATACTGCTAGTTTTACATCCAGAAGAAGAGGGTAGATCCAAGCTGAGATGGACTGATTGTGTGGAAGATCTTAATATATATATTACGTTTTACTATCTGGAAAACGTTAGCCGAGAGGGGGTCGGAATAGAAAAGGATATGGAGAAGGTCTTGGCCCACCACAGGCTGTCGTGTCAATGGAAGAAGAAGTTAGTTTTAGAATTTTTTGCTGTTTAAAAAACATTTTAAATTAATGATGAGTACCAATTATAAAAAATACATCATAAGATTTATTCCCAATGTTTTTGTCAAAATTTATCTATTGCTTAAAAATTCCGTTAATTATAATCGCCACAACCTGCACAATTATTGCAGCATCAGTCTTAAGGTTCTCATTAACTGTAGATTAAATATATTTTTAATTTCACTATAGATTTGTTTGACACGTCACCTCCCTAAAGATTTGTATTAAATTATTTTATATCAGTTTAAGCAAACTAAAAGATTATATGACTCGTTCAAATGCATGCTCGGTTAACCTATTAGCACCCGACTTGTTGTTGCTGTTGGAACATGTATTCGGATTTGTGTGCTTATCAGGAGGACCGCTTATAAATCCACGTCAAAGAAAGGACAAAAAGGTGGGGAATGCCTTGGGGGAGGAATTTTCTGGGTATCTAGTGCGTATTCACTCTACATCTGGAGAAAACCGCCCGAAACTCCAGACCGCTAGACCGACGGCCCCGCGAGAGGACAGAACCCTGTTCCTCCATTTGAGCCATCTACCAATGTCAGTGGCTTTAACCACTATGCTAGACATTGGTGGCATCCGACTTTTCTCAGTGCATTCTCCAATTTCTATTGATGCCAGAAATGATAAATAAATTTTCGATATTTGTAAAGTATGAAGAATGTATCGTTTTTTCTAAAAATTTTACTAAAAAATGAAATCGCATAATAATCGCATTTTACTTTGTTATCGCTGAGTATTTTGTGGAAATCATATCAATTATTTGAGAAATTAAAATGCGATAATAAATGAATGTTTAAAACCTTTTGCGACTTTTTAAAAGCAGATAGCTAGGCGTTAATGGGTTAAGAAAAGAAAAAGCACAAAAATGACGATCCCTCAAAAAGTTAGCAGAATTTAATAAAATTGATAAACAGTATACAGCAAACAGTAAGCTATAAAATAACACAAAAAGGAATTATAAGAAAGTTATAGTGTTATAATAATTAGCATATGTATAAAATCAAAAAATTGGATGTATCAGTTTGATGTAACTAAAGTACCTTCACTATAGAAGACGACCCCTTTATTTAGAGGCAATACAGCACCCACAGCGATTGAGAGTAGCTGCACGGTTTCTTAAAGCATACCAGACATATTCGATAAGATTTAGGTCCGGTTATGGAACTGGTCAACCCATGCAGTATAGCAGGGGTTGACCAGTTTTCTTGAAGCAAGAAATCATCGCACCAGTTGCCCCGGTATACGGGGGCACATCAAATCTATCATCTCTATATTTCTGAGCAATCACGCTTTAACATGAAAAGACATGGAGGTCTGTTCGTCCATCCGCAGATATCCTACACAAACACAGCCACTGACTCCTGCGTATGCATTTCTTTCACACATCATTGATGGATGATGATGGGTTCCAGGTTCTTCCTAAATCAAACAAAGTATACTATCGCATTGGAGGCTGAACCTCGATTTATCCGCAAAGAGAGCCGTGCACTGATTAGTCGTCCATTGGGTATGTTGCTGTGCAGACTTCAAACGTTCCCTTTTGGGGCGTAACGTGAGTGACACACTAATGGCTAATCGCATAACGTACAGATAATTTTCGTGAAGTCTTTTACTCACGGTTGACGTTAATAGTAAGCGACTAGTGGCTTCAGAAATGTTGAATCTGTGATAAGTAGTAGTTCTGGTTCTATTACTCCGTTCACATGATGACGACAAACATTGTTCAGCGGCTCTGGTGGTAATACACTGGCCTCCAAAAGTTAAGGAACAACCGGTTTTTTGCGAATATTTGCGAATGAATGTATATAGACACACCAAATTTGGATGGCATGTGCACATAACAGTTATGCATTGACTGAACACAGAAGTTTACGTAAGAAAAACGCAAAAATGATTTACAACAAAATAAACCAATCTCGCGGGAAAAGTCCAATCTTGGAAAAAATAATATATCGCTATTTTATATGGTAAAAGTCATAGAAATATAACAAAAATAAATTTTAATAAGGGATATGCTCACCTATAGCTTGAATGCATAGGAGGTATTAACTTTGCATGCTCTCAATTAAGATGCCGGTTACCGAAATGGAAAGCGAAGACTACACACGGAGCAAGCTTTGTTCCAGCTGTCTTAAAGACCTTGGAGGTGGACTTAAAGCAGCAACTTATCTTTCAAGATAGGCCCCCAAGGTACTCTACCGGATTCAGGTCTGGAGATTCAGCTGGACATTCCTTTCGCTCTAAATCAAGCCCCTCAAGATAATCCTCAACAACTACAGCTCTGTGAGGTTGTCCATTATCATCCATCAAAAGTAAATCATTGCCAATTGCACCGGAGTATGGGCAGACATATGGACGAAGGATCTCATCCCGATATCACACACCAGGCAGAGTTCCTCCCTGAAACTCATGCAGGTCAGTGTGGCCACCGAGTATGATCCCTGCCCAAACCATTATTCCACCACATCGGTGACAGTGTTTTTTCAAGAATGTCGGACTGATGGTATCTGGTGCTTTCCTCGAGATCAGCAGACTTACTGAATCGCTCTCCAGTATGAATCTATACTGGGCTGTAAAGAGCACAGAAGCCCATCGCTGTCTGGTCCAGGAAACGCGTTCTTTTGCCCAAGATAAATGGATCCTTCGCTGTAGTCTGCTGAGGTGGACACACACACAACTGGTTGCCTTGCATAGAAACCTGTATTGTGACGACGCCTTTCTTACCGTACTAGCAGATATTCTTATCCCGATGCTATAGAGTGGTCTGCAACAAGCTGCGGCACAGAAATACTTCTTCCCCTTCGGTCCGAAAGAACTATAAAACGTCTTCTGCAGCTCGTGGTCGTCCTGGAACATGTCTTCTTAACACAGAAACTTCGGTTTTATATTGATTCTAGAGACGGTGGACCACACTGCAAGACACATTAAGACTTCTCGCAACATCAGCCTGTGACAACCCCATTTCCATAAATCCGACCGACCGCCACCTTAAAGAATGGGGCAAACGTCTTCTCCCAGACATTGAGGGACCCTATTGTCTATTGTCAACGAATCTACTAACAAAAGTTGTAAATCAAAAATCGTTACACACATATTTACGAAAAACCCTTATTCATATTATTCTCTCACGCATATATGCTTGTCTTTTCTATGTAAAAAAGTGGTAGCTATCGTTTTTGCATACATTTACATAGAGCTCATTTTTTATTATTTATATAAACTATGAATTTTACTGGTGTCATTTTTTTATGGTGAGCTTCGAACATGTTTTTTGTTAACTTTTGGTGGCCAGTGTAGTTCGCCGTTCTTAACTGAACATTCTGTATGAGAAATCTATAGTTAGAAATTGTTGCAAAAGCATATGAACCACAGAAGGACAGAAATTTAGCAATTTGGCCTCATGTGCCTGTTTTTGTAAGCAGTTCTTCAGGCAAGTAATGACTGGAGGCCATTCTTACAAATCAGCTATTCGCAATTTTTACTTTCCGAACATGTACCATGTAAGGAAAGTTTTGTAATCATGAAAAAATTCGAATTCGAGATTTGGTGTATTTACACGTTTTGCGGTCTTCTGAATTCATTTATGCTATTTTTACGAGATGTATGTATGTGTGTGTGTGTGTGTGTGTGTGTGTGTGTGTGTGTATGTGAACACGATAGCTCCTAAACGGGGCATTCGATTGAGCCCAAATTGGTATGTATGTTATAAACCACCGTCGCAAGACCGGTATTGATTTTGGTGTGTATAGGACTTATAGTTTTTCTACAGGGCTACGCGAAAGATTTCTTTTACATTATGGCCTATGGGAGGAAATTCTTGAAAGTGCGCTAGGGTTTAAATGGCACATTCGATTGAGCTGAAATTGGGTATACATGTTATAAACCGCCATCGTAAGATCGGCATTGATTTTGATGTGTATAGGACTTAATAGTTTTTCTACAGGGCTACGACAAAGATTTCTTTTACATTATGGCATATGGGAAGAATGGGCGTTTAAACGGCTCATTCGATTGCGCTTCAATTTGGTATATATGTTTGAATTATTCATCGATTAAAATTTATTTAAATGCTTGGTAATGATCTTAATCGTAAGTGTTTGGAAAGTCGAGTGGAGTCACTCCAGATTTTTTAATTTACAGTCACAAAGAGAACGGAAAGCTTGGTCTCAAACATGCAAGTTTATGTTCCTTGAAAATTATTTATTCTGGTTGCAACGCCACGAATTTGCATATTTCAGCTTCCCTCAGGAACTTTTCTTCGACAAAATATTCCTGGTTCATGGAAATTGGCTTATTTTTTGATTTAATTATCGCTATTTTTGTAAGTTTTCCTCAATTTGTGGTAATCAGTGTATTGAAAAAGTGAATATATAAGTAAATAATATGTACGGAACTGAAATGCAACAGTTTTATGAAAAAAAAATTATGCTCTCCTGAATTATTACAGTTTAAATGAAATTTCCTTCCTATCGTACATGAACAATTAAATACTTGCTTTTTATACATTTCAGTAATATTCATAAGCAATTAAAAAACAACAAATAAATAAATCAAGACTCTAAAAGACTTAATCGTTAAAATTTAACACTTTATTGAGAAATAAAGGATAAGGTGAAAAGGTGATGCTTATTCAAATACCTTCAAATATATATATTTAAGTGCTTCTATTGAAAGACACAAAAGTAAATTAAAAAATTAAAAGCCATAAAAAGAATAATTATATAAATATCATATTTATTTGAATGTTATTTAAAATATAAAATATTTCACGCTATACATCTAAATAGTTTTTGATCATGGAAAAAATAATTTACACATCACATTTAAACATGATACAAGAGTTTTATCATTATTCCTGTCACTGAGGCTGTAAAATGCTCCGCTCAAACATGATAAGAGGTCTTACGTAATTTTTCTGCTATCTTCACCTGAAGAAATACAATTCCGTTGGACGAGGGTCACGACAATGACAAAATTTTTCATATTTAAACAAAGTTATTTTAATATATTTCTTATCTGAAAGTAATTACAGCTCTATATAGGATTTTTTTCGTTACACTTCAGTTGCTTGAACAGTTATTGATAAGTACTCATCCAATAGCACAATGGAAAAATCTAATCAATAGTTAAGTCGGGGAGTGTGGAATCAAAAATAACACTCCGAAATTGGAATCGAAACTCGATAGCTGTCAGAATGAAAACATTTTCTAAAGCGTGGAGTAATTTAGACCACTCCTAGAGAGCAGTAATTAATGATGTATGATGAGAGAAACATTGGAAAATGACACGCCTTGATCTTTTAGAAAATTGATGATGTTTGATGAAAGGATTATAGGAAAATGACACAGTTCTTTCTGCTTATGACACTCACGAGAGCAAGAATGGAGTATTACGTCTTCGAAGCAGGAGAAAAAAAGAAGTTATAAATGTCCTGTAAACAAGTATAGAGTGTGTTAGAACCATATTTCATCTCTTCATGAAATAATGTATGACAAGAAAGAGGGGGGAAAATTTGTAGCACATAAAATCATTTTAAATGTTTATATAGGGGGACTGGAAACTAATGCTGTTTTCCTTTATGTCAAATATTCTACAAGCCATAACTAATAAAGCTAATATCACGAAATTTTGTGTGCAAGCGTAGTTTTAGCGTATTTTCTAGATTGGACAACATTTTCCAAGATTCCTAATCTATACAAGTTAGGGGGCCACACCTTTCTTTAACATATCCCGCTTTCTTTCAAAGAAAAAAAAAAGAGATCCGTAGAATGCTTGATGCTAAATACAGCTCTTACGAGTACCAAGCAATCAGTTTCAGGATATTTTGAATACCGTCCTCCAAGGAAGGTAGACTTAAAAAAAGGGGGGGGGGATCATGTTTCACGAAATAAAGAAAAATATATAAGATTCTTGTGTGTAGTTTAGAATGTAGCCAATATGAATCCTATCCCTACTAGCAATTTTGCTCGGGCTGCCATCGGCTACGTACCCTGCCGATGATGGCCCGAGCAAAATTGCTAGTAGGGATGTTTATTTGCAGCTTCTTTATTTGTTTGCATTTTAAGTAAATGGATAAATAAATCAATAAATTAAAAAAACAATTATTTTCCTATCTTTATGGTTTCAGTTTTAATATCATTTAACATTTACATCGCATTTTTAGGCGAGAGCCAAACAGTCGTTATGTTTTTTACAGAATTATTAACTACTGATCATCAATTTGGAGATCTGTGATGAAATATGAAGAATTTTATAATTTCCTTAACAATGCAACTTCAGCTGTGTGAAAATATTTGAACCATTTAGATTTTGTTTAATTTACCCATACACACACACACACACACACACACACATATATATATATATATATATATATACCAGTTATATATGTAATATAAAACAGAATTGTTTATGCATGTAACATTTTAAAAATAAAGAATTATTCCGAAGGATTAGTGTATCTTGCAGCATAATAAAACAGAATACTACATAACATATGTGAGAATTATCGCAGATACTCAGATGTGCTTTCCTTCTCCCTCTTACCGCAAGCGGCCAGCGAGTGTAAACTAAAGATTAGAGCTAACAGTAGACGGTCCGACAAAATAGTTCAAACGGAGAAACGACGATTTTGTAGTATCACTTGTGATGAGTGGACAGTTTTTGAAGGAAGAAAAAAGTGTGTGTGAGCAATGATGTGTTTGAGATAGCCTTTATCGTATGTAGATATAAATTTTAATGTGTTATCGATTGTTGATATTAATTATAATATGTTATTGAGTGCTGATATAAGTTTGTAATGTGATAATGTGTTTGATAGTGAATATTTAAATTTTTTAATAAAGCTGCTGAGTTTAAATGAATTATGTCGTTAATCATTCCCTTGACAGTAGCCCCACATATAAAACAGCATTTTTATGCATATAACAGTTTAAAAATAAAGAATTATTCTTAAGGATTTGCGCAATTTGCAGCATAATAAAACCGAAAAGTATATAATATAAAAAAAATAAAAGTGTGTGCGTGTAATCTTTACGCGCGATTGAAGTAAAACTTCTTTGACGTTGGATTCAGTTACAGCCAGATTCATTTTCTTTGTGGTGTTCATCCCCATGTTCTTAAACCGTTGTTCCTTCTGGAGGTTGGGTTAGAATCCAGGGATTGTCCATGTATTATCCTTTAACTGTGTTCTTAAATCGTTTGCAGCCGGGTCTGTAGTCCCAAAATATAGATTTTTTCTTATTTCTCCCCAAAAATACCTTGACTTCTTGGGGACGCGAAAAGTCCCCAAATTTAAAGATTTCTACTTTTTCCCCTGAAAGTTTCCGTTTAGTTTATTTCTTTCAGAAAAAATTGAAGAAAAATAAAACAACTAAAAGCGCCTTCTACTCAGAGACAATGAAATTCGATCTCTGAAAACGTTTGTTGTCATTGTATGTGTAGCATGTACACCCTCCAAAAAAAGTATTCGAGCAAGAGAGAAATTTCCTACGTTTGTTTCGTATATTAAAAATTATTTATCATAGAATATGAATTAGGCTGTGTATAAGTATGAATTTCCATATTTCTGTCAGGATGTGCGTTTTTCAAAAACTCAATTATTATTCGCAAATCTAAAATAGGAAATTTCTCTCTTGCTCGAATACTTTTTTTGGAGGGTGTACAGATATTCAATAAAGTATTCGACTATGAGTCAAATTTCCCATTTCAGTTTTGTTAATGATTAATCACTTTTCAGGAACAACCATGCTTTAAATATGAAATTGAAGTACGAAATTTTTCTTGCACTCGAATAATTTTTTTAGAGGGTGTAAAAGGTTTCATGAAAAATGATCCCAAAACTAGCCAATGTAAAAAGCAATGTCTTCTGAAAAATACAAATACTATGCCAAGTATTAAATTATGAATAAATTGCAATATTTCAACATGGTTTTCCTATCATATTTCTGGTTTAAATAAATATTTATAAATACTTCCAATAATTTATCAGAAATAAGAATACACAATTGATATAAAGAGCTATTAGCATGGTAATATGTTGTGTCCTCGAATAAGTCCCCAAAGATATTCTAGTGTCCCCAAGTTTTCCTTGGATTTTAGGACAATGCTTGATTTGTCTCCAAAATACTGTTTAGAAATATGGTCAACTTAGGTTAGCATCCAGGAAGTGTCCGTGTTGGACTATTATTCTTTCACTGTTTTCTTAAAACGTTTTTCCGTAGGATTTGAATCGAGAGAATGTCTATGTTGTGGTATTTTTCTTTAAGTGTGTTCCTAAACTGGTGTTTTCTTCTGCCGGTTGGTATCGAATGCACGTAGGGTCTATTATTGCGTATTTCTATTGCAGTGTTCTTAAACCTTTGTTTTCCTCTGCTGGTTTTGTTCGAAGTATTATTCTGTTTCCGTGCTGTTGAAATGTATTTTTCGTTTGCTAGTTTGGCTCGATTGCAGGTTACATTTCTTCATGTTTTTCTATCACCGTGTTCTTAAACCGTAGTTTTCGCCTGCTGGTTGGGTTCGATCGCAGGCAGCTTCCGCTTTTCCAAAACCACGTGAGCGTTACTTCCGTCAGAAAAAAAATCTGAGTTACTCTCTAGTTGCGCCTAAAGAAGTTTTACTTCAATATGTATATAAAAGTTTAAAAATAACGATTTATTCTGAAGGATTTGCGCATTATATGTGTGTGTATATTAGGGTAGCCCTTATTTTTCAACTTATTAAAAATTTTGCTCCCAACCCCTATCTTGTTTCAATCATTAAAAAAATGCTCTGGGTAAAATTTTAGCTCAGTTGGACAATAGAAAAGGGACCCTCATTTTCGATGAAGATTTGAAATCGCTCAGAAAAAAGGTCATTTTTTCCACATTATTGCTTTTTTATCTTAATTATTTTATGTGTAACCTCTGTAAGCACTAATAATGGAAATTATTGCAGGTTTTATTTAACTTAATCAGTACAAAGTGTTTTTATTGCTATTATTATTATTATCATCATCAGAATCTAAGGTAAGAAATCGGGTATTCTAAATATAGTTTGGGCCGCAAAGCCACATAAACACAAAAACGCATTAACAGTGATCAAACGGTTTTCCAAGAGCTCTGAAACGCATTGCAGAGGAAGCCATCAAGAGAAAATGGGCTTATGAAGAAATGGAACAACATTTTCCTATTCATCAGCTTTTTACATCAAAAACTGATGACTAAACACTAAGCAGTCGAAGTAGCGAAGATGATAACGGCAGCGATGATTCCCCTGTCATCGTCCAGAAATTCTTTACAATGGCATCAACAGCAACAGTTCCAGTAACTCCAGATACACTGTAGTTTTTTACTCCCCGTCTGTCTGAAGTTTTTAACAAATGCAAAATCAGTGACAGAAATTCAGTTTACTTATTAATGGCCGCAGCTGATGCTTTAGGACGCGATACTGAAAACCCAGTAATAAATCGCACTTCTTTTCAAGGCCTTAGATAAAATTTTAGAGAAGAAGGATACAGAGAAATTCGGCACCAAATTAACCTAAACAACTGTCAAGAATTAGTGCTGCACTGGGATGGAAAGCTGCTACAGATACTTACAGGTATTGAAAAGGTCCATAGACTTGCAATAATTGTAACTTTTTGGAGCAAGAGCAATCGCTGGGAGTTCCTGAAATATCAGCTTCTTCGGGAGAAGACCTGACATTTTATCAAGCAGTTGAAAAGTGGGGCATAAAAGACAAAATTCAGGCTATTTGTTGTGATAGGACAGCAAGCAACACAGGTGGAATGAATGGTGCCTGTATAAACTTAGAAAAGCTTTTCAATCGTTATACCTCACTTGCCATCATCACATTTTTAAATTAGTTTTGAAGAGCTGTTTTGACTCACTCTTCGGTTCAACTTCTGGTCCAGACATGGAATTTTTTAAAAAGATTTAAACAAACCTGAACAAAAATCGACAAAAATTTTTACACAACTGGTAGTAATGATATACCTGATAATATCTGCTCTACCATTCTTGAATTTCTTGAACATATTTCTAAGCAGAATCAACAGTGAGATGATTACTGAGAATTATTGGAGCTAACAACGATTTTTCTAGGCGGCATTCCGAAGAATGGAATATCATTTCGTACACCAGGAGCTGTAAGTCATGCTATGTGGATATCAAAAGCAATTTATTCCTTTAAAATATATATATGTTTCAAAATCAATTTCAATTACCTGACAAGAAGAAAAAACTCTTTATAAATAATCTGCATTTTATTTTGCTAGAGTGTACGTTCGAGCATGGTTTCTGTTATCAGACTCAATTAAAGCACCTTATCATGATTTCCTATATTCATGCATCAACTGATAAATTATCAGGATATTGACCCAGAAATTGCTACGGCTACTGCTAATAAATTTTGTAAAAATCTCTTGTACTTAGCTCCCAAAACTGTTGCTCCAGCATTATTTGATCATAATGTTCCAACATCTGTTGGAACAAATATGGCTCGAATTATGCTAAAAGCAGGCAAAGACGAAGAAGAGGAATAAGAAAAAAATCAGTTGAAGAAGTACATTCTGTATCGAAATGATTTTTCTTTTTTCATAAAAAGCGATTTTTCGTCTTTTGTAACGCTTTGTACAAAGTCTTTCTTCACAAGATTTTCTATTAGCACCGATTTTCTCGGCAAAGATCCTTCAGCATGGAAATTTTATCCTTGTTATAAAAGTGGAATAGAAAAATTCAGAATTCAGTTCTTGTGAAAGACGTTGTGAAGAAAGAGGTGCCAAAATTAATCAGAATTATAACAAAAAAACATTCTCACAAAAGATGAAATTGAGAAACAATTTATTTTATAGATCGTTCCTAAACATCGAAAAAACTATACAACTGCTACTAAATATTCTCTTACGGAAAAATAATGCAAAATTCAATGTTCGTTCAAATTATGCTTTATTTATATTTTAGTTAGTTATATTTACATAAATCATTGCTTTAAATAAAAATGCTTTTCTCATATAGAAGAGCGCTTCTGTGAAAAATAATAGTAGTAATAATAATAATTTAGAAAATTTTCATGATATTCCAGAAATTTTTACAACTAACTATTGAGAAATGTGATACAGAATGTTTTTAAACATTTGCTGGTGTTGCTTGGATATGTGCACATCAATGTATATAAGAAGTAAAATGAAGTTTGTTGGAACAGGGAAAAGTATTCTGTTTTTGAACAAAGTTAATTGTTGCACAGAGTTTGTTCAAACTTCAAGGCGTTTGAGGGTCAACCTTAAATAGTCCGATTAAGCTTAAATTTCACAGAGTCCTCTTTTTTATTGATTGGAAAAAGATTAGGGCTTGGGAGCAACAAATTTTTAACTTTAAGAAAATTGCATATAGTAAAGGGCCACCCTAGTATATATATATATATATATATATTTCAAAGTTCATACAGAGGGCAGGAGTCAGGCTGGCGACCTTTTAGCTCCGGGGCTATCTTCGTACATTGCAGTCTAAAGGCTCGAAGCTAAGGTGAAGCTAAGCTTTACGTTCCAAACTCCTAAAAAGCTAAGTGCGAAATTAAGACGAAACTCTCAAAATTTCCGCGCTTTTGCTTAAATACTCCTTAGTTACTACACCTGCTGGCAGGGCGCAGCACGATCGAGAAGGCGTTACTCTCAAACGTAATTAGTTAACTAGATTGTCAATCAAGACATGAGAAACACCTGCTTACCCAGGAGTTCTAAAACCACGTAGTAACAAAAAACACAGAAAACTGAAGATACTGCTGAATCAACAATTTTCTCTATATGGAACTTCAAAAAACGTTATATATATATATATATATATATATATATATATATATATATATATAGATAGATAGATAGATAGATATATAGTACACACACACACACACACACAGCTGTGGAAAAAAACCCGCAAACTTGCTCTTTATTTGGCCGTCGTTCATCGTACAGCAAAGTTATGTATATCATTCGTTTTCAAATAACGTATACTTTAATTTACTTTTAATTTAATTTGCATAAGGGGTCCTATTCATATTTAATGCAGCACCAACTTCTCAATGGCAACACCGTATTTTGACTTTATTAAACGAAAGAAAACCTTCAAAGCACCCTAAATATAAATTTCCTCTAATTTTATGCGATAATTTATTGCGAATTCTTTTTTGCGAGATATTAAGGGATTTTCGGCATATTGAAAAACGCTATTTGTAGGTTCCGAACTTTTCGTCTTTCATTTATTTCGCTCGCTATAGTTAAAAGAAATAAATATTATTTAAATTGAAAATACTGTTTGTAGTCTTAAATTTTTTTGTACTGAGATTATCAGGGATAGAAATTAGAATATTTAGTCAGTGGGCCAAATGAACCGTGACTCGACCGTCGAACGAAAATGAGAACCACACACTCACACACAGCTGTGGAAAAAACCCCGCAAACTTGCTCTTTATTTGGCCGTCGTTCATCGAACTGGAATAAAGCAATTTTGTTATTCAACATACAATTTAGGGTTTATGAAAATTATTTTGCAAAAAGTCACAGTCATTCTTAAAAAAAGAAACTAAATGAAACGTTAGTTTGCTTGCTTTTTACATCCTTGTTCGAAATAAAGCTATTACTATAAATTCGAAAGTTTTCAGCATTCGTATTTTGATGAAAAATCGATTTTTACTAACCTTCCATTTACTTTGACGAATTACTGCTATACGTATGTATGAACGAACGTCTGTACGTACGTAAGCATTAGTGATCCATTTGGATAAAGCAAGAGTTTACATTGACTAGTTATGGCGAGATGTCTGTACATAGATATCTCATACAATTCAAAGTGAAGACCCAGCAAACACACACAGGTTCTCTGAACGTCTATTAACGTTCAGAAGACGTTTTTCGTGTGTGTTTGCTGGGAAGCTTAAATATCTTAAAATTTTGTATCTAGGGATCTAATATCTAGCTGTGTAGCACTTTTTTTATCACAATCAACTGAGTAGTTTGTTACCAAGTTACGCAAAAGATATCAATACATTAAGGTCTGTGGACAGTCATAGCTTGGATCATATTTTGGGGACTTTTGTTAAAATGTCGCCAAGTTTGGAAACAGAAATAGGTTTCAAACTGAGAACTTGAAAATATCTCCTATATTTGGTGAAAAGGGCTAAACCTTAATGATATTGAAATACCACATATCACTTTCTAATGAAATAATTTTGTATGAAGTTTTTCCAAAAGGTACATGATTTAATTAGACTTGCAAGGAAGGTCATGTTGTTTTAATATTATTTATTTTCCTTATTTCATACTTTGTGTGAATGCAAAACTTTTAGCACTTTTCTCTCTTAAAAGCAAAGACGATTGTGGAAATCAAAAGCGGAATATTTAGTAAAGGAGTAAAAATGCGAGTTAAATCTAAGGTTTTATTCCATGCTTGTATCATTTTTACATAATTAAAATATAAAAAGAGTAGTTTGACCGCTTTAATTTTTTTAAATAAAAACAACACTTTCATGTCTTGCAGTATGCAGCTTATTTATTGGTCTCTTTTGGGAAATTTTCTAATCTCGTGAATACATATATCTGACTTATCTAATTAACAAACACCCTCAAAACTTTCCATTGTCATCAATAATTAGTTTCGTGATGTTCTTGAACGTCTAAAGATAAACTTTTACGTAGGATTTGTCCTCAGAATATTTGGTTAGAGAGAAAGCAGCACAGGTCCTATAGAAGCGTTTATTCATTGCGTTAAATAATGAGAATACTTTAAAAATATTACAAAAAAATGAAGAAGAATTTAAATTATAATCTCACAGTAAGTATAAAAAATATTTACATTATAGAAAAATATGAGTGGTTTTAATATAAATATTTGTTAGCTTGAAACTGTATTACGTTAGTTACAATATTAAAAAACAATAAGTCTCGAGCTATGGCCTAGTGGAGGCAGTCAAAATTGTAGAGGAGTGAAGTGTGAATAAAAATAGAACTGGTGTTATTTGAAACTGGTTAGTTTGAAAACATAATGAGTTAGTTACAATATTAGAACTAGGTACTAACAATAACAAGCGTAATTGTTTTGTAAATTTTTATAACAGTTGAATTAAAGGTTCATAAAAATATTTTATAAAATGTGAAGTACCCAACAATATATTTTTAAATTATTATTAAAACATTTAAATTAAATTGTGAAGGATTTTCTGATATACATTGAAATACTTCAGCGTATGTCAATAACGCTTACATAATTTATATAATGACATGTCCGTACATCCAGTACTATGTCGAATAAGCATGAACTAATGGAAATCCATCCGCATGAGAGGTGTCAAATTCCCCCTACTGGGATTCTAATAATAAACCGAGTTTCTGTTATAAGGATAAATGCATCCATACTAAATCTATATATGCAGTTATCAGACAGCGCAATCATAGCCATCATGTTAATTTCAATAGTCAATCAGATTCACATAAATTAACCTCAGGTTTTCTTTCTTAAAATCTCCTACTTAATCTAATCTAACTGCAAGATTCTAACCGGTTAGAATTAGAATAATTTTATATATTGAGGTGGTCAAAAGTTTTGTTCTTTTTTTTATTAGACAAAAATTTCTATTTTAAATCATTTTCAGCACTTGTTAGCTACAGACACAACGGGACTATTGACAAGCTTTTTTGTTTTTGTGTTTAAAATCATTTTCTAACATTCAACATATTAATAACACTCAAACAGTGATGTCATTAAATACAGCCAAACTAGAGATGTAGTTAAAACTTACGGAAAACACATACAGTATAGCAAAAACCTCCTACTTATAGAAAGCCTAACAAGTCAAAATTTGACGTCATCTCAAGGCCTGCGAAAATGACGTCATCACAATTTTGTTTTCAGAAACTATAACTATTTAAAATTTCTGGTGAATGTTACAAATATTAGAAAACATCTTAAATTAAACATTAAAATTAAAATACCTTCATACAAAATTATTCATTATGATGTATTTCCTTATCATATTAAATTAGTCATGGTTAAAAGCTGCCATTTGCAGTAAAATTAAATTTTTTATTATAAGTTCTTAAAATTTTGTTATGCGTGAGTAAATTGATCAAAAAATTTTTATAGCTTTATTTGTAAAAATAAAATTCTTAAATGTAGGCCTAGTGATGACTCCAAAGCTTGGTGACGTAGCAATCGTAAGGCTTTCTTCATCTAGGAGGTGTTGGTAGAACCCATCTCGTCCGCCGTCGGCTGGTTCGCCATTTGCTTGATGCGACCGTGCAAGAGCCGAACTTCAAATCATCGGTACCCCAAATCATCGGTGAATCACCTCCCATACTCACCATATTCAGTCTCAATATATACAGTATTGCATTTTTTCAAAAACAATAACAGCTTTTGTGCAGTTTATTGCAATGTTTTTACTGTAGAGAACAATGCATAGTCGTTTTTGAGTTCAGAAACTGTTTATTTTACTGTAAATCCGTATTTTTTTTTTTTGTATTTATTGATAATCCAACTTATGCGGTCCGACCATACCCTCAGTCCATTATTTGACAGATTAGAGGGGTTCTAATGTGAAGCATGTGAGAGTTATATGATTATTTCATTTCCCTCAAGTCTGAGTACTTATAGGCACTGACAAAGAATATTATTGTAAAGCACAAAGGGGAGTAAAAGTGTGTTAAAATTTAATACAAATTTCATATAAACGTTTCGGATGATATGCTAGAGACAGCCGTATCAGAGGTGACAATTTTGCCCTCCTTTTAAAAATGTTCTCTAATTTGTAGGCTGTTTATTCATTACAAAGCATAATATGTTCATGTAGCTGTAAAAAATAATGAATCCTCTGTGAGAATTTTTTCATGTTTTTATTTTGGAAAATAAATACTTATAGTATGTTTTAAAAAAGTAAAATAACATTCATGTGAATGTTACTGCAGTCTTTCCTGGAAAATCATTTACAAATCTTTTTTATCTTAAGAGCGCACTCTTAAAACGCAATTTTTCCACATATTGACCTGTTTTAACACTATTCCTTCTTTCTTTTTTTTGCATGATCTGATTTCAGTAAACTTAAAACTCTTTAAAATAAGCTCAATACTTTAAAACCAAAATAACATAATGTAAGTAAAACGTTTTCGTGTAAACAAAATAGTTGCTGGTAACTTTAATGAAAACATCTCAATTCCAGATAAATTAATCCAAAACCCTACACAAAATAATTGAAAATATTCTGCAATATCTTAATTATATCTCACATAAGCCAAAAAAGAAAAATTTAATAACAGAAAAACCGATTTAGTAAGGAACTTCTTTATATAAACTAGTATCTTTCAGAAAGATAAGGATTATATTTTTATGTACATCGAATGAAATCTTTTTATTAAACATGCATCTTCCATAATACTAAATAATTCTTTAATGCATCCTTAAAAAAAGTCACAATCCCGTTGTTTTGGTTTATGTTGCAATTCACTTGTTATAGTCTTAAGCATGCCTAAATGCATTACCTATATGATTACAAGGGCATTACTTTCTATTAATATAAAAAGACGAAATATGTTTTTTTCGTCTATAGAAAATCCATTTGGAGCATAATCTACTTTTCCTCTATGCATTTTCTTTTCAAATTACGCTCATTTTGAAGGAAATTATAATAACCGTGGCTATTATCATTTATCTTGTCACGATCTACTTAATGATGGGTGAATGCTCAATTTTTCTGAAGTGAATTATGTATAAAAAAGAGGTTACTTTTCTACATCGCCGAAGAAGAAATAAGTTGATAATCTTCTTTATCGGAAAGAGAGAATAAGTGAAGTAAGCATGTGTTAAGATGAGTATTGTATAAGCATGGAATGTCAGAAACACATTAATTTTCTTGAAACACTGTTGCACTTGGAGATTTTATAGTCTTGTGAAGCAACCTGTAAAATGGAATTAGAAGAAACATGTTATAAATCTTTTTCTTAACTGCATTTTTCATTAAACGTTTTCTGATGAAATATATACAGGTCATCCTAAGAAAGGCGTTTATATTAATTTCAATTGTATTCCCAAAATTTAAATAAAGCACAATAAAATTGCTTTTTGTACTTAAATTTTTATAAATGATGGCTATTGTTAAAATAAAGAAGTGGATTCTTAAACATTAACTATCATTCCATTGTGTATTTAGGTTCATTATATAATAGACAGTACTGTTACTTAGTCAGCGGTTGCCCTTTTGTATCATAAAATCTAAATATTTTATTAGAAAAAAGTATGTATTATTACTGTTGAACTCAGAATTAACCCATTTGTGCCTAGATATTTTTGCGACTTTCTTCGATTTTCACCAATATCAGCAGTAATACATACATTTCTGATGTCAACTTCTTGAACAAGGGATGATTTCTTTTAAAATCTTTATGTATAAAAATTGAAGTGTCAACATCCTACTAGGTCATGCTAAAATATTTTGTGGAATTGAGATTCAATACTCGTGATTAAAGGCTAGGAAAAATAAATAACCTTTTCGACTGATAGCGATAATGCCGTCCCAAAAAAGGGACGCTAGGCATAAATGGGTTAATCACAGCCACCTCTCAATAATCCTTTACATCCAATGGTTAGTCGGTTAGTCTTATCCCCATCTCTAATTTTATCACGAAAAAGTTTTTTTTTAATGAGTGTGTAATTTAATGGAAAATTAATATTAACCTTATCTTAACAGACATATGTTATAGCAAACCAATCATTAGTAATACTTTTACACACACACAAGGGAAAAAAAGTATTTTAGAAATAATTTGTTTATTTGAAATAAGCTATATGAATGATATCCATAGAATAACATTTCTGGAAAAGAATACACATTTTTAAGATATAAGCTGTATAAAATCCAGAATAATTTCTAATCGTTAAGTAAAACGAAAGTTTTTTGTTAAATGTCTTATTCAAGTAATGGTAACTCTGCGTGCTATTAATGAAATAAGCTTGTTTAGAAAAATATTCTTAAAGTCATCCAATGTTTCCGATTAAAATAATCATTCAATCTAGTTACATGACTGGATACCTTACATTTTAAGATATCATTATTTATTGCCATTAACTTACAGTTATGTGCTCTGAATTTCACCAATAGATGGCAGTACCAGCCTTACACCGGGATAGGATTTTAACCATTTTTTTCACTAGCAGTTTTCTAGAGCAAGAAGCAAAAGCTTTCTAAGCACCTAGGTAAGTGATTTTTTCCTAATTATATGCATGCTTTTACTGATTTTCTCTTTTTATGAAGGTCGAAACAAATGCTTTTTTCATTTTAAACCATTATTTTATATAGGTATAATTTAGTATAAGGTTAAAAATCAATAATATGTGGTATGCAGTTAATAGGACATTTCATAAGACATAAAAAAGGTCTCACAGAGCATCTCTGATTGGACCTAAAAGTTATTAAGAATAAAAACTGCAATATAATTACATATAACATTTTCAAATGATATATTTCATGTGCCTGTAATTTAATGTGAACCATTCTTTTATTTCTATTAATTTATGCCATTTTACAGTATTGCTCTCAGCAAATGCGCAACATAATTATGATCTCAAAATTCAATTGTTTAGTTATACAAATATAAAAAAATATTATCGAGACATTGTCATTTATTTATAATACTGCTGATCTAACATAAAGTAGAAAGCAAAGAAAATGGAGGAACCTTACATATGCACTGGAAAAAAATGGTAATAAAAAAGAACTTGAAAAGCGCTTAAAAAATGTTCGAAGAAGCCAACTTAGAAAATATTCAAGAAACAAAAGAAGAAGGACAGCGATAAAGAAAACAGTGAAATCATGCCTCTACACAACCCATCACAAGAAGAGAAAGTCAGTTTTAAGATTTAATTAATTTGTATCTATACGATTTCTTAGGAATTAAACTCCAAAATTTTGTGCTGGTATCTTTGAAGAGATCAGATTTGCTTGATGAAGAATTGCATGTTAATTTTTTGAAAAAAAAAATAATTGCATATATATTTGTCTACCCAGAAAAAAAAACAGAAATGTGTCGGGTTAAGTCGGAAGATACTGAAACTGTTTCAACGCCATTACCTAATGACTGTTACCCTGAGCAAGAAGCATCTTGCGTTATTTTCCCCAATAATATTCAGATACAATGAAAATATTTTCTTTTGTTGTAATATTTTTAAGTTAATCAATAAATTTTAAGTTGCTGAGATGTGCAATGTTTTATTAACATGCGACATAGGACCTGTGAGAAGTCGTATGAGATTCTAGAATTGGGGTCGAATGGGACAAAATTTCATTTCCCAAACTATGAATATTTTTCTTTTAATAATTAAACGATGATGTAACTTTTTTATCTATCAAAAAATAAAAAATATTCAGATTAGCTGCCTGCAAAAAGAAAATTAAGAAACTTTGTGAGTTACACTTTTTCAGAAAAGAAAATGTAAAACGCCCATTAGCCTCGAGTCTCCCTTATATACAGTGTATTTATTGTTAAAGTTCCCCTAGTCATGGCGCGAAGTAAATTCGTAATCATGTATTACGAAAAATTTGATAAAGATACTACTAAGCATACAGAAACTTTAGATCATGAGAGAAAGATTTCTGTGATAAAAATTTGTTAAAACTCACCACCAAGTGGCACTTTACAATATTTTGATATGAAGAATACTAAGAAATAAAAGTATATTATAGATTTATGACTTTGTTGTGTAATTAGTGCAAAACATGTTCAAAATAGTTGATTTCATTTGTAGCTACCACATCAAACTTCAGAATAGCATGATCCACTACAGATCGTCGAGGACGAGGATCACAAGTTATAAGGATTTATTCATCAATACCCTTATATCCTCTTCCATATCGTACACTCAATGATCCTGTTGCTTCAAATATTGCTATTATTTTTCATAACCCCATATATGCCATTTTACGTTTTTGAATTCCTTTTATAGACCGATGTGAACACAAGCCTCGAATGTGGAACAGCTATTTTTGTAAAAGAATCTGACGAGTAACGAACGATCTTGTTAAGTAACAACTAACCTCAAAATCTCAAGTGGTAAAAATAAAGAAGAGATTGTAAAGCACACCTTTTATAACTCTGCATGGCTTTGGAATTTGCATATCAGCAACCACAACATTGTAAAGCACCATCTTCTAATGAATTTTTGAACTGATGTTTTTTTTCTTCATGAATATCTCTCCTCTATTGTCTCATTAATGTTTCCTTCAAATTTGGTACCATTCCGAACAATAGATTAATTTTAGTTTAGAGTGGACCGAGAAAAACTTTTTTTTTTTCTATTTCCGACAAAGGGTAGTGCGGAAAAGATGCCATTGGTAAAACAAATTGCACATGCAAAACTTCAGTTTCGCCGGACAATTTCTTGTATTGCCGCAAATGCGTAAAAGTTCCTGCCAAGTTCTGTTTTTTGTCTGTTTTTTAGAAAACTGGTTTAACTTTTTTCCCTCTGTTTTCTATAAAGGATAGTGCGAAAAAAGTTCCATTGTTTTCACGAGGTTTACATAAAAAAATTTAAGTGTGTAAGATAATTCCTTGAGACAAATGCATAGAAATATCAGCAAAATTTTGTTTTCCTCTGCGCTTTTATCAAATTTGATCAAAATGTACAAATCAATTTTTTTGCCTTATTTATCTGTAATAATTATAAAAAGAATTATATGAGTTATGCAAACTTTTATGCATAGACTGTCAAATATTCTGTGAGTTTATTTTCTTAGATGAATTATATGTAGTAAGTTAGTTTTTTGTTAATATTAAATTTTAGTATGTGAGGTATGCTAATGAAAATTGTTTACATATTTTATATTGTTGTGCGTTCAAAATCAACGCGAAAGAACCCAGAACTCACCACGAGAGGCGGCTGTACAATGAATTCCGCCCGCCCTCACACGAACGAAATGTTTTATTCACAATTCTTTATTTTATTTTTACTATTAGTATATTTTTTTCTAGGAAACAAAATCTTTCTAAGAATTGAATTTTGGTATTTTTTCTTGTTGCAGCTTCACTCTCATGAAAGCGTTAGAAGACGCCTGGCATGGAAAAGAATTTAAAAATTCTTCAATTCAAAGAAAAGAGGTCAGCAGAATGCGAGAGTCTAAAGTTCCAAAGCTAAAATTTATGGCTACGAAATATTAAGACTGCATCGTCTGGTTCTCAACCCATATAAGTGAGCTTCCGCTAACGAAAAATCTTTCTTCAGAGCAAAATGAAAGAAATAAAGCTTCGGGTTGAAGAAACTACAGTCTCCTGTCCAAATCGCGCGCAATCTGTGGAAAGAACGATTAAAGTAGTGACAAAAACAGGCATGAAGATATGTGGCCATTAAGGAAGAGATTCCTTCATGGGAGCGAAGCAACTATCAAGAAATAAAAAGAAATTTGTTCAAGAATTAAAATGTCAAAATTAAATTCGATAAAACATGTTGCTTTCTTTAAAAACAGACTATTCTGAATTAAATATTCCTTTTTCGTCACTGTTGAGCCAAGCTCTCGTGATGAGTTCTGAGTTGTTTAGTGTTGGTTTTGAACGCACAACAAGCTGAGAGCTCCACAAAATTTTCTGCGAGCATATCTTATAAATTAATATTAATAAAAAGCTAATAACTCTTAACCCAGACACACACATATATATATATATATATATATATATTATATATATTGATATATATGTCCTCAGCTGGACTCGCTAAAAGGCTAAAAGTGGACCAGTCGCCATCATTAGAGTCATACGGTGGATCGCGTGACGCTGGGGCAAACCCCAGTGTTCGTGGCTGTAGTTGTGGGCGTATTACCACGTATTTTAAAATGCGTTTTTATTTGAAGAGCTTTTCACACAGATTCAATGGGCAACAGAGGTCACGCAAAATCTGCTCTCTGAATGGTCTTTGCAATTTTATTACCGAGGATCGTATGGTTTATAAACTTGTCACATGTTCAGAAAAAGTTGCATTTATTGGCTATTAATATGCCTAATACTGACTGTCTCTGGAAATTCTCGAGAGCTGTAGAGACCATAAGACGTGGTGTGAGGGAGTTGTCGGAGGTCGATTAAGAAAACATTTTCTCTCGGCCGCTTACATGACGTATAGTGTATTAAAAAAAATCTATGAAGTACGTTGAGGACTTAGAAGAGCAGGAAGACGAGTCGAATTCAGAAAAAGGTACATTTATTGGAGGTAAACGCAAAACAGTCTTAAAGGAAATAACTTCAATTACGTACGGTACATTGCATTAGTAGAAAATAACACCAAGAACATATCTAATCGTTCCGGCCACACGGCATGCCGGAGTTCCATAAAAAAAACGAACACAACCTCCTCTGACGGAGAGCTATCAAGAAGTGTGCTAAAATCTTCTTACAAAACTGCCAGCTCTTTACAGTAAAATATGAGCACTCACAAGCCGCTGCCCCACGTGACAACCACCGTCCGGTAGGCGTAAACAATATAAAAATTTGAAACAAACGGATTAAATGATTATCGCCAAGACAGTAGTGTCAGAATTTGGCGAATGCCAATACATAAGTCTACAACCCCGTGAGAAAAGCAAAGACGTACGACCGGGAGGCACCAAGAATTTACACAGCATATGCTAAAGCGAAATTAATTTAGAAGGGGATCCCCGAAAAACCCAAACATACCATCGCGAAAAGAAAGAACATTTTATCGAGCCATAAAACAAAGTGGAGAGAGATTAATACGGAATACGAAATTTTGATTTAGAAAGACGAAACATAGGAACATTATTTTAAGACGCGAAAAATATACGAACTTCGTCACAGTGGATACGAGGAAAAACGTATCAATAACATTTTTATTAAACTAGATTGCGAGACAAACCCTTTGTTTGAAAAGGAAAGTTTCTACATCCCTGTAGAATTTTGAAGGGATTTTATAGAAAATTTGGATTTTGAGATACGTATTTTTATATGTTATGTATATATTTACAGTAAATGCGGTAAAAAAAGGAGTTTTAACATTTTGTCAAAATTTTTAAAAACTTAAAAATTCCTAAGCTTAAAAACTTAAAAATTTTTAAAAACGTAAAAATTTCTAAGCATTTCTGAAAAATGAAAGAATTATTCCACACACTTTTGTGTAAACTTAATACCACCATTTTCACCTTTTATTTATAACCCATCACAGAAAAAAAAAATCGGCCCATCCTAGGGATGGAAGCGAGACAAGACAAAGCTTTTCGGCTGTTTTGAGAGACGCGAGACGCTTTAAGGAAACCTGAATTTTAGAATAATCAAGCATGCATTTTCACGAAAAAGGGTTACACAGAACTAAAAAATCACGTTTATGTTTTACAGATAATCAAAACTCTAGGTAAGATAGAGTGCACAGAACACTCGTGCCCAGATTCCCGTAAGCAACTTGAAACTTTATCTCCATGTCTACATGTACGAGTAAATTTCACTATATGTAAAAGTTAGTCACTACAGAGATGTCAACTAAAAATTTCAAGCGTGATTTACTATTTTTTAATGTAATACAATTAATATCTGCAATGGCTAACCATAGATTGCATTTTATTCTATGAAATAAAATTTCTGAAAAGAATTTTTTCAAAGATAGATTTGAAAATTCGACCAACATGTAAAAATAATGATGCAGAATTGAATAGTGCATCTACCATATGTTTACAAGTTTGAATGGCTATCAAATTCTTAACTAGTTCATTTTTCCTACATTTTTTTTTTCAAATGTGAGTTCTATATTCTGTAAAGCTACAGCTGCAGTTAACTTCTTTATGCGCACAAGCTTTCAAAAACTTTTTTTGCGTATGTAAAATTTCCTAGGCCAGTTTCATATTTAAAATATTGATCTCTGTAAAAATGAATAGTTTCACTTATCACATTACCATCTCATATTTCTTTCTCATGTTGTGTTTTTTTCAAAACTAATTAGGAATACTTTTTGAGTGTATAAATTTCCACAATTTCAGCTATAACAAACAATCAAATTAATAATATTTAAATGCATATTTGTTAGTGCCAGACCGGGCCATTGTGATTCTACCGGGACTGCTTGTGCACTCCGAAAGAGGCCTACGGACGTTTCTTCATTGGTTACACTGGACCGTTAGATGACGTATCTAAGTACTGTAACCAATAAGTGAGGTTCCGTAGGCCTCTTTGTATGACTCATTGGATTGCACAAGCAGGCCCGGTAGAATCACGATGGCCCTGACCAGACACGGTGAGATTGTTAGTAAACATTTTAGTCATGTGCTATTAGTAAAATAATAGGAAATTATGTCTAACTCTAGCGCTTTGATGTCTTCTGATGGGTTTAAGGGTTGTAGTCGAAACTTTTCCACAAGAATATATAACATGTGAAAATTGCACGATTATCTCGGGGCACTGCACATAGGCACTGACAAAGACTATTCTTACGAGGCACAAAATACCAGTTTCTTTTTTTAACTATGTGTACAACATGAATTCTGAAATTACTCTTTTCATGTTCCATTCCATACAAGTTCCCCCTTATTATTTTACGTAACATTATTCTAAATATTTAATTGTACACGCTGCTTACACAAGCATAACGTATATTAATTCAATAATATGTTATCCGATCCATATATCCTGTTATCCTATACTCAAATAAGACAAGTCATAATCAACACTTACATAACAGGTCATATTGTATACTTAAGCGCAATAAAGTAAATACGCCAGACTCAATAAGCTTACGTAAACGCCTCGCAGAAATCATACGATATCGTGCATATTTTATCGGATTCTGATCATGATAGAAGATTAAGCTTAGGAATTTGGATTGCGAGAGGATTATTTCGACTCACCGGTGTGCGATAAATGCTTCAACATTCTATTCTAAATTGTGAACTATATAGAAGTGCAGGATACTTCCTGTTATGCTGGGATCTTTTAAATGTAAGATTTGAATCTAGTTATTTATGTAAGATTAATAATATGATATATATCAAATGATGCGGTTGACATTTATTTATTAAAAAATACTGCCAACAGATTTCGCTGTAACACAAATGGTATTTATTTGCGTGCACTGAAACTGTATAAGATCATTTGCGTTACAGTGCATGTCTATTAGCATCATTCTTTGCACAAAAATAAGGTTTAATTTGCACCAGCATTAGTTACTTCTCTGTAGAACATGTTTACTTAGCAAAAAATCTCCATGGGTAAAATTGTCCTGCCAGAACCAGAACTCTACTACAAATTTTCCCTCACATGAAATGATACGAAGACCTTTCCTGAAGCATTATATAAAAATTTCAAACAGCTGGGCAACTCGGCATTCCAGCCAGAGGGCGAAAACAAATCCAGTTTTCTTGAATGGAAAATGTAGCTAACATGGTTGTTCAAGAGAACAGTTACTTGCCACATGATAGTGTGAGTGAGCCAGCTGTTTCATGTATATAGCATATGCATTGCATTTTTCACTCTACGGAAAATCACCGCGGATTTTGCACGTTTATTCCTATAAAATCAAGCCTGTGTACTTATTGCAAGACGGGGACAGACGTGTTCGTAAAACTTTTGTACTTCAATTCCCTGCTTCAATGGTAGTTGATATTACATGGCAAACATTCTGAGTATCGACGAAGCTCACTTTTGCTTCGTCGATATAATAGTGAGTATTGTAACTTTTCATTATACGCTTGCATCCTGAAAATGATAATATGATGTGGATTTACGGTTATTTGTTGACTGGACAGTTTACTTGTTCTGTCATAGGTCAAAGGTGGCGTGATATGTTGATGGATTTTATAATCGAGCAAGTTCAGCGTGGAGGCCTTCTGGGCACCATTTTCGTGCAAGATAGAGCACTTCCTAAAATTAGTTGTCGCTTAAAGCAGTTGCTAAAAAATTATTTCACAGATGCACTAGCGAACAGCCGTAATTTTCCAAAGGCATGGCTCCTCGTTCTCCGGATATTTTTATGCTCTTGCTTTTCCGAAAAATTCAATCCGTTCAATTATTTTAAATATGGTTCTGCCTTCAGAGCACACTATGGAACATGGTGGGAGTCATGTTCAATAGTTTTAATTCTACTTTTTATATCTATCATTTGACATTTATATAAGAAACTGAATGTTTTGTGTGCATTACAGCTCTCTGTTTGGCGGTCTCTGGTGCTATTTCTTAGGATGATCTGTTTTTAAAATTTTACCTCATTTGGAACCATAGAACGTATATTAAAGCCTTCGAAAATAGGTTAGTTATTTCCTTCTGATCCTCTATAAGAAATTAAAATTTTATTACCAGTATTTTTCTGTCTTTTAGTTGTCCGTCTTGATTTTAAGTGACGTTCAATTGAGCTATCATAATAATTTTTGTAGATGAAATGAATTATTTTAAAAGCTTCCTAAAGAATATCCAAAAAGTGATTCACTGCATACCTAATTGAAATTAATTTAAAACATTGATTTGTTCCCTTTATTTTTAATGAAACAAAATTATTTGTAAACTATTTCGGAGAACGTTTTTGAAAAAAAAAAATCCTTGAAATCTAAATGAATGTTATAATTTTTTGTCTCACTGATTTGATATGATATTGATTATTTAACAACTTAATTATAAGTAGAAATAACTCCTGGTATTGTGTAAAATGATTGACATTTTTGATGAGACGTGTACAGTAAAAATTTTACTGAATTTTCAATCTTCGTATTTATATAGTTATATAAATACGAAGTTTTCAATTAATTACAATTTAAACAATCGATGAATTTAAAAAGCAATAGAAAGGTATGCATTGGTCATAGTATTATTTTGAATATTAGAGGAATTCTACATAAATAATTTTCACTAAAAAATCCGAAGTTTGACAAAGGCTGACGCTTCTGAATAGAAAAACTAAATAACAAAATAAATATGGTGTTAAAACTAAAATTTTCAATTTTCAAAACAACGCCCTTATACAGCAGCAACTATACCAGTTTCACTGTCATATAAGGATGGCTATAAACCTTACTTTTCAGGTACATTCAAAGGAAAAAGTCACGTGGTGTCAAGGGATGTCTTTAAAAGGACAGTTCAGTTCCATTACACAAGTGCTTTTCAAACTTCAACATTTACGGCACAAGTCTCAGTATCTGGGAACGCCGATCCGCTGGATCGACAAAAGCATAATCGATGCTTCTCCATCGCATTTGACATCTGCGAACATTTGCAAAAATTATTATCAGTTATGAGTATATTAGATCAGTGTAAATATGTATTTTATTTTTTTTTATTATATCAGAATGAATTTTATTTTACTTCCTTATAATAATTTAATATTTAAAAAAAAAATTATCTTTCATTTTCGACTTTTCGATATAGTCGCGGCCTCCAAGTAGGGTTATCAAGCACCCCTAAGGAGACGCACCCCACAGTTTGAGAATCAGTGCAGTACGCACATTAAACTATACTATTAGAACTGAGTGATGATAAGCAACTGAATAACATGAGGGGTTTTTGAGCTATGAAACGAAATAATAGAGCCTGTCAGCTAGCATGGCAAAGAAAAGTGGAAGTAATGTTTAGAAGTATGACGTGCAGTTAAAATACTTGCGCTGATTTAAAATCTGCCCACGGCGGCAAAAATTCGTGTCACTTATGACTGTAAACAATATGGTGAACATCAGAAGTCGGACAGAAATTAATGAAATTTTATAAATGAGTCAAATTTGCTACTAACGTTTTTCTATACAGCGAATATGGTCTGCTTTCTACCCTGCTTACGCTTGTTACGCTTGCTCACCTAACGGTTTATTCCACCATTATTCCAGTTTAATAGTATAGCTAACTCATTGAGTACTCATACCCTAATCGATTTCTTTTTTTGAAGTTTTACAAATATGAATTGCGATTTGTTTGTGAAATTTTCAAATAATTTTGAAAAATAATGCTATAAAATTCTAAGGTCTCTCCAGTAAAATAAATCAATCGATAAATTCTTATCAACTTACTTTTTTCATTCATTTCTCATATGCATCAATGATTTTTTGGACACCCGGTATGTAGTTATACAGATGGATAACAAACAGGAATTGGGCGCGTGTTTTGTTACTTGTATAGTAAACCTATTTGTGGCCAGACTGTTATCGTGACTTTCTCCCCTCTTTGCCGATGACATCAATAATAGATAAACTTCTGACAACTGCTTGAAGAAGGGATAGTTTGTTATAAAATCATGCATAAAAATTGAAAATGCGGCATCCTACTTGGTCATGTTAAAATATTTTGTGGAGTTGAGGTTCAATTCTCGTGAATTAAGGCTAGGAAAAAGAAATAAAGTTTTCGACTGATAGCAAAAGTTCTAAAAACTGATCGTCCCAAAAAAAGGATTCTCAGCACAAATGGATTAACTATGCCACTTAATAATAAGTTCAATCTCCATTATTAAAGAAAATACTTCACATAGAAACTTGCAAATTGGAGCTAAAGGCATTTTAGTGCATTTTTCCTTTCATCGAAATACTGGAACAGACTGAGCGTTTTTTGACATCGACTTTGAGCATTACTATAAAAAGTTACGACTAGTGGGATATGTAGGGATCTGCGTATTTAGTGTTGAACACATATATTCTCTAGGCGAAATTAATTTGTAAATTGTATGTGGTACTGTTCGGGTATTGTCTGTCCCCTCCACAACGAAAATTGTTCCTCCTCTATTCATGATGCAAATGATTTGCTGAGTGTTTTGTTTAAGGAAATTCTGACTGATATTGCTTTCTGCTGCCATTTGGGTACATACAAACTCACGAGTTAAAGAAGTTAAGCCAAACTAATGACCGCACACCAATTGCCGCAACTCCTGTGTCCAGATCTTCTCTCTGCCTGTTGAACAAATGTGTTTGTTCAATAAAGGAATTATAAATTGGCTTTTTTTATTGATTTTACTTTTTTACTTGCCGAAAGACATTTCTACGCTTAATGCATCTTTCTCACTCAACACTCGCATTCCACCAACACCTCCTAGATATAGAAAGCCTTACACATAGCTGACGAGAAAGACAGGCTGCGGTGCTGACGTTTGGCCACACCCCTTTTGCCCTTGCAGAGTCATGTGACTTAGGAGGTGTGGCCTTTAAGATGGCCTCATCTCCTAAGTCACATGACTCTACAAGGGCAAATGGGGTGTGGCCAAACGTCAGCACCGCAGCCTGTCTTTCTCGTCAGCCACGGCCTTACAACTCCTACGTCACCAAGCTTTGACGTCATTATCAGGCCTACGAAAGTGACGTCATCACAGTTTTCCTTTCACAAAGTAAAACAATTTAAAATTTCTGGTGAATGCTGCAAATATTAGAAAATATCTTGCAGAGATTTTAATTAAACATTAAAATTAAACTATCTTTCTCATACAAAATGATTCATTCTGATCAATTTTTTTAATCATATCTAATTAGTCATAAAATTATATTTTGATATCAAATTATTAAAATACTGGTATTCATGATTAAATTTACTAGAAATTTTTAATAGTTTTATTTCGTGAAAATAAAACTTTTATCTGTAGGCCTAGTGGTGTTTTTAAAGCTTGGTGACGTAAGAGTGCTGGGCTTTCTTTATCTAGGAGTTGTTGATTCCGCACACAAATACAGACGTCAGCTGTAGAAAATACGAAGCGGCGCAAGCACTGGCTTGTATTTGTGCGTATGTACTGACCTTAAGTTAGTACACGATTTTTTACTTGCACTAGGTTTAAGTAGAACTAGCATCTTTATCGACCAACAGCTAAGCTGCCAGCCTCTCCTTGAGTGATCAGAGGGATTTGGCTCCCTTCACTTGATTTGTGTACGCTTTCAACACAGGAAAGGAACTGTTATTATCTTTTCTTTATCCCTGCTATTCCTAATTTCTTATAATTGTGTTGAAAAAGAAATAAATTCTGTCTGCATCCTTGTATATGAAAGAGCATTCTTTGTCTTCAAACTTGGCTCATTAGTTAACAGCTGCATATTTCAGTGCTTAAGTAAAGTGCATTTCTTGTTCGCAGCGAGAACTTTATTGCTAGTACATGTTACATTTTTTATCTTATTGTTAACATATGTTTCATTGTTTTTGTTTAGTATCAGTGAACTATTTTCTTAAATAAACAATGCATAGCTCATCGGAAAACATATATGGACTCATTTGTATGCATATGTCTACGAGAGGACTAGTCGTAATCTAATTTAAATATTATAGTTTTACTGCACGTCTTTCTCGCTGCCAGATAGAATAAAGGATAAATATTGAGAATTTTGAAAAATGTCGTTTTATATTACGTGTTTACTATTTTGGTAGTTATAATAAAAACTAAATTCCAAATAAAATTAATGATTAACAATATGTTTATACAGTGTGTCATAACGAAATGGTACATAGCCATTATTGCAAGGAATTATCAACATTAAATATCATATTCATTAGAAATAAGAGATAAAGAGTGATCGTTCTTATTAAAAAGATCGCGAAAACGTGACAATCTAGAGATTGGCCTAATTACTTGTCAAACAATAATGCATTTGTTTAACTTGCTCATTCATTCTTACAAGCTGAATAATTATGTTAATAAATCAAATAAGTTAACGTGAACATAGATATTGAATTTAGGTTATGTTTATCAAGCGCAATCATCTAAAATTACATTTATTAAAACGTTTGAAAAGACGGTTGTAGTTGTTTGATTTATGTTTGTAAAATGAAACCATCTGGTTATCCTTTTGAAATATTTCAGATGTGAAGTGCAGTAATTTCATTAAATGAGTTACTTGAAGGTATTTGAAAATAAAATGTGAGAAAGTAGAATTTGAAAACTGCTTTATCTTGAATTCTCTGAAGTATAATCACTAGCTTTCAAACATAATATATATGTTGAAAATTTTGTGATTTCACTTATCTTTAAAATATTTTTATCAGGTGCTAAAACATTATATTACTGTAATAAAGCATTCTTGAGAAATTCTTACGGAAGAAAAAAAATTTACTTACAGTTTATTTTTATTAACATTAATTTTTGCTTTTATTACAAAGATTTCAAACTCTTTTCATTTGGAGATTAAATAAATCTTTCATCTGGAACATTTCGATGAAAAGAAATCAACTAAAAATTGAAAATGCTGTAACACCCATCTTAATTTTTTCTTAAACATTGTTCCAGATACAAGAAATTCTGATTTAGTAAAGAAAGAATTTGATATTAAGTCTTGCTTTTGAAAGTTATTTCGTATACATAATTGATTTTGCTATTATTTATAGAATAGTTTTAGTTTTGCAAGAATTCCATAAGCAGAAAGGAAAATACAACAGAAAAAGATCTTATGTTCGAATGATGTGGTAGAGACTTTTCAAACTATTGAAATCTCTTAGATGGCTTCAGCTTATCGTGTACTGTATGTACTAAAAATACATATACATCACCTTAGCAACAGTATTCAGATATGAAAAAATAATTAGAGATCACAGAATATTTAATTGGTTCTAGAGTTAAAACTCATCGCTCACGTAAAAGTAGATTTTGTAATCTATTGCAATCCAAGTTAATGATGGTGATGTTCCCATTTATTCATCATTCAGAGCAGTATACTTGCTAAAAGGATGTTATTGCTCTTGAATGGTGCGTTCCATGTTTTTATATCTCAGATTATGATCGAGTAAAATAAGCATCTTAACTGCTCGGATTACAGATAATTGATATTAAGTCATTTAGACAGAAATTTGATTATCGAAAAAATTCGTTTTTCGAAATAAGTCCTGTTGGGAAAATCAACAGATGAGAAATCCGTATTCTACAGAATTATTAAAACATCAGAATATATAAATTAGAAGTTCTGGAATAAAAGTTAATTTGATAATTTTATAAGTAAATATTGTAATTTGGTTACTGAGGTCTCCCTTTTATTATGAAGCAGGTGCGCAACCAGTAATGCAAACACTATTTGAAAATGCTTACAGTAACTTAGACAACTCAATTACCTTAAAACAAAATCTTTGTACAGGTTTACTCATTTCGAAATGTACTTTTCGTAATAAACAACAAATTAATTGATCAGATTACAGGGTAATTAAATTGCACTATTTAGAAACAAAATAACAATAGCAATAATTTGTCGCTCGGCACAGATTAATCTTCCTCTCCCCAACATAAAAATGAAAGTTGAACCATTTTAGTGCTATTTCACATTAATGTTACAGGAATAAGTGAACTTTTAAGAACTGCTTACTACAGATTTCTTGCTTCTTATTGGTAATAGCACTAGGCATAAATTACTGGTATAATTAAAGGTCATTTCCAAATCGTTCACTTGCCGATAACTAAAAATGCGTGGCTTCAGATGAGTGACTCTTACATGAACATGACTATTTTTCTTACTTTTTAAAATATATTTTAACCCATATTTATTTAAATAGGATGTGACAAACTTATCCAGGCTTTATTGAATCATTTTATGAAGTACGACAAACAAAAAGCTCTATATAACGATTCAATATACCTGAATAACTATAGCTCATCAAATTAAGCTAATAAATATGCTTGAATTTCGTAATATGCAAAACCCACTCAGATTCTTCTTTCATATGTAGTTTTATTTCATATTCGAATTATTTTATGGAGAGACCAATTTTTATCATTTTTAGCACTAAAGAAAATCCACTTGCCCTAGATAGTCCTAAGAAACGTTCAGGCAGATAATATTTAAATGTGTTTTTCAGAAACTGGTGATATTATTTTTTTCACAGTGTTAATGACGGCTGCAAGACAAGAATAAAAAAGTAAATAAATACATAAAATAACAGCATTAAACATTAAACATTTGTTGGATTGAAATATTGGCAATAAAGTAAAAAATATACTTTAAAAAAATCACACTGACTCGATATTTTGGGAATGAGCACCACCTCAGAATTAAATTAATTAATTATTAAAAAAACACTGAATGCTTATAAACAAAATGGATAGCCTATAATCATAGCTTACAAACCTGTATTCACAAAAATTTAAAAAATGTATCTAGCTAAAAGGGATTTCGCTAGCCTGAGGAAAAGGTAAATGAACAGACTTAAGTATTGAATTAAATGTTTTAAAATGAATGTAAATGAAGAAATATGAAAGAAATAAGACATGTTATCCCACCAATATCTCTCTGAAAAATTAATGAAAAGACACAAAAATATGCTTTACAGCCATTTTTATGTTAAAAATAAATTATTTATGTGTAGTATGTAATATTATGCTTAAATTATTAAATACTTTAGTATTTTTTACTCAATTATTAATATGATTGTTAAATGACAAAACATTTCCAATCGAGCATTAACAAAACAGCTAGTGTATTTGTTAATTACACATTTAAGCAAAGATAATTTAATAAATCAAACCCAATAACATGAGCCTGCATATTAAACGTGTCACAAATGTTGTGAAGAGACATCTAAAATTATGTTTATTTGCGTCTTTAACAATATCAGTGTCAGCATATCAACTTGTATCTCTGAAACGAAGACACCTGGCAGTCATGTAAACTAATTCTGTATTTATAATGGTATTAATTAACTTCATTTGCTTGGTTCAAAACGATTAGAAGTGGCATTTCAAACTGCATCGAATCATCACGGAAGTATGAAAATAAAATTATATTTTGAATGTGCTATTTTTAACTGAGCAACGAAAAACTATTTGATCCAAAAACATTTTTTTAATTACCTGATGACTCCGTTGTGTTATACTGAACTACTTTTGGAAAGAGGAATTTTTTAAAGGCCCTTAGATGAAAAATGGGTCATTTTCAGGGTGTTTTTTTGAAATTTTAGAGCTTTTTAAGTATCCATTCACTGACTTTAAATCTTAAGAACTTTCTTTAACAAAAATAAATTCTGTAAAAATGTTGAAATAGGAAGAAATAATGGAAAAATTAATTGAAAAATTTGACAAATACGTAAACCAACAAACAATGTAATAAATCTGAATGTAAGTACATTTTTGCAAAAATACTTTTGATTAGTTTAAAAGAAGCTTCTTACTTAAAAAAGAGTCTTATTTATCTAATCTTACAATACATATCAGTGCAATGTCGCCGTTTTGTTTAGATCGCGTATATAGCACGATGTGTTTGTATAAAAATTTTTAGTGTTGCATTGTCTTTCAAAATACAAATAAATTTTATTTCCTATCAGCGACAATCTCTTTGTTTTATTTAAATAACAATTTTTGCACAATTTTTTATTCACCATTTGTTTCAGTTTTCTTTCCTATAACACAAAATGGCTATTTTCTGGACACTATCTTTTTTATACGACATTTACTGCTTCGTGAAAAACAAAATATATTTTAGCAAAAAAGATAAAACCACTTTGAAAAGGTCTGTCAGATTATTTTTCTACGTAAACATACTTTTTTTAATTCAGTGCATCAAAGACACAAAGGTATTAAAGCGATGCGTTGTTTTATAGAGAGATAAAAAGACTGTTTTGTAAACATGTTTTCTCAAAACTTTATTGTTTTCATTGATCTTATTTTGGTGTTGTAAAAATTTACTAACGCCAAATTAGAAACCAGCAAAAAAGAAACAAAGGAGTGCCTTAAAAATTACTGAAAGCATTTACGAGATAAAAAAAATACATCCTTAAGGAAAGACAAAAAATAATAGTTGAAAGTTGTTCAATTGTATGAAAAAGTAAGTAACTGTTTTTTAATACTGGTTTGAGCGCCCTACTAATCAGAAGAAATATATATATATATATGATAATATTATATATTTATGGTAAATGTAATACTGCAAGGATATTTTTTAACAAAAATAGGGTAATTTGTAAATCAAAAGTACTTGCTTGTTTCTTAAGGACGCTGGATTTATTGCCTAAATTTTTAAAAGTGTAGTACATTATTAAATTTGGTGGCGGCATTCCCGAAGATCTCTATAATTTTATAGAGATGCACAAGATTAAATATACTAAAGTGTCTATAATACAACTAGTGTGCCGATACTCGAGTAGCATTATTCTTTATACAAATAGAAGGCAGATTCTGCTCGAACATTACTTACATCGCTTCAGATCAGGCTAATGGTGCAAGAAAATGCGCTACTGGTCAAAATTGTTCTACCGGAACGAGCAGAAATCCGTTGCAACTGTAATAGTAATCCGCCGTATAGAAATAACTCCAATGTCTTCATTTGTCCTGCGCATGATCATAGATAAATTTAAAACGACTGTGCTATTTTCTATTCTTCTAGACAGAAGACGAAAATAATTCCAGTCCTCCAGTATCGAAAATAAGGCTTCCTCGGTCGTTGATGTCAGGATGAGTCGCCGCATGCTAGTGTGAGTGTTCTGGTTTCCCCCCTGTATTGAATATGCCGTATTCCAACGAAACGTTTTACAACGTACTTTGGCATTTACAGCACTGGAAATTCAAGCCTGTGGACCAATTGGAAGACAGAGCATCACACATTCGTAAAAACTTTTGCACTTCAATTCCTTGCTCCAATGATGTTTGACGCCACTTGGCCATGGGGCATTTTGCCAAGTGACGAAATCCCCTTTTGCCTTAATGGAGAATTTATTTTTCTTTTTAATGGCCGGGTCAGCGGCCTACAGGAGGTTTGACTGCTACAAGGACTGCAGATGTTAGTAATTCATTACAGGGCTATCTATTAGGCAGACCAACGTTCCACCCGATGAGTGGTCTCCTAATTTTGAACCAATTTCAAATAAGAGATTTAGAACCTGAAATCGCCATCCCCAGAGGTATAGTTTCAATGGAGAAGTTAATACCCACAATATCGAATTTAGACAACATAAAACCCCACGCTATCCAGCAACAAGGCTTACATCCCAAAAAAGGGACAGAATGGTGTGAATTTAAGGCTACCTTTACCGTCTTACAGTACTTTTTAAAGAGATAACTGCATAGTACATCTAAATCTTTTCCGTGACAGGACACCGCTACCGAAATATGTTGAGGGATTTTGTACACTCACAACTTCAGACGCGTTTAAACCTTCATTACAGCATTTTCATAAAAGATTCAGCACCTCCTTATAATTATCGTCGTGTAAAACTATTGCTAAGATAGGATTTTAGATATGCGCAAGCAATCAGTCATCAGTTTCCATTAATATGCCCTCCCACCTTGATCGTCAGCTATCACTCCCTGCGACTTCTAGTAGTCGGTTTTTCTAAAGGACAATATCTTCAGTACAACGCGAGCCTCTGTGCCACCACGATTTTGTTTTTCCGCAGACTCACTCCTGTCAAAAATTGCATTGTGGTTGCATTAAAACATTGCATAACCCTAATGAACTGTTTGTTTACACTGCAGTAAGTAATGTGGAAATATATTTTTTTTTACATTTTATAATAAAGTAAATAGCAATAATAAAATAAGGTCATGTTAATTTCTTTTACAAAGTAGAATTTTTTAGGGGTTGATTAATGATTTAGCGTTTTGTCATAAAATAATTAAAATCCTTTTACTATTATGTACACTGTGACCGTTAAAGTCCTTTGTCACTACAATGATTTTCGAACCGCAATAACTAATCATAAAAGTTTAATTTAGGTATATTAAAGTTTGCATTTGCTACTCAAAATTTGCTTACATCACCACCGGAGGGTAAATTTAAAGCTATCGTTCTTATCTCAAAATCAGTACGTCAAAAGTCAATTTAAAAGTTGTTCAGCATCACCGATTTACTAAGCGCGTTAATGTTAAAGTTGAAGGCGTAAAAACGTATTACCGATTTTTTTAGCATATCACCAGCCGTATTGTGCTAATTCCATCGGGTATTGCAGACTAACGTCCAGACGTGCATTGTTGCTGATGAGCAACCCTTTTAGCATAAAATATAAATTAACTTAAGGTCGAGTAAGTGCAGTTTTGGAAAATTTGACCAAATAAATTTGCATTTTATGCATTCCATTCGTAGAATTGTACGAATTAATGGGCATAATGTTTAATTTTATGTTTTACTAAATCGACGAAAATCGAAGAACTTTGTAACTGAATTTTCCCCCTTATTTTGGATCGTTTTTGAGATAAAAAAGCTAACTGAAAATTTAGCAGCCAGGTGGCGCAGTAAGCGGTTTCCTTGGCATCGTAACATAACTACACCAAGACCTTAATTTTATGAATACAGATCTTTCCGTTCAGACATTATTGGGATGACAGCGGACGTAAACGGTCATACTGTATACACAATAGTAGAAGGCTTCTAATTATTTTATTCCAAAAAGCCAAAGTATAAATCAAAATCCTAAAAAATTCTACTTTGAAAAGAAATTAGCATGACCTGATTTGTTTATTACAATTTATTTTACTATAAAAAAGTTAAAAAAGTGTATTTCCACAATACTTCTAACAACATACACAAAAAGTTCATTAAATTTATACAATGTTTCAATTCAACCGCATTACTATTTTTTTCTCATAATTAAATTAATAGCCTTTAGGCGAACGAAAAAAAAAATCCCGTGCATTTTGTTTAGATAATTTTCAATAGGAATGAATCTAAAGATTTTTATTAGAATATTTGTTGCTGGATAAATGGTTTTCTTAGATATTCTATGAACTGTTACTTGTGTAAATACAAATAACTTTACGAATTTTTAAAAACTTAAAGATCAATATTACAGAAAATAATTTACATCTATGAATATTTTCATGTCTCATAAATAAATTTTTGTATTATCGTATAAACAAAGCATGCCTCTAGGGAAGTGCTTAAAATAAGCCATAGAAAATGCATTTTTTGCACCAAGCTTATGTCTTCACATGACAAAATATCTTCAGAAAAACCAAGATAAAACCAATTTGAGAAGCGAAACCATTTTTTTCTGATAAATATACTTATACATTTATTTAGAAATTGGAGTGACAAGGGATTAAAAGGATACAATATTTCCCACCGATAAGAAGCTATTTTGAATTTTTTTCCCATAATATTCACGTTTTGTGGTTGAAAGTTGGACACAAAGGCCTTGTAAAAAAGAATAAAAATATTTTTTTTCCTTTATGAACACGGTTAGAAAATCAAAAAAATGGTATGCTTGAGATATGAATAAACACGTTTTCAATGGTGCAAATTCAAGTGATATAGGATAAATTTTAGAGATATTTTGTTTAAAGGTTGCTCATTGGATTACACACTCAACCCCTTTACTATTGCAATACGTTTAAAATACGTATTGTGAATTTTTTTAGTATTTTTAAAATTAAAACATCTACAAAATGCATTTAGGAAAAGGTAGATCATGCTGGATGGATATATTTTAAGCAAACTGAAGCACTCTTGTATTACATATACTAATGCTACAGAACAGATATTAATGCTACATCATACATTGTTGAGCACTGTGTACTCTCGCATTGCTTCAGGTTCACAAAGAATCGCATTTCTCTTCTTAATCCGGTGTTACCTTTTGCCTATTAATGTTTGTCCTGATAAAGCTCGAAAAATATAAGACAGCGTAAATATTTACAGTTTTATTATTTATGCAATGTAAACACCTTGTTTAACTGCAAGGAGTTCCAGAATTTGTGTGCAGAGTATGCACACTTCGAATGAAGATATCCAAAACATTCATTGAAGTAATCATATTGTTTTTAAAGTTTAGAAAATATTTCATAAATCCCTAACTTTATACTGAAGCTTGATAATGATCGGTCACTTCGTAACTCGGGTATTTAGAAGTAGTATCGTTGGAAAAGATGTTTTTAATTTTTCAATTATTATGAATTTTGTTGCAAAAACATATCTTTTTTATCTCTCCGTTAAGAAAAGTAGATTGATGTGAGATCTCCGAATACTAAATCTGTTGAACGAAACCCCTTCGTCCAATTAATACCTTTGTTGTTTTGTTATCTACCTAGATTCCTACATGAAAATTGTAGTGCGAAGAAAGCCAGATTACGTGAGGGTGATCTTTTCTTAATTTTCCAACTGGTACATATTCTAGCGAAATAACTTTTATTATGAGTATCATGTGGTATTGGGGGTTGCCCGAAAACCGTTGTTTATAGTTTGTCTTTAAAAACGTTTTCTGCAAATTACTTTGGACACTTTCTATTGTATTGTATAGCGTTGATTGCATATATTTAAAATTTCGATTTTACTTTAAAAAACGTGGTGCACTTCCGGAAGGAAAACTGCTTAGTAGAATTTCGCTAACATTTTCTGGCAAGTTCAAGCAGTCACAACACATCATATCTCAGGTTCAGTTGTACTCAGTTCCTGCATAAAAAACAAACAAACATAATATGTCGATGAACTGCCTCTTTTCAACATTAAAAAAATTACGAAAACATAAAAACTCTTGCTTATTTCCTGCCATTGTGTTGTTTTTATTTATTTCTTTTCTTTTCTTTATTTCTTTTATTATAATGACGATCTGAAAATCGTCATATTACTTCAATTTTACCGGACGGAGAAAAAGGAAAGAAGAACACGATATCTTTTGGCCAACCAAATATAAAAATAACGAATTTTACAATGCTGATTTTTTCAATTAATGTTTTTAGTGCGACTTTGAATTTTTAATTTTATTTTAAATGCACTGTTCTCGAAATGGAGATTTTTTTGGTTTTGTTCCATGTTTGTTTTCTTGTTTAATTTAATTATCACAATATTTTCAAAATTACCTTTACATAACATGCTTCTCTTTTTAATTTGGAAATATTTTATATTAAAAAAATCCTTATAAAGCTCTTATTTTACTGACAAAAAAGTAATTTTTTTCTGAAGTTTTACATTTCGATCATCAAATACACCAAATTAAATTATCTAAGCAGACGTATTTTCTTTATTTTTTTTCCTTTTAAAGAAATGGAAAGAAATGGTGAGATAATTTAATTGAAATATTTCTATTGCTTGGTAAAAAATACAAAAATGAAAATGAAAATAAAGACAGAAAAATGACAAACACGAAGGAAATTTGATAGCTTTTTGAAATGTTTGCAAGTTATTGCATTAACAGTGTTCCTTAAATGCAATATTCTTTTTAAAAATATGTCTCAGTTCATTTTTAACACGAAGCGTCACTTGGGAATTAGAGTAAAAGTAAATTCAATAAGGAACTTTTCAAAAACTTGTTACTATATTGTTGAGGGAGAAAATGTATTTCGCCATACGTTCATTCAACTGACAGAATTCATTTAATTGAATTTTTTAATGTAGTCTCTTCAAAATGTGTTGAAACATAAAACACAAGGGATAAGAGCTTATTCAACGATTTAATTTCAATGTACAATTTTTTATATTTACTATAAGCATGGTAGTTCAATTGGAAAATTACTTTTTACGGTTTTGCAAATTTCTTGATTGTTTCAACTGCGATTCACTTACAAAGCACACGAGAGAATTTCATTCGATTTTGTAAATATTCTGGATAGTGCGTAATATACGAAAATAGCTCATATGATCGTTCATTATGTATTTTTTTGGCGTGAACTAAACAAAATAAAATCAAAGCTCTGTATTTTTTTTCCTTCATAAAAATGAAAATATTATGTCATTTTGGTTATTTAAAGGCTTTATCTACTTTCACCGAAATTATTTTTTTAAGGAAAAATTAAATTAAGTAAAAAATAGCTGCGTCTATTGCATTGTTTTATAAATTAAATTCATATTGCAAACCTGCAAATTTGAAAAATGTTGCTTTTCTGTTTCTTCCAATAAATATTATTGATTTAAATTTTGCTTTATGTATAAAGAAACAAAAATTTATATATATACTAGCTGCGTGCCCGTTCTCCGCACGGTAGGGAACGAAACTTTTTCTTACATGTACAGTTCAAAGTGATTCCAGAAATTTGGAATCTAAAAATAAGCAAAATGATTTGATTCTTCGCGTAAAGTTACTCATTACTTATTCGTAAAGTTAGTATAAGTACTGACTTGTGACCATTGTTAATATTATGACGCAAAAAACTATGTCGGTGTCATTCACGATCAGAAAAGAAAAGCGTGACGGTTTTCAGTAAAAATTCCTAATTTTCAAAATGTCTCATTTCTGCATCGTACTCTTTTATAGATTTAAGTTATGCCATTAATACCTTAGATACTACATGAAGTGGAGAACCGTTTTATTTTATAATTAAATAGTTGTGTACCCGCTCTTCGCAAGGCAAGAGAAGAACATTTTCCTAAAATGTGATCATAACTACTTGTGACAAAACAGAATCTCCAAGAAAAAAGAAAGTTCTGTTACAGTCTTTTCTGTTGAAACTACCGCGTGATATATTAACGCGACGCAGTGGCGCACACAGGATTTTCTTTTGGAGGGGGTCCAGCCCAAAGTCGTACCCAGGGAGGGGACCAGACCCCCTGGTTCCCCCCGAAATTTAGAATCTTTTTAACAAAATAATGATGATGAAGTCTTTTGTGAAAATTTCTGCTTTTTCACCTTTTGGACACCCCTCCAAAAAAATTTTCCGGGTATGGCCCTGATCCAGCACGTAAAGCTGCGACACCAACCACATGAAAAATGCGGATTTTTTTTATCGTAACCCACTTTTTCCCCGTACCCCCCCCCCCCTGCGTTTATTCATCTTAACTGGTGAAAATAAGAATTTGATAATACCTTTCAACATATTTGAATGTCAAAAATTACATGACAGTTTAACGAAGGAAAATTGATAACTCTTTTTTTTGGAGGGGGGGGGGTCCAGACCCCTTTGACCCCTCCCTTGTGTGCGCCCCTGACGCGACGTAGAATTACTTAATGTTTTGTTATCTGTGATGTAATACGGCTGTTAAAAATGAATAGAAGACTTAGTTTCGCGAAATATTTATTAATGCGGTATATTGTGCTTTGATCAATATTGCCTTATCACATCTACTTACGATTAATTATACTATCTTTTACCAATACAATATACTGTCGTTTTGCAACCGTTAATGATTAATTTAAAGAAACGGTTAAGATATTTGCCACGAATGTAGGCTTTTACTCTTTGGTGATTCTTTGCAATTTACGCATTAGCATAAACGATAAACGAGCCTTGTAGCATTTCAGTTTATGGTTGCCACTTAATGAGCTCTCCATAAATGTTTAAGCAAAGTTCTTGTCAGATTGGTGTATTTAGCACCAGGGCCCTATTATCGCACAGGCAAATCAGGACTTTGCCCAGGGGCCTCCGGCTCGAAATGGCCGCAATTTCAAATGTTGTTCTTTTTTACAACAAAAATTATGAAAAATAAAACAAATTTCATACATGGGGGAGCCCAAAATTCATCAATGCCCGGGGCTTCCTGTTGGTCATAATCAGGCCCTGTTTAATACCGCAATATATTTCCTGCTATTCGAAAACGTGACCCGTTTAAAATCTCAATCGAAAATAATGCTGGATAATTCACTGGTGAAAAAACAGCATTCAATTATTTATCTCGCAACGTAAAGTAAAATATAGAATTATTTCATACGTGGCGTATGTTTTGCTTGTGAGACCGTTATTCTGATTGAGTTTCGAAAGAGGTTTTAAACTTATGACATCAAAATCACGCACTTTTCACATGCGAAAACTCAGTTATTTTAAAGTAATTTTTTTTAATTTTTTTTCAAGCGGAAATTTTAATCATTGTTACCGTCTCCAAGGCAACCAAAACGCAAGATATACCGAAAATTTTAAGCTGCTGCTATTGAAATGAAAATAATTCTTTACTTAAAAATTCGTAAAAAATCTCCTAATTTATATTTTCCTCTGGTTTTTCTTTTAAAAGAGGGCGAAATGTATGCTCCGTCATTGGACAAAATATAAAAAGTCATGACGGATAGAATTCAAGATGCAACAATTTTTAAAATATTTTACGAAAGTCAGCGTCAAATTTAATTTTATTTGAAAAATTCCCAAAAATCTGCAAATTATGTTACACAGTCCGAACAAACAGTTTTGAAAAGCAAATTTTCTCCTCTATCCGATGATGTAAATACCGTTTTTTTGCGAGTGTAATTGCCGGCGTTATTACGTATTAAGCGAGAAAAATCGCCAAAAATCGGAAAAAACATAAAATAAAACATTTTCGAATAAATTGCTCCGAGGCGTGTTAGGATCTGTCCTAGTGAAGCCGTATGCAAAATTCGGAAGGTCTGCGACCAACCGTCTCGGCGCATGCGCACGAATGTGCTGAAATCGGACATTTGAGTAGCTTTCTACCCTGAAAATTGCGAAAAATCGTTAAAAATTAGGGAACGGGTGGATTTCCAGAATTTTAAAGTAGCTTACGGCCTATTCTATGTCGTTTTACGTGTATGTGCAAAATTTCAAGCCGATAGGTCTGACGGTGTGGAAGGAGTTCCCGGACGAACAAACAAACAAACAAACAGACAAACTTTCACATTTATATAATAGATTTTTCATAGTTGACACTCTAACTAAGCTAATGCAGTCAAGAGAAATTTACAAAAATACTTCGAAATTTTAATTCACGTTCTTTAAACGTATTTTTTTTATTTATTTGCATTTCCCTTTACATTACTATATTAAACGCGGAAAGTTTGTTTCTCCGAACGATCTCAAAAACGGCTCTAAGGATTTTCTTCAAAATTTTTACTTGGGGGTTTTGGGGCTCACTAAACGATTGCGCTAGGTCACGTGACTGGAAAAAAACATAAAAAGCTTATGTAAAATCATAAAATATTGTAAAATTTACGGTTTAGACGATGGCGCCATCTATTGATCATTTGTGAAACAGTTGATGCAATTTTCGTGAAAGGAACAAATAACTTTTGGGACAGGTTAAAAAAAAACAAATATAAGAAACATAACATAACCGATTTATTATAGTAAAGATTACGTTCACAGAAACAAAATAAATGGAACTTGATTTCCAGCACACAGACAAATTAATTTAATTGATATATATATATATATATTGATAAAAGCTATTTTAATTTAAAAGTGTCGCCTTGGCAACCAGCCAAATAAAATGAAAAAGACCAATCTCGGTTGGCATTCCGCAAGTACTAAAAGATGACGCAACAACAGTGTTGTTTTGATGGGATATACGTAAATAATTTAATTATTCTTCATTCATAGTTGTTAATATCAAAAGCAACTGGTAGATCTTCACTCAAAAATTGCCTGAATTTATTACATCACTCTTTTGTAACTAACATAAAGCTAATGTATTTTCGCGTAGCTGCAAAAACTATAAACATTTGTCATGTATTTTATTGATCCATATGATGCGAATTTCAAAATCGCATGAAAGTTTCAGCTCAGCCGAATAATTTAAATAAAAATGACACCCTTTGCAGTAATACACAGAAAGAAAAAAATCCTGTGACGTAACATTAAAATTCCGAGTTTTCTTTATAGCGGCACTAGTTTGAATCGACGTCGAGAAATATTTACATGTAGTTACACCGACGATTTTTTTTAATGTGACAACTGCTTATAATGAAGCCATCTTTGAAACGCCACTCAAATTAATTTTGCACGTGATCAGCCATCAGTTTTGATTCACTGCAGATGGTTTTGATTCACTGCAGTTTTCAACTCATTTATTTTTTCATTGCCTAGGCTACATATGGGCAACTGCTCGCCCGATAAGGCTTTGAATCCGGCTCCCGGAATCCTGTATAAATCCCCAATAAACCATTCAAAATTCCTTATAAATCCTCTTAGCTTAAATAATGGTTACGACCCCTTAGAACCATCCCCCGCACACACACACACGGAGGGCACCTCACCCATCGGCCTAGATGCCTCGTGTAGGTAATTGGCCTTAATCCCACAACAACAACAACTCATATAAATCCCATTTATATCGCCCGCGATTTCGCCAACTTCCCAAGGTTTAGCCCGCAACTTCTCAAAGGTTGCCCATGCCTGGCCTAGGGAAAAAAATCGGGCGGCTGAAATTTGGTTAGTAAGATGTTTACTAATAATTTTTCAATTCTAATTTAGCCGTGGATTAGATTGTGTTGTTTTGTGTTGTGCACTTTTATTGAACTAGAAGTCCCGCAGTGCTCTGGGCGTTAAACTCCGCTCCCATAAGAACACGGCAAGTGAAGCAGCATCTGGCTTGGCCAGTGCTTGGGAGGGACTTCCCCCTCTCGGCCCGACTGCTGTGGAATCGTGTACGCTAATGGTCGTGCACGTAAAATCCGTCGTGGCTCCAATGTCCTCCAAGTTGTTAAACGATACCTCTGGCGGTGCCGATTTCAGGGGGTTGGTCCCTCCTCTGGAATTGGTTCAAAATTAGGGGACCACCGGGATAAGTCGGACTTCCTCCCACTTGGGCCCACTAAAATGGAAGGCGCCCCCGTCCGCCCATCGCCTCCCTCTCTTGGGGGATCTGGCATCGCATGCGGGGATAATAGAAAAAAAAAATTAAGTAGAAAATAAAACTCGATCTTGAAACAATTGAAACATGCGCTAGAATGTCTCCACTCAGAATATTTAATCTTTATCCACTTAAAATAAATAAGTGCAATTTTTATTATATACCGAAATCGGAATTGCATACTCTGCCGAAACTTTTCGCATTCGAAACATTACCGTTGGTAAGAACATCCTCCTCTATGTCAAAGATTAATGCATAGAAAATCATTTTATTTTTGAAAAAAAAGTTAACTGCGTAATTTAGAAGAACTATTTTAAGCGAATCGTAATCGCAATCTTATTTCCCCTTTCAAAGTGTAATAACTAGCCGTGACTTCAATATGAGGTCAATGTCATTTACAATACCTAATTTTGACACGCAAATGATAAGATTTTTGTATTCTCGGAAATAAAATGCAGCTGAAAATAGCAAAAAATCGCTTGAAAATCAGGGAACGGGCGTGTTTTCAGATTTTAGAATTATCGCAGATATTTTTTTTACAAATTTGTGAAAATTTTCAAGCCGATCGCCAAACAACGGTGACCATTATACGTTATTAGATGATACCTTTTTCATCTGGTTGGATTAATGATGGTAAAAGTTTAATTTTTGAGGGTTGAACCGGAATTTAGACAGAGTCAGGGTACAGCGTAACTATATAGTAAGATAAGATGTACGTATTTTAGATTTATTCGAGGAGAGAAGTTTCTTTCTTTTTGATTTTTAGTCCATCCATTTGTTCTATTATTGTCAACGTTTATGCAGTTGTTAACCCTTTAAATGCTGCACTATGATCCAGGAATAAAAGATATAATTAATTCAACAAAATTACATTAGAATACACCCATAATGATGGGAACTTACAAATGAGAATTTATGAAATTCAATACACTTTACATGAAGTTCAAATTCTTGATAAGATTACAAACTTATACTTAATATATGAAGCTTGACTCCTGAGACTTGTAGTAGTGATGTTATTTCTGGAAAAATTAACTACAATTAAAAAAATGTAATCATTTTTTAGTTATGTTTTTTTCTCCTTAAATTTTATTATTTTGTTTTTCATAATGGCCTACTATGATACTTGTTTTGAAATAAAATAGATTTCTTTATTATTAGTTTGCTAACGTAATTTTCAAAAATGTATTCATATCGTACATATAATTTACCGATTTATATGTACTTATTTACTTGCTTACCTCTCTCTATATATATATACCCAGCAAACACACACCTGCTGGCTGAGTACCTTGCCAGTGCCTTTCTGCCTTTACGTCCAGTACCGGCCCGGCACTGCAAAAAGCAACTGAATCGTACCAAAAGTGGTCGCCCGAGAAGTACTTTGCCAGAAGCCCGGGAAGGCAACGGCACTCTGCTGGCATACTGCATGTGCCGGCCGTTACTCACAATAAAGGCACTGGCCCATTAAGTTTATAATGCCCAAAATGAAACGACCGGTAGCCGGTTATTATTAAAAATAAAGGCACTGGCCTGGTATTTTAACAGTGATTACAATGTAATGGCACGGTACCGGATTAGTGCATAGTTACAGTAATGCTGCCACAATTAAAATACGAGCCAGTGGCGGATTCGGGGTAGGGGGCTTATTCATCAACCCCCACCCCCACCCCGAAAAAAAAACATTCTTTAAGGGTAATATTTTGAAAGATAAAAAACAACATAAATGAAAGATAAAAAACAGCAAAATCGTTGGTCAATCGTTGGTCAATTTTAGTTCCCAAAATAGTAAAATTTTGAATGATTTTGTAGATAAGAAATAAACATGTATATATATATATATATATATATATATATAACAGAACATATAATACATTTATTTTTATAGCACGATTAAAAAAACAGATTAAAATGTTTGCTGAAAGCTCAGTAGCAGCTTTAAAAAAAAAGGGAGTTGACAAAAACCAACACCAGATTTTAAATTGAGTCGCCTGGAGGGTACAAGTAGCCAAAACTTGAAAATAGTATGAAAATGACGTTTTTCGGTTCAAAAGGTCGCCTAATCTTTAAATTAGTTGCTAAAGTCACCGGTGGATACTGTGTGTACATTAAAAACAGTTAAAGTAAAAATTATCTGTAATATTTTCCTGACTGTTTAAAAAATGTAAAATCCAATTGTAAAAACTTTGAAATCCACTTTCTGTATCCATAACCAGCAAGATATCACTGCAGAAGCAAATCTTATTATAATTATTATTGCTCCTAACAGAGACATCTTACTAGTATATAGCAATAACCTTCTTGAAAGTCTGCAAAAACTTTGTATCCTAAAAAGCGTATTTCATAACTGACTTCCCGCTCAAAGTTTCAAGATTTGCGAAACGAAATGAAAAATCAAAAGAAAGAAGAATGGGTTACTCTACTCATATGGAACTCGCCACTTCCATTTTAATGAAACTCGCCAATCTTCAAATGCATAAAAATTCATTTGTACTTCGTATAAATGAATTAATATAGCCAAATCCACAATAACAGTTCGATTCTTGGTGCCTTATCGTCGTGCAACCGTGAGAAATTAGTTGACCTCGGTAGATATATTGACCTCTTGCTTCCCGTAAGGAGGCCCGAAAAGGGTGCGAAATAAAACATTTGATTCGAGTGTAATCGAAACAGATAGAAAGAAATAATATGTAAATACTGGTTCATTGCTGAATTTCTAACAAAATAGCTGCAGGAGCTCTAATTTGTTTTATTGTAAATTTGAGCATTAATTACCTAATTTATATGTAAAAATTAAGTAATCTTTTGTTTTAACACTGCTATATTTAATTTAATTAAAAAATGTCAATAGAAGCTATTATGTAGGCTGTTAAAATTTTTAATTTAATCTAAAATTCTCTGAAGAAAAAAAGACTACAATAGCTGAGCTCTCATGCAAAAACCTGACTGGTCTTCGTGTAATACTCTCTAACATATTTCTGCACCCTAATTCTGTAGATTTTAAAAGGGGCTTAACGTAGAAAAAAGTCTCCAAATATGTTTTTCAAGAAAAGTTTAGCAAAATTGTAAAAAATTAATATAAATTATAAAAATGTTAAGATTAAAATTCATAATTCTGTACATAGTGGGGTTTATATGCTGTCATATGCAGAGTGGAGGTTCCACTGTCTGTGTAGTAAACATTTTTATAGCCTACTGAACTCGTTTGTATTATTTTAGTTTTTAGTACTAAAATATTTGAAGGCACAATATGAACTTCTCCCCCTTACATCCCCCCCCCCTCAAAAAAAAAATCTTTGCAGTGACCCTGCCTTTGGGTGCCCGGAATTTATATCCCCTAACACTTCTACACCCTATGAATGTGAAACAATATTATTTAATTAAAATAACGAAATTTTATGCCAACACTACGAAATATATACAGGCCAATTACTGCCAAATAGTGCTGGCCCGGTACATTTTAAGCAGTACCACACCGTTAACTTTTTTGTGCACGTCATAGACTCATGGCAGTTCGCCGTTACTAGTTATGTACCGGCGCATATGCACTCTTCAGGCACTGGTACTCCAGTGACTTCCAGACGATGGCAATCTACCTTGCTCCCGGTATACGGCACATCGCCAGCACGACGGGTACCCGGCCGTCACTTTGCGGGCAGTTGTGTGTTTGCTGGGTATATACCTACACACATATGTAAGCATTTTAAATCCAGTCAAGAAAGAATATTGAAGGGCATGCAAAAAGGTTTTAAAATTTCGCAATATAATTATGTAATTATAGTGCTTTTAATCATTTAAAAATTGCTAGCAATAAATCGAAAAAGTATATAAAAAATACGCATGGGAGCAATAAATGCGAGCAATGTTTATCCCAAATTATATAATGAATAAAATGAAAAAAAGGAAAAAAATATAGTTGATCACTTTTTTATGAATTGAGTCGTGGAAAATTTGAATATGAAACATAGAAGCATGATGTAAGTTTTTTGTGCAAAATGCTTAAGTACAAAATATTTTCACTAATATTAGTCATTCCTTTAAGTTAGGATTTTTAAAAATATTATCTACATATTCAGAATAATTCGTGGTTTACTTTGTTAATAATACGACTTCATATGTAGAATTTAAAGTTCTACAAGACCTGAAAATCAATGAGTTTTGCATTTATTGTAGCTTAAAAACTTATTTCATTAGTTTTAATTTTATATAATATATAGAGAAAAATTCATAGTAGCATAATGAATTTTTATCAAATTAAGTAAAAAGCAGTATTTATAGCAATTTTATCAACGTATACTTTTTTTTTCTCTTAAGTAGTTTAACAAAAAGAAACACTAGCACAATGGTTATGTCACTGGAAATGGTAGACGGGCGAAGTGTGAAGATCCAGGGTTCGGGGTCCCATCGCGCGTCAGTCGACCTAACCGTTCGGAGTTTTCCGTGATTTTCACCGAAGCTTAGCGTAAATACGGGTTACGATCCCTTAGAATGACCCCACGGAGGGCACCCCACCCATAGGCCCCACAATCCCAAAATTGAAAAGAAACCAACACATAATTCATGAATAAGAAGATAAAAATATAACATGATTTTAGTTGTACTTTTAGTAAAAAATTTGTGCAGTTTTACATTGAGAAACTCTAAATAATAAACAAGCTGAATTTAAAGTTTCATGCATTGTATTTCTTTATTTCTTTTTCCGGTTCTTGCAATTTGATTCGATAGAGAAAAAGACTGATACGCAAACACTAATTGAAAAAAATAAAGAACTATTTACGGGGTTAAATGTAATTGCATGAAAACTGAACATCTATAAGAGGTTGAATAAAATAGTTAAAATTAACGTTTGAGTAGTATCTCGAATTCTTAAGAGTAATATTATAAAATTTTCAGTTATTTTTTAAATTTAAAGTGCATAAAATAACTTTAAATTCAGTGAAACAAGTAAATATTTAATTTATTAATAATTATTATATCAATTAAATATGCATGTTTTATGATAAGACAGTGCTAATGGGAATGTAATAAGTCGGTACCTAAAATCAGGGCATTTCTTTTGCAGAAAAGAAGATTGTATTACAAAAAAGATTATAATATTTTGAAAAATTATCATAAAATCATTATTATTTTATATAAACTATTTAAACATTTTCACGTTGTTTTAGTGATAGATAGTCCTTTTCTGACATAATCTTAACATCCATGTGAAAAACTATAAAAATGATGTGAGTAATTAGTGTGCCTATATAATTGATCGAGCAATCTTTACCTAATGAGTTACTGAAAATTGAAAATTGCATCTCATGCCATTAATGTCATTTTAATTAAAATTTATGCAACGGCACACAGGCCTTTTCTAATACCCAATTAAGGAAAATGTCTTTGTTTATATCTAAACATAAAACACAACGTAAAGCTGTCCAAGAGAATTAGTCTATAAATAACTTATGAAATCCGACGCATAATGAAAGATTTCCTTTCATTAATTTTTTTATTGAAAAGAAATGCCCCCTATCAGCATTTTTAATGCCTTGCGGAAGTGTTTGATATTTACTCTGTGGTTTTTTTCCAATAATGTCAATTATATAAAAAAAAATGTTTTCTTATATATTATATAATTGTTATCGACTTAATATTTCAGAATTGATTGTTATTAAATAAAGCCACGTTTAACTGATTGAGTGTCTAGGGGCACAACAGTAACGTAAATATTCTTTAACAAAATAATATAATTATAGAGTATTCAAAAGTTCAAATATATATATATATATATATATATATATATATATATATATGTATATATATATATATATATATATATATATGCTAAAGAAGTAGTTTTAATGAGATACAGTGCACAGTTATGGTAGTTTTCTTGTGTTTCATATTTTATTTTCAGTATTTTTAACGGTAGTATGCAAAAATCCAAAGGTATACCAAAGTATCGAAAAATGATTTTTTTCTTTCGAACTAAAAATATTTATTCTAATTACTATAAATAGTTCACTTTTAAGTACGGTTCTTTTTATTTTTTAATTTTAAGTACGTATATCGTCCTCTAATTCAGTTTCCCACGGCTAGTAAAAATAAACAACGCATTATTACATGGAAAAATTTGTTGCAATAAATACATCAATGTTTCAGCTACTTCTCAACATAAAAATAACCTGAAGAGTAACACTTGCATCGTGGGATACGTTTTTGTAGATCACTGTCAAAGAAGTATGCTGTCAGAGAAAGAAGCCAGAGTGTCACAGTTGTTTGTAGTCTCCATACGTGGAAAAGTGTTTCCAGGACATGAATAGAGCGGAGCCACCCTATACTACCGATTTTCCTTCCCGTGACTTGCACCTGAGTAAATCCCTTTCCGGGCATCTCTTTATGATTATGTACATGTTATGCATATTTTGCAATAAATTTTCAAAGTGATAATGCTTTTTTTCCTTTTCATTGGCAGTGAGAAACTTACTTCTCGGACGACTCTCGTACAGTGTTAATAAAAATGAGCAATTAATATTATTGTACTTGACACTTTGTAAATTGAAAATTAGTAGCGAAAAAAATATTTGAAAATCAATTTAAGTGTCTAGAACATTTATTTTTATAGTGAAAATATTATGTTTTGTGGTGTTAATCTCTTAAGAAATTTTCTTAAAGTTCTTATTATTACAGCAAAGATCATTAAACTTTGTTCCATATAACAAAAGAATCGTATTGAAAAAAGAATACAATCAAGTGAGTAACAATCTAGTGTGAATAATTTTCGAATATAATACAAAATGAATATGATGTATATGTGCTTCTCTAAAAGTAAAATGCAGATTTGTAGCTGTAAAAATAGAAGTTCATAGACAGCACAGTGTGATTCAAAAGTCCGTTAACGTTAGAAAAGTTATTAATTCAAGGAATAATATAGGTAGAGAAGTAAAAATTTACACAGATGCTGGGGTTTTATTGCAACCAAAAAAGAAAAGGTGAAAAATGGCCGTTAACTTGCAGTGAACAGCAATACGTACAACAGTGACGTCATAGGAAAATAGTGTATAAAAGTGTTATGACGAACATCGTCTTTCAAAAATTATTTCTTATGCTAATTATTGCTTTTGACATCCTATAAACGCCATTTGCTGGGCACATTTCAGCTGTTAAATCACTGTAAAATATAATAGAAACATGTAATTTGCCTAGGAAGATAAAAAGACATTTATTAAGAAATGTATATTTATATATTTTTAAATACAACATATATTCAGACGCATTCAGAATAGAAAATACTTGGATATATTTAGTTTTAATGATTTTTTAAAATAAAATATCATTAAATATTGATGTACTTAAACTGGTACAAAAATAGATACACCAAAATTTAAGAAAATATTGTTACTGATAAATACTAAATTTATATTAAAAATATCATTCATTTGAAACAAACAAAATGGAAATCAGATATGGTTATTTTCTTACAAATGAGAAAAAGTAAATTGTTTATCCAGAGAATAATTTGATGTCCTGTTAGCAGTTTTTAACTTTTTTTTTTCTTCGATAGCTTTGCAGCATACCATTAGGAAAGTTTCTAAATACATTTTAAATATTTTCATATGTCTAAAATTTAAATTTTACTTTTAAACAAAAAATTTTAGTTTCAACAGTATTGAATAAACTTGGAATTAAAAACAAAGTAAATGAAATTATGTTTGAAATAATAACAAGAGTTCTAGTACCTACATTGTACAATGCGTACTAACATTAAAATTTGAAAATACGTGGAATATAGCGTGAAATTTCAAGTTGTGAAACATCAGCTAATTTCTTTTCTTCCATAACATCAATAATCAACTTTCATGTTTGCGATCGATAGATAATGTGAATGTATGTTAGTATTTTGAAATAATAATATTTTCAAAAGGGTTTTGCATATAAAAATTAAAATTAACTATAAATTAAATTGCAAAGACCAAAGTCTTGCGATATTTGACAGCATTTTTTAATGATTACAAAAAAAGTAGCATAAAAGATGACTATTTTAAACATAAGTAGATAGTAAGTTATTAGCGTTCATAAAATGGCTTGAAAAAATAGTTTTAAACATTATAAAAATTCTAGGCTATTAAGGCCCCGTTGTTAATTAAAAAATGATGAATGTAAATTTATATAAAAAAATATTTTTAAAAACTAAATTACAGTAAGAATTTTCTATTTAATAAAACATGAGCTCAAATAACTATTCTAGTGTTATAAATTTAAATGCATAGTAATTAATTTTTTTAGCATTTTCTATTTTTTTCTTTTCAAGTATTAAAAAAAAATAATGACTCGTATTAAAATTTCATGGATGTCGAATTACTTATAAAATCATAACTTTACTTCTGAAAGAATTTTTAAGTTCCTTTGGGTAAGGTTATTTTTATTTAAAACACTTAAATAATTCTTTTGGAGCATTTTTAATTGTTTATTTGTTTTGAGCAATTCGTTTTACTTTAATGCATTTTTTCTAATGCAATTCAAATTTCGTATTTAATACTTCGAAGAAATAGAATTTGATTGCGTTTTCACGCTTTAATTATTTTTGAAATATTTAATTAATATGACAAATATAATTAAGAAATTAAAAAAATGACAGTCATTAATAGCGAATTTTGATTACGATTATTCTTTTTTTTTTTGCAAAAAATTATATTAAAAAAACATTTTTATTAATTTTCTATATGCAGATTTTTATTTCTTTATCCCCACCTCCCTCTCTCCGTATATACATATGTATTATGTAAATTAAAAAATGTAAACACGCAAAAATGGCATATCATTATGTAGTAAAATGACTCATTCCATTAGAAATACGTATTTTTCTGTTTATATGCATCTCTTTTGGAATTCTGTAAAATTATGCCTATGTAACTTATTTCAAGGTGTAACGTTCTGAAAAGAAGATAGAGTTTTATTGGGAAAATATCGTGTAAGATAATTAATTGTATAATAATAGAATGTATGAACGAAAAATTTGATAATTTTCTAGCTATTTCTTAGACAAAATCCAAGCAAGTGCTGAACTGTTGTGATTCAAAGTTGTCTTGCCATTGTTTTACGACAAAAGATTAAAAAATGAAACTAGGTTCACTTTTAAAATTTATCAATTAAATTTTTATGTGATAAATTTTCGCAAAATTGGGTATAGTTTAAAAGCTTTACAACATCTTGATTATAATCAGTGATTTTTGGATCCGGTTGTGTATACCCTCTCAAATATGCATTCAAATGAGGTTAAACTTTACAGTATTATTTACATAAGAAATGTTCATCGTCAAAAGTGAATCATGTAGTATATAATTACTTCTCATAATTTTTTCTAGCTAGGTGTTTTCGGAAAAATAATAAGTTACTTTTAGAACGAAAAATAGGAAATTTGGCTTTGGATTTTTTGAGTTAGTGTACACCGAAATTACTTTAAAGACGGTGTATCTTTCTTTTCAATTCAAACTGTGTAGTTACTTATATTTAGGAGTATCGAGCAATTGATGACGGTTGGTTGATTTTCTAACCAAGCAAAATCCTCCGAAAAGACGGACCTCGCGTACATGACTACCATGTAATGCATTCTCCTCTTCTTTTATTGACACGTTTTCAAGATGTGGAAAGGATGTAAACAACACTAATCCTTTCCGCATACATCGTACTCAATCCTTTTTTCTTTTCGCACGCTTATACTTCGTGGGTGCAAAAGGATAATCCATCAATGATTGTTTCATAAACAGCAGCTTCAGCTGAGAGTTACTAAAATGGGGTAAAGCACGCTTAAGATGCTCTCGTCCTTCTAAACAACACGGTCAAAATTTCCCCGTTCTGAAAAGGTTAAAATGATATGTTATAATGGATATTAAAATAAAATGTAAGTGAAATGGCATATTTAAGTATAAAGGATGAGAATTGTTGATTTCTGACTTGAAAGTAACCGCCGTCAATTTTGAATAAGGATATTGGTTTATTTTCATTTCAGAAAACCACTAATTCTTCTTTCTTTGTTATTTTATCTTTCATGCTTGTAATGAAAGCATCCTATTACTTTAAATTATAACACTGACCGAAAAAATGTGGATCTTTATCATAAACATGTTAACCCGCTTCAAAATGCCGTAAAATTTTATCGCTGCATCAATTAAGTTCGCTCATGAAATTTCTTCATCATCCCCTACGCTGAAAGATCGAGTGTGAAACTTGCTTAAATATTACTGATTAATGTGATATGATAAAATATTTAAATTATGTGCAAATTTATTGTAATTAGATATTCCAGAATACAGTTTTAAACAAAAATCTCTAAAGGGACATTGTTTGTCAAAAATGTTGAAGAAACTGTTATCATCTTTTGACAGTTATTGTAAGAAGCATGTATACTTTTAAAAATACCATGCAAATAACTATTAAATTTTGTTACATTGCATTATTCATCAAAATATGCTGCTCTCGGCACATTTTTATACACATTTACATAATTATGTCTCGAATTCTTAACAAATTCAGAACTTCCTCTTTCGCAATTGTCCTCTTTCGCAATTGTCGCAAATTGTCCACTTTATCACTGTCTGTAAAAATCTGTATTTTGATGCGCTATGTATTTTCACAGAGCTTCACTTAATGTTCAAGATATTTTACTCATTACTGATATTTCATTATTACGGAGAATACGTTTTAACTACTAGAAACGTTTTTCATCAATTGCGTAAATACATTATTTCCTTGGGATGAAGCTTCTGCAAATAATAAGAGTTAAAGGAAGGCGCCCCATAATGATTCCCTTAAGGTCAAAACTTGTGTAAAATAATATAAATGCTTAAATAAAACTTTGGACCTTTGCTATGATATTTTACACTATATTTTTCATCACGAACATATTTTAATATTAGGTTGTAACGAAAGTTTCCCGCCACCGTAAACATCGTCAGCACACAGTTCGCGTTGGCGTATTTGCTCATATTTTGTCAAACGATTTTTGGCATCTGAAAGAAAGACACTTACTTTATAACACTACTAACGGCTACCCGCGACTTCGTCCGCGTCGGCTTTAGAATTAGGTCCCGAGAGAAACGAAGCATGTGTGAATAACAAATATGTTTGCGACTAAAGAAACTGCATTTAAATATTATTTGCTTTTTACTTATTTTAAATGAAGTATAATGCATGGTAGTATACTTCATTTAAAATAAGAGAGTATGCAGAATTACTAAATTTAGAGTTTTTTCAGGCGTTTGGCGAATAGAGACAGTTCGCCATTCTGCTCTATTCGTTCTGCTCTATTCGACAGTACTTGCGAACTGTTTTGAGTGTTCTTGTAAAAGAAATATTTACGCTATATGCATGAATTTTAGCCTATGTTAATCAGGAATAGAGCAGCTTTCTATTAGCGAAAAAGTTTTAGAATCGGTTCAGTAGTTCATGAGATGCCCATAGAGCGTAATGTATTAGAATAATTGTGAGTGTTCCTGTAAAGGAACTATTTGCGCTACAAGCATAAATTTTAGCCTATAATACTCAAGAATAGTGTAGCTTACTATCAGTGAAAAAAGTTGTGGAATCGGTTCAGTAGTTACAGAGATACACATAGAGCGTAATGTAATTCTTATGAGAATCCCTGTAAAAGAACTATTTGTGATATATGCATAACAGGTAGCCTATAACACTCAGGGTCCTCCCAGTGTCTAAGAGGTTCTGCTCTCAAAACTGGAAGTGCCAGGTTCAAACTCCGGTCGCGCCTGTCTACCTAACCGCTCGCAGTTTTCCGTGTTTTTTTCCAAAACCTCGCGAAAATACGGGCTAGGATCCCTTAGAAAATTCCACACAAAGGAATTCCCCATATACGCCTAGGACCCTATAGGCCTAGGACTTTCAATCAGTGAAAAAAGTTTTAAAATCGGTTTAGTAGCTACAAAATTTCCATAGAGCGCAATGCATTAGCATTATTTTGAGTGTCTTTGTAAAAGAATTATTTATGCTATATGCTTGAAAGTTGCTTGTATGTTAATCCAGGGCATAATCTATCTTCATTACAAATTTTTCGAACCATTTTTGTGTGATTCAGTCAAAAACATCCAAACACATAAACGTACACATTTATATTATTGGTAGGATTTGGAAATTTACGAACTTTAAGAAACACATGTGGACTTTTCTTGGTACTTACGCATTATCCCGGCGGTCATCCCCGCCAAACTGCAAATGAGTTGCCAAACTGTTGCCAATCGTATTCAAAACCATTAATAATTTCATGTGCCCGGCATTTATCTCGGCAAAAAATCGCTTGTCTTGGCGGACCGCCGGGATAATACGTAAGTACACTTTTCTTTATTTATGCTTTTTAATTTGGCGTAAAATCAACATAATTTCCATACTTATTTATGTTTTCTAAATGCATGTGATTTTGCAAATAGAATTTCCGCTTTATTTCAAAAGCATAAATCATTTTGTGCGGGCGATAAAACGGTTTTTAATTAATAGTTAGAAAAGTAATTAAAATTTCCGACCCTCAGGTACACTTTACCGAAGTCATGGGCCCAGTCATGCTCCAATTTTCAAAGCTGTGTTTTCTGTAGATTTGTCTGGAGAACTTTCATTTTTATTATTATAGATAGATAGATTTGGCATAAAACTGGCATAATTTCTGTATTATTTAATGTTTTTCAGATGCACGTGCTTCTTCATTGAAGTAATTGCATTCTTGTTAGCTCAAAACATGAATCACTTGATACGGGCGAAACTCGCCACGCATGGCAACGTAAAAACGGTTTTTAATTAATAATTAAAAAAATAATTAAAAATCTAAAATTCTAAGTAGCCTATAACCTTCTCCAGGGTCTCATCAACACTCATGTCCATAAATTAAGGATAATTCAGAATCACACAGAAATTGATCTCTAAAATAAAAATTTCACCTGTGGAATGATCACACACATCTTGAAGAAGAATATGCAAATTACAGGAAACCACCAGATGGCGTGGATGGTACGTCACAATGACGAGAGTGTAAGAGAGGGGTATATAAGGAATGGTGGCAAAGAAGTAAAATTGTTCACAAGCGCTGTGAAAGCCTTTCAGTGCAAAAACCGCATAGTTATGGCACAAAGGAGGAATTTGGATGATGTTTTACGTGGCAGAATTATCGGACGACTGGAATGTGGACGTACCCAGCAGGAAGTATCCGAGAAACTTGGAATCGCCCAGAGTGTCATCTCCAGGCTTTGGCAACGATTCCAAGATGATGGTAATGTGAGTAGACGTTACAGCACAGGTCGCCCCCGAGTTACAACGCCGAATGAGGACCGCTATTTGGCAGTTACTGCCAAAAGAAACAGACGGAGTACAGCATCAGACCTGTCTCGTCAGCTCTCTTCAGCTACCGGTACGACAGTTTCAAGGCAGACCGTGTACAGACGCTTAGGGCACATTGGTCTATATGCTCGTAGGCCTGTCAGATGTGTTCCACTTACCGCAACTCACTGTCGCCTGCGATTAACCTGGAGTAGAGAGCATTCATTGTGGACACCGCAACAGTGGTCTTGTGTGATGTTTTCCGACGAGTCCAGGTTTAGTTTGGAGTCTGATTCACGCCGGACATTCATCTGGAGAGCGCCAGGTACCCGTTACCACCAAGAGAACACCATTGAAAGACACCGTTACGGTGGTGCAGGATGGCTCGTTTCGGGAGGAATTATTCTTGGTTCCAGAACTGACCTGCATGTTCAGAGTGTAACGATGACAGGCCACATCTAATGGGATGTCATTCTGGAACAAAATGTACGTTTGTTTCGGGGCTCCATGGGTGCTGAATTTGTGTTTATGGATGACAACGCCCGTCCTCACCGTGCAAACATTGTAGACGAATGCCTTCAATCGGAGGATATCACCCGTATGCATTGGCCAGCATATTCACCGGACTTGAATCCAATAGAGCATGTGTGGGATATGCTTGGCCGACGAATTGCAGCCCGTCAACCCCCTCCCACTTGTCTACCGGAACTTCGGAGTGCATTGCTTGATGAGTGGTGTAATATTCCCCAAGATCAGATTGATCATTTGATACTCAGCATGCCTAGGCGTTGTCATGCCTGTATTGCATCGTCCGGGAGACATACTCCGTATTAACCATCCTACTAACCATGTTATACTGTTTTTTGTAAATAGGTTCTTTTTTGAAATTTGGTCAAGGGAGTAAAACTTGCAATTTTTATTAATTATGTCAATCATGTAGCATCTTTCCTGCTCTTTACTTTTTGTTTAATAAATAGACTTTACAAATAAGTCAAATTTGTTTTGCTTCTTTCTCTTTCTTTGCCTGAACTTCATTATCCTTAATTTATGGACATGAGTGTATATCTAAAACCAAAATTCATCATAATTTATTCAGCGGTTTAGGCGTGAAAGCGTCATAAATAAAAACAAACTCACTTTCGCATTTATAATATTAGTTAGGATGTTGCATGAAATCTGTAAAAAAATATAGTTATCATTAAGTACAAGGTGTCTCAAATGGAACTATCACTCAAGAGGACTAGAATCATCATTTACTTCAAGTTGTGTTGCAAAAAGTCAGCTACAGTATATCAACGAAATATGAGTAGAACTTTAAATACTGTTGTTGTATCACGTAACACTGTGCAGGTTTGGTACCGAAAGTTCAAAAACAGTTATGTAAGGAGTTAGAAGTTAGTTTTTCAAGCAGATTTGGCGGAAAACTTTCGTTACAACCCGATAATATTTTTAAAGCACAATGAGTAATGAAAAAAATAGAAATTTTAGAAAGTGTCTGAAGTATCGTTTTACTCTCAACCCAAGGGCAAAATAATCCTTCATTTGAAAATAATTTTAAATTCTTATTATCGTCAAAATAAAATACCTAAAATTAAATATGACTATACATTAAAACCAATGAAATAAAATAAATTATAAAATCATATAGTATGCGTGATTCATTTAATGAAAATTTTAAACTAAAAAAGCGTCACAAAATATGAAATAGAATACTTTAAAATTTGAATTAAAAATATGGTCTACAATAGACGCAGAAATAAATTAAATTATGCAATGTGGACTCACGCATTTTGAGAATGGTTGAAGAGCTGCCCTGACGCCTAAGACGAAGTACTGGAGTTTCTTCAGTCGAGGGATCATTTTACCTTGCAATATGGCTTCCCACTTTAGGTCATATTACTGGAACACGCCGAGAAACATAACAAACTTAGCAAGAGTAATTCACATCCAAAAACAATTTCTATCCAGTAAACCAAGCATATTTCTGCACATTAAAGCCTGTATTTATAAATAAATAGGAAAGTTAGTGCTAAACTTAAAAGATATGATAAACCCAGTTTTTTGAGAATTCTACTCAGACACGTAATAAACCGATCTCTTAAATACCCCCATTGCTTCTTCTTGACTTGTTTAAATTGGCACAGCTAGTTTATGCATCACCAGGTAGATAGCGCTGCCTGTTCGGAAGAAAACATATGTGGATCGTTTTGCCCGCTAGGATCCTTTTGCACCAACTTCCCCTTCAATAAATAAATGCAAATACTGTGGATTTCAGCAAACGATTTGTATTTTGATTACTGCTCATCATAAGCCCAAATACAATGTGAAAAAAATACAATTGATTTTGAAGTTTAGAATTTTCTATTTTAGAGTATTATAAATATTATAATATAAGTACAAATTATATGCACATAAGCGATCCAAGATAAAATCGACTGTACTTAATAGAAGAAAACTTTTAATGAGGATTTAGTATGCTTTTCATATAGTTGTATATCAATCAGTAAAGATTATGATACTTCCTTTGGGAGACAATTCCGAAGCTGCACTTTTTGAAACTCGTAGTTAAAGGTTAAGTACCTGTAAAATCACTATATGATCGTGCTTTTCGTTAGAAAATAAAATAAAATTTAACATTGGAAATAAACTATAAACATGATAAACAAGGAATAGAATTATGTGAGAAAAAAAAAATCAACAATAATTTTTCTAATTTTCTGACGTACCCTATTCTGACTGGCCCGTAGAGAGAAAGGGCGTAGAGTAGACGATAGATTTTTACGTGTGACTGAAAAGCTAAAAAATAGAAAAAAAAATCCATAATTTTGTTAACCTGTGTTGCAACACTGTAGAAACATGTCACTGTCACATTTCATCTTGTCGGAGAATCGGCAGATACTTTTGTTTCTACTGTCATTGTCAGAAAGATCACAGAAGTTATACACTTTTGGATTTTAGCAATAAATTATGGTTCACTAATCAGTATCTTTGCTTGAATTTAAAGCTTAAAGATTCTTCATGCATGTAATGATCTTTATTCTAGTGTGTAGAACTGTAGTGTAATAAATTGTGTAGAACTTCTTTGGACAAAAACAACACAGTTATCATTTCGAGGAGCCTTCTGATATTTCTACGTGATAAAAATGGGTTTTTGAGACATTTGGCATCGTTTAATGATTAATTTGGTGTTGCTTCATTATATTTCATTAATTAAGCATTATTAAGCGTAGAATTTATAAACTCTTAAATGAGTTCCATCATCATATTTATTTTTAAGTTCTGTCATTTGAAAACTGCTTTCATATTTCTGTGTTGAATATATCAACATGTATTTAATTATAGTAATAATGATGTATTTACATAATACGGCTGATTTTGTACGTATCGTTTGGTTTCACGTTACCAAAACGATGTAAATATATTTGATTTTGAAAATTTTGTGAGAAACAGCGATCGAGAGTATACAAAAAAAGGAAAAAATAGCGTAGAAGAAATAAGGTACGCGTGATGATGAAATCCTGTATAATGGTAAGAATAAACAAATATTGTCTAGATATATGCATTATATATTTCATTTATTTTGTTTCTGAATTTATTTAATGATACATCATCTTGCCCACAACACAAAAAGTAATGTTTTTACATGCCTTATTTCATTGTCACACTGTAGCTCAATTCTGTCCCATTGTGGCCCGCAAACAGTCACATATGGAGAACTTGAGTACGTTTTGATAATGCTTTCTTTTAAAAAAGAGATTAACCCTCTCGTCACCGAATTATGAAAAATTAGATTTAAAAAAATCTGTCTAGCATTTAATGCATCTGAAATACTATTATAAATCATGCAAAAATATTTTTTTCTAATTTCGATTAATATTAGATTTTTCTAATATTAATTTCTGCATTTTCGAAGCATTTTGTTATGCTAAAATTAATTTAAAAGGATGCACATATTAGGTAAAGGTTCAGGAGTAAGAAAAAAACTATACTTACCTTAAAAAGAAAATAAAAACGGTAAAAAAGCAGCGTAAATATTTTCTTAATTTTTCTCCTGAAACAATGAATCGAAAACTGTAAAAATGATTTAAATTGACTAGTACTGCAATCTAGGCACGATTTATGCATCTAGTTAAGAGCCTCATATACTTTCTACATGAATTAATGATATTGATATCACTCAAAGAAAAAAATACTAAATTTAATTGTTTTCTCTCTAAATATTACTATTTGAAGTAGGAGCCTCATATGAGGTTCAGGGTGACGAGAGGGTTAAGGAGTAATTCTGAAATAAAAACAATTAATGTCAAATGTCTTCAAAATCTTGTCATGCGTTTAATATTTAGTTTTTCTTAAAAGGAAGAAAATTATTATAAAACACGTAAAAATTGGCCTACTCTGTCCCACTCTTACCTGAGGGCTTAAAACACTTTATGAATATTTAGTATATATATTCTGCTGTGTTTGATGATATATAAATAATGCTAAAATATGAATATTTTATTAATTTTAAAATATAAAGGCATTTTAAACAGGTTTAGTCTGTTTATATTTCAAGGTTCATAAGAATTCATCATTGTGCTTGTCATCAGCTGTAGTGACCAGACTTCCAGGAGATATTTTAAAAGAAGAAACCCTTCTCGAACTAACCAAAGGTGTAATTCAACCACATTATATACAAATTTCCTTCGCCTATCATATCCAGTGATCTACATGTGCAGGATATTGATATGTTAAAAAATCGGACAAATCTCATGTGTGGCCAATTGCAGTCATGTTTGCAGTGGTTGTAGAATGATCTCAGGACACGTCAGCTCAAGCCTGTACACCTGATTGAAGAAGGAAGAAGAAACTGCACTAAGGGCGCAGTTCAACTTCGTCGTGCATTAACAGTTAGACGAAGAGGGCTGTTGAAACAATATTAAATGGATGGGTGTCTTTTCTTGCAGCAAATTATTTTTTCCTATTTATTTTTTAATTACTTATAATTACAACGCTAACATTATATGACGGTGTCAGAGTTTATTGTCATATACTTCTTGCTGATCTAATGTTTAACTTAATATATGTAGTTTGAACTACAAATTTGGCTTTGTGAAAAAATAACAAGTTCCCATCAAAACTCTTATCTGAAATCGGTTCAAAATTAGGAGACCCCGACCAAAATAAGACATCAGTGGGGTAGGAAAGGATGGGGGGGTTAGGGGACTCAAGTCTCCCTACCCTTGGAGGAAGGGAGGCAATTACCATAAATCAGCCCTATTTTGTGTCGTTTTTTTGCTCCAGAATCGATCTAATCATACTGAGGAAAAACTGAATGAATTCCTACTCTACAGCGAGGCATGCAATTCAAGACTTGTCAATCTTTAATATTATAGTCCAGTATTAATCGTCAAAAACTGTTTACTCCCTTTATGCTCATCCAAAAACCATTTGGCAAATAGGTTTGACACCAAAAAGAAACCTTACCAGCATTGAAAGAAATCATCTACAATATCAACCTCGCATTATGTTCAAAATAATCTTTCCCTGACACAGCCAAGCAAGATTCTTAAAACAACAAAGGAATACCAAAAGGACCATTAGACATACTAAGAGCGCCACTATCTAAGAAATTTGTCAGCAAAATCGCAGGGGGCCTTTCAAGCATGGCAACTGCGCTGCTCCAATAGTAGTCTGGCTGAGACAATGAGTTGCCCCATGTGGTGATCCGCCGCACGGTACGGTAGAGGTGGGAAAAAGTCAATTTTTCAAAGTCTCTTTTTGGGATTTTCATTGATTAGGTTCACTATTTTCCTAGTAAGTTACCTGCAGAATGGAATAATAGTTTTGCGGTTAAAGTGTTCATTTAGCGTGAAATTAAAGCTAAGACTTGCGCTATTTAATTTTTTAGATTTGAAAGGGAATATTCCGATAAATACCTCTTCCATATGGCTTTTCTGAAAAAAAAATTATGATCTATGTTGTGAGTATATGTCCAACAGTATCTGTAAAAAATACAAAAGTTAAATTAAAGCTGAGTTTCGTCATGGAAATTATTCATAATTCGGTGGAATTTGGATTTAGTTATGTGCACAAATCGAGTATCGCCTTTCTTTGGTCTGGCGCATTTTTTTTTTCCTTGAAGTGCTGACCCATATAAAGGAGCTGTGAAGGCTCCATACCCCTTCTCAGTTTATTATGTCATAGTAAATTCCAGAATCTACTAATAGGCTCCTGTTCGAGACTTATTCTCTATGGCTGGAACACGATCGGTTCCCCACTCACCAGATGACTGTATGTTTGCTCTTGTTTATTTATTATAACAACTTTTTTATTCTGACATTTTTTCTGAGTTCTTTGAACTGCTGATCTATTCTGAAACTTTTTTGTGATTTATTCTGAAATTGATCACATATTCTGAGATTTATTTCGAAAAGTTTTAATCATTTATATAAAATTTATTCTGGGAATTTATTAGTTTCTGTTTATTTATTTTGAGACGAGTGGAGCCAGAACTTCCTCACCCTGAAATTTTTTTTTTCCAATCAGGTTTTACCTATACTTGTTGTTCCGTTCAAAAGGTTTATGTGCCAAATAATATTACATTGATGTTATGTACGAGATAAATCTACCTCCGTTTTTAATGATACACATATGCCAAATTAGTAAAATTACGGAATGTTGCCCAGATCGATGTAGTTGTCATTTCATCATAAAATCGGCCCTGCCTATTGTACCATTCGTATTTTTTGAAAATACTGTTCATTTTGGCAGGCCTGCAGGTATCTCTGGAACTGCTACGGAGCTCCAAAACCACTCAGACTGAAGAAAATTCTCCGCCTTTCAGAAATGTATTAATCACTTTATTGGGCCAAGAACTCTCAAAGTGATTTTTAGCAAGAAAAGGAGAAAAATGAAAAGTGCAATAACATGGGGTTTTTGGATGTTCTTCGCTGGTAAAACTCCTCCAACGGCTAAGAAGATGAATTACCGCACTGAAACTATGCCAAATCTGCCATGATTTAGCGATAAATCCCCTCCCTAGTGTGCGCGGCCTCGCAACGGGACTGAAACCTTAAGTTAGGCCTCTATGCAATATATTTTAGCCTTCGTCTGCGGGTTCTTCATGAAAAAGAAAAACGGTCAAACCTTAAACTCATGGAAATTGCAGGAAATCCTACTTTTGGAATTCTTTTTAGAAATTATTTTCAAAAATGAACTTTTAAAAGATCAATGAGTTAATATTTTTCTGAAAGAGGGATTGAAATTTTGACTTTCACTGATGTATTGATAAGAAAGTGTTCAAGGCATGAATAAATACTCAGAATGCTTTCGGAAATACGTATTAGCCCGCGAAATTTTTGATCAAGATAATTTTAAAAATCTTACGTTTAGACCTCGAATTTAGCGCGAGTCAGGTTTTTAATGGGAAATAATCAACCTGAAACTACCCTGTTATACGATAGTTAGTAAATACCAGAAATCAAAACGGTAGTGCCTAGTAAATATGATAGCATTCATATGAGAATTTCAAATTGAGTTGATGTTAGTACATACTATGCAATTTCTTACTTAAAGTATGTAACATTTTAATAAGTAATTAATCATTCACAATGTAACAATTTTACTAGGTTTTTTCTATAACCTATACTTCTCATTACATATCAATCCCACGGTAAGGTTGCTTGCTTTGCATATATTTATCTTAAATATTAGAGTATGATAAATCAATAAATTATCCTTTAGAGGCCTTTGACTAATTTTCAAGCTTCTGTTTGACAAAGCTATTGTTTGCAACTTTTTCAAGGAGCTTGAACATGAAACGATGGCATTAACAAAGTATTTATCATATTCATGTAAAGTGCAAACTTTGTGAAACATTTTGAAAGGATCGAGAAATATTAATTATTTGTAAAATTGCTGAAGTTCTGTTTTAATTAATCGTTGAATTCGACATCAATGCCAGTGTAAAGCATTCAAAGTTTTACTCCGCGATTATATCACTAAAACTTGCATTCGTAATAAAAACTTTCCTCAGTGATTCGAAAATTAAATATTAGCATCTAATACAGGGTACATGAAATTATGTAACAAAATGTAAAATATTTCAACTATACGCATTTAATTAAAGAATATTTTTTATAGTTCTATATGAAAAGAAATAAAATAGAATGCAGCTTGCTTTCATCAACAACATTTGTGTTCTTATTTATTTAAATTAAAAGAAAAATAAGCATACAAAGTGGATTTCATGCAAACAACAATAACTGAAATTAATTTAGAAATAGACTTACAACGTAATACATTGTTTATGCCCATTTACTTCAAAGTTTATTTGACTGTATTGATTTAACATTTACCTTAAATGAAATAAAACCGACATTTTATTTTAATTGCAAATGTCTTTATGAAATGCTGAAATGATTTTTATGGAATCATTCTCCCTTGAGTCTCATTCCTTTGAATACACTCACGTTTTTTAATAATAAATTCACAAATACTTTGAATGTTTTAACCGCATTATCATTATGGTTAGTAATTCTTTCTCCGTTTGATATATTTTTTAATAACCTGTTCAGAAATATTATTTAACTGATATTTATAATTGCCATTTCAGCCTTTGGGGTGCATAAGATAAAAATATCCAATGGAAATTATATTTTGTGAGTAATCTTTTTTTAATTATTATTATACTTTTGAGAACACGGTTCTTTTAAATTTTTTTCATTTCTAGGAAAGTAAATTATGTAATATACATTAGAAAACAACTTTTGATTGTAGTATAAAAATAATGAATATTAAACTATCTCTGGCCAAAAGAGCATTTATTTTGTGATTTGTGCCCAAATTTTGATTTTACAAAATGCATTGTATTATTAATTTTTAAATTATTTTTGATATCGTATAAAAAATCGAACTGTCCTAAAATAAAATAATGTAATCTGGTGAAAGTAATTCGACTAAATAATAAAATTTTCACGTAGATTAAATACTAAACTAATTCTCGAGAGGAAAATGCAAGACGTATAATGAATAAACGTTATATTTAATATATTTAAAGTACTCATATGTTACTGTTGATTCGCGTTATCATAGAAAGTTGGATGTTTATACTTATAATAATAATCAACTTTTAGACTAATAAACAAATTTAGACAACTTTTAAATTAATAAACTTTTTAGAGAGCTATTCATAAGGAAATATGGTGTCTGTATTTATTTCTTTGATATTTCAATATTGGTACTTGGCAAACGATCAGCTACAGTTTTTCTTTCATATTCGATCAAAAATAGGAAACCTGTTCAGTAGGTAATATGACTGGATTTACTGTCTCGAAATCAGACATCATAACATTAATTTTCTGGAATAAAGAAATGGCGCTTTATATAATAAGCACGAAAATGTAGCTTAGTGCAGAAGGTAAATACGTGGCTTACAGAAGATATTTAAAGTATAAAAATCTTCTTCCTGTGTAAGAGAGTGAGATATTGAATTTTCCATCTTTTGCATAGGTCAACATTCACTTATTTAGATTCTGGATACAATTTAATTACCAATTTGTCATAATTCACTCTAATTTGTTTGTTGGTGTTAATGTTGCCTATAAAATTCGGAGAATTACTTTTTCGGTAAAAGGTCTTTAGTTACGTTACCTTAAAGATTAATAAAAGCATGGAAAAGAAACCCAAATCTTGGTTTATGAGGTGTTTAACTTTAGTCATCATCGTCAAACACATTTCAAAACTCATTAGCATAAAGTTTACTATCTTATTACTAAGCTTACTAGCAATTCATACATTATTTTAACATAATTTAAAGCTGTATGAACTTAAAAAAATAAGCAAAATTCATGTAACGTAGCACATAAAAAGCTTTTTGCAACACACCTAAAAATAACAGCATTTCTTAATGGATTCTCAAAAACACACAACTAAAAATTTGCATGTCGTTATCACATCACATATTTTTGAGCTATTTGTATGTCATTAGCTTTCGAAAATCTAAATTCATTTTAGTAAAATCAATATCTATTTAAAAACAACTTGGAAAATCGATATTGGAAACCATTATTTATCAGTAAAAAAAATTATTTTGACGACTAAAGTAACAGATATCATACATGTATAGAACATTGGAATACATTTATGCTAAAGTCTGATACAAGTTAAAACATGCAGGTGAAAGGAAATGCAGAAACAGTGTTAATGGATTTTTCAAAAGCTATGTTTAGGATATTTTATATAGCAACAGTTTTTGAAAATTTATTTTAGCATAATGAATGAAATTTTGTGTCTTATTTTGCAGTCAATTTATAATAAAATTCTAAATATAGTTGGAAACTCAAGTTGAAAAATTCATCCTTTCAAAATTGAATCCGACTGACTTGAATCAAATTAAAAATTTGATATATATTTTGAAAATATTTTTTTTATTGAAAGAGAAATTATTTTATTAGGTTAATTTTGCAAGAAAAAATGATTGCTAAAAGGTTTAATACCACACGATCGGAAGAAAAGTGCAAAGTTGAATTCTTTACATTAAAATAACGTTAAAATAAAATAAGGAGATTATCCAGAAATGAATTTGAAAAAAGGTACTGTTAATTTTATAACTATGGGTTGTTTATGTTTTAACTATACGGAAGTTTTACTAAAATTATTTCAATTTTTGCTGAAAATCATTTTCGTTTGTTTCATTTTTAATTTTAATCAATATTTGTGAATAAAAACACTTTTGTAAATTACTTAGTACCGGATAGAAAAATCCGTATAAAATTTAAAATTTCATTAAAAACGAACAAATAATGATAGAAAATTGCGATATGCACAGATAGGTATAGAAGGTGATGGGATTTTTTTTTTTTTAATGACAAGAACGTTTGTAGTTCCAAATGTAGCCAATAGGTGGCACAGAAATGCACACTGGAAATAAAGTTTTTAAAAAATCTGAAATCTTTCTAATCCATTCAATGCGAGTTGTGATTTTTTTGTATCATGATTTGCTCTTTTTTAATGACTTTTTGTTGTTTTCACGACCTTTTGTAGCGTCCGGGGTGCATCAAAGTTTAAAAACTCCTTAAAAGGAACAAATACCAATTCAAAATTGCAGTTTGCACGGATAAGATTAGAGAGATTTAAGATTTTTGTTATTTGAAACTCGCTTCCCATTGTGCATGTCAGTGCCACCAATCGGCAACATTTGCAATTACAAACTTTCTTGTCATTAAGAAAAATCCGATCAGCTTCTAAACCTGTTTGCGCAAACCGCAATTTTCTATCATTGTTATTTTTTAATGAATTTTTAAATATCTACGGACTCTTTGGTTACGCGGTATTGTAGTTTTTTCATTAAATAACTGGAAAACTTTAATAAGTAAAGCATATTCGCAAAAGAAATACTTGAGTACATAAATATTGGGGAAGATGCAGAATTAAAGAGAAAAGAAAACGAGTTTCTGCATCGTGTATTAAAAATGAGGCTTACTAATGATCTGTATGATAAATGATGGGTATTAAGCATTAAGCTATATACAGGATGTCCCAAGAAGATGATAAGGGTATTAATTCTTTATCTATTAGAGATAAGTGGGCAATGAAAACTGAAAATCTGTTCAAAATAAGACCGTAAAAAATAATATACTACGAACAATCTCCTCTCGTTAATTTTCAAAGAGTTACACTTTTAAAATTTGTATACTAGATATCCGTACAAAATATTCTCAGTTAGTGAAATGTGCCCCATACGCTAACGAGGTGACATACAGAATTTGATAATTATATTTTTAAAAGAGTCAGAGATATGCAGATAAATATAAGCCTGACCTAAAAACTTTTCAATGGCTCTCAAAGAGAAAAAAATCACGTCGAATGATCGCATTTCAGAGACCGTATAGAAATTACTACGGAAAATCGTGTTTTCCACTCTAGCGATAAACGATTACATTCAAAAAATCACGTACAGCTCCCCATCATCTTTCTTTATAGATATTTCTGAGACATTGTATGATGAACGGCATAAATTTGGTACATCTCTTCATTAGTGTATGGGGAACATTTTACTAATTGGAATTTTTTTTTTGTACGGAATGGTGTGCAAGTTTAAAAAGTGTAACTTTTGTAAATGAACGAGAGGATTTTTTTCTTAACCGATTCTGATTTCCTACCTTATTTTGAACATTTTTTAAGTGAGATTGCCCATTTATCTCTAATAGGTAAAAACTTAAAACCCGTTACCATGTTTCTGGGACATCCTGTATAGTAATTTATAGTTTAATTATTTATAAATTTCATTAGGTTACATTTATTTTTCATTTAATTATTAATTACATAAAAATTGAACAAATAAAATTTTTTGAGTGTTCACAAGGCACTGGCTTTTATCGCAACTCACTAGTTTGAATTTTCCCTAAATTCTTATTGCTCTTGATGGGTGAAATCATATAATTTATATGATGCTTATTTTTTAGTCTCAAGCAAATTTTAAGCCATTATGATAAGGCTTGTGAATAGTTCACACAAGTAAAAAGTTTTGTAATCTATCATATGTATGTTTTTGTCAGCTATTTATGCAAGAATGCCTAGTGATTTTCAACGTATCTGTTTATCGTTCTAAGTTTATTTTTATTGTAATGTCACATGCATTTATAAGGAAAAGAAATAAAGCGTTTCTTCCATAAGTTGAAGAATTTTAATTACTTAATTTGCAGTGAAGTTCAGTGTTTATTGACAAAGAAGTCCTTTATTTTAGCATTCGTGAGCAGTATAATGTACGTTTAATGATAATGATTTTTAATCGATAAAAAGGGATTGGGAGGAATAAAAAGGGATTGGGATTGAAATTTTTGATACCAGCTAAAAATAATTTATTGCTGGGTAAAACACACCAGTAAAAATTCACACAGGAATAAAAGGAAACTAACAAAAATAACTAGTCATCAAAATAGATAGGAAACTGAACTTGTTTATAGTTTGTAAAACAATTACATATTATAAATTTTTAAAATAAATTTAATAATAAAATTAGATCCTTGACCGAAAAAGAATAAACTTGACATCTAAATTCATATAAAGTCTACAAGATATTTTAAACAATATTTACTTAATAGAGATCACGGGAGAAACGATTCATTCACAATTAAAATTCTAATAAAAATTAATAATTTAGCTCTTTCTATTAAATATTTTCTTATTCGCCCAAAAAAATCAAGAATTATGCTTAGGGGGAAATTAAACAATAATAAGAATTTAAGAATTAAACAATAGGGGACCACCTAAGTTTTAGAAATGGGCACCCCATCTCTGTCTATGAAAAATTAAAATAAGGGGGTGGGAATCTTAAACTATAGTCTTAAAAGAAGAAAAGAGATATTGTCATGGAGTGAAATCGTAAGTTTCACAAAAATGTAACCTTAAAGTTTGCGCCCAGAGGGGTTTGAATCAAAAATCTTCCGGAACGAATAAACTTAAGGCAGAGGGAAAATCATAATAAATAAAATAGAGAATATCTCGGAGGGAAGCATTAAATTTTTAATAGAAAGACATTTAAAGGTGCAATTACAAAGTTTTAATTAAGGAAGTTCAAGTAGGCATATAGCGTGATTTTGACGCTATACTGACAAAACGTGTACAAACTCTTTTGAAAATATTCCAAAATTCCGTTCTTTAATTCATACATTATTTGAAATCAACATTTGTAGGAGTGATATCATTCAGTATATCTTGTTTTACATCTTAAAAAAATAAATAAATAAAACCATTTGGATAGAGTAATTTTGGGCAGCAAAAGCCACATTTTCCTATTTTTTTATTTATTATAATTTTTTCCCCTTAAAATATTTTTTAGGACATTTATAAATAAAATCTATTCAACAGGACAGCCCTGCTGCCTGAAAGCAGTTAATTTATTTTCTATTCACCACATCTCTTTCTCATTAGAAAAGATTGTCTTCTTGAATAAAGTAATCATGTAGTGTGGACAAAAGAACATTTTTGCTCTATCTAAACCGTTAGCGGAATGAATAGACTGAAATAATCACATGGGTTATTCACATCCGTTCCTTTTATAGTGCAGAAAACGTCTTAACTTTTGGCTCTAATATCCTTACAACACACTTGAAAAAATTCTTCTGATGCAGAACTTTTTGCCAATTTAAAGTCGACAAACAAACGTTTGCTGAAAGAAAATTCTAATTACGTAACTCAGACTAATAAGAAAGTATCTTTATAAATTAGCATTTTTCGTTTTTTTTCTTTTTTTACTCTTTGTTCAGTTAGATGATTAACTGTAATCCAAACACTGAATTGAGTTTTTGTCACAAATATCTGTATGTAAACACACAAACACACATTTTGTATGAGTTATTTTTTCAATATTTGTTACCGGTGTGTTCTGATATATCTGTTTCTTTAATTTTAACTAGGTTTATTTATACTTCATTTTAAATGAAAAGACAATTTAATTTTTATAAAGTTATATTAGAATACAGAAGACCTATTATCTAAATTTTGCAATAACATCACATTATTACGACACTTTTACAATCATCTTGTATTAATTTACTTTAGTGAAAAACTTAATCATTTGAAGAGTGAAAGAATTTTCTAAACTTTTTTGCCTTCAAAATTAAACTTTTGATTTTTCTCTTTTTCAGCCATAGTTGCACTCTATTCAATAAGAGTTAACCAATTACTCTTTTTTACACATTGATTAAGAATTCTCTCATGCTGACATCTGTCCTCATGTAGAATAGTATGTATATACGTAGCTCGCATATTTCAAAAACTATTAGTCTCGGAATCTTGAATGTTCATATGTAGGATAGTCGTAACATCTAGTTGTGCCCCTCCCTTTTCGGTTGCAATCTACTGGATAGTTTATTTACAGGGCCACCAAAAGAATTTCAATATACAGGGGCTGTCACAATTCCCTCTCGGGTTTGGAAGGCTTATAAAAAATACATATTACCAATACAGCATAAAGGTTGACTTTATTGGAGAAAGAAATATTACAAGTTTTTATTTCTCAAAAGTCCAATATGTGAGCATTTCTTGACAACGACGGATTAATGCAATTTTGTCGGGGGGGGATTGGAAGTAGGGGTAAGGGCAGTTAATTTGTTCTCCAAGAAAGGCAAAACTTGCAATGTTTCTTTCTGCAGTAAAGTATTCTCCAAGAAAAAAAACATTGCAAGTTTTGTTTATAACGGGCTTCCTCGTCGTTGGATTGGACGAAGTTCTGCCGACGAAAATCGCCTTCTTCCGTGGCTACCTCGCTCTCCGGACCTAATTGGAGGCAATTTTTTATACGGTTACATAAAAGGTCGTGTGTTCGTGCCAATGACGAAATTTACGACAAAGGATGACTACTGCATTTGTTACAGAGTTAAAACGACTGTGTGAGTGTGGGGAGAATTTGACTTTACCTGCCGCATCACGAAACAAGAAAGAATTATAGGTGGGGAGCGGATGGGCTACCGTTCGAATTGAGAAAAAAGAAATTAATATAAAAGATCCTATTTTGCTTCCATAAAATGGATATATGTCAATCTCATAACTAACCGACCCCACCGACAAACTAGCTGCTTTCCCTCCCACCCCCACACCCGACAAAATTGCATTAATCCGTCGCAGTCACGAAAGGTTCACACATTTGACTTTTGTGAAATAAAACTTGTAAAATTTCTTTATCCAATAAAGTCAACTTAATGCCTTACAAATCCAGAAGGGAATTGTGGCACACCCTCTATTAAGATAATGGGCATTTTCACAATAACATGTCTTAGTCAGTCATTGTTTGGGTCACGCCCAAAATCTTGCCACTTCAATCAACCTTGGTGAGTTTTAGCTAAATATCGCTAAATTTGCCTCTAAAAATTTTTATGTATATCGCATGACTATAAAACTCTAAACTTTGGAATGCTGAGATTTTGCATTTAGAACTATCGTAACATGCAATTGCGCATCTCTTTCTTTATAACAATCGCCTGAGTAATTTATTTACAGGGTTGTCCAAAAACTATTTAAAAATTAAGGTCTATTTGTACTTTCAATTCACTAAAAGTCTACGGCCAAGTCTACCTCAAGATTGACGGCTTTTGTGAAATATTGCCAAATTAAGTGCTCGAAAATAATTCTATGAAATAATTAATTATCGCCAATTTCGTACCGAAATTGGCGATATCTCAAACATTTCGCTAGAAGCCGCTTAACCTTAGTTACATTGCAGTATTGTATCTCTCTCAAATTAAATAAGTTTATATGAAGTGCACTGAAAATATTTATGATTCAAAAGACGTTCAAGGTAGTCATATGGTTTACGCATCAGATTTCTTATATTTAAACAAAAAAATAAATTCATATAAGGAGCATTCAAATGAAACCCGGTCACTAGTGTAAAGCAACGGTAACGGTTTTAGTAACTCAAAAATGTAGTTATACACAGTACACATACTCAAAAATAGTCGCCTAAACTGTTGGCACACTTATTCCACTGCGACACTAGCCGGTCGATTCCATCTTTGAAGAAGCTAGTAGGCTGCTGTCGGATCTAGGTCTGGACCCAGTCACACACTTCGTCGTCCGTTGTGAATCGATGTCCGGGAATAGCTTGTTTTGGAGATCCAAAAACATGAAAGTCACACGGTGAAAGATCCGGACCTTACGGGGGCTCGTCTAAGATTCTGTAAAGTGGAGGGGAATCTTTTGCGACGGGAGGGATCTTTTGCACCATTCCACAACACTTGAACGATACAGACTTTACTCAACGCACACAGCCTTCATCCTTCGATACATTTCACGGCCTCCAACTCCATCCGCCGCTAAAAATCGAATCACTCCTGGTTGTTCCTGCTTACTCGCTTGCATGTTCCGTAGTGGACGATAACTTGTGTCACCACCTTCTCTTCTGCGTGAAATCACACTGTCGCTATGCAACGTCAAATGTTGCGCCAGTCTCTCTACCAATAGATGGAGCCTCCGTACACGCAGTTCGGTGGTGCCACCTTACGTGTAATGCAAAGTTGGACGCACTGACCAGGTTTCATTTGAATGAACCTTATATTTGTTTTCAAAATATAGTTTTCGCTTATTGGGTCTAAAAGTAACTAAATAAAACATCATACAGTCGCTCTTTTAATATCATCGGATACAGCTTATGAGATGCAGCATACTCATAAGGAAGTACACGATTGAGAAACTATGCATATAAAGATATATTATAAATTGACATTTCCATTTCGTTTCTGGCCTCTATGTTACAAAATCTGCATCTCCTGAAATTCCGAGCGCAGATCTGCGCAAGTTGTCTGTTTATACTTCTGTCAATTCCTAATAACATTAAGAAATCATTGCTTGGTAGAAAGCAAACCACACCTAGATTTTACACGTGTTTTGCTAGATTTGAGATTTGACCAATCGTTCTCAAAAAGCAAAAACACAGTATTTAATTTCTAGTTTTTAATAGGCTTGCATGATTACATAAATCTAAGGGATTTAATATTATAAAACGATACGGGAAAAAGGTCCAATATTTACTGAAAAATAATTTCGAAGCTAGATACTTCAGTGGTGTGCTTAAACCCGTTTTAAGGGCACATTGTACGCAAATACACCTTAAGATCTAAACTAATACATCCAGATTTTTTTCCTTTTGTTAATATAAATTAATTAACACTGCAAATATTTGCATAGCTAATCATATACCTTTAGGAACAATATTTTATTCCCACTTTTACGAAAAATTAATTATATTTAATTAATCATTTATAAATTTTCACAAAAAAGTTTTCTTCACTCTTTCATGTTTTCCCTTCAGTCATATTTCCTTTTACCACTGAAACTAAATTAAGATTTTTTAAAAGAAAAATAATTAATTAATTAAATATTTTTTTCTTAGAAGCTTTTGTTCTTTGAGAAAAAAATACACACGTATATATGCTGTTCTACAATCTCGTACCAAGACTATTTTTCTTTTTTTTCGACGTTTTTAAGAGCATACATCATTATTTGATCTTTAGTATGGAATTTCAAACCAAATGATTTTAGATCATTTTATTTGCACTTGTGAGTTGCATAACCTTTTTCGTTTTATGAATTCCTCAAGAGTATCCCATTCAAATTTGGTATTGAGGGTCTTTCTTGCCTATTAATTGCAGTAGTTATGTAATGTAATAGTTTACTTATTGCTTTGTAGAGCAAATAGTAACTTGTGAAAAGGCGTTTCATGCATTTTTGCAGTTTGCCATATTTATGGCCCAATCTTCAACAAAATTGTAAAAAGAACATTACAACATTCTTATCAGTTATAAAGATGTGTCACATATGCTCTTACATCTTCATCATCATCATTTTTTTTCAAATGCAATTAATTTTACAGTCATGCTGTGACGAAGTTCACATATTTTTCGCGTCTTAAAATAATGTTCCTATGTTTCGTCTTTCTAAATCAAAATTACGTATTCCGTATTAATCTCTCTCCACTTTGTTTTTTCGGCTCGATAAAATATTCTTTCCTTTTGCGCGACGCTATGTCTGGGATTTTTCGGGGTTTCCCTTCTAAATTAATTTCGCTTTAGCATATGCTGTGTTAGTTCTTAGCGCCTCCCGGTCTTCCGTCGGTGTTTTCTCACGGGGTTGTAGCCTTATGTATTGGCATCCGCCAAATTCTGGCACTTCTGTCTTGGCATCAATCATTTAATCCGTTTGTTTCAAATTTTTATATTGTTTACGCCTACCGGACGGTGGTTGTCACGTGGGGCAGTGACTTATGAGTGCTCATATTTTACTCGCCAACCTGTAGTGAGCTGGCAGTTTTTGTAGGAAGATTTGACAAGACTTCTCGATTGCTCTCCGTCAGAGGAGGTTGTGTTCGTTTTCTTTAATGGCATGCCGTGTGGCCGGAACAATTAGATATGTTCCTGGTGTTATTTTTATGAAGCAGTGTACGGTGCGTAATTGAACTTGTTTCTTTAATAACTGTTTTGTGAAGATACCTACAATAAAGTGCAGCTTTTTTGTGTATTCCAGTTGTCCGTCAGTTTTTCTCAAATACCTTTTGTACACTATACGTCATGTGAGCGGCCGAGGGAACGTTTCTCTTAATCGTCCTCCGACAACTCCCTCATATAAACTTGGTGCGTCATGACCAGCTCGTTTTCACGAGTAATTGTTCCCGGCACATCACCGGCTGTCGGAGTTTCCTTTTGCCAGTGTAAGAATGTTTAAATATATATATATATATATAATATATATATATAAACTGTTCTTACTTAAGCAAAACAAATTTTCTGCGGACTCTCCCGTCTCCATGTCATCGGAATTTTGATGTCTCCCTGCGGTGATTCAGTAACTTCTCCTTGTGCTGTGAACTTTCTCGGATTTTTCAGAGGGATGAGAGGATTTTTGATTACCCAGCGTTGTGCGACTGAAAAGAATTTGCTGATACCTGTGCCTTATAGCCAGTGGTGTGCATGACGCTCCCGAAATCGAAAGTCATAGACTTGTATGGTTCTCTGTGTCTACATTTTCCGTAGTGACCGTTCCGGTGTTACGATGCTCTTCTGGTTTCACCTCGCGCTTCTGGTTTCGCCGCCCTGTGTTTTTCCGCTACCAGGGTTTGTTGTTCCTATGTTTCCTGTATTTCGCCGATACCTCTGAGTCAACTCTAGCGGAAACCGAAAGACGTGTGTGGTGTTCAGAATTATGTGTGTTTTTATAATGGATTCGGAACTTTTATATGTGTCACAAGGATAAATATTTTGATTTTCATTCATAAGAGGATAATTTTCGCGTTTTGTGTGTTTTATGTCATTTTTGTAGGTAAGTCATTTATTTTTATTATTGTAGAATGTCTAAAATTTCTGATTTTTCTGTCAATATTCCATCATTTGATGGTAATGCCGTAGAATTAAAACATTTCTTTGGTATATTGGAAGACTTAGCATCTTTAAACAAATGGTCAGAAGAAAAAACTATTTTGTATTTCAAGACTAAACTAATTGGTCCAGCATTACAGTTTTTTATTGAAAATGAGGTTGTAAATAAAGCGAGAGATTTTGATGTAATTAAATTAGAATTTGAAAAATATTTTTGTAATAATGAAATTCTAGCTCCAGTAACCGAGCTTAATAATTTGAAATTTGAAGATTTTAACTCTGTAACTGCTTTTGTTCATCGATTAAATGTTTTGGTTTCTAAGGTATATAAAATTAAAGATTCTCAAGCTCTTGATGATATTAAATATGTTAAATTGATGTCGGCTTTGCCATCTAACATTAGAGTTAAAATTTTGGAGGATAACATAGCTGACTATTCTAAAGCTGTTGTGCGTGCCCAGCAATTACAAAATATTACACAATCTGAATCACTTGTTTTGGCTAATCAACAAAAAGCCCCAGTGTTTGCTATTTCTGAAAAAATTGAAGAATTAGCTTCAAAAATTAATGATTTGACTTTTAAAAATTCTATTTCTGGTTCTGCTGACACCAATCATAATGCTTCTGCTTCTGAGAAACGGAATTTTTTCAGACTAGACCTCATAATACACAGTTTAAAAACAGAAATACAGTTTTTCAAAATTATGACAGAAATAGAGGTCAAAGTAGTATTATCTGCCAATTGTGCTCCGGCAGACATCATTCTGCTCGCCAGTGTAGAAAATTTAAAGTTTTGCACAATACTCCACAAAATAATAATTTTGGTCGTCGACCCAACTTCCGAAATTCAGGAAGAAATTTTTCTAATGACTGTAATTTAAACTAATTTCGAGGTGTGATTTGACTGGTGGGAACACATCTCGTTCTTTCATACATACACCAGACAATTTCCCAATTTTGTCTAAAAATTTACCAAAAGTGTCTAATGAGCGTAGAGTTCGTTCTTGTTCGACTCAGACTATTGTACCTGTTACCATTGCTGAATCTAAATATGTACAGACTGATATTTTTTTTGAAGATGAAAAACGAAATGAATATTTTATTGCAAATGTGAACAATGATTGTAATTTATTACCAATAATTGAAGTGATGGTGAATAAACAAAAACTTTTTTTCTTGATTGACACTGGTAGTTCTATTTCTTTGCTTACAAGGGATGTTTTTAATGAAATTAAATCTAAAATCTATTACAAACACCTGGCTTCTTCAGTCACTATATCTACAATTAATTCTAAAATAAAATTCTCTGCTTGTATTAAATTAACCTTTAAAATTAAATCAATGTTTTTTCACCACTGCTTCTATATTGTTGACATTCCAGTTAATGAACATTTTGATGGTATTTTGGGTTTTCCTTTTTTAAGAGAAAACAATATTTCAATTGATATGAAAAATTCTTGTCTTATGGTTAATGATTTAAAGGTATATTTTCTAAATAATAAAGACTCTAGCAATATGCATGTGTGTGCAACTGATAATAATGAAAAAGGTCCTAATTCAATTAAAGTAAATGACAATTCTGTTTATCTATGTCAAAAGGTCATTTTAGAATCGGATGAGCATATTTATGCTCAGGTTTGTTGTGATAATAAGTCTAGCACTGAATATTTTCTTTTTTCACCAAATGATGCTGAAAGTTACATTTCTTATGAGGCTTGTTATTTAAATGAACACTTTAATCAAAACAAAAATGGTAACAAGTGCTCTCAAAAATTTTCTATATTTATTCATAATGTATCTGAACAGAAAATTCATTTAAATAAGAATACCAAGATTGGTAATATTCATGATATTGATGAAGTTAAAGAAAGAGACCTAACCGATGATTCTGAGAATTTTCAAATGTGTAATTTAATACAGCCTTCATCAGAAGTGCTTAATAAAAGAAAACAGCAATGAACTTCATCTGATTTTGACTTAGCACATTTGGAATGTAATGAACAAAGTGAATTAAGTAGTTTATTACTAAGCAATTTTGCTGCTTTTTCAAAAGATATGTCTACTTTAGGACACACTGACAGAGTTATTCCTGTGTTGAACTTTACTAATGATTTTCCAATAAAAACATTGCCATTTCCAATTCCTCAGGCTCTTTAAAGTGAAGCTAAAGAGCAAATAGACCAATTACTGAATGCAGGTATAATTGAACGTAACTGTTCTGAATGGGCATGTCCTGTAATTTTAGTAAAGAAAAAGCCTGACTCTTCTGGCAAACAGAAGTATAGGTTAGCCCTTGATTTGCGTATGTTAAATTCTGTCATACAAGGTTCATCATATCCTTTACCTAAAATTCAGACAATTGTTGCTAATCTATCAACATATAAATTTTTCACCAGTTTAGATTTACAACAGGCTTATCATCAAATAGATTTACCAAAAGATTTACAAGATAAATTAACTTTCACTTCTCAGTTTGGCTCATTTAAATTTAAAAGAATGGTTTTTGGTTTGAAATCCGCTGCCTCAACTTTTCAGGCTCTTATGGATCTTTTACTAGACGAGGTTAACTCAGATGGAATTTTCGCATATCAGGATGATCTTATTATAGGATCACATTCTTTTGGAGACACTGTACATAAACTTGAAAAAGTTTTAAAAGTTTTATGTAAATATAATTTGACACTTGCTCCTACTAAATGTTCTTTTCATAAAACATCAACAAACTATTTGGGTTTTCATATTGAAAATCATTTTATCAAGCCTATTCAATGTAACATTGCAAAAGTTGTTTCTTTTCCAACTCCTACAACAAAAAAACAATTAAAACGCTTTATTGGTTTGGCAACTTTTTACAAACACTTAATTCCTGCATTTTCTGAGTTATCTCAACCTTTGATTCAATTAACTACTCCTAAAGCTAAATTTGTTTGGACTTCTACACATGAACAAAATTTTCAAAAGATGCAACAAATATTTTTCTCTGAACCTATGGTAAGACTTCCTGACTGGAATAAGACATTTTATTTAAATACTGATGCTTCCAACATTTCTATAAGTGCTTGTCTTTTACAAATGTATGATAATAAACTACTTCCAGTTGCTTATTTTTCCAAATCGTTAAATAAAGCTGAGCAAAAGTATCCTGCTCTTAAGTTGGAACTAATGGCTATATATAAATCTGTTAATGCCTTTAAATATTATTTGTATAATAGACATTTTATAATTCTTTCTGATAGTGCTCCTTTGAAAAAATATAAAAAGACTACCAACCCAGCTGACATAATCACAAGGTGGTTACTTGAGTTGTCAGAATATTCATTTAGTTTTCAGCACATTGCTGGATCTAAGAATGTACTTGCTGACTATTTATCTAGGGACAACTTTGAAAATAATACTGAAACTCTTGACAGTAATCCTCAGTTAATTTATGATAAAGGTGTTATACCAATTGTTGATAATGTTCCTAAAAATAATGAATATGTGAACTTTTTAGTTACAAAAAATTCAAATAGTACTGATCCACTGTTGGAAATTTCAAATGAAACTTTTTTCAGAGAGCAAAATGCTGATCCTGAGTTGTCTGTCATTTATAATGAAATTTTAAGTAAGGGTTCCTCTGCAACTCATCCTGCCTTTTTTATTCATCCAGAAACTATGTTATTGATGTGTGAAAAGTATAATGTTCATAATCAAACTTATCATCATGTAATTGTTGTTCCACATTCGTTAAAAGCAAAAGCTTTAACAATTTCTCATCTGTCACATTAAGGTTTAAAAAAGACTTACGAATTTCTAACAAGGAAGTATTTTTGGAAAGGTATTTATACAGATACTGTCAATTTTGTTGCCTCTTGTACTGTATGTTTACAGGTGAAACATCATCCTACTCGACCTGCTCCTTTACAACAAACATACACACCAACTTATCCAGGACATACTATTGCTATTGACCTTGTTGGTCCCTTCAGTAATGGTCGTACTGTTCTAACAATCACTGATCATTTCTCTCGCCATATGGAGCTTGTGCCTCTTACTTCTACGTCTGCTAATGTAATAGTCGAGGCTCTTTTTAAATATTTTACAACTTTTGGCCGTCCTGCAGTGATTTTGTCAGATTTAGGGCCACAGTTTGTTGCCTCAATTTATAATCATTTTCATGACAAACTTGGTATAAAAATTAATCATTCTTCGGCTGGTCATCCACAATGTAATTCGATTGCTGAACGCATAAATACTTCCATTAAATACTCTGTAAATTCTTTATTACTTGATGGCCACAACTTCGAACATGCAATTTTAATTCACAAATCTTTGTATAATGGTTCAACACATTCAACTACTGGTTTTACACCCAATTTATTACATTTTGGCAGAGAATTATCACTTATTTTTGACACATTTAACTTTGAGACAACTCCGCCAAATCTTAATGACATACACACTTATAAATTAATGCAAGAATTAGACTCTATTTATAAGAAAGCTTATCAAAACATTATTTCTTCACAAACGATTCGCTTTCAGAGACACTCACAACATGCTAGGCTCAGAGATTTAAATGTAAATGACATTGTTTATAAAAAGTCTTTGGATAAATTTAAACCTAAATTCACAGGTCCTTATGTGATCACTGAAAAACACTCACCTGTTTCTTTCTCTATTAGACGTTTGCAAGCTCCCCATCTCGAACCTCAGAGAGTACATATTGATAGATTAATTTTAGCTCCTCCACGTTCTGAATATCTTTCTTTACATAGTAATAATCACTACCATAATGGTGTTACAGATAATTTTAATCTACCTACAACTTCACATAATCAGTATAATTTAAGACCTAGAAAGTAGATGCATGTTTTCGTTTTAGTAATGGCGTGTTTGTGAAGGTACCCACAGACACTTCCTTGCTTTGTACATTGTTGTATAATATCTTGTTTGTATCTGGCTGGTCCAGTATTTTTAAAGATGTACACTTCAGTATACTGTATGATATGTATCTCTTTTTCATGAAACTTAGTTAATCAAGTTGTTGTTAATATTAAAAAAAAAAAAAAAGAGGAACAATAGTTTTCTGTAGGTGAGCTTATGGTTGTTGGGAATCATTTCTTTTGTTGGTGTCATGCTTTGTTTTTTTCTTATTGGCGGTCCCTTTTTGTAATTTTCCCTGAAGCTAAGTCGTTCCAAATTTACAAGTCCCATGCGCCCCGTTGTTGAGAAGAGATTTAGCTTCTGTTCACATGTGCTTTTTGCACTTTTGTAAGTTTTAACTTACACTTTCTCACACTGTCACTTTGGTCTCCATGTTTTGCTACACATATAGGTGCTACTTGACATTCTTTTTCCCCCCTGTCGGAACTTGAATGCCTTGTGCATGCCTCGCCCGTGTCCCCATAGGATACTTGTTACGCTCGCGTTTTTTTGGTAACAAGATTAACTTTTGATGCATTGTCAACCTTGTCATGCATCCGTCTTTTGTCGCTGTGTCAGCACAATTGACTTTTCTTTTTCTTTTCTACACAATTTAATGGGTTTTTCTAACCTGCACCTTCTTTACACACACAAACATACATTTTTCTTTTGTGTTTACCATTTTTTTGCAAATATTGTTTATGTTCATGTTTCGTCTGTTTGAAAGTTTCCTGTTTTTGGTCACAAAAATCTTAATTTGTTTTGAAGCTCATGTTTAAAAAAAAATATATTTATATATGTTTTGATATTTTTATTCATTGAAAGTTTTTATTATGTTTTTCACGAAGTAAATTGTGTTTGATATTAAAAAAATATATTAATAAATAAATAAACAAACTTTAAGAAAAAAGAGAGAGTTTGTTTTGAAAGTTGATAGCAATACCTGTACTGCAACTAAATTGCATTGGACACATTTCAGGTATTTGATTGCAATCATTTTGACTTGATTTATTTAAATTATGTCATGACTTTTATAAGAATCTTCTTTGACATTCATTTATTTAGAAGCTTCATCTTTGAACTTTATTTTAAAACTTAGACCTGATTAAGTGCACTAAGTATATTTGAGATTTGTTAATACTATTGAGAAACTTTCATTTCTTATTTTGCATGGACGTTGATAATGCAAAGGACTTTGAAAGTAAATGTTTTTGCACCTGCAAAGTTATCTGCAATGTTATCTGCAAAGTTATCTGCAAAGTTGTTCGCATAAAGAGATCTCACATTTATGACGTCATATGTACATATATTATTTTGAATATTCAAGGTTATTTTTCTTTAGTTTTTGCACATGTGTAATTTTGATATGTAATGGATAATTGAATCGTTTTATATTGTTTTATTTGTAGCAGAATATTGTTGATATTTTTGCAAATGGTATTTTGTGATGTATTTTATAATTTGTTATGTTATTTGGTATTGTATTTTTGTGATGAGCCCTCATAAGCGGTGCATGTTAGGCTTTCTGTTTAATTCAAGGGTTAAAGTTCTTTGTTTAAAAAAAAATTTCTGGCGTCAAAATTTTTTTGTTGGGCTGTGGAGAGATATATGTGACGAAGTTCACATATTTTTCGCGTCTTAAAATAATGTTCCTATGTTTCGTCTTTCTAAATCAAAATTACGTATTCCGTATTAATCTCTCTCCACTTTGTTTTTTCGGCTCGATAAAATATTCTTTCCTTTTGCGCGACGCTATGTCTGGGATTTTTCGGGGTTTCCCTTCTAAATTAATTTCGCTTTAGCATATGCTGTGTTAGTTCTTAGCGCCTCCCGGTCTTCCGTCGGTGTTTTCTCACGGGGTTGTAGCCTTATGTATTGGCATCCGCCAAATTCTGGCACTTCTGTCTTGGCATCAATCATTTAATCCGTTTGTTTCAAATTTTTATATTGTTTACGCCTACCGGACGGTGGTTGTCACGTGGGGCAGTGACTTATGAGTGCTCATATTTTACTCGCCAACCTGTAGAGAGCTGGCAGTTTTTGTAGGAAGATTTGACAAGACTTCTCGATTGCTCTCCGTCAGAGGAGGTTGTGTTCGTTTTTTTATGGAACTCCGGCATGCCGTGTGGCCGGAACAATTAGATATGTTCCTGGTGTTATTTTTATGAAGCAATGTACGGTGCGTAATTGAACTTGTTTCTTTAATAACTGTTTTGTGAAGATACCTACAATAAAGTGCAGCTTTTTTGTGTATTCCAGTTGTCCGTCAGTTTTTCTCAAATACCTTTTGTACACTATACGTCATGTGAGCGGCCGAGGGAACGTTTCTCTTAATCGTCCTCCGACAACTCCCTCATATAAACTTGGTGCGTCATGACCAGCTCGTTTTCACGAGTAATTGTTCCCGGCACATCACCGGCTGTCGGAGTTTCCTTTTGCCAGTGTAAGAATGTTTAAAAACATATATATATATATATATATATATATATATAAACTGTTCTTACTTAAGCAAAACAAATTTTCTGCGGACTCTCCCGTCTCCATGTCATCGGAATTTTGATGTCTCCCTGCGGTGATTCAGTAACTGCTCCTTGTGCTGTGAACTTTCTCGGATTTTTCAGAGGGATGAGATGATTTTTGATTACCCAGCGTTGTGCGACCGAAAAGAATTTGCTGATACCTGTGCCTTCTAGCCAGCGGTGTGCATGACGCTCCGAAATCGAAAGTCATAGACTTGTATGGTTCTCTGTGTCTACATTTTCCGTAGTGACCGTTCCGGTGTTACGATGCTCTTCTCTGGTTTCGCCGCCCTGTGTTTTTCCGCTACCAGGGTTTGTTGTTCCTATGTTTCCTGTATTTCGCCGATACCTCTGAGTCAACTCTAGCGGAAACCGAAAGACGTGTGTGGTGTTCAGAATTATGTGTGTTTTTATAATGGATTCGGAACTTTTATGTGTGTCACAAGGATAAATATTTTGATTTTCATTCATAAGAGGATAATTTTTGCGTTTTGTGTGTTTTATGTCATTTTTGTAGGTAAGTCATTTATTTTTATTATTGTAGAATGTCTAAAATTTCTGATTTTTCTGTTAATATTCCATCATTTGATGGTAATGCCGTAGAATTAAAACATTTCTTTGGTATATTGGAAGACTTAGCATCTTTAAACAAATGGTCAGAAGAAAAAACTATTTTGTATTTCAAGACTAAACTAATTGGTCCAGCATTACAGTTTTTTATTGAAAATGAGGTTGTAAATAAAGCGAGAGATTTTGATGTAATTAAATTAGAATTTGAAAAATATTTTTGTAATAATGAAATTCTAGCTCCAGTAACCGAGCTTAATAATTTGAAATTTGAAGATTTTAACTCTGTAACTGCTTTTGTTCATCGATTAAATGTTTTGGTTTCTAAGGTATATAAAATTAAAGATTCTCAAGCTCTTGATGATATTAAATATGTTAAATTGATGTCGGCTTTGCCATCTAACATTAGAGTTAAAATTTTGGAGGATAACATAGCTGACTATTCTAAAGCTGTTGTGCGTGCCCAGCAATTACAAAATATTACACAATCTGAATCACTTGTTTTGGCTAATCAACAAAAAGCCCCAGTGTTTGCTATTTCTGAAAAAATTGAAGAATTAGCTTCAAAAATTAATGATTTGACTTTTAAAAATTCTACTTCTGGTTCTGCTGACACCAATCGTAATGCTTCTGCTTCTGCTTCTGAGCAACGGAATTTTTTCAGACAACGTAGACCTCATAATACACAGTTTAAAAACAGAAATACAGTTTTTCAAAATTATGACAGAAATAGAGGTCAAAGTAGTATTATCTGCCAATTGTGCTCCGGTCAATATAAAAGTCAATTCCGGAGATCACACAAACATACATTTTTCTTTTGTGTTTACCATTTTTTTGCAAATATTGTTTATGTTCATGTTTCGTCTGTTTGAAAGTTTCCTGTTTTTGGTCACAAAAATATTAATTTGTTTTGAAGCTCATGTTTAAAAAAAAATATTTATATATGTTTTGATATTTTTATTCATTGAATGTTTTTATTATGTTTTTCACGAAGTAAATTGTGTTTGATATTAAAAAAATATATTAATAAATAAATAAACAAACTTTAAGAAAAAAGAGTGAGTTTGTTTTGAAAGTTGATAGCAATACCTGTACTGCAACTAAATTGCATTGGACACATTTCAGGTATTTGATTGCAATCATTTTGACTTGATTTATTTAAATTATGTCATGACTTTTATAAGAATCTTCTTTGACATTCATTTATTTAGAAGCTTCATCTTAGAACTTTATTTTAAAACTTAGACCTGATTAAGTGCACTAAGTATATTTGAGATTTGTTAATAATATTGAGAAACTTTCATTTCTTATTTTGCATGGACGTTGATAATGCAAAGGACTTTGAAAGTAAATGTTTTTGCACCTGCAAAGTTATCTGCAATGTTATCTGCAAAGTTATCTGCAAAGTTGTTCGCATAAAGAGATATCACATTTATGACGTCATATGTACATATATTATTTTGAATATTCAAGGTCATTTTTCTTTAGTTTTTGCACATGTGTAATTTTGATATGTAATGGATAATTGAATCGTTTTATATTGTTTTATTTGTAGCAGAATATTGTTGATATTTTTGCAAATGGTATTTTGTGATGTATTTTATAATTTGTTATGGTATTTGGTATTGTATTTTTGTGATGAGCCCTCATAAGCGCTGCATGTTAGGCTTTCTGTTTAATTCAAGGGTTAAAGTTCTTTGTTTAAAAAAAAATTTCTGGCGTCAAAATTTTTTTGTTGGGCTGTGGAGAGATATATGTGACGAAGTTCACATATTTTTCGCGTCTTAAAATAATGTTCCTATGTTTCGTCTTTCTAAATCAAAATTACGTATTCCGTATTAATCTCTCTCCACTTTGTTTTTTAGGCTCGATAAAATATTCTTTCCTTTTGCGCGACGCTATGTCTGGGATTTTTCCGGGTTTCCCTTCTAAATTAATTTCGCTTTAGCATATGCTGTGTTAGTTCTTAGCGCCTCCCGGTCTTCCGTCGGTGTTTTCTCACGGGGTTGTAGCCTTATGTATTGGCATCCGCCAAATTCTGGCACTTCTGTCTTGGCATCAATCATTTAATCCGTTTGTTTCAAATTTTTATATTGTTTAAGCCTACCAGACGGTGGTTGTCACGTGGGGCAGTGACTTATGAGTGCTCATATTTTACTCGCCAACCTGTAGTGAGCTGGCAGTTTTTGTAGGAAGATTTGACAAGACTTCTCGATTGCTCTCCGTCAGAGGAGGTTGTGTTCGTTTTCTTTATGGAACTCCGGCATGCCGTGTGGCCGGAACAATTAGATATGTTCCTGGTGTTATTTTTATGAAGCAATGTACGGTGCGTAATTGAACTTGTTTCTTTAATAACTGTTTTGTGAAGATACCTACAATAAAGTGCAGCTTTTTTGTGTATTCCAGTTGTCCGTCAGTTTTTCTCAAATACCTTTTGTACACTATACGTCATGTGAGCGGCCGAGGGAACGTTTCTCTTAATCGTCCTCCGACAACTCCCTCATACATGCTTATTTTGAGTTTTTTGCCCAAGTGTTATCAAAAAATGAAATGCAACTTTCTCCAAGTTAAGATACCAAAGCTGGCTTATCATTTTATACATAACAGTTGCAGCCTCTTCATCAAATTTTCAATATTGCAATAATTTTAAGTCTTGATTGGGGCTAAAGTCTGAGTGGGAGTGTTGAACCGTGACTTTACATAAATATTTATTATAAATAAACAAATGTCTGTAATACCTCCTTTTTCTAAATCTTTTAATGCGACCTGATGTCTAAAAAGAAGTATTTTGAGACAATAAATTGCCTTAGACATCCGCCTGGCATAATGAACAGCACCAGGTACTCTGAAAGAAATGTCTATTTGGGGAGACTACTATAAAAATTAAACATTGTTAGTTTGATTCTTTATAGTTATCCCTAAGCTGTTGATTTCTTAAATGTTCTGCAAGAAAATTTGAAATGTCTTCCAAATATTGCGTTCTTTATGTAATAGTTTCATCTTCAATAGCAGTTTTGTACTTTGTCTTGTCCAACTTAGACCACCCAATCTGAAATTTTTAATAAATATCTGGATGAAGAGCAGTAGCTTCACCCACTTTGCAATCAAAACAGATTTTAGGATGATTTCTAAAATATGATGGCGTCAAGGTAAATATAGAAGATTTCGATCCAGTAATTGCTGCAGCAAAAAATGCACGTTCCCCTAAGGCAACAAGTGGTATCAAAACACATTGCCTGAATTTTACCAACTGCATCCAATTCTTCAACTGCTATAAATACAGCTTTTGCCTAAGAGTTATTCTCATATTATTTTCAAGCTGAGGAACTCCTGTTAATTACTCTTCACCACCACAGCTAATTAAAATCGCTATTCTCTCTATATTTTCTTTATTCAAAATATGAGGAAGCATTTTTCCATCTCAGTGAACAACAACACCCTCTAAATCAGAATTTTAAAATCTGCTTTTGATGAGATCAATTCTTTGTTTCCGAGATTCTTGTCGTCCGAGTCTTATTGCACGCCAAGGGTCCTGCACCGGAAAGATATTATGTGATAGTGTTGAACCACTTTTACGTTATGCAAGTATGTAAATCAGAACGATAATATGGGAGCTAGGGGACGCATAGCCCTTCCTTGCCCATACGTATGAGCACCCATGTCCATTCTAAAAGTAAATAATAACAGACAAGTAAAATAGCATTGTAATAAAGAAAATTTGAGAGGTTTGTCTTAGGTTTGCTTCAACTGAAATAAAAATAAAGATCTTTCTTCTGAAGCACAGAAATGGATATCAAATAAATAAAAATATTTCACGAATTGTAGTTTAAGTTTTGAAAATTCTTGATTTATTTTTTGTTTTTTGATGCAAATAATACAAAAGACGATCAAAATTACTTAAAATTCTTAATTTGTCTTTTTTTCACTAATTTTACAAAAATGCATATTTTGGTGGTTCGATTCACAAACTGACCTGAAAAACACTGAATGTCATTAAATATTGGTTTTGTTGAGAGTAAAAGTTCAAAGCAACAACATTTTTTATGAAATAAAACAAAAACCAGGTCTGTAGAGCAAATAGTTTATACTAAATGAAGGAAAAACTAGATATTTTTGGAAAAACTAGTAATTTTTCTAGAATGCAACCTCAATGCGGCACGGGTTAATACTATGCAATTGACCTAAAACTTTGCCAATCTCATTTTCTAGTAAATTGGCAACTTTTAGGGGGATCCCCAAAGGGTGCCTCCAAAAATTAGGGGGGTGCCCCAAAACATAACATTAAAATTTTTCCCCCATGTTTCCCCCATTAAAATTTTCCCCCCAAGCACTGATAATACTGCTTTCAGTAAAACAGCAAGAAAAAAAATTATGATATTTACTTTCAACAAATGGGAAATCGCTACATCTCTTAAAAATATATTTATTCGTCCGCCATCTTAATTATCATGTCTAAATAATTTTAACACAATGCAATTTTAGTAATTTCGGATTCATCAGATCAATTATAATTTAGAGAATATTCAGGACCAGTCATGATACAAATAAATTTCGTCTTTCTTTATTTTGAAAAAGAATATGGTACATTATGTGAAACAGATAATAAAAGAATCGGCATGCTTTACTGGTTTAACGACAAAAAGAGCCAAGGAGATGGGGGGGGGGGGATATCAGGATAAATCCCTCCTCCCTTCAAAAAAACCTTCAGATTCATAGTTATTAAGTGTTCTTACCATTTTTTATGAAATAAATATTTTTGGTGAATACAGTATTTTAGAATAACAGTAACTGTACAGAATAAGACCGAAAAAACGCTGATTAAGTTATTTAAAAAATTGATTGTGATTTCTCGTAACTTACTCATCAAAAATATACGCTGCAAACATAAAATTGTAAAATTCGAAAACCTATTTTCACGCGCATGTCGCGATTTTGAATTTTGTAATTATTTACAAGGAAGTTGTTCCACGTGAGGTTAACCCGAATTTATTTGAGTAAAAATCGGGATGGCAGCCAAAAGAGTGGCACACATGGCTGTATCCAGGGAATGAGATATTCAGATTCATCACTACATCATGGACATGAGAAGCCATCAAAATATCTATATCTAAATATCAATGAATATTGGTATGGTTAAAATGAAGAAATATAATGTATGACGGTTTGAAAAGACACTTACTTACAGAAGGTACTGAAATTCTGAAAAGTGTTACATGTCAGCTGCAATAAAATCAATTTAAATTAAAATAAAGTAAAATAAAATTTTATGTAACCATTATTTTTGTACAAAATCATTTTTTTAAATTTAAATTTATGTTTTCAATGTTTTTTAAGATTATTTTTTAAATTGATGTATAAGAACTATGTCCTTAAGTAATTTTTCTTTCTTTTAAATTGATTCAAGCGAATTTGACAGTAGTGAAAAGTGCACAATGTCCTAAATCTCTATGGATATGGTCTTTACTAGTTTCACGAGATAGCGATTATTTTGATAAAAAAATTAAACCTTTGCAAAAAAACATTTATTCCTAATCTGTATTAACATTACAATTGTGCAAACTCAATTACATGTAAACTGTCTAAATTAATTAAACGTTAATTACATAGTTATTCATTTATTAAGTTTAACTAATATTATTTAGCATCATTTAAAGCACATAGTATTTTGTTAATTTAATCCGAAATTAGTTAGACAAAAGCTGATGCAAGATTGTATTTCTACTTAAATTCTCACTTTATCTTAATTTAATTACATATTTATAGAGAGATGTTCTCTAATCATTACACATATGCATAAAGATGTTTTTTGTGTGTATGTCCTTGTTTGGATTAAAATTGTATTACTATGAAGAAAATATTTTATTGTATATTCACTTCAATAGACTTTCAGATAATTAATATTTTTAATTCTGAATTTACAATCAAGACAAAATTTCTACACTTCCTGCAATTAGAATCAACAGCAATTTTAACATCCGTCAATTTATGTGTTATTTTTTGATAGTTTTACAAATATAATAATTACATTTACAAAATGTTACGCTTTTTTAAACATTTATATTTACTATGATTTTACTTGATGTAGATTTTATTTAATGCACTTTATAAAGGACATATGATCTCGAATCCCCAGGATAATACCGAAACAAAGCATGTAAGCATACAAAAGTATGTAGAGTACACAAATTTTCAATCCAAAACGATATTTTAAATCCTAGTTGTCACGTTGATTTCTGTTAGTTTACGTCCTCGAGAGATCTAATTTTTTTCCCTTAACTCCGAGAAATTTCCAAAATAAAATTTTATTGAACCAGAAATTATTTCTCAAGTATATCGTGAATGTAATATATTTACAATTTATTTACACTGAACATTTGAATTTTATCCTTTATATTTTACTTACTTTTATAATTTAAATTTTTGACATACTGATTTCTAATATTATGTTAAATGATAAGTTCATCGTTAAAATATACCAAACTATTGCTTATTGTGTGAATGACAGTGACAAAACCTACAAAGAGATAACCGAAAAACAAATTTGCTATGCTCCAACATCGCTGTAGTGAATCAGGGACACAGTGCGTTATCGGCGATCACCACTGGGCCTCTACTTAGCTAACGTTGTTTTAATTCTCATAGTGAAGTGAAGAAAAATGTATCAGTTCCCTCTAAACTGAAACGTCCCTTCCACATTTTTTATTCTTATGAAACTAGAAAAGCTGTCATTCGAAAGACATCAGTCGTTGGTATTCGAGTCAGACTCCACACATTCATCAACTAATTCTATTATTTAACCACTAATCCACAACAAGGTAATCAGCATTCTTCCTTTTACAAATTCGCCGCTGTTTTTAACAATCTTCAGGAGTACTACAGAACTGTTTCTAAATAATCCTCTTTCTCATTATCTTAAGGTGCCTTTTTCATATTTATATAACAGTGCCGAATAAACAACCATTTTTCAAAAATTTATCTGCTAAAAAAGGAAAATTCCATAAAAAGAAAAGCACTTTTAAGAGATGAAAGTCTCAAAGTAACTAAAGTTATTTAATTCATTTAGCTTAATTATTGATTAATTATCTGTTTAAAAGATTGTTAATTTATTATTGAACTGTATAGAACTGTTAATCTATTCATAAAATTCAAAGAACACTTTACAAATTTTGATTATAATGAACCTCTATTTACAATGAACTTTTTATTGGGTCTGCAGACCATTCATTCTAAAGTGTTCGTCTGTTATAAACATTAAACTATCACATTTACTAAAAAAACAATGCACTTTTTAGTGTTTTCTTTTTATCTTACGTTATGTAATCAAAGTAGTACAATATTTTTATATCAGCTAACATCTTAACCTCCTGTCAGTAAAATGATCAGAAAACACAAATAGGCTATAAAATGTTTACTTACGCTATCTAAATCCATTTTCTCTGTATTATAAAAATATGGCTCGGGGGGGAAAATATAGCAAGTGAAAAATGATAAAAGCATATAAGAAAAGGAAAAAAAAAAGCTTAAAGCACATTAACAAAGCAGGTGAATATGTGCCATTAGAGCAGAATTCGGGTGAATTTTAAGTCTATTACTCGAACTATTTTCTAATACAAAGTAATGTCATTTCTTTGCCTGTAAACAGCTTCTAAATTGATATTATACTGAAAGAGGAGAAAAGGGTTTTATTATTTTAAAAATGAATTAAGGTAGAGACTGTTTTAGAGAACGTTGTTCTGTAAGATACTAAAGTACACTGAGTAACATCGGAAAGTTAATAACAGTTTTCACACAATGCAGATAAATTATAAACAATATCTAGATGATTATATACTGCGGTATCAGAGGGAAAAAAGAAACATTAATAAAAATCTATTACATGTTTTATCCACATAAGTGAAAACATCTTGAAGCCTTGTTTTTTAAGCAAAAACTGCATGAATTATAATCTGTATGTTTTAAATTCTTTTATTTAATTCCACTTTTAGTAAGCTTGAGATAATAATGCAGTACAAAATGCATTCAGCCCCAGTGTTTCATTTCAACTTCATTCGCAGAATGTGCGTCTATTAGCGTCTATTACGATAGCATATATAGTTTGTTTTCATACATAGTTTGTATTCATACATAGTTTGTATTGAAAATTCTGCTAGATTTTCCTTTTACGCCAATAATTTCAACAAGAAATGCGAACATGAAAATTATTGCGCTTTATTTTCTACACACTTCCAACATTTCCAAAAGTGGTGACTTTTGGTACTACTTTTTTTTACCTATAAAAATTGAAATCCCATGTTTCACTATGATCACAACTTCAAATTTGGTTATGCCTATTGCTGGAGGGTGTCGAAAATCTCACGTTATCTCATAATCACCCCGTACCTGGGAGGTACTTTAAAAAGATCAACTGGATTCAACAACCTTGTTTTTGAAACCTGTTCAACAAAAATTATTTTAAAGGGACTTGTCAATCTTCTTGATTGGTACTATATGATATTAAGATTCTGTAGTTAATTTTCGTATATCTTTCTACAATAAAACTGAAAGTGAAATTTTAATTCTAATGCAAATATATGTACGGCACAGACAGATTGTAAACTTCTAAAATGTTTATCATAGATGAATCAGCATGTTTGAACAATGTGGGGCTTGAAAATACGTTTTCTCGATCCCATTAATAATCATTTTGCTAGAAGATATGCAGTACTATTCATTCTTTTATTTAAAATTTTGGAGAAAATTATTTGATACTTTGATATTTTAACTAAAACTAGTGGTTTAGAAATTTAGTTTTATCATATTCATGGAATTCTCTTAAGATGAGAGCAACGTTCTTGAAACGAAATTAATAAAATAGACAATATTCTTCAACTAGCTAATTAATTTTTCTAAATATTACAAATTTATCATTAACAGTTACTGAAAAACATGCTGGCAGCCTCATTTTGCAGATGATTCTGGAATTTCAGTAAATTGGTTTTCCAAGAAACATGTCGAAATCATTTGTAATCATCCTGTAAATATTTATGTCTATATATTTATCTATGAAGCTAGATTTCGATTTGTTTATTGCTTGATTTTAAAAATGCATTGAATTTATATGCTATGCATTATTTTTATATCTTTTGTTTGCCTGAATGAACAGAATGTTTATTAGACGTTTTAGTCCTTTTTTGACAGACTGTTACGCAATTTATACAACAAAATTTTCTTGCAAAATACACTTATGAATAAGAAAAAGGATCACTGAAATATTTTAAGCACATTTCAAAATATTTAGTCCTAAAGGTATATTTTATGGTATTATCTATCAATAAAAAGTCTCCAGTAGTTAAAAATATTCGCATAGTCTGTTGTGAAAAAAGAGATAGATTTCCCTTTGAAAAACGTGCATATTTTACTAAAAGCAAATAGTAGAATGGCCTCTAAAACTTTTTAGTTCACTATAATAAATTCTCAATTTTCTCCATGTCCTTAGACACCAGTGTAACGCAGAATTCGCTTTAACTTTTATAAAGACTTGGCTGTTCTTTCTGCGAAATAAAAATTTGTTTTACACTCCATCGAGACCATTACTTCCTTTTCAGGCTTTTCATTCCTGAAGATAAGAAATGTTTTCATCGTTGAAAAAGCAATTTTTTTTTCGCGAATTCTTATTTTCTTTTGCATGCTAAGCTTTCTATGCTGAGTATCTGTAAACAGCTTAAAAATATAGAAGAAAATGTGACTTTGATACTTTTAAAAGAATATATTTTGTTTTATTGTCAGTAAATGGAAGTACACTGAAGATAATTCTTATTCGAAATACCAAAGGGTTTCCGGACATAAAATGGTCATTTATAAAAAAAAGAACAAGAAGTAAAGAAAAGAAGAAATATATGGGAACCAATTTAGCTATATACATGGTACACTAAAGTCCGTCAACTGACTATTCTTTTTAATGCTACGGATGGCGAACTACTGACCATAGAAACTAGAATGACAATGTCAGACGTGAAAGACTGTCAACAGATTTCTATATGTAAGATTAATATCAAAAGCCAGCTTGTGATTCTCCAAATTTTCAGTTTTTCTCCTGAGTGCCAATGCTGTATATTATGAGTAACATCGATTCTAAAATTTTGCGTTTGTTCCTTCATACATAACACCTGACAGCAACATTTATGTAATGACAAGCGCTTTTACAAGTACAGCTCTGTTTTTTTCATACGTGAGAGATATATACATTCACATAATGTAACTGACATGTAAATAAGACTTTCCCAGATTATGAGATTCTCATGTAAAGTGCACATGGAAAAAGAAATGAAATAAAATTGACTGTTTAAGCTTTTAAAAGGTGTGATTGGTGTTTGAATTTATATTATTGTAGAATTCAATCTTCACCTATATTACAAAATGTGAAAATATTCCCGACATACGCAATTTAAACATGAAGAAGGAAGATTCCAAATGTTTTTTTCAACGTTGAAATTTTGGGGGTTGTTTCAATATTAATATTACTCCAGGTTTGCTCTGGAAACATTATAAAACTTTTAGAAAAGCAAATTTATACATTTTTATTATTTTGTCGTTGATTAAAAATTAGATATCACTTAGATTCATTTTTTATTTACTTAGTTAAAAACTAAAAATGTATTTAAGCTGAAACGAGATAGCATCAAGATAATTTACAGGCGATCCAATTATATTCAATATTGCACTAGATATTTCAAAAAAATATCTTTGTTTATCAAGAGGTAATTAGATGAGTGTGTACTGCTATCATTTATTGTGTTTGTTGTCAGAATAAAATAAATATAACCTGAAATGTTAGTTTTCAGACTTAGTACCAATACACTAATAATTGCACAGTGTGGTGAAATCATAGTTTTCCAGTTTTTTGTTTTTTAAATATATTCATAGTACACTAATAGATATGTAATAGTTTGTATTTATGAGTATAACAGAATTTTTTTATCCCCATTTTCCTGCAGTTACTGACCTTAAAAGTAGAAAATTACTGAAAAAAATGATACTAGAAAGCTTTAGAATTGTCATTAAAAGAAAAATATTAATAATTACAAATGTGGATACTTTGCCATTGGCATATAATAATTAATCTTATTAAATTGTTTTATTATCATTAGTTTCATGGTCCTGTTTTATTGCAATTGAATCTTATCCATTGTTTATTTTCTCACAAATAACAAAGGAAAATACGAACAATCTCAAATTGTTTCGAAATTGTATCCTTTTAAAATACTTAAATAGCACTGCATCATTCTGATCTTCAATTTGAAATCAGCATTCAAAAGTTTTATTTAATTTCATCGAAGTATTTTAGTATTACTGAGAGAACAAAAGATTGACTGGAAGCTTTAACTCCAGTGAAACATAAATTTGCATACATAAAATAGCTTTTACATCTATTTTCCATCAAACCACGGGGAGGGATGCATTTCATTCCTGATAATAAAATTCAAATGAGATTAATTTTTTTAAATAAATTGCACTGCATGTTTTCAAAGGGAAGTTATTATTAAAAAAAATCTTCTTACATGAGTTCCTTGCGGCCTGTTTTTCTTTACACCATATAAGTTGAATATTTGAGGTATGCGTTGAAGAATAAATTAACGATAGTTCTGAAAAAGGAAAAAAAAAACTTGTTTTGTCTTGTTAAACAGTTAAAAGGAAAATCTTAAATTAAATACCAAATTCTCCACCATATGTCACCAGATCCTATAGCTTTGACTAGAAGGTAGTAGTTTAGATGAGGACACAAACAAAACCGTAAAACAAAATAAAAATAGAAAAAAGCTACGATGCAAATAAATTCAATTTTAAAACAGGAACACCAACTTCCCTCCTTTGAAAATCATTGTTGCATTGGAAAATTTGTAAATGTTAATCAGTTCAATAAACACCATTACCATTAAAGAAATTACGTAAAACTGCAAATAGTTGTATTGTTAAGAACTAATAACAGGGAACTGAACCAAAATAGCTCGTTTTGTATTACAATACATCTACTGTGGAAACATATGTTACTTATTATCTTTAAAAAAATCATAGTTGGCAAACTTTTAAAATGTAGTGCGGAAGGTTGCTGCTTTAACAACCTTCTACAGCCAACCTTGTGTTCACAAATGCTCGAAGATGGCGTTTCAAACTTCTGTGGTAAATTTGTAAAGTTTGAAAGCCGAAATGAATATAATTTAGGATGTTTCTTCTTAGGTAGAATAAGAGAAAATAGCTGTTAACAGCTAGGTGCCATTGGTACAAACCAGTTGCTTCTGTGAAAGAAGACAATTAGTTTTTGATTTAGTTATTGCAGAAGTGTGTATTTATTTGATTTCAGACCAAAAACCCCTATTTAGAGGTTCTGAACCTAAATCGGATGAATCAAGCTTTCTGAAATCAATACACGTAGATTTTTATGCAGATTTCAGTCTTTCTAAATGCTGGCATCACGACACAAGCAAAAAACATTATGTTTTTTAAAATGATTTTAAAAATAATTTCTCATCTTATTGTAAGATTTCTAATGACCAATGGGAATGTTAAGAATGGGAGAAGAAGATTTTTATTCAGTGGCAAGACAGATGACAAGAACAGTGTACTCTGGTACAACAAATATATCAGTATGATGTTATCTATTAGCCTTAGAGAAAATCAAATGTCTATGAATGGAACGTGATCGCAAAGACGTATTATTGAAAATGTATTTTAACTCCCACGACAATAAAATTGTGCATTAAGTATGAAAAAAAACAGGTCATTCTTTATTTACGGTTCAAAATATTCATCTTTACAAGCTGGTAAAAAGTAACTTATATCCGAACAAACCATCGAAACTTTTGCTGGCAAAGGTAGCAAATACTACAAGAATTCTGGCACCTCTATGCTGCAGTCATTTCTTTTGTAGCTGCTTCTTCAGCGAGATTTGCCTAAAATGTGCTTTTTGTCTGAAAACAAACCATGGGTAATGGTCTGAAAGAAAAGGATCAATCATCCGTACTTTCAATAATTCTCAATCTGTATTTGCAATGAGAAGATCTTCGCAGACCTAAAAATCTTTCCTTTTCACATATCCTCCTTTGAAAGCACGATCTAGCTTGGCATGGGCGCATATCTTAAAGTTATACATTAACATACAGGGTAATCAAAATGTCCGTAAAATCTTTAAGAATTCAAGTGAGGGTGATTGATTTTTTTTAATGACAAGAAAGGTGTAGTTCCAAATCTTACCGATAGGTGGCACTGACATGTACAATGAGAAGCAAGTTTCCAATTAAAAAAATTGTTTCATTATTTATTCTTTTCTAATGAATTTTTAAAATTTGATGCACACAAAATGCGTGAAAACTGCAAAAATTCATTAAAAGAGAAAAAATCATGATACAAATTTGCAGTTTGCAAGGAAAGGATTAAAGAGATTTCGGATTATTTTTTTTAATCTTAGATTCCATTGCGCATGTCAGTGCCACCTATCGGTAACATCTGGAACTACATCCTTTCTTGTCATTAAAAAAAAATCCGATCACCCTCTAGACCTACTTGTGCAAACTGCATTTTTTTATCATTATTTGTTCTTTTTTAATGAATTTTTAAAGTTTTCACGGACTTTTTGATCACCCAGTGCATTCAGATAATTTAAAATATAAGGAACAGTTTTTAAGTACGAAAGGATGGTCTGAACAGGCGCTAACTCCTTATAGCATCATTCGTTTGACATTGATGATAGAAATGCCCATTAAAAAGCATAATTACCCGTGAAAGTGAACATGTAAAAACTGTAAAGTATCAAAAAAAATGTTTATTGTATTTTAATTTAAACTGTCTTTCTTCGGGGAAGTGCCTTTCTACTGTTTAATCAACTAATCTCCTATTTTTAATATGACCGTTTGTGAAAAAGGAAATTTGTGGCCTGTAATCATTACCTTGGGCAATTCAGTTGTTATTGAATTTCAAGTAATATCCCACGCTTCAAACTAACTTGTATGACGGAGCCTCTAGGAATAAATATGTCATTCATATTTAGTATATTTCACATTCTCCATAAGAAACCTTTGGAAAAAAAAAACTCGAAACGTGAAGATCTTTTAAAAGTATACCCCCCTTAAATGTACACAGCATTTGGAGAATATTGATTTTAACAAACATTGTGGAAACAAACATCCAGAATAATTTCGAGAGTAGTATTCTAAACGGAAAAAATATATCATAATTTTTTAGTACAACTGAAGGTACATAGATCATTAAAAATCCTCACTTTCGAAGTTTTCGGGGAAAATATTCAGTCTTTGCTCATCTAAAATATACTATATTTATTACGACATTCATAACGATGAGACAACCTTGCTTACAAAAATACAATACAAGTGGACAAGAAAAATGATGCAATACGTTTTGCATTATTCAAATTTTGTGTTTACCCTCAGGAAAATTTGTTTTGTTAACGTTATAAATAGCTCACGTTCTTGCGATGAAACGAAGAATCCATAACAATTAATCATTTTAAATATGGTAACAGAAAATCTATAATGCATTTTAACTTGAGCTTTACAGAAAAAAAAGTATGACCATATGAAATATCCGAAAAGTTTGCACATTGAAGCCGTCGAATTAATTTATCTTGCTGTAGATAAATATTTAGTTATTTCAGGTATGTTTAAACCCATTTCTCTTCATTACAAAATCCAATTGCTGAAATGTTTCGATAATATAAGTTCTAATTAAAAAGTGGTTTCCATGTTTATCTTTTAGCATGCATTATTTACCTTCTTCAGTTAAGAAATGGATGAGTAATATTTCCTAATTAAAATCTCAATTTATTTTCTGAAATCTTTATTTTTCATAAGTCAAAAGTCGAAAAATAATAAAAGTATGCATTTAACGAATGCTACATTGTGTCAGCTAGATGTAATTTAAATAAAATTTTATTTCTAGAATGGTAAAAGGAGACAGAACTTTTTTTGTGCAAAATAAACATTGTAAAATTTTGGGTATCACATTTAAAAAGAGCATTTCTTTTGCCTTTGAAAATGCCTCATTAGGAAATATTTGAACAACAGGCAAATTGTTGGGAAAATGTAAAATATGATTACATTTTAAACAATTGTCTCTGCCCATGTGATCAGACGTGGGACTAGTAGCCAGACGGATGTTTGTTCGATTCCCAATCTGCCACTTACTGACATCGTGTGCGTGCGCCATTAGTGCACACTGAATTCATTGTTTCAAATGTGTTTAAGATGGGTTGCTAGTAGTTATCTAGGAATGCCAATATTCTGATAACTCCCATTTTCCTATAAGAATGTGAATTATTCCGTTAAACTCCAGAAAGGTTGCATATGAGCGACTGTTAAAGACACATTGCTGAATTTGCATATCAAGAAAGAAGATTATATTGTGTTCCGAAATTGCTTTATCACTGCAAGGTAACTCTGTAAATACATCAAACATTTTCTTGTAACCGGGCTCGGATACTGTGTGGGGAGATATATGTGATAGACACTACACACTTTTCATCCAAACTTTCTGATTTTATACTCTTTGTATTTCCTTTTCTTTTTCTTTATTTCTTTATTTTTTTTTCTAATGGGCAGGCACTGGCCACAAGCCTTTGCCATCAACGGCCCTAGTTACTGTCCATTTTATTATGGGAGCACCCAGTGGGCGGACAGCACTACCCCCTATGAAGGGACGGACAAGTTAACATCCATGCCCAAGCCGGGATTCGAACCCGGACCCACGGCGTGATAGAATGGTTCTCTAGCCACTACACCACCTGGGCGGTACTCTTTTTCTTTATTTAGTTTTGTAATTTTTTTCAAAAATTGTATTATTTTAATTACACATTTTTGTCTATTTTTACAAAAATGTATGTTCCGGGAAACGTTTATTTAAAGCTTTCATATTAAAAAGATATTTCCTGTTTTTTTTAACACAGTGCAACATATTTTTAATTGATTTCTATATTCCTAATCTGCAACCATTCAGTAAGTTAGCTATTCCACCTTACAAATCGCTATGTCGCACAAATTACATGCAGATGTGTCTTAACCTGCTTGTTCTAAATATATCAAATGCAAGGCCATATCAGAAGTTGTTATTTTAAAAATGTTATTGCTTTTTATTTTCTTCAAAGAATTACATTTTGATTTTTTTATATTTATGCGTTTTTTTCTTCTGTTATTTTCTAAAACATTTTCATGACCCTAATTGCATCTAGTTTTGTTGCATGTTTTTCTTGCATTTGCTTTTGGCGGTTCTTCAAGTAACCTATTTTTTGTTTCTCTATGTACATATAGCTGTTTTGGTGTATAGGTTTTGATCTCTACTCTTCTGACCACCTTCTGCTAAAGTAAATTATTTTCTTATTCCTAATGCTACATGGATAATTATATATATATATTTTTTTCCTTTTAAAGCTGTCTTTCTATCCTATCATCATTGCATGTAGTCCATTGAAGTGCTTTTTTTAGCTAGATTCTGCAATAATAAATTTAACAACCCTAAGCCTATTCTTATTCTAAACATCGTTTAATCTATGTATCTATCAGGATTTTACACCAAATATGAACTAAACTATCGTCTCATGTCTTATATTTTACGTGCATTTTTATTTTTTAATCCATATTTAGAACACAGAAAGACTTGGGTATTTTGATTTTTTTGCACATACTCCTGACTTCTAATCATGGATTATTATTAATTTAGTTAGTGAACACGTCTGCTAGAATAGCTGAATTGCTCACAATGACCACCGTCGTTAGTTCATATTTTTTATGATAATAAGAAACGTTACGTATAATATAAAATAACAAGATTTTAGTAAAATCTATGAAATCTTAAATTTAACATTTTATTTGGGAATTCGTTTATCCTTTGTGTAACAAAACATACCTTTAACAAATCAATAAATTTCTTACATAGCAAAAGCTAACCCCAAGAAAAATTCTATGTTTCTGTTTTTATTTCGTTTGGATAAACGAAAATACATTATGTCCAATCCAACGTAATAATTAGACTGCTCTGTTTCCCCTTGTTATCAATATGTATACGAAATACGAGATTATTTTTCCCATTTTTAGTTAAACAAAAGTATCACGAATCCATCAGGAGCAACTACATTTTCCCACTTATTTTCTCACTGTATAAAAAAATAAATAAAAATTGGCTCATTTTTATATGTTTGATGAATCACGATCATCTAGAGAAAATAAGCTCCGATAATAAATTAACAGGAAACATTTCGTCGGTAACTATACGGAAAAGAGGGGGTCTGCTTGGTTAACTACATCAGTGAAATGGTGTGAATCAAGAGATGTGGTGTATTTGTTTTTCTTCAGCTGAATGAGTACGTTTCTATTTTGTCTGGTACTTTGAAACTTTGAACAATTAGGGAGGCGGAAATGTTTGCAAGAAAGAAGACAGGTCTCAACTAATCTCCTTTTAATGGAAGAGTTTTTATGTTATTTATTTTTTGCCCATTTATTTTTTTTTCCCTTTTGCGTCGAATAATTGTTTTAGACGTAGTTTTGTTCCTCTAATTTGATCGAAAATGAAACTTTTTTTCTTTCTGAAGTGTACTTAGCCGATGTGATAACGTTTAGAAAAAAGCTTTTATATAAGTGATATTGAGAGAAGTTTTTTATTTTACCTTCAGGCATAATTTTGTTTAATAAAAAAAAATTCAAATAATATAAAATATACATTTTAAAAAAAAATTCGCATGCTAAACATGTAATTTTTGCTATATATAAAAACTCGCTTAATTATTCGAGAAAAATCTTTAAAATACTAAATATTTTCTATAAGAGCTTCTAAATTTGAAAATTGTTTGCCTTGATGCATGTAAAATCGGAATAAAAATAAAACTTTCACAGACGGTGCTGCGAAAATGGAACTGTCAGAAAATTAAATCTTTCCAACGTGGATTTTACTATTCTTTTAAATGATAACTTAACGGAATAAATAATTTCTGCAATTATTATTAATAAAATTATATACTACTAATTATGCATTACCAGTTGTACCAAATTATATATTACCAATTATACCAAATTATATATTACCAATAAATATTACTACTAATTTTAAACAATAGTAATTATCTTATTTTTCCAAATTATAAGGCTTAAATGTTTTATTCTTGATTCTTGACTTACTGCCTCAATAGGCAATTGTAATTCCGCAACTTTCTGGGTGGTCGTAGAAAGGGGAAGAAATATGGGTGAAAAGTAGCCAGGTAAAGTAACCGGTTTCTAAATAAAGGTATACAGAGCTGCCAAGTCTCCGGCTTTTTCCGGGAGATTTCCCACCACAATCTTTAGACAGTTTTATTGTGTATTAAATATTTGCACTTATTTTAATAATAAATTTGTAAGTAAAAATTAGTGGTGGGAAATCTCCCGAAAAAAGCCGAAGACTTGGCAGCTCTGGGTGCAGACTAGAGATACGCTAGTACAAACTAAAGTAAGTTTTCCAGAAACATACGGAGTTTTGGAGATCCAACGCCCTTTTTTTTTCCAACTAGCGCTTTTATTTTGCTTCAAATATTCAAGAGAATATGAAAGGTTGTTTTTCTAAATGCATGTGATTGCAATTACGCTTCAAATGAGAACTGTAAATTTGTGTTTGCTTCTATGGATCGCGAGAGGCTCTTTGAAATATGTAATTCCATCGAACATCATGATGCGGAATTATGCATAAGTGATTGTTGTGAAAATAAACCTAATTCCTGCGTTAGAAACGGGGCTAGCTGATTACCAGAACTGATTAGCATAGCATTCTTTAAAACCTATAATACCTATGTTCATAACTATAAATTCACTAAACTGTTGTTTGTTTAAACTCTTTGTCTAAAAATGTTGGAGTTTATAATGTAAATCACATGTGTCACTAAATATACGAAACAGATTGTTAAACGAAAAAAATGTATGCTTACATACATAATTAGGGGAGAGTGGCCTAAAGCGGGTAGGTTAGCTGTAAATATCCAAAAATAGTTGTCTTAGGGCTTTTATCATCAACATGATTGATTCATTTCTAAGAAGGATCTTAAACTTCAAAACAAAAATGAGTATTGCGTTATTTTATTTATAATACTTGTTTATTATCAAAAATTTAAAATGCTTAAAAACCCCACTTTGCCCTACAAGGGGGCCTAAAGCGAGTAAGCCGTTCGGGCAAAGCGGGTAAGTACAATATACTTTACAAATCTGAGCACATATTAATTTCCTTAAGGATTACTATTGATACGATTAGTCTTATTTGGACTAGGTTTTGGTAGTGGTCTAATTTCCAAAGGTTTTACATGGGACGTCAATTGTTCATCTTCGGATTGGGTCTGTGGTGAATCGCCGTCGATATTTTCAACTTGAGGCCTGTATGTCAGACTAGATGGCAAAAAGTCAGCATCAGTAAATACATTCCGATCTGTGAGTCATATTCCTGCAGATTTGAATCCTTGGACAGTAATTTGTGCTGTAGCTACTTTTAAATACACTTTCCCAACAACTGAAGCTACATCATACTGAGAAATTATCTTAACCACATGGCTTCGTTGAAAAATAGAAATTTCTCAACACAAGCAAGATTTCAGATTGGGAACTTATCGCGACAAGCGATAGCTATTTTTCCTATCAAAATGTATCATGGCAAAGCGGGAATCTACCCGTCAGATACCCGCTTTGCCATACCCGTTCTGCCCGAGAGCACATTTTTACTTGAAGAATAATAATATCAAATAAAAAAATAAAAATTCGAGAATAATCATGGTATTTTCTAGGTAGAAAGCATCAAAATAATGTAGTAATATTGGCAATAAAAATTATAAGTTGGTTTTCGACTAGTCAAGAATTACATACCTTCAGTTTTTTTTGTGTATCGTTACGCTATGTTGCTATGCCGGTGCACCGATGGGACTGGATGAAACTCGGGAGGGTTCGGGTTCTCACGGCACATGTCGATATTAGCGTATGCGCACTATGCGGCAGCATACGAAGGCCTACCCACTTTGGGCGACCTACCCGCTTCAGGCCACTCTCCCCTAATAGTTCATTTGTTAAGTGCGTTACAAATACTTTCTTATTCGTTAAATGCATGTTAAATATTCAGAGAAATGGCGAAGTTTATAGCTGCATACACCAGTTTGGCTAAGTTAGGAAAAATACCAATGTTTCCAGGTAATGCTGAATCGTCAGTTTCGATTACAGACAATAAATTGACTTATCCGGTTAATTGGAAAAATTGGTACTTAAATTTGAATTCAAACTCCGGCATAAAATGAACAAATACAAATCTCTTGAATATTAGTTATGATTTGTTCAGTATAATGTATCAGATTAAAAAAAAATTGGTTTATTCCATTGACAACTTTCGCAACAATATTATACTTTATCTGCATTCTAATAATTCCCATTAGGATTACCCAAAAAATGCATCTTCAAAGTTTTTAACGACGCATGCTAATATAAACACTTTCTAAAATAATATTTACTTAATATGATAAAATCTTTTTCAACGCTGTGTGATGTCGAAACCCTTTATAGATTAGAAACTTAGAAAATTTTCAAAAAGCAGCATTTTGCGTTCATTTGATTGAGCAGATAATAATATTTATGTTACTTATTTTTTTTAAGGATATGGAGGATATAACATGTGAAGACAGTCTATCCCATTTTACTTAAAATCAACAGGTTTTATCATCCTTGGAATGGGCTATCCTTACCAAAAATATTTTAGGACTTTTAAAACGGCTTCAAATAAGTCTTTTTTAATGCAAAGTAAGTATGTTACTGGGTAAAAAGGAATGATGAATTGAATTAAATTGCATTACTTTTATGTTTATGGATAGTCGTTTGAGAAGTTTTATTTGGACAAACATGATATGATATGCTGTTTGAAAGTAAAGATCACTTTTTTAAAATTGCGTTTACTACCATCAATGCATTTTGTTTTTATTGATTTAAATGTATCGTACTTTGAAAAAAAGATCATTCATGATATGTAGTAGTTTTACTTTACATTATTAAAATAAAATAAGTGGGTAATTACATTCCAGGAGCGTCAAAAGACTGTTCAGACTTTGAAAACTCATTAAAAAACAAATACCGTTAAAACATTAAAAATAGAGTTAAACTTTTAAAAATAACTTTTAAAGTTCATTTTTCAATTTTTTTTTCACTCGATGCTGCCCTGTAATTTTTTTCGAAACTCTTCAGAAAGTTACATTCCTGAACTGCATTTTTATATTCTATGCTTTATTAATTAAAGAACGGCGAAAATATTTCTGACATTTAAAATACACTTACTTTACATTACTGTAAAACATTGTTACTGAGTAGTTTGGTTATCTCTCTCCTAGTGAATGGTTAGAAAAGATAAAATGAAATATCTCTCTGCCAAAAGCAAAAACTTTTGGGAAAAAAGGGAAAAAAAAACAACAACCAAATGCTCAATCATATCATGTATCATGTTACATAATGAAACGCTGAAAATATATATTTGAATTATAAAACACACATTAAACACAAATTTTTACCAAAGTTCTTATTAATGCTTCAAATGTCAATAAGTCACAGAACTGGAATAAAACATTCTTTGGGGAATTTTTCGAAATGTTATAACTGGAAAAAAAAATGTTAGAAGTAGTTGAACAAAGTTGTTAATGTTATCGAGAGCTCAATATTCAAAACCAAATTGTTTCCGCTTGAAAAAAATGCTAAGTGTTCTTAAAAGAAAGAATTAATCAATATCCTTTGTGTTTACAGGCTTTCTTGATCTACAGGTCAGGAAAATATCAGTTAAATATTTCAAGTACGATATTATTGTCACGGAAAAACATGTTTCGAAACAATCTTTAATTTAATAGAATGAAAGAGATCTGAAGTATCCTTAAGAAATGATACATAAATCAATATATGTTTGATTTCCTAACATGTTTACAAAAATTTCAGACTGCTTCAACACATTCAGAATTGTATCTTGAGTAAACATTATTATCACTAGTGATATGAAATTTCAAAAATTCCATTCAATAGTTTTTCCTTTTTTTTTTCTTCCTTTTTTTATTAATAAGCAAACCATTTTTCGATTTAAAAAATATCCAGAATAAAATAAGTCACGTTAATAGCAGCAAAATATTGCAAATTTTGTACATGAATTAAAATAAACAAATGATGTCTTTTAACTGAAAACAATTAACTTAACAACTAAATTTCATGTAAAATGTCGAATTAATGCAATTACATATTTAACTAGCATATATACTACCATTACTGCTATAATTATTACTGTTATCATTTGACAAGTGCATAAAAAATGAAGCTTTCGCAGATTAGTGCATAAGAAAAACATAATGTTGGAATGTTGGAGTAAGTAATGTAATACAGCTGTTTAACATAATATTATATTGTAAAGTATTTACAACGTGGTATCCCATGTCATCTATGGACAAAATATTTGTGCATCGCAAAAAAAAATGAAAATAAACATAATTAAGTCTGACAATTTCATGAGAGATTCCATTTTTCAAGTGATCAGCTATTTATATTTTGAATTGGTTTATATTATTATTAGAATATATATTAAATCAGATAATTCAGATATTCTAAAATTACCCAACATTTAAAATATGCAATATTCTACAATAGTAATTGCCATTAACTAAATTTTACTTTTAGAGGGCAGTCGATTTTAAAACTGGACAAGTGGTGCTCTGAAGAAACAGACTTGGTTTACATGTTTACCAAGAAATGACTTCCCTTTATGTTCTTGTTGAACTGATTCCTACACTATTGCAGAAATATCGACAACAATAAATCACTGTCTCATGGCAAAAACAAACCCAACTTTACCAAAACGAGCAGTTTTGACCCTTTCATATCTAATTTAATTTTTGAATATTGTTTAACCCTTTAACGCGCAGTGTTCCCGCTCTGGGAAAACCCAAACTCTGACGTTTTGACTGTTGCCAGTCACGAAGAATAGATTTGATTTCTATAAAAATAGTTGCGGGTGACATAGCTCCCACGAGAATCCTTTACTTTTTAGCACGTCATTTCCCGTAAAATAAAAAATTGTCATGGTTATTTTTGAACAGCACTGACAACTGCTGAAAAATGGAAGAATCGAGAACCAGTGGATAGATTGCCCAATTCTGAAAAAGGGCAGCCGTTGCCATCGCTCAGCTTAACTACCAGCAAGATGGCGAACGATCGAAAGGTTCATCTCGTGCCACAGATCTAGATACCCTATTTTGACGACAGCTGGCTGTGCGCGGGCACAGCCAGCTGTCGTCAAAAAAGGGTCTTGTCAAAAATAGGGTTAGGGGAAAGGGTTAAGCAAGAAAACTGAACAAATTGGCATTTTATACCGTATTTGAAAAGATACGAAAAGTAATGTTTAGTAAATGGACACAAAGAGAATGAAATTTGGAAGCAAACTGTAGATCATTATAACAAGGAAAATAGAAACCAATAAAGTCGATGAAGTGCTGAGGTGTGCAGTTGTAATATCTTACAGAATAGGACTTAGCCCGGTTTTCCGTCTGGTAATTAGAATGTGTTCAAAGTTTTAAAGAGAATAGAAAATGTATTTGCCGGAACGGAAAATTTAATCCATTACTTTTGGTTAAATATTTTGTATGTTTATTAAAATTTTTCAAAAATATATAGAATGGATATATGCAAGGTCATTAAGGTAGATAAAAAAATCTATAAAAAACTGTCGGTACTGACTCAAAATGATTATATTTAATTGTAACTTGGAATATATATAGTATGTGAGATATAAAAATTGTCTGATGTGATCCACCTTAGCTTAGACTACAAGGACAGCTATCAGCTCAGTCCTCGTTCATGTACCCTTTTACCCGCACATTTTTTTTTATTTATGACATTTGATTGTCATAAATTTAAAGATGGTGGACATTTGAGTTATAAGATTTCGTATTTATCTTTTTAACAATACCCGGAAGGCTTTGGCTATTAGGATTTCACTAAGGTAATTGGTAACTACAAATCTGGTAACAAGTAGTAATGAAGATTACTGAGAAAAGCAAGGTTGATATTTTTGGATTTGAGGGAAAGTTCCGGGTACTATTGGAACACATATTCTTTTTGAAGTAGCCATTTTCTCGATCATAGGATTTAATTTACTCTTTGACGTTTAGCCTGAGATCTTTCTTGAAAAAGTTAAATGCTATGATAACTATACAGCAGTTTACGACGTACAAAATTAATGACTTTTCCAAATCCCGTTCTCAAATCTCAATTGATATACATTTCTTTTAATAAAAAATATATTCCTATTTCTAATACTTAATTTAGGAATATTAAATTTTAAAGGATATCCCACACGTAAAATTGCAAATACTAATGAGAAGATCCATTGAAAGACATGTTTACTCAATTCATCCGTATAATCTGGAAAACTAACTCGTAAATATTTAGAATGCTATCTTTATTTAAATGCCTTAAACAACTGTGTTAAATTATATTACCTTAGATCCTTTAAAGATAATATCTAGGCTCATTTTTTTCAAAAAGTTTTTTAAACATATTTCATTATAAATTAATAATCCATGCTTTAAACCTTTGATGTTTTTAAAATGCTAAGGCTTTTTCAAGTACGATCAAAGTTGCGGAGTTTTTTTTATGAATATGATGAGACAAGTAAGAGATTTAAGGATTCTAATAACAACGGTTTTTAAACTTTATTAAAAAATTCAAAATTGTAATCATGCATACATTTTTTCAAAGTGTCCATTAGTATTTCGGTTATATATATTTTTTCTTAGAGATTAGTTACACTAAGCACAATCTAATTCCTAAATTTAGTGCAATGGAAGTTGATTTTCTTTTAAAAGTAACGAAATTGTTTTAATGATAAATTAAAAAATGTGTTCGAATTGTTGAATTTCTTTAATTTGTAAATGCTGTTTAAATATATCTAAGCATTTTATAAATATATGCCATATTGAAAACCTTCTATAATGTTCCTTTGAAGATTTCCTTTGAGATCATTAATCTATAATGAAGTTATGAAACATTTAAGCGCAATGAATTTTAAAAATTATTAAAATACAGCCCTTTAAGCAACATTCTACAGTGTAATTCAACAGATACATAAAAATGCAGTTTTAGAAAGTACATATATCAATTACCAGAGAGCATATTTATTGTTTATAGTTTAGTATTGACTGTCGATAAAAAGTATATAAATATCATCACTACTTATTGAAGATTACATATTTAAAGTAATTTATATCCATAGAATATGTAATTCATAGCTTAAGATCTTCTTGAACTAGAAGTATCTATTGCTTATTTCTTACGCTATACCTGCTAGTCAGAGAATATATTTGTGGTAAGAACTTTGTGAATACAACATGCAAAAAATTTCGTTTTAGTATGATTTAGATTGATTGATTTATTGATTGTTTATGTTCCTTATTTTTCTGGACAGATTGAATCGAACAGGCTGCTATCTTCACCAAGGAGGTCTTCTCAGCAATTCTGAAATCGGAATTTTTTTTAAATTCTGTTAACACTCTCAGTAGACGAAGGGCAAAAACGCACTCATGAGAAGTACTAAAAGCAGTGTGAAAATTATCTATGCTGTCATATCGTTTGCAGAATATTTCCGAAATCTGATGTGCTGGGACACCCCCCCCCTTAAAAAAACGGATACCTTAGAGATATTTGCACCTTATCCTACTATGTAGCTTCGCTGATATCTGACTCCCGAACTCGATAACAATTCCAGGAAACCTACTCCAAGATAAAACTTTTACCGCCATTACTCCAGGAAGATTGGAAGTCCAATGTTTGTTTGTGTGATTGTGGCAGTGATATACTGAGGCGATCTGCCAAGGATGAGGAGTGCCTTGGTAGAAGGACTTTCTAAGGGGTTCTAACGCGTATTCACGTTACATCTGGAGAAAACAGATTAAAATTTCAAAAAGATTAAAATACAAAAAAGCATAATAACATCTACAGCGTTTGTACGACCCGCTTGAGATTTTTCATAATTATATAGAAAAATATAGAAAACAATCTGGGCTTAAAATCTGAAAATCCATCCATTCCCTCATTTTAAAGCGATTTTTTGCTATTCTCAGTTCCATTTTGTTTCGAGAGTATAAAAAGTTAATCATTTGCGTGACAAAATTACGCTCTGCATGTGACAGTGAGTCATATTTGAAGTGACAGTCATCAGGCTACGAGAAAGTTGCTCTTTGAGTTTGTTTTAAACAGTTTTTTCACATGACATGTTAGTCGGTACGTTTCTTTATGTGTGTATCCGGGTTCTAGTTCTTGTAAAGATAGCACTCTTATACCCAAAAAAAACCCCAACATTATTTGTATTTTTGTTTCATGTTTAAGAAAAAATATTATCTTTCTTGAATAGAATGAGTTTTATAAACCCAAGGAAAAGCGCTAATGTTAGAAACGGAAGGTTCACGAAAATAATCTATTGAATATCTATTCTTATATTTATAAGGTTCGAAAATATGAAAGCTGTTTCTGAACCATGATTTGATATCAAAAGAAAGAACTTTAAAAATAAACGTCTAAATAATATACATTTGTACTCAAGGATATATATTTTCCTTTGTTTTAGATTCATTCAAGACGAATTTCGAATAACGGTAAACAGTATTTGTCTGCTTTGGCAGAGTATAATTTACATCCAGAATACTAGAATAAAAAAGAGAAATGAAACATATCGAAGCAGTACATGTTGTGTGTGTTGTACTTGAACATACAATCAAGTAATGGTTGTAAAACTTTATAACATGATGAAAAGTCTTTGAAAATGTTTATATTCTTTTTGTTTATTAGGTATTTTATTTCGGTAAAAATCTATAGAATCTGTCAAAACATAAAATAATTGAACGTTTCTCCTCTTTAAGTAAAGAAATATTCCTTCAGGATTATATGTGTAGTTAATATAAGGTAAAACATAAGAAGACATTGAAATGAATTTATTTGTTTATTTATAAACATATTTTTAATACTAATGCAACTAAAATTTCTGAAAAGTTTTACTCATTGTAATAGATCAAGGAATAATATCCTGTCCTAAGGGGGTGCATTGCTGATTCTTTTAAAGATGTGCGCTAATATTAATCAATGATAAGCTCATCTCCAAATATTTGTTTTTTGTATTTACAAGTATTTTTGTCATTCTTTTGCATTAAAATCTTTGACTTGACAAATTATGTTTCAAGAAGGACAAAATAATAATTTATATAAATTTCATGTTCGTTTGAAACTGAATTTTTCATGTGAACTTACTCGAAGTTAATTCTTTATAAATTCTTTTATATGTTACTAGCTGCGTGCCCGTTCTTCGCACGGTAGGAAACGAAATTTAACTTACATGTGTAATTCGAATTTATTCGTGATGTGGAATTTAAAAAAAAAGAGCAAAATTATTTTACTCTTGATGTAAAGTTTGCGCCATGAATATTAACCTGCATCATTGAAGTATAATGATTCAAAAAACTACGTCAGTGTCATGCACTATCAAAAAAGTGGAAAGCTTAATGGTTTGCAGAGAACTCCTGGCTTTCAAAATGTCTTATTTCTACATCATACTGTTTTTTAGGCTCAAGTTGTAGCATTAAATACCTATGACACCTAAGGGATATATTAATGGTTTGCAGAGAACTCCTGGCTTTCAAAATGTCTTATTTATACATCATACTGTTTTTTAGGCTCAAGTTGTAGCATTAAATACCTAAGAAACTTACACGTTTTGAGGTCTTCTGAATTCATTTATGCTATTTTCAAGAGATGTTTTTAAAATAGCTGCGCACCCGCTCTTCATACGGGAAGAAGCGAATATTTTACTACTAAAATCATATCTGCATGTGACAAAACAGAATTTCATTTTTTAAAAACTTCAAGTAATCTCTTCTGTGTTGAAATTACTGCGGGATATATTAACGCAAATTAGAATTAGTTTTCGTTTAGTTGGTTGTAAGACAACCGTTGAAAAAGGATAAACACTTTTAATTTCATGAAATACTTATTAACGTGGTATATTGTGATTTATTCATATTATCCTTACAAATCTAATAATACTACCTATTACGTACATTAATACTATCTATCTTCGCTTCTCCCTCTTCAAGGCTCCCTTAAAAGAAACAGCTTAGATTATTTGGCCCCAATGGGATCTTTTGATTCTATGGCGATTCTTTGCAATTAACGCATTAGCATAAATAATAATCATTTCACATAATGGTTGCCATTAAGGAAACTCTCCATATATATTTAATTTATACATAGTTTTATAAGATTGGCGTATTTAGCGCCGAAAACCATTTCATCTTACTGTGGGGAGAAAATATCCAAGGGTGCCATTTTAAATATCCATGTATCTAATATAGCGATATCTTTTATATCCTCCATAGTCCTGTCTCCTGAAAAACATCAAACTGTGTAATCTCGAGGAGCTACTTATTCCCTCTTTAATTGTGACAGGGCGCAGAGTTTCAGAGTTTACAAATTTCACGCATTTTTTAAATTTATGACGTCACTGTTTATGACGTCACTGTTTGACGGAGTTAATTTCGATATTTCGCATAGTAGTTTTCAAACGGTATCATTAAAACTTTGCGTTATGTAGGACCTTTATGGAGGAACGTAATTCAACGTTAAAATAAAACTATACTCACAACCTGCATGCATATGTTAGGCAACGTCTGCACCATAATTAAATGCCAAAAATAAAAATAGTAAATAGAAAAATTTTAATATATCACGCTTTGAAACGAACTTTGTAACTTTTAAAATGAACATTTTAAGCACCGTGAAGACATTTCAATTTTTAAATAAGCACCGGATTAAAATACCACTTCTAATAATAATAATCGTGAATTTCTTAGTTTATTTCTACAGTAAATTTTAATCAAAATATCGTCTTCCTGTGTTTAAAATAGAGCTGGAATAAATGAGTTAAAATTATGGCGTAATTTTTACGTATCTTAAAGCATTTGACGTCATAGATCCTCACTTGCGAATTGGAATTCCGATATCCCATTTAAAAACTCGATTGGTTGAAAAAACCCTTTTTTCTAATCCTTTCTGTGGCAACAACCGAACATAAATTCTCGTGCCGTGATCGCAATGTAATGAATGGCGTAAGATCGCGTTGATGCTATTAAATTCTAAACATTAGGCTGCATTAAAATTCTTAAAAAATCATCTAATTTACATAATTTTTTCGTTTTTATTTTTAAAGAGGAAGAAAAGAATGTTTCACGATTTGTCTAAATATGAAAAAGTTATGACGGATAGAATTCAAGATGCGACAGTTTTAAAATTATTTTACGAAAAAATTCGCCGAAGCAGATGCTTAGTAAAAAAATTTCTAAAAATCGGTAAATCATGTTACGTATTCAGAACAAACTTTTTTTAAAAGAAAAAAAATGTCTCCTCTATCCGATGATACAAATGCCGTTTTGCTGCGAGCGTAATTTCCGCCGTTATTACGAATTAGGTGAGAAAAAATGCCAAAAATCGCATAAAACATGAAATAAAAAAAATTCTAGGTCGAATTTTGAAAACATAGCTTCGAGGTGCACAACTACATATTTACATCTTCCCGAGTACCAAATTTGGTGTTTTTAGGTGTAGCCGTTTGTCCGTAACGCTGCCGACAGACAGACACACACACACAGACACCTTCTTTTATAATAAGTAGAGATTAAGTTCTAAGGATAACAGAATTTGGTGTTTAAGGCAGGAAGGCGTAATTTACATAATGCAAATAGAATAATAACAAAAAAATGTAAATGTGAAAAGGGATCCGAAAGGAAGTGTATTAATATCAATGTTATTAAAAAGTGCATGATATTTTTTTCAATTACTTGAATCATTCTCGCAGTCTCAACGGAATCAAAAGTAATGAAATACAGATATATATATATGTCTCCTAACTTTTTTCTTAGTTGCGAAAATACATTTTTGTAGCAAACTTCACTTTCGGGTCCAGATTCAAATATAAAATTAATGATTCATCCCTTTTTAATTTATTAATAATCGAAGATATGTTAACAATATTAATCTTAACATTACTCCTCTAATCACTACCAAACAGTTCACTTGCTGTTTAATATATTATGAATTCCGTTTATATAATAAGACATATTTTAAGTGGGTATTATTCTGGTTATTTACCCGATAAATGAGATTTCAAATTGCATCGGAAACTATACACGTTAGTAAATTCCCATACTCATTTCCTAGCTAAAGAATTTTAATTCTTACATAATGTATACTTCAGAGTAATATCCTTCTTCTTTATCCATGTTTATTTATACATTTCGATAGTAATTTGTAGAATATTTGTCAAACAGTTACATTTTTTTTCCACTGTATATCAGGAATAGTTTCAATCTGGATTTGTTCAGTAAACACACACATACAAAGTGACTAGACACACTGTTAAGGTGGTGTTGGAAGACTTGAAATCAGCAGCATATGTAGCTCTGTAATCCTGCTCGTCTTAAAAGGGAAAAAAATAATTGTTAATTACTATGATAATAGATACTGACTAAAAAGAATCGCTCTATAAAATTGTTCAATAGAAAAGAAAATTGCCTTCGTCGAGTTATTTAATTCTTCTACATAAAAGTGAGCTTTTCAGAATTAAAACACAACGCGCTACATTAAACATCTTAAAAATAATATTCAAGGAAGCTTAAACACTGCTCAAAACAATTAAAGGATATTATAAGTTTTATATAAAATAAAGATATAAGCGAATTTTTTTTTTTTGCCGAAAATCGAAGAAGAGAATCACAAATGCAAATTTTTCTGATTTTCAAACTGTGAAGTATGCTAATTTTGAGTTCGACGTCAAAAACGTTGCTTCAGCGGCAGCGAATGAAATTGAACTTTCAACTGAATAAAAGACAATGAAGACAAGGATGATCCGCATTCAGTGACTGCTTTGTTTCGATGAGTACGATGTCTCAGCGAAGTCATTTAACCGATTCAGAAGCTTGGAGAGTTGTCGGTAGGTTAGAAGGGGGACAAACTCAATCCGAAGTAGCGCAAGCCATTGGAGTGTCACAAAGTGTGATTTCCAGGATCTGGAACCGGTTTTTGGCGACTGGAAGTGCAGGCCGAAGACCAGGGCAAGGTCTTAGACGGGCAACAACGCCCAATGAAGATCGTTATTTAGCGTTAACGGCTCGGAGACACCGGAAATATGAACGCTACTCTTCTCCAACAACTCCTTCGCTCGGCTACTGGCACCACGGTTTCAACTCAGACTGTCCGAAACCGGCTCCATGGTGTAGGTCTGTATGCTCGCCGACCGTTGGTATGTGTTAGACTAACATCAAGGCATCGTCGCGACCGGAGGGAGTGGGCAACAGTGCATGTGAACTGGAGGAAAAATGAATGGAGCAATGTTCTTTTTATTGACGAGTTCCTTTTTTCAGTTCATCCTGATAATAGGCGTATTTTCATCTGGAGGGACCGTTGCAGTAGGAATAATCATGCGTTCGTGCACGAAAGATTCAGCTTTGGCGGTGGGGGAGTGTTGGTGTATGGTGGCATCTCCATTGACGGGCGCACAGACCTCTACATCATTCGAGCTGGACCTCTGACTGGTCGCCGATATACGTATGAGATCCTCAGACCTATTGTAGTCCCTTACGCTGCAGCAATCGGAGATGACTTCATTTTAATGGACGATAACTGCAAGCCACATCGTGCTAAATTGGTGGAGGATTTCCTTTTCGAGGAAGGAATCGTACGAATGTAATGGCCAGCGTGTTCTCCAGACATGAATCCAATAGAGCACGTTTGGGACGCTCTAGGAAGACAAGTTGCTGGCCGCCAACCACCCCACAAACTCTCCAAGAACTGGAAAGAGCTCTTCTGGAAGATTGAGACAGAATACCCCAACTCGTGATTAATAGCCTCATTGACTCCCTTCCTCAAAGGTGTTCAACGTTGCTGGCCGTCCGTGGAAACCATACCCCCTACTGAAAATGATTTCCTTTGAAGAAAACACCTTTTCTTATTCTTTTTTTCTCATATGCACAAATTGTATTTTTTTTCTTTTCTACACAAATGCGCAATAAAATGCATTTTTTTCTGCCAAACATGTGTAATTTATTCTCATATAACCTACTACGTCTGTCGACCATATATCAATCAGCTAAAACGTTTCCCAGCCATAAGATCCCCCTAAAACCGCAATATCCTTTAATTGTTTTGAGCAGTGTAGTACAGAAGAAACAACACTCGAGTTAAACTGGTTAAAAAAGAATACAATTTGAAGCATAACCATTTTTTCCCCCGAAAAGATTTGTAAATGATGTCGATTGCATGGGTTGTAAAGCACTTTCCAAGACGATTTTATTTTCATTTATACTTTTATAGTGATTAAATTATTGCTACCCTGTTTTCTTATATTGTTGCAAGGAAGCAGCGCACTCGATTACCCTTCTGTGTACATCTCTGCTTGTCATATTAAAGCCATTCTACCCTTACGTGCTGCGCTTACACAGGAAATGCTGAAAAGCAGAAAAGCTTGCAAATTATCAGTTTTATTAATCAACATATGTATACACACATTAAGTTTAATGAGGATTTTTCCAAGCTATTTAATATTATCAAAATACTTTTATCACATAATAAATGTATATTTATTATGTAGTAAATTTACATTTATTATACTGTTTTCACATTGTAAATCTCCTGAACATTTTCTCAGAACTTAACGGTAAAAATGCTGATTTTATATTTGATTCGTAGTTTCAGAAATTGCCTTTAATGGAAGTCTAGACTCATGGCGTTTATTAGTATTTATTATACATAAACAGATAACACCTTATACAAAAATTGAAAAACTGCATGAATATATAATAAAACATATACAAGCATACATATATACAAACAACATACATACATATATATAATACGTCGTATATATATTTGTTAATGTTATTGAAAACACAAACAGATATCTAAAACAGCGTATCTTAAAAGTATTCAGATTTCGACATTAAAAAAGAAGTGTTTAATGAATAGTAGGACATTAAAAGAATCATCGTGATAAAATGGTCTTCATAAGAATCTGTGTATGCAATTTTAATTACGCTAATAAATAGAGTGTCTGGAATTTATTTACTTTTATCTGAAATAGTGACTGCATTTCTAGTTTCGAAAGATCGAGGAGTTCAACAAATAAAAATACGCTGATTGCCGAATTCACATCATATAAAATTGCACAATTTTCGAGAATCTAAGTAATACATAATATTGGGTTGGTCCACAATTATTAGGCGTTTGTAAATTTTTATTTAATTTATTAATGTATTAAAATATTAAAGTAAATAGAATAAATAATTAAAATAAATAATGAAATTGAAAAATAACACAGGCCTGCCAAAGTGAAGTTTTTGAAAAATACAAAAGATGTGTTTGCTTATTTTTATATTATTTGGTGTGCTGATTTCAAAAATGACCTCATTGTTTTCCCATCACATCAGGATTTTTTGTTAAATCAGTATCGATATTTTTGTAAAATCCTATTTGAAAATGAATTCTCACGAACAATTTTGCATGTACTATAAAGCAGCACTAGTTTTTATCCATTTAAATCTATGAAAAATAATCTATTCTTGGTGAGGCAAAATTACTTTCCATCATCTATACTATTAAAATCTGTGCGCGTCTGTCTGTCTGTCTGTGTGTAGCATCATCTCCTCCGAAACCGCTGGGAGTTGAGTTTCAATCGAGGTGTCCACTTATTCGAAAAATTCCGAGGAAGGTCTTCCACTAATTTAAATTTCGAAATTCGAATTAGTTTAGGAGATATTGATAAAAAAAAAACCCGTCAAAAACACTAATTTTTGCTCTCCGCAACTACGCGATTGTAACCCCTGTAGTGAAAATGTGAGAAATAAGCATCGAGGTTGCCATGTTTGGCGAATTTATTAAATGATTTACACTCTTGCATTAAAAATAAAGGAATAATACTTTTTTGCTGTTTCGAATATTTGCTAGGTTATTTTTTAATTAAAATATCGTCTGCGTGGGAAATCAGAGCAGGAATTCAATATTTTTTATACGCAAAAGAAAAAGGATTTGTAAATTTCAGAGACTAAAGTGCATAACCTTATAATTTGGCGAAAAAATATGGCTTATATGGCGATTTGGGAAAGTGGATTCTAGTGGTTTGCACACAATTTTAGGCTTGGCGCAATTTACTGAGAGCGTAAAGAAATAGTATTTTTAAAAACAAGTGCAGGTTTTACTAGAATTTAGCCTGAAATTTTAATTTTCTGTTCAGAAATAATGCAGTTATTAAGGCGATTTTAAATGATTTTCATCAAGTTAAATAAATTGATTTAAGTTAGGGAAACCCCGCCAAATTTTAGAAACTTTATCATTTGTATTGCTAATTCTATGCCCCGATTGATATAAGTTGGTGTTACGAGCGTATGAATAGATAATATTTTTTAATCCCGCCAAACAAGGTGTAATAAAATAGGAAGTCTTTATAAATACGAATGCTGTTTGAGATTAATGAGAATATTTTTTAAACCCAGTTAGACTAGCTGGTAATGCCTTTAAATTATTGCATTTATTGTCAAGTTTAATGTGTGATTCATTTTGGCTATTTGCCATCGACTGCCGACGTTAATTACGCCAAAATGGCAGTTCTAGCAAAGTAAACATAAATAAATCATTTCATATTCTATTTTTAATACTGCTACAGTTTCCGTAGCAACGGAATCCATTGTTGCCACTTAAGTTGTTCAATTTAATAATTAAGTGAAACCACTCATTTCTACATCTCTTAAGACCCAAAAACTTGAAAACGCATAAAATATGAAACAAATAGAATTTTAACATATTTCCTTCGCGTGTGACGTCATTTTCACGTCATTGTCTACTGTTTTGCTGTCAGATTATCCGGAGAAGCACATTACACGCTAACGTATGTGCTGCTTCGGCGGACATAAGGAAGCAATTTGTCGGGTGCGTATTTGCCTAACCCCTCTGTGTGTCTAAATTGAAGCATTGAAACTTTGTAGGTGTTTTTTTTTTTAAACTAGAAAAAGGCAGATTAATTAACATGAAAGAAGCGATATGGAAAACTATTTAATTGTTAGCCGTAATGCGAAATGATAATCGATTATTCACATGCGCAAAGCAACAAAATTTCAAAAGTATGAAAAGTCAGGAATATGAAATGAAAATCCAAAATAAATCACCAGAGACTATAGGATAAGCATCGTGTACGAGAATGATATTGCAATCATGTACAAAACAAAGGCGCTTGCAAGGAATACAAAATATAATATGAAATTAATTGCTCTTTCTTCCCATGGCGTTTGTGGAATCTTTCCGAATAACGGGATCGAATGTGCTTAGTGCCGGGTCCAATGTTTCATATAAATTACTTTTTTGTTAAAGTTCTATTTATTTTTTCATATATCTTCCAGTTACTCCGGTTACAAGACCTAGAGCTCTAGAAACGATTTCAGATTCTGTTTAATATTGAATTTGACACTATGCAATTAATCTATGTTAAAAATGAAATATGAAATTAGTTATTTATTTAGTGTGAATTGGCAGTGAGATCAACGTCAGTTTTATGTAACAAGTGTGCACGAAGGTAAATGTATAAGAGGGGACACTTCTCTTAGAAAGTTCGATAACGCTGTTGTTGCAAACAGATGGCGCTTCGCACACTGGGTAACTGCGCATCTCCTGCTTCTGCGCATCCAGGTTGTTTATATTTCCATCGAGGCGAAGTCAATGGAGATCGTTGAATTAGCGGAACTTCAAAAAAATATGAAATACATAGACTTATGAACGTGATATATAATAATTTCTGTCTTCAGGTGTGTTTTAATTACCTAATTGTCTTAAAATACTATTTCGTAATTAATATAGGCAATAATTTCGAAGCGAAGTAATATTATGTATGTAGTGTCGTGTTATTATTTTCCCCAAAAGCTGTATTTTAAGAAATAGTAATAAATTTAGAAGAATGGTGTATGTGTGAATGCAATATTTAAAAAGTGTTCATTTATAATGAGGATCACACTCAAACAAGCAGTATTTACATTTATTTCATGCTGTGAGAAATTTTAACACAGCTTTAAGTTGCCGCTAAAAAACTCATCTTAAAATGTTAAATTAAGGTTACATTAAGAACTCGCACCATTTTCTAATGTAAATATATACCGCGGCTGACGAAAACTTCTTTTCTGTGAGCCACGATATACACACTCGTTCACAAATATAAACTCAATATTTTAACAATCTTAAGATAGAACATTTTTTAAATCTTTTTTTATTCATTTGTTACTAAGGCAACCATGTAAGAAAAAGCGAAAGAAATATTTTAAATTTAGTGCTCGCGTTAATAATCTCGTTCACATGCTAGGTCGGAAAATTAAAAACAAGTAAAATTAGTTATCAATCATTACGGGAAATGCTTTATTCTTTTGCCGCTAGGATCGCTGCACGTCGCTAGATTTCCTATGTTTACATAATTGAAACTTCTTTGGGTTACCAAAAGTTTAACATTACAGCTATGGAGAGTGTCCACTCCTATAGTATATCTCCATGCAAGTGTGCAACTGTATTAAGAGTTCAGTAAGGGTAATAAGCTTTTCCGCTTAAGTTACGTCACAAATTTTTTCATTTGCGAAAGCGACAAGATCTTCACGGAAACAGGATGCATTTTTGGTTTCTGAACGTACAATTTGCATCGATTTTTTCGTGTAGGTTTTTTAAATTTGAGTAAAATTTAATAAAGTCATCTGCAACATAACTGTGCTAATGCATTGTCCACGCCTTACGACATGCAAGATAAGATAAAATAGTATTCAACATCATGTAAAGTTATTCATATGTTATGTATGAATGCTATAAATTAAACCTAAAAAAGAGAATTATATGATGTAGAAATAAGGCATTTTTCGAAAGAGAAACGTTTCGTCTGCATACCGTAAAGTTCTTACTTTTCTGATCGCCAGTGACAATGACGCAGTTTTTGTGTCATCATGTTGCAATCGTCTCAAATTTCCACTCATGGAGTCAGCTTTTCGTCAGAACTCCAGCAATTTTTCACTATTAGAGATTCCTATCACTGGGTTTAATTCGAATTATATGTGTGTAAGGAAAATATTCGTCTCCTACCGTGCGGAGAACGGGTAAGCAGCTAGTCATCTATACTATACTATTAAAATCTGTGCTCGTCTGTCTGTCTGTGTGTAGCATCATCTCCTCCACAACCGTTGGGAGTTGAGTTTCAATCGAGGTGTCCACTTATTCGAAAAATTCCGAGGAAGGTCTTCCGCTAATTTAAATTTCGAAATTCGAATTAGTTTAGGAGATATTGATAAAAAACCCCGTCAAAAACACTAATTTTTGCTCTCCGCAACTACGCGATTGTAACTCCTGTAGTGAAAATGTGAGAAATAAGCATAGAGGTTGCCATGTTTGGCGAATTTATTAAATGATTTACACTCTTGCATTAAAAATAAAGGAATAATACTTTTTTTCTGTTTCGAATATTTGCTAGGTTATTTTTTAATTAAAATATCGTCTGCGTGGGAAATCAGAGCAATAGTTCAATATTTTTTATACGCAAAAGAAAAAGGATGTAAATTTCAGAGACTAAAGTGCATAACCTTATAATTTGGCGAAAAAAAAATGGCTTATATGGGAAAGTGGATTCTAGTGGTTTGCACACAATTTTAGGCTTGGCGCAATTTACTGAGAGCGTAAAGAAATAGTATTTTTAAAAACAAGTGCAGGATTTACTAGAATTTAGCCTGAAATTTTAATTTTCTGTTCAGAAATAATGCAGTTATTAAGGCGATTTTAAATGATTTTCATCAAGTTAAATAAATTGATTTAAGTTAGGGAAACCCCGCCAAATTTCAGAAAATTAAACTTTATCATTTGTATTGCTAATTCTATGCCCCGATTGATATGAGTTGGTGTTACGAGCGTATGAATAGATAATATTTTTTAATCCCGCCAAACAAGGTGTAATAAAATAGGAAGTCTTTATAAATACGAATGCCGTTTGAGATGAATAAGAATATTTTTAAAACCAAGTTAGACTAGCTGGTAATGCCTTTAAATTATTGCATTTATTGTGAAGTTTAATGTGTGATTCATTTTGGCTATTTGCCATCGATTGCCGACGTTAATTACGCCAAAATGGCAGTTCTAGCAAAGTAAACATAAATAAATCATTTCATATTCTATTTTTAACACTGCTACAGTTTCCGTAGCAACGGAATCCATTGTTGCCACTTAAGTTGTTCAATTTAATAATTAAGTGAAACCACTCATTTCTACATCTCTTAAGACCCAAAAACTTGAAAACGCATAAAATATGAAACAAATAGAATTTTAACATATTTCCTTCTCGTGTGACGTCATTTTCACGTCATTGTCTACTGTTTTGCTGTCAGATTATCCGGAGAAGCACATTACACGCTAACGTATGTGCTGCTTCGGCGGACATAAGGAAGCAATTTGTCGGGTGCGTATTTGCCTAACCCCTCTGTGTGTCTAAATTGAAGCATTGAAACTTTGTAGGTGTTTTTTTTTTTAAACTAGAAAAAGGCAGATTAATTAACATGAAAGAAGCGATATGGAAAACTATTTAATTGTTAGCCGTAATGCGAAATGATAATCGATTATTCACATGCGCAAAGCAACAAAATTTCAAAAGTATGAAAAGTCAGGAATATGAAATGAAAATCCAAAATAAATCACCAGAGACTATAGGATAAGCATCGTGTACGAGAATGATATTGCAATCATGTACAAAACAAAGGCGCTTGCAAGGAATACAAAATATAATATGAAATTAATTGCTCTTTCTTCCCATGGCGTTTGTGGAATCTTTCCGAATAACGGGATCCAATGTGCTTAGAATATTTCATATAAATTACTTATATGTTAAAGTTCTGTTTATTTTTTCATATATATTCCAGTTACTCCAGTTACAAGAGCTAGAGCTCTAGAAACGATTTCAGATTTTGTTTAATATTGAATTTGACACTATGCAATTAATCTATGTTAAAAATAAAATATGAAATTAGTTATTTAGTTAGAGTGAATTGGCAGTGAGATCAACGTTAGTTTTATGTAACAAGTGTGCTACTGTATTAAGAGTTCAGTAAGAGAAATAAGCTTTTCCGCTTAAGTTACGTCACAAATTTTTTCATTTACGAAAGCGACAAGATCTTCACGGAAACAGGATGCATTTTTGGTTTCTGAACGTATAATGTGCATCGATTGTTTCGTGTAGGTTTTTTTAAATTTGGGTAAAATTTAATAAAGTCACCTGCAACATAACTGTGCTAATGCATTGTGCACGCTTTACGAAATGCAAGATAAGATAAAATAGTATTCAACATCATGTAATGTTATTCATATGGTATGTATGAATGCTATAAATTAAACCTAAAAAAGAGAATTATATGATGTAGAAATAACGCATTTTTCGAAAGAGAAAAGTTTCGTCTGTATACCGTAAATTTCTTACTATTCTGATCGCCAGTGACAATGACGTAGTTTTTGTGTCATCATGTTGCAATCGTCTCAAATTTCCACTCATGGAGTCAGCTTTTCGTCAGAATTCCAGCAATTTTTCACTATTAGAGATTCCTATCACTGGGTTTAATTCGAATTATATGTGTAAGGAAAATATTCGTCTCCTACCGTGCGGAGAACGGGTAAGCAGCTAGTCTATACTATTAAAATCTGTGCGCGTCTGTCTGTGTGTGTGTGTGTAGCATCATCACCTCCTAAACGGCTGGGAGCTGAGTTTCGAACGAGGTATCCACGAATTCGGAAAATTTTGAGAAAGAACCTCCGCTAATTTAAATTTCGAAATTCAAATTAGTTTAGGATATATTGATAAAAAACCCCATCAAAAATGCTAATTTTTGCTCTCCGCAATTCCGTTATTGTAACCCCTGTAGTCAAAAAAGTGAGAAATAAGGATCGAGGTTGCCATGTTTGGCTATTTTATTAAGTTATTTTTTAATTAAAATATTGCGTTCATATTAAATCAGAGCTGGAATTCAATGTTTTTTATGTGTAAAAGAATAAGGGATTGAGAGATTTCCGAGACTAATATGTATATTTTTTAGTTTGGCCGAAAAAAATATGGCTCATTTGGCGATTTTGAGAAAGTAGTACGTTCTATCGATTTGTACAGTTTTGGGCTTGGCGCAAATTACTGAGAGCGTAACGAAACAAGTATAAGTTTTACGGCGCTATACTTCGATTTTTCATATAGAAATAATGCAGTTATTAAGGCGATTTTAAACGATCTATAGAATTTTCACCAAAAATTAAGTAAACTGATTTAAGTTAGAGGAATTCCGCCAAATTTCAGAAAATTGAAATTCTCGCATTTTGTACATGGTAGTTAACGGTGATTAAAACCCGTTATAGTTAATAATAATTTAAATAACTGCTACTTATCAATAATATTCCTGAATTAAATTTTGGCGATGGAACCATATAAATTAAAGATATAGCTATTTCCCATTTTGATTGCTGTTTAATCAATGCTTCGAATGATTCTCTGAAAACAAAAGAATCTCGCAAAATGGTGTATGTTGGCATTTGGCGATCAAAGTACTTTGTAATAAATAATTGATTCTTATTTGTTAAAGCAGCGCTACGGAAGTTTCTTTTACTAGAAGCTGTTAGAAAGTCGTATTTAATACTGTCTAATATATTTTTTGTTTTACGAATTTAAGTGTATGTTGATTCCTACTTTAGTACATTTCTTAGCAAAGTTGGCGAAAAATATTCAAATGTAGTGCAGCTCTGTACGTATTATTAATTCCATTCCACAATTGAGATGAGCTGAAGTCACTAGCGTATGCATAGATATTTTTTTTTAATTCCGCCAAACAAAGTATTGCGTATTGCCTTTAGTGTCAAGTTTAATTTTGTGGTTTGAGCTATTGGCCATCGACTGGCGGCGTTAATTTCGCCAATATGGCTGTTCTAGCAAAGTAAAAATGAATAACTCATTTCATGTTCTATATTTAACATTGCTATAATATCCGTAGCAACGGAATCCATTGTTGCCACTTAAGTTGTTAAATTTAAAAATTAAGTGAAACCACTTATTTCTACAGCTTTTAAGACTCAAAGTGAAAACGGATCAAACGTGAAACAAATAGAACTAACTGTAGCAGACTTGCACTTTAAAAATAATCGAAGTTTTAATGCAATTCTACAAATCTTTAATTTTATTTCCTTCGTGTGTAGATGTCATTTTTTACGTCATTTTTTCTGTTTTGCTGGCAGATTATCCGGAGCAGAACATAACCTGTAATGTATTTGCTCCTCCGGACATAAGCAAGAGCGTATGTCCGGCGCGTATTTGTGTAACCCCACTGTGTTAATCAGATGTTTCTGGTGTCAGATTTTTTAGACCACTTTTTTACCGCGGAGATTCCGATCCTGAAGTATATTGATCACTGATACATGAAAAAAAAAGATCAAAACCCTCGTAGATGGCAAACTCCGAAGTTGTTCTGAGGGTTATACAAAATTAAAATTTTTACTTTTAGTAAATTTTACTTTTGATACAGTTCGGATATTTGGTTTTAATACATTTTGGCCACCAAGGTGAGATGAAATATTAGTAAATATGGCAACCCAGAATTTTTTCTTAACTATTGAATTTGACATTATGCAACTACAGTAGATTCCCTAACACAGTAGATACGTTCGGTGTTATAGGAATCCGTATTGTACGGGTCCTGCGCTATACTCCACCTGGAGTGCGGACTGCGCGGTATAATCGCGGAGAAACTTATTTGCGCTCCGTAAAAATACAATGATGTTTGGTGTTGCCATTCAAAGGGTATGTTAATTACAGGAGCTAATGCGTCATAATATCAGAACATATGTCTCATTTTACCGTGCTGCACAAGTCTCTTTTAACGTGTTACATTAAACGATCGTAATGTTTTCGCCGTGTTCAAAGAATTCGTGTTGTAGACTCATGTTATTAAGGGGTCAACTGTAATCTGTAAAAAATGAAATATGGAATTAGTTATTTATTTAGGGCGAATTGACAGTGAGATCAACGTCAGTTTTATATAACAAGTGTGATGCTGCATTCAGAGTTCAATAAGGGTAATAAGCTTTTTCTCAGAAGTTACATCACGAACGTTTTCATTTACAAAAGCGACATGATTTTCACGGGAGCAGGGTGCATTTTTGGCTTTTAAACGTAAATGATGCATTCATTGTTTCATGTAGGTTTTGTTAATTTAGGTGAAATTCAATAAAGTGCTCTGCAAAATAACTGCGCTAATGCATTGTCCACGCTTTGCGAAATGCAAGATAAAATTGTTGTCAACATCATGTAATGTTACTTATGAGGTATATACTTCATATTAATGCTATAAATTAAACCTCACAAAGAGAATTATATGATGTAGAAATCAGACATTTTTCGAAAGAGAAAAGTTTTGTCTGCATACCGTAAAGTTCTTACTTTTCTAATAGCCAGTGACAATAACGTAGTTTTTGTATCATGATATTGCAATCGTCTCAAATTTCCACACATGGAGTCAGCTTTTCGTCCGAATTGCAGTAATTTCTCACTATTAGAGATTCCTGTCACTCGGTTTAATTCGAATTATATGCGTAAGGAAAATAATCGTCACCTACCGTGCGGAGAACGGGTACCCAGCTACTCTATACTATTAAAATCTGTGCGCATCTGTCTGTGTGTGTGTGTGTGTGTGTAGCATCATCTCCTCCTAAAAGGCTGGGAGTTGAGTTTCGAACGAGGTATCCACGAATTCGGAAAATTTCGAGAAAGAACCTCCGCTAATTTAAATTTCGAAATTCGAATTAGTTTAGGAGATATTGAAAAAACCCCCATCAAAAACGCTAATTTTTGCTCTCCGCAATTCCGTAATTGTAACCCCTGTAGTCAAAAAAGTGAAAAATAAGCATCGAGGTTGCTATATTTGGCTATTTTATTAAATTATTTAGACTCCTGCAGTAAAAATAAAAGAATAATGATTTTTTTTCTGTTTAGATTATTTACAAAGTTATTTTTTTAATTAAAATATTGCGCTCATGTGAAATCAGAGCAGGAATTCATTGTTTTTTATGTGTAAAAGAATAAGGAATTGAGAGATTTCCGAGACTAATATGTATATTTTTTAGTTTGGCCGGGAAAAAAATGGCTCATTTGGCGATTTTGAGAAAGTAGTAGGTTCTACCGATTTGTACAGTTTTGGGCTTGGCGCAAATTACTGAGAGTGTAACGAAATAGTATTTTTAATAACAAGTATAAGTTTTACGGCGCTATACTTAGATTTTTCATATAGAAATAATGCAGTTATTAAGGCGATTGTAAACGATCTATAGAAATTTCACGAAATTAAGTAAACTGATTTAAGTTAGAGGAATTCCGCCAAATTTCAGAAAATTGAAATTCTCGCATTTTGTACATGGTAGTTAACGGTGATTAAAACCCGTTATAGTTAATAATAATTTAAATAACTGCTACTTATCAATAATATGCCTGCATTAAATTTTGGCGATGGAACCATATAAATGATAGATAACTATTTCCCATTTTGATTGCTGTTAAATCAATGCTTCGAATGATTCCCTGAAAACAAAAAATCTTGCAAAATGGTGTATGTTGGCATTTTGACGATCGAAGTACTGTGTAAATTGATTCTTATTTGTTAAAGCAGCGCTACGGAAGTTTCTTTTACTAGAAACTGTTAGAAAGGCCCAATTAATACTATCTAATATATTTTTTGTTTTACGAATTGAAATGTTTGTTGATTCCTACTTTAGTACATTTCTTAGCAAAGTTGGCGAAAAATATTCAAATGTAGTGCAACTTTGTGCATATTATTAATTCCATTCCACAATTGAGATGAGCCGATGTCACTAGCGTGTGCATAGATATATATATTTTTTTAATTCCGCCAAACAGAGTATTGCGTATTGCCTTTAGTGTCAAGTTTAATTTGTGGTTTGAGCTATTTGCCATCGATTGGCGGTGTTAATTTCGCCAATATGGCAGTTCTAGCAAAGTAAACATGAATAACTCATTTCATGTTCTATTTTTAACATTGCTATAGTTTCCGTAGCAACGGAATCCATTGTTGCCACTTAAGTTGTTAAAATTTACAATTAAGTGAAACCACTCATTTCTACAGCTTTTAAGAATCGAAAATGTGAAAACGCATCAATTATTAACAAATAGAACTGTAACAGACTTGCACCTTAAAAATAATTGAAGTTTTTATGCAATTCTACATACCTTTAATTTTATTTCCTTCCGTGTAGATGTCATTTTTTACGTCATTTTTGCTGTTTTGCTGGCAGATTATCCGGAGCAGCACATACCCTCTAATGTATTTGCTCCTCCGGAAGCAAGAGCGTGTCCGGCGCGTATTTGTGTAACCCCATTGTGTTAATCAGAATTTTCTGGTGTCACATTTTTTAGACCATTTTTTTACCGCGGAGATTCCGATCCTGAAGTATATTGATTAAGCAGGAGTAGCGAGAAATTTTTAATGGGAATGTTACGACTACTGCAACTCACATATATATACACGTGTGTGCGATAAGGGAGTGAAGAATATACATTTTGTATGGCAAAAAACTCCGCTTGGGGTTGTGACCCCCCTATCCCCTCCTTGGCTACGCTACTGTACGCAAGCATAAGTTGCCAAGTCATGAAAAACCGTCGTAGATGGCAAACTCCGAAGTTGTTCTGAGGGTTATACAAAATTAAAAATTTTTCTTTTAGTAAATTTTACTTTTGATACAGTTCGGATATTTGGTTTTAATACATTTCGGCCACCAAGGTGAGATGAAATATTACTAAATACGGCAACCCAGAATTTTCTTAACTATTGAATTTGACACTATGCAACTACAGTAGATTCCCTAACACGGTAGATACGTTCCGTGTTATAGGAATCCGTGTTGTACGGGTCCTGCGCTATACTCCACCTGGAGTAAGAACTGCGCGGTATAATCGCGGCAAAACTTATTCGCGCTCCGTAAAAATGCAATGATGTTTGGTGTTGCCATTCAAAAGGAATGTTAATTACAGGAGCTAAGGCGTCATAATATCAGAACATATGTCTCATTTCACCGTGCTGTACGAGTCTCTTTTAACGTGTTACACGAAAACGATCGTAATGCTTTCGTCGTGTTCTAAGAATTCGTGTTGTAGACCCATGTTATAAAGGGGTCAACTGTAACCTGTAAAAAATGAAAAATGAAATTAATTATTTATTTATCGCGAATTGACAGTGAGATAAACGTCAGTTTTATGTAACAAGTATGATACTGCATTAAGAGTTCAATAAGGGTAATAAGTTTTTTCTCAGAAGTTACATCACGAACGTTTTCATTTACAAAAGCGACATGATTTTCACCGGAGCAGGGTACATTTTTGGCTTTTAAACGTAAATGATGCATCCATTGTTTCATGTAGGTTTTTTTAATTTGGGTAAAATTTAATAAAGTCGTGTGTAACATAACTGCGCTAATGCATTGTCCACGCTTTGAAAAATGGAAGATAAAATTGTTGTCAACATCATGTAATGTTATTTATGTGGTGTATACTATGTATACTAAACCTCAATGTGGTATATACTAAACCTCACAAAACGAATTATTTGATGTAGAAATCAGGCATTTTTCGAAAGAGAAAAGTTTTGTTTGCATACAATAAAGTTCTTTCTTTTTTGATCGCCAGTCACATTGACGTAGTTTTTGTGTCATGTTGCAATCGTCTAAAATTTGCACTCATGACGTCAACTTTAACTCACGATTTGTAATCGTGAGTTAAAGTTGAGTAAGTATTTTTTCACGTTTTGAGATTCCTCATTACTGGGTTTAATTCGAATTATATATGTGTAAGGAAAATATGCGTTTCCCACCGTGCGGAGAACGGGTACGCAGCTAGTTTCATATTATTATTTGTTTTTTATTGGTTTAAATGGAAAACCACTGTTGCCAGATCGCACGAGTCGACTCTGGTTGAGAGAACCGAAAGTTACACCGATTTTAAACTTTTAAAATCAACTTATGGTACAGCTTCTAGAAAAAGAATCACCAGTATACTATTTTAATCTGTGTTTATGAAAGTCTCTTACTGATAACATTAAAAGATATTAACCAAGAGGAGCAAATGTATGTATATCAATATTGCAATTTGAAGCAAATTTTAAACTGAGCAAAGAACAAAACGAATAAAAAAATGTTTCTATTTAAGTACGTACTCTTTTTCCTTTGAAACTTCTTTTCAACGTTCTTCGTTTATGATTAATATCAGGCCCATCTCGTGTTAACACCCAACAATAGTCAGCGAGCATATTCTTGTCCCATCTTCCTTGATATTTACGCTCCATATCTTTGATGTCTTGGTGGAACCTCTCACCCTGTTCTTCGCTGACTGATCCTAAATTTTCAGGAAAGAAGTCCACATGTGAGAGAAGGAAATTCATTTTGAGACTCATGGAGCAACCCAATGCTTGAAATTTGTCCAGCATATTCATTACAATTGTTTTGTAGTCAGGATGCTTGTAATTACCCAGAAATTTACTAACGATATCTTTCAAGGCAACCCAAGCTTCTTTTTCTTTTGTTGAAATGCTAATCTCAAATTCTTTATCCTTCATAAGTTTGCGGATATCTGGACCAACAAAGATTCCCTCCTTAAACTTGGCTTCGGATAAATATGGAAACTTTTTGCACGGGTATTTGAAACATTCGCCATCCTTTGGAATTGCTTTAACAAACTGCTTCATTACACCTAACTTAATATGGAGAGGGGGGTAACAATACATTTTCTGGATCAACTAGGCTGTTTCCGATAACATTCATACCTGGTTCAAGTTTTTGTCTTTTTGGCCAATCTTTCTTGCCCCAATGTTGACTCTTATCACGGCTGTCCCACTCACAAATAAAACATGGGTACTTTGTATAACCGCCTTGTTGACCAAGTAGCATGGAGATAACTTTCAAATCCCCGCAAATGGTCCAGCCATGGTCGGCATATTTTATTTTGGTGAGGACGAGAGACAGGATTTCGTAGCATTCTTTTAAATGCACCGAGTGTTCAACTGGTAAGATGCATACTGGTTTCTACGATGAAGAAGGACAGCTTTGACGCTCCTTTTCGAGGAATCTATAAACAACCTCTATTCATCTTTATTGTAAGTGATATTAAATTTGGTTATCAATCCAGGAATATCAGAACAATAATCCAGATTTTCTTCTTCCTCAAACTACTTAACAAATTCCTCCTCTCTATTCCTGTACGAATAAAAAGAGGTTCCCTTGGCAAATAAGTTTTTTTCTTTTAATCTGAAGCCCAACAATTCAGCGGCCTCTTTCGAAAGGCCCAGATCTCGAGTGAGATCATTAAGTTCAACCTGAGAAAAAAGCTGAGGGGAATCACCTCCAGAGGGCTTATATTCAGTATCAGAGACAGTAATTTCTGGGTCTGAAGACCCTGAAGAGATGACTGGCAATTCAGTCGGAGGCAAAGGCACTGGTACACGGGGTCAATGAGGAACGGGGCGAATGGCCGATGGAATCTTATCAGGATAGGAAATTAGCTTGTAATTTTTCCGATGAAACCCACGAACGTGGCAGGTACAAAAGCAGCAATCATCGTAGTGAGTTTTCGGTTCCTTCCATGGCATAGGAATTCCAAAGCGTAAAGCAGGCTTCTTCCCTTTCAACCAGTTTCGTAGATCATTGAGACACTTCACACAAACTTTATGTGGAGCCTACGATTTGTCCTGGTCTCCGAGTTTCATGCCAAAATACGCAAGATAAAGTTTTCTAACATAATCTGTAATGCTCCTCATACGGTTTTTGATAACACTATATTCACCGCATATACAACAAAAGTCATCTGGCAATATTTCACTACGTCTCGAACTCAAAGCCAAGCTTCACGAAAATCACAGAGAAAATCAAATGAAAAAATTATTTCTGTGACCTCCACTTGTCACTATGTCAGAGAATTCCTCAGATCTTCTGAGATAAGGATTTGCGCGACGCTGTTGGTTATAGAGGTACCGAGACGTGCAGGGAGGGATGGCGAAGGTTTGGGGGGGGGATCACGTAGGGTTATTCTGTAGGTTTCAGTTTCACCATGGTAGAATGATGGTCAATCACAAATAAATAAAATGGCCCAATATAGATCTATGGTCAGGCAGGGAGCGAAGAAATTCAACACGAAACATTTTTATGGTAAATGTTGATAAAAATCCAAATAAAATCGAATTTTTTAAAAAAACTTGACCTGATAGAAATTTTTTATTACTATTTTTGAAATTAGCATCAAAAAATTTAATAAGTTCAGCTTTCAGTTCCCTTGTATTTTTTTTATCGCAGGCCTGTGTAATTAAATACGAGTAGTTAGTACGAAATGCAAATTTCCAAAAATGAGTGCCTGAATTTTTGACAGCATTAAGTGAAGAAAGAACGGAATTAGTATATTGTCAATAGTATAGAAAGCAAAATTGAAACTTCTGTGTATTTTTAAACGATTCCTGCTAAATTTCATTGTACTCTCTTAAATCCATTTTTAAGGGATGCGAGAAGAAACATTTATACTACTATTCGCAAAATCCCAAAGTCTATGAAACAATTAAAATAGATTTGTCATTTACAGTTTGAATTAACTTACGTCCAACATAAATCCGAATTTCATCCTATTAAATTGAAATATTTCAGGGATGGAACAAACTTGTCCTGAGTTTTCACAACAACATAAATTTTATAAAAACTTTAAAGAACTTTGATAACTATAGATTAAATGACCACCTGTAACGATACTAAATTTTATTTTATTCGCTTGAGTGGTTTATACGTAATAGACAATTTTTTTCCATTTTGAATAATGTTTTGGAAAATTTCTAATGAATTTATTTTAAAACATGACACTTATAGTTTCATTAAAATGACCACCTATCATGCAACTAAATTTCATATCATACGTTTTAGTCTTTAATACGTGATGCACATCAAATATTTACACATTTTGAAATTCGCAAAATCTCAGAATCTAATAATAATTATAACTTTTAATTTCAACACCTACAATTAAACTGAGTGACTACCTGCCATACACTTAATTTCGTTTCATTCGTTTTAGTTATTACATGATGCACAAACGATTTTGAAACAATTTTCGCAAAATCGAAAAATCCATTTTAAAATTTAAAAAAAAAAATCGACACGCATAATTTAATTTGAGTTACAACCTATCATGTCACCTAACTTCCTTTCATTCCCTGTTGCCTGTATTTCGGGATGCGGGAAGAGAAATTTACGCATTTTGAAACGATTTTTGCAAAATCTCAAAACCTCATCAAAATTTGAAAAAATGCGACCTCCTACAGTTTAAGTTGAGTGACCACCCTATCATATGACTCTTTCATTCGGTTTAGTCGTTATTACGTGATGTGCGAACACAAATTTACGCAGCTTGAAACAATTTTCGCAAAATTTCAGAATTTGGTCAAAATTTTTTTAAAAAATCGAAACTTTTGTTTCAAGTTGGATGACTACCTATCATTTTACCAAATTTTGTTTCATTCGCGTCAGTCGTCTTTACGTGATGCTTGGACAAAAAAGCGTCCCGGACAGAATGACAGACATACTTCTTTTGAGAGTCGTACTGGATTCCCAGATGCTTGAAACGGATAGAAATCGCAAAATTTTTGAATTAAGAATTGATTTTAAGAATTTAATTTTGAATCAAGTAATGTACAGATAAAAGTCTAATTTTATATGTATGTTTAGCACGTTAAAGAAACGCCTGATAATTATGCACCAACGCAATATTTCAAATAAAATATTTTTTTTTCCAATAATGAATTAGATTCTTGTAAGGAAGTATGGTATATTTAAATAATATCGTTTAATAATAAAGCATATATGCATTGAAAGTTTTATGCTTTAATAATAATTAAGACTACTTATAAAACATCTACTGCATTTAACTTTCAATCATTTGAAAAAAAATCATTTGTTAAATTTTATATATTTCCTAAACGATAAAATAGATTTTTAGGAATTCACACAAATTCTTTACTTGTTACGCTATGCAGTAAAATGTACTAATAAAAAAAAACTTTTACAAACAGGCCGATCAGTGTCTGAGTGGATAAGACACAGAAAATCGGGAAATAGTTGATTAGTAGTCGAGTGTTCCCGCGTCTCGTGCGGATGCCAATCTAACGCCCTGGAGTAAGGTGGTCATTCTGCCCAAATGTGACGCAAATATGCGTTAAAACCCCTTACACACTCCTTTGATCAAGACAACCCCCCCCTCTCTTAGAGAGATAGTCCTCCTGTTGATTTGCTTTAACCAAAATCAAGATACAAAATATCAAATTGTGCAAGGCCATTAGCGTTCTTTAATTTGTACATATGTAAGAAAATTAGAATTCACAAAAACTAAGCTTTGTCTCTAAATAAACATCTAAAATACGATTTTTGTATTGTCGACTAAAATTTTCCAATTGAATTCTCTCCAAAAAATCTACAAGTGTTACGTATATTCTATATAGATATATGTATATATATTGCTAAAACAAATTATTTTCTTAGCTAGGTTGTTCTTTGGAACGACAGTCATTCAGAATCTACGTTTCAAGATACTTTCATACTTTTTATTTAGAGACTTCCATTCCGGTACCGATTACCCTTTCAGACAAAAATTCTTTATAATTCTGTAATACTGTATTGTCTGACCTCATTTTAATCTAACAATAAGCCACCAAAATATACATATGTTACGCGAATAGTTTTTATATATCATTTTATATTATGTTCCTTTATGCTTTATTCAGCAAACGTTTTTAGAAAATACATTTGCAAAAAATAAATACATAAATAAAGAGAAATGGAGGAAATTTAAAGGTAACCATAACAATTATTAGTACTAAGAAGTAGTGCGAACAGTCTACTAAAAGGCTATTTATTGATATATATCTTTAGGAGAAATAATAGAAATAGTTTTATTAAAGGAATTAACTCATCTGCGAAGTCAGCTGGATGGAAGCATAAACATCTGTCTCAGAAAAGATGAAAGATCTTTATGACAGTTTGGCTAAGTAATTAGTTTCTTGGCTAGGTTGTTCTTTGAAACGTCAGAAGTTCAGAATTTGCGTCAATAATTTATTTTCCCTTTTAAACTGAGGTCCCTCTTTTCATTTGCACGCAGCGTAGGTAGTACTAGCACGTGTTCTGAGAAACAAAAATTGTTTCGTTTACAGAATGCTTGCTGTAATGAATTGCAACTAGCGAAACATTTAATTATGCATATTGAAAGTGATATACTGTATCCCTCTTTACGGAGATGTCAAAAGAGTAATTAGTTAAATCTTTTGTGCGTAAAGGAAGACTTTGTCATTAGCCATGGAAAAAGGGGCTAACTTCTCGTTAATATCGAGACTATTACTGACATTTCTACAGATCCAGACACTTTCTTTCTCCCGGAGCTATAGGTAAAAGCTTCCAGATGGGCTATCCACCCAACAGTAGATCCCTTTCCTGAACTCTATCCAACCGCTTCCTCTCACTGCCCAGATGTAAAAATCTACATGGACGGTTAAAAATTTAATAATGTAACTTGTCCAGGCTTGTATGCTTTTTTAAACACTTAAGAAATGTATTGTTGGGAAATATATTCACAGCATGTGTATATTAATGTCGTCCAAAAGTTTCTAAAAGCAAATATAATAAATTATTCGGCGAATCTAAGCATTAATATCTCACAAAATACAGAATTCAGTACCACATGTTACGGGAAATCATTAAATATCACAGCGTTGCAATATCAATTCTATAGCTCTGCTCTATATATTCGCAGTCTGTCTCACTGATCTCGACAGCGAGTGAGAGTATTTAAGGATTTCCAAGAAGGATTTGAAGTCATAAATTTCGGGACACCATATTTCTCGATTTTTCTCTCAACTTCTTGCCTAATTGAGATACAGAGAAATAAATTTCTTTTTGGCGCCAGTATCGTTAAATTTGTCGCCAAGTCGCCACAATGATCGTCAGATTTGCCGACAAGATCAAAGGGTCACGTATTTATTTCACTTGCAAGAATGCTTATACTAGTCACAACAATGCGGGAAAAGCAACATTACGATTTTGTAAAAATGTAAAAGGAGTATAAAATTTTCCGCATTTCACGCTGAGCTGCAGGCAATCCTACACGCAATAGAGTGGATCAAAAGTATTACACCCTCATCCACTATAATATTTACAGACAGCCTGTCAGCAGGGCAGATCTTCCAGGACACTCAAACGAAAAAGTCAACAGAACAAAAAAATTATAGCATTTTAATGACACTAAAAAATTTATCTAAATTGTATTAAATCTCATTCGGGTATTGTACGTAACGAATTGATGAACACCTTGGCGAAACAATCTGCTCTGAAATATTTTAAAGAATATGAAATATACCTAATCAATACAAATGTTTCCTTCCCACATCAAAAAATGTCTTAATCGAGAATTAATAGAAGGTTAGCATAATATCTGATCCTCAGAAAGTACAAGTCACTATACATACAACTTCTTCCTGAAATTTAGCTTACAAACAATTTTATTGCATACAATTTTTATTTTAACGGGGCTTGGTCCCTTCAACGCATACTTATCCTAATTTGGAAATGCATTTTCACCATTAGGTATTTAGAGCAGATCCGCCACACCCTTACTTTGCGTCACAAAATGCCTACTAACGTCCAGATACCACCTAACAATTTCCCCGTCTCAATCGCTAGCAGATTGGGCTACTTGTTTTCAACCACATTTGTGTCAGCTATCAAAAATTATAAGCAGTATCAAATATTTAGAAGAAATTCATTCAAAACTTGAAAATCCTTAGAATGATGGTAGATCGGTGATTCTCGGAAGCGAGCTCTGGGGATTAAAGATGAAATTCGTAGTTGTTATTTTATTAATAGGACTATTTATATATCCTATTTATATATCTGGCCTAATAATGAAACCACAAATATTTATGATCGAAATTGGTTTTAAGGTTTTTCAAAATATTCTCCATGAAGATCAATGCACTTTTATATGCGTTCAAACCAATTTTCGAAGCACTTTTTCCACTCCGATTAGGGTTGCTGCAAAACATGCGTTTTGAATGCAACAACCGCTTCTTCGAGTGTCGAAAATCGTTGTCCACGTAATTTATTTTTGATGTACGGGAATAAAAAAGTCATTGGGTGCCAAATTAGGGCTGCACGACAGATAACCCATCAATTCGATGTTTTGGCATTTCAGAAAATCCTTTGTTTGAGCCGATATGTTAGAGCTCGTATTGTCATGATGAAGAATTATGCGTCTCTTCTTCTGCTTTTTCGAATTTCTCCGGCAACTTCTGGCAAACAAATAGTCGTGTAGCATTCAGAATTGACCGTCCTGCTTTGCTCTAACGCCACTGTCACACGTGACCGGTAATGCCGAAGAAACAGGCAACCATTTGTTTCTATGCTTCTTGCTCGAACAATTTTTGTTGGATTTTGCTCGTCTTAGAAGACCCATATAGTCGATTGCTGTTTTGTTTCCGTCTCACATGCATAGATTCATGTTTCGTCACCTGTGTAGATTTTATACACAGCCTTTAATGAACCTTGATTGTATTTTGTCAGCATTTCCTACCACCAATCTATATGAGCCTTCTTTTGAGCGTTTTTCAGATTATGCGGGATCCAAAACGAACAAATCTTTCTTACTGTCAAATGTTCATGTATTATCTTATTGATGCTAGTCATACTAATGTCCAAAGACACCTCAATCTCACGGTATATCACATGACGATCTTGCTTACTCAGTTCTCGCACAGCTATGATATTTTCTGGCACAAAAACCGATTTTGGATGACCTGCACAGAATTCGTCCTGGATCGAACACCGACCACGATTAAATTCGCTATACCAGCTTTTTACAGTGCTGTAGAATGGTGTTTCATCGCTATATAAAGATTTAAGTTCATAGAGGCACTCTTGTCTTGACAATTCACGTCGAAAGTTAAAAAATAACTGCACGAAAATGTTCACGAGTCAACTCCATTTTTTTTAAAGAGATGAATTTTTAAATTTCCCGTGAACAACACAAATTAAGTTGAAATGGCAAATTGTTCGGAAGAATTTATGTTTAAAAATATCAAATTTTCGATTTAAATCCTCTGCAATCACCCAGCCACGCTTTCTTTTGGCAAGGCCAGAAATATAAATAGCAGCCTACGTATTACACGAACATTCTTTGTATATGTGTTCGGGATTTTACTGCATCGATAATCATTATAATATACATATTTATATATAAAATTATTGTTATGGTATAATACAGATTACATATTTAATTTATAAAAACTATTACAAAGCCAGTTTAGAAATTTTGTACAGCTTGTCGAGTTTTCTATTCAGAGGCTTGAAACTCCTTGGAACAGGTATATGATATATTTTTATTTTCTTAAGTATCATGCGCAAGAAGAAATACTTTTCACAATAAAAGATTCTATCCTGAATGGGAGTCAATGTATTTATTTTTTGCTGTTCCTCATATTGTAAATTGTTTTAAAAAGAATACAAAAGGTCTTCAACACGGACTGACGGACGGGCCGGTTCCCTCGGCTTGGATTGTCGGACAAATGAATGGAGTGGACAAATTCTCAACCCCCTCAAACCGTCGAGGTCAATTGACCACAATCTTGAAAATAGAAAACATAAAGGAAGATGTTTTTTGACTCACTGACTGATCTATCAACGCCCGGTCAAATCTATTGGAGATTCACGCATGATTTTTAGTAGCGTATAGCTTTTGTGTCCAATGTGTCATTTAATTAGCAATCTTTAAATAATTGCACCTAGACGGAGCGGCGGACATAAACGTTCTTTTCACGTTTTCTTTCATACTACAAAGAAAAAAAAAGAGATATAACCATAAAGTTTTTGTTTAGAAATGTAACTAACACGAATACCAAAAAATCATTTTTAGAATTTTTTAGAATTCGCAGCCCGTACCTTAACGTTCTTTTCACATATCTCTTCATATCTGAATGGCAAAAAGAGATTGTAAAATTCTTGCTTGAAAATGTACCGAACAAAAATTCCAATAAGTTATTTTCAGAATTTTTAACTCTGAAAATTCTCCCCGTTTCTCTCCGAAACGGGGGTAAGGGGACAAAACATTGATTTCAACTTTGCCTTCATATGTCAAAGGTAAATAAAGTTAGCCATAAAAATCTCGCATTAAAATGTTATTGAACAAAAATGCATGAAAGCATTTTTAGGATTTTTTAAACATCCACCTCAATAGGGATTAGTTAACAGAAAAGTGCTTTTCACATATCCTTTTTAGTCTTGAAAGAAAAAAAATCTGCGCTGCAATGTTCTTGCTTTTAAATGCAATATAAATAGGGTCACCTGCTCTATACAGTCGTAATGTTCTTCCATTTGGCATTAAAAGTTGATACCGGCGAAAGGATCAAAGCTGCTCATTTAAAACGTAGCAAAGTATCACGTAAGGTCGCGCTTTAGATTCTGTTTGATTCTTAAAATATATAACTACAGGTTATGTATTTTAAGTAATGAATATGAGTTCATAAAAGTTTTTAAAGATATCGCTACAAAACTCTAATAGTCTTCAAAGTATGCTCCTTCAGCATCAACACACTTTTGCAGGCGACTTTCCGACGCTTCGTACGTTCTCTGGGAGTCAGCAACTGAAGCATCCTCGACAGCATGCGCACAAGCCACATAACAGCATCCAAACTCTGTGGTTGCGTCCTTTGAGAATCTTTTACACTTTGGAAGAGCAGAACGTCTGCTGATGGAAGATCGGGGCTGTAGGGATGCTGGGGAATCATTACGAAAGCCATTCTTTACTAGGTTCTCGATAACCACGAAGCAGATGCGAGATGGCGCGTTGTCACGATGGAGCTTCCAATGGGCAGCAGTTTCTAGTAGCTCTAACCTGACCTGTTGCTTAATTTTTTTTAAATTTCTACGTCCAAGGCGAGCACAAAATTTCATTGTGTAACGCTGTTCACCGTTTCGCTATATTTTGAGTTTACAAGCATTTTTTTGCAGACGTTCATGCCCCGCGTGATCTTGCCTCCACCCAAGATTGCAGGTCACTGACGAGTGGAGTGTTTTCGAAGTCAAAGCTCCTACTGCCGACTCCAACCAATCCGAGCTCGCTCTGGCGGACAGTCGCATCAGGGCAAAAATATTCTCATTACTTAAAATACACACTCTTTATAATGTTGAGGAAAATCAATTATTTCATGGAATAAAAAAGACAAAATAAGTCATTTTTTGTGTGCGAAATGTTTTAAATGTCATGGATTCTGTCGACAATACAAGATGTCGCTGCATGTGATGAGAAAAAAATATATAGAGCTCTGTGTAATTTGGAAGATATGTTGACACATATGCTCAGGAAATAAATGCAAAACTAGTACAATCGCATAAAAATCAGAAAAAATTTAGAGGTTAATTTTTTCTTTGTAACACATTCGTGTAAATTCATTTCCGAGGTTTAAGAACATTATAAATGATTTCAGTGTTCGATAGCACTCAACGAATAAAGTGACAAAATTGGACATTGTTACTTATGGCAACTAAATGGCCATGTTAAAAACAGAAAATGAAATTTATTACTCTTTGTCGCCATTTTCACATTTTGAAGTTAAATGTTACATTCCGTGTGTGTGAAGTTAAATGTGAAAAAAATATGCACCACGGTCAAGATTGTTTGAACATGAAGCATGAACCACCATAGGAAGATATAAATTATTTGAGTCACTAGCATTTTGCCGAAAGAAGCAGATCAATATTTAACCAAAACGCAGGGTGGCATAATTTCAGTTCCCCTATAAACAGCATTCTACAGCTGAAACGGGTGAGCCGATCGTCATCAAATTAGGCACGCGGACTGTGCTGGAGATGCGTCCCAGGAAGTTTTTTAAAAAGATTAGTTCAAAAAATGCCCGACAGGTGGTGTTTTGAATGATGAAATCAGCTTTAAAATGACCCAGATAAGTTAATAAAATCTAAAAATACAGTTGAATAAATGTTTAAATTGTCTGTGCATATCGAATTAGCCATTTCCAATGTTAAATTTATTGCTTTTCATACAAAGCGCCATCTAGTAGACGTGTTTTGAATTATTATTATTTTTTTTAATTCCTTGAGCGCATCTGCTGTACTGTCTGTAAACCAAATTTGGTTACAATCCGTGCACCCGTTTTAGCTGTAGAACCCTGTTTATAGGGGAAGTTTAATTATAACCACCCTGTGTATATTTAATATTTGTTTATTTTCCGCTTGTTTTTGTTGGTTTAGTAATCTTCCTTCCGTACGAAGGAAATGGTACTTCAGCTAGTTTATTTATGTACGAATAAAAATAGTGATTACGTAATGTTACTAAAATCACGACATGAGATTTGAGTGAAGGATAAGTTTCATTTTAAACACCTTAAATAAATGAAAATATAAAAAGTCCGACTAAATAATATTACAAATTTTTAATAGCATTAAACTTTTTTCTAACTAAAAGGTTCTTCCAAAAATCACTGAATAGTTTTTATGTTTTAAACGTTTTATAATCTAAATAATAATAAAAAAATGAATGATATATTGTCAATTTCAATTTAAAAAACGTTTACCAGTTTTCAGTGAGCTTCCTGATTTTTCATTTGCAAAGCTCAACTTTATCAGTGAAAAAATATACAAAGAGCTAATATTTACAGCTTATATAAGTTATAAACTTTTCAGTACAGCAAAATATATAAATTAATAAAAATAAAAAGATATCGAATAGAGTATTTATTACTTAATACTGTTTATTTTACGTTACATCAAAGCATAGTATAAATGAAATTCCATTTTATTTTAATGATATACGTTTTTTTTTTCCTTTTTTTAATCTCAGCTTTGCCTAGACGCCTCCTAAATGTTTAGAAAACAGAGGGATCAATTTCATCTCGTTAACTATTTACCATCCCCAAGCTTTGTGCATTAAAATATTTCAGTGCATAACAAACACCAAAGTAGAAGAGCGAGAAAACGTAATTTAAATATTGCTGCATTTTGAATATGCATTAATGATTCTTTTGTCTGGGCGACACGTTCTATTTTTGAAGCCCATTATTTTTCATCTAAGTATCAAAACCCTTGAGATAATCACTACGAATTGAATGTAATCAAACATTAATGGAAAATAAATGAAAAATGGAAAATCTTTTAATAACACTCATTCAAACTAGTCTGATTACAAAATCAATGACTACTATTTCTTTTTTAAATAATGTACACACAGATTCTTTCATATTTGCATCTAATCAATAATCTCGATGATACATCTAATTAAAAACTTAATTTTAGAAAAAGAAAACAATTCGAGAACCAATATTAGAAATTAATAAGGTTTGAGAATGTAACTGAAAGTTTATTGTAGGAAAATTCTTTCGGTTAAAATAATTTTTTTTATTCATGTTACTGCAGAGATGAAATAAATATCACATGGTTCATCCAACGCTATGTAATTTTTAAGAGCATTACGTAATTCCCCTTACATAAATATTAATCTCTGCGTTTTGAAACTATAAACGGTGTTTGTGCGTGCAATTGATTTACTTTATATAACGATCACAGAAAATCTTATTTTCTACATGCTTACTCGGTAGTGACTCGTTATGCAAAGATGTAGTAATAGTGTTGTTAAATTATTTGTTCTATAATTCTTTCTCTATTGCTTCTGAAATTAAATGACATTGAATCATTTATAAAGATACTTCATGAAGATTAAGAGTTTCCAGCCACATACAGTATACGTACGATTTCTGTTTTTGCTAAAATTCCGAACTTTTGAAACATCGACCTAAACTGATTTGATCTTTTAAAATTGGTTCTCCATTTTTTTAAATAAAATACTTAAAGAAGTTGTCTCCGTCTCAAATATAGAGTGATCAATTAAAAGAGTACCTGAAGGTTTTTCTTTTAATTATTAAATCCGACGGATGTGGCAATTATTCTAACACTGAAGTATAATTGTTTAAACCTTGTTTAAGTGTGGAAGACAATTTATAACACTGTTGGATTGTTACAACTTTATTTGTGGGGTAAAACAGAAATGGAGACGTACAATGTAACTTAATCCTATGTTAATTTTATTTTTCAGAAACATATTTTAATTCTAGCAAACGTTGAAAATGTTCGCCACAATTTTGAATGCAAACATACGAACCAAGTTTTCAAACGAAGCATGCAAACATACGAACCAAGTTTTCTAACATTCTTCTTAACTCTCTCGTCACCCTGAACCTCATATGAGGCTCCTACTTCAAATAGCAATATTTAGAGAGAAAACAAGTGAATTTAATATTTTTTTCTTTCAGTGATATCGATATCATTAATTCATGAAGAAAGCATATGAGGTTCTTAACTAGATGCATAAATAGTGCCTAGATTGCAGTACTAGTCAATTTTGATCATTTTTTTACAGTTTTCGCTTCATTGTTTACGGAGAAAAATTAAGAAAATATTTACGCTGTTTTTTTACCGTTTTTTTTCTTTTTAAGGTAAGTATAGTTTTTTCTTATTTTTCAACCTTTACCTAATATGTGCATCCTTTTAAATTAAGTTTAGCATAACAAAATGCTTCGAAAATGCAGAAATTAATATTAGAAAAATCTAATATTAATCGACATTTGAAAAAATTTTTTGCATGATTTATAATGGTATTTCAGATGCATTAAATGCTAGACAGATTTTTTTTCTCTGATTTTGCATAATTCCGTAACGAGAGAGTTAAAGTTGTTGGCGTTATTGGCGATATTGCTAACATTATGGTTTGTTCTAATTCACCGATGTTTGGATGCCTTCTCCGGAAAACCCAACTGTTTTCATCTTCGCATTCAAAATGGTATCAAACATTTTCGACATTTGGAGTAAGGAATGAGAGTGTAAAAAAATTGAATATAATTACATTTTTCAAAAATAAAATTATCACAGGATTATGTAACATCGTGCGTCTCCATTTCTGTTTCACCTCACAAAAAAAATTGTAACAGCCAAACAGTGTTGTAAATCGTCTCCCTCACTAAAACAAGGTTCAAACAAATGCAATATAGTGTTAGGATAATTGCCACATTCGTCAGATTTAAGGTTAATAAGAAAAATGATCGTGTGCTCTTTTAAATTGATCACCCGGTACTAGGACGATTTTACAAAAGGTCAGAATTTTAGTAAATTAAGTGTGGTGGATTAATTTTGTTATGGTTAAAATTTGATGAAAACTAAAGCCTAAGATGATCGTACAGTGGTATTGTGCCGCGCATAACCTGCCTGGCAAGTACTCCTAGGATTACGCTGAAAAAATGAAAAATGATTGACATACACCTAAAAAACTAAAAAAAACTAAAGACTCTATGAATTGCAAATAAATTCCATTTATTCTTAGTCATTCCACTAATATTAATTAAAAGACGATATTGACATAATTTTAAACTCAAAACATGTCTGGGGGAGATGTGGTTTTGGAGGATAAGGGGTATCCACAAAAGGTTTGAAACACCAATAATAAATAAATTGTTTGGGATATTCACCATTATGATGAGGTAGCCATCTTTACACAGGACACGATCGACGCGTGCACTATTGGAACCGCTTTCTGTCTCTTAAGCCATCATCAAGCCACCGATTCCATGTTTTTTTTTGAACACAACTTGATCATATTGATTCGAAGCACACACTGATTTTTTAAGCCCGTTCACACCTTCTCCAACACTCCCTTCTGCTTCTTCTGCAGTCCGCTCGTTCTCTCTTGTTTTTTATTTTTCCACGGGGCTGTTTCCTTTTTTCTTACCCCCTCTTACATCATTGGCTGGAGTTTCTGATTTGTTCGTATCGGGGAATTAATGCATCCCCTCGTCGAATCCCGGACATGTAGGTGTGCCATCGGGGAATATACCCCGCCAAATTTGCATATCATTTTCGGCCATAAATATTTTAACGTTGACAGTTCATTGTGCTATAGTGTCCAGACTGTCCATTGCCTGGCGCCTCTTCTAATTTACGGTCCACTTGTGTGGTCTTCCCATGGGAACCGTCTCAAAATTATATTTTACTGCTGTTTCACTCCACCACATTAAGGACGCGTACAAACCTTGTACATATTGAATCTTTTAGTCTCTTATATGACATGAAAGAATTTGATTTTGGTTGTATGAAGAACTCGAAAAAATATTGAATATGCTAAAAGAATAATATAAAAATTTAGATTTTTATTTTATCCATATTTTTAAAGATATTTCTATGCATTAACCTATCTGTGCCTAGATATTTTTGCGACTTTCTTCTATTTTTGCTAATATCGGCAATAGATAAATTTCTGATATCAATTTATTCAACAAGGGATGATTTCTTTTAGAATCCTTATGCATAAAAACTGAAATGTCAACATCCTGCTAGGTCATGTTAAGATATTTCCTAGAGTTAGGTTCAATACTTGTGAATAAATGTTAGGAAAAATAAATAACGCTTTTGACTGATAACGAAAATGCCGTTCTCAAAAAGGGACACTAGGCATACAGGGATTAAGGCTGTAATATACCATAACAGAGATCTCTTAGCTACAGTGAAATCGCCATTAAAAATAATTGTGTACCCTTGAGATTAGAAGTTTAAGGCATACAGGTAAGAAGCTGTTAAGTGTCATCGTTAATTAGAGAGCATTCTGAAATTCCTAGACAATTTACCACACTATAGAAAGAGACAAACCTTTCAAGAAAAAACTAGAAAAAGGTGCAAACAATGAGCAAACAGAATACTTATTTTTAGAATCTTCCTTCTTTGAAAATTTTGCTATGTAAAGTAAATAATTGATTTCTTCTTTTGTACGAAGTATATTTACTTCAGTATATATTATAAATAGAGAAATGTGTTATTTATAGATTTAAGATTTAAAAATGCGAAAATACTCCTTCATTTTAATGGAAAGCTTTTTTATGATCAATAGTAGTATTTTACATGAAGACCTTGATAAAAATTTCCCAAACAAAATGCTTCAATTTTCGTTTAATGCTTCATATGAAATGTAAATTGCATTCAAACCTAATTTTCGTTTAAAAATAAAAATTTCAGTTTTAAAATTAAAATTCTGGACTGAAAGAAGCTGCTTTTGGTAGTATGAGTAAATAAGCATGTAGTATAACATAAACACAACTTTTCTGATTAATTTCTAATTATGTTAATTAACAGTATGGCGTTACAAATAATTGTATCATTATCATACTTTAAGTACGAGTGCAGAAAACAGTTCCGCTCCACATTTTATGCAATTTGAAATTCATTAATTGTACGACGAGTTATATAAATTCCTTTTGAAGTGCTTGTGCAAGTCATATTCTAACATTATGTGAATTTAATTTGACTACATTAATATTTACACATGTGTTTGAGACATTTAATGTCAGAAACTTGAGTTGTGGGAGTGAGAATAGGATAACTGATGTTACAAACGGCCATATCATTATAAATGTAGCATTTTGTCATAGTGCTTCGTAAATGTCTAATGAATGGTTGCAAAGTATTCGATATGATATTTTATGCTTAAATTTCATTTTGCAAATAAACTTATCGCTAAGTTTCTGTCTCTACAATGTATAAGCAATTCGAAATTCATGATCTGTGAATAATTAATTAACATACTGGCGAAACTATAGGTCATATTCTTGAAAGTATTTTTCCTTTATTGTGAAAATTATTATAGACCATACATTATTATTGTTTTCTTTAATTTTAATCTTATGCTTTTGAATGAAATCTTTTAAATTTTAAACAGAATTTAAAAAGAAGATGTAACATGCAAATTGATATTTATTTTCAGTATGACTCAAAATAAATAAGATATAAAATCATATCAGTCAGAACTTTTTACGCGTCAGTTCTGACAAAATAATTTTTTCCTAAGACACGACTCTCTAAAAAATTAATGCACGTGTAAATAATATTTATAAGCTTGTGAAAATACTTTTTGCATTTCTTAAAAAAATCTTAGTAAGTCGAACAATTTAATTTAATACACACTTATCTGTCGACCTTATCTCCTTAATGAAAAGTCGAAGAGTAACTAAAATTTGTTTTTAAAATAATTTCTTTTAAATTAAATTATTTTAGTAACAATTTGGTGGTTTACTCAAGCAAACACATGAATAATAGCTCAAGTATTCCCATTTTGAACAGTATAGTTCACATATTTTCCAAATGTTATCATTTTAGTTAATCAAGGTTTTACTAACTACAAATATCTGAGACTAAGGGCATGAAACTTTTTCATAGAAATGTATTTTGCTTTTGAGTAGAGTTAATTTTTAAGATATCTTCCTCAAATTCTTAAGTAAAAAATAATTATTTTTATGTTAAACAATGATAAAATCTTTTTTGCACTGCTTCGAAAACGTAAATTTATTACTATCAAAATTACACTATATTCAAGGATAGGTATACATTTATAACTAAATGACGCCATAATTAACAAAAATTTAACTTTTCATTCACATTAACCAAATTTAACTGAAAAAGAAAAGACATTTTTAAAGATAATTATATTTGAAGTAATAAGAATTGCATAGAACATAAATAAAAGTCATGATTTTTTGCAAGCCTTGAAAAAAATCTAGTACATTTTGTATCTTACAACCATATGTTTTTATGAGTATTGAAAGCAAAAGTTGAATGAGAAATGTATTCAAATTTTAATCAGTCTGTGTTTCACAACGCTATAAGTGAAATAAAAGGCATGCAGAACTATTTTTGAAATAATTATTTAATTTTTCTGCTTTTTTAATGGAACTTCTAAGAAATATATTCAAGCTTAAAAATTCTCTGAAATAAATGGTTATTAGTATAATGGTTACATAGGAAAATTATTAGGAAAACAAAGAGAAGAAAAAATGTTTTATTTTATTTCTCTAATGATTCATATGCATTTATTTTAAACAATATTGGTATTGTGAGTTTAATTATATTTGTTTGAATTGATGAAACCCAATAAAAATAAGGTGAGAGTATAGTTCTGCCCATTCCTAGATGGGCCTTCTAAACAGCTAAAGAAACACACTAAAAAGTATTAATTATTAGCTTTTCTTATATAATTTCAGGTTGGTTGTGCTGGATTGCTACATTGCAGTCCTCTAACCGTATAGGGGCCGTAGGCAAACATTCTTTGAGCGACAAGGATAAGTTTTAAACATTCTTAAATATCTCAAAAGTTATTAATTTTTTAGCAAACTGGGCTTCATCCAATCTCGATTATGTATGTACGCTAAAATAGAATCACTCCCTTTTAATTATTTCATTGCAAATATTTTAACTGATATTTATAATTTTAGACAATTGCTACGTAAGAGTCTGATTGTATACTTAAAAAGCTTGACGGATACTTACAACACGAGTCTAAAGGCATATCAGGTATGTTAAAAAGCCTATAATAATAAAAGCTCCACCCATGAACATGCTGGACCTAAGAATAAGACGAGGCTGACGAGGTAAGCAGGCAGTGGTGCTGACATTTCTGTCAGACTCCTTTGCTCTCGAAAAGTCATATGTCTGAGGGGGTTGCAGATATCTTACTCTGGCTACCTCGGATTAATGTGGCCACACCCCTTTGCTCACATGATGTTTAGAATGCAAAGAGGTGCGGCCAAAATGTCAGCACCGTAACCTGTAAATCCCGTCAGCTACGAGAGTAAGAGAGTTAAGGTAATTTTGGTAGGAATTGTGCAAACGGACATTATACATTTAAAGAAAAACAAGCGATTTTTTAGGAATGGGAGTGTGAGAGATGCGAGAGAAATTTAATTCGTTTGCCGATAAAGGTAAGTTATTAGAAATAAGTAGCTTCATAAATGAATTGAATAGTATAACTCAACAGCAAATTCAGATAATATTTATTTCCTTCTACATAACATTTTAGATATCTGTACATACTTACTATGGAAAACTATGGAAATATGTTCCCTATCCATATTTTAAAATATTACATATATAAAATCGCTTATGGGATACAAATATAAATTTCTAAAAAAATACGCAGACGCTATAGATGCTCCTAAACAGCAATATTATATACGTTTTGTTTTCATATAAGATTACAAAACTCGAACGCCATATCATAATTCAATAGATTTGCTAGTTGAAACTTGAACGAAAGAATTCAATTTCCAAAAGTAAACATATGTATTTCAAAAAGTGAATTGACTTGCTGATACAAAGAATATGAAATGCGTTCCCCAGTTGTTTTTCTGGAAATTTAAGATGAAAGTTTTCAAAGCACTCTGGAAACCAAAGCATAAGGAATATTTTTCAACAAAACGAAGATAACATTACTAAAGATATGGTGAATACTTTTGTTTAGATAAGCATAAAATATAAATATTTTGTGCCAATCTTTAGAACAAGCAAAGAAATTTGGATTAGAAGAAGATCATACAAGCGTACAAATTGGAAAAAAATATGAACAGCGCAGCAGCGAGAACTAGGGAAAAAGCACTTGATATAAATATGCCCATTTAATCTTTTTCTACTTAAAATAAATAAATTAATATTCAATTTTTTTTACGACAATTAACAGAATCGGAATTGCATGCTCTTCTAAAAAATGTGGAATCCCACCACAAATGTGTTCGCGAAAAATTTTCCCATTGAGAAGATTTCGTTTTGGTGGAAAGTGAGTGAGTCAGTAATGTGTGTATGTGTTGTGTTGTGTGTTGTGTATTAAGGCAAATCTACTCCAGGGCTATCTGTTGAAGAAGGGTGCCTTGGGCTGGAAACTCTTTAAGGGGTTCTAACGCATATTCCCTTTAAATCTGGAGAAAACCGCCAAAACTGCAGATCGTGAATTTGGGATCTTCACACCTCAGTCATCTACCATGTGCAATGAATCAATGATGAGCGTATTTATATTTAGGACAGTATCTAGACAGAACAATCAGAAATGCTACTCATTTTAAAATTGAAATTTCATTTGGTATCTACGTAAAAAAATCAACTTTAAATGTGTTTTGAAAAACTTTAAATAAGGAATTTGTAACTTCAGATATTTTTTAAAAATGTATTTGACAGCTGTGTACGAAAATGACACTCAAGTCAAAATTCTATTTAAAGCAATTTTGTGAACATAAAAACACACTTTCAGTGGAATTCACTTGAAAAATTTGCAGCATTTGTTTTCTGTCGGAAGAAAAAAAAAATTGTATTCATTAACAATTTTCTTTTAAAAGGTAAAAAGAAATTAGTTTTTCTTCCACTTTTGAGTTAACAGCCCAATACAGTAATCATTATGTGTCCTTTTCACTTAATATTCGAAATATTGCGTCTAAAGTTTAATAAACAGAGTATTAATCAAATTATTATATCTGTCTCATAAACATATGTAATATTTTCAATTGTATGTAAATGTATGATTTATACTTACATTTGCATTAGTTCGTGCTTTATTATTTTCAGAATTTTTCAGTGAAAAATTAACAGGCATTTCTATTTCTCTTCCCTCCACCCCTACACTTTCAGCACTGTGACATTGAGAATTTCCCTGCGATTGCCGAAAATGAGGGCATTTGTGAAGGATCAACCGATGGACGGCAATAATTACCTTTAACAAGGACATAACAAACACCTAAGTCCATTCAGGGAATTGAACCCGAACTCAAAGCGTGGCAGAATTGTGATTTAGCCACTACACCCCTATTTCACGTTGACAAACTGTAAAACCCATTTAATCTTTTGCGCATGATGATTAATCAGAAACATGTTTCTTTTTGAATTTTTAAAATCTCAATCACTAGCTTCAGGTGCAATTTCTAAATAATCATGAAATCCCATATTTTCATTTAAAATGTAAATGAAAAAAACCCTACGAAATGCTTAAAAAGTTCAGATATAACCTGCATACATATACCCGATCTTTTTTTTTTGTACTTTTGCACTCTGCATAAAGAAAGAAATGGCCACTCTGTGAAGTACATATATGGGACGAGCTTTCCTCCAGAGTATTTGAATGATACAGAATACATTTGGTCACCTCACAGAGTAAATGAAACAGGAAGAAAAATTACTATGGGGATGCTTACGCCGCATATATCTGTGAATATATTTCACAAAACGAAGGTTGAAACTGAAATTACAGAATGTGCACAGACATATAACCCGAGGGATATAAATGCACGGAATTTCTCCTGAGTTTTTTATATGCACATCGTCTATCTTGTAAAAGGGGAATCTATATTTACTTGCTTTTCTTTCACTGTTCTATACCAAAAGCCCTTTAAACATTCTAAAATCTTCTTTCCCCGGTAAATTCTATTTATACGTACTACTGACTTCGTGAATTCGATTAACTTTAGCTTGGCTTCATTGATTTTATTCGAAAGTATTTGTTTTTTATTCAGACGTGAGAATGAGATTGTTTCTGGAAACTGATTATATTTTATTTTATACAGATTTTTGGTGATGATTTTATATTTTTGTGTGGTTAGTTTTGATTTGTCTTCAATAGTGTAACTTGAATAGCAGAGATGAAACATATCCAGATTAAAATTTTCATATGCATTTTCAAAGATTATTCTTCTGTACAATTCTAGGCATTAATTTAATCTTATTTCGAAATTAATAAAAAGGTTTAATAAATTTTGAAATATATTTTTATTTATTCAACCGAATTTCTGGCTTTGGAAAGAGCATTAAAATGTGTACGGCATCTTATGTACCCAACAACTGTAAATGTTTCTAAATTTCATTTTTTTTTCATTTCCACAAACTCCCGTCAAGGATCAGATAAATTATGAATTAGATTCATCGTTTTGAGGGAATATTCAAATCATCACTTGTACTTCACACTAAATGTTACGTTACAAAAATTCTATTTATACTAACATACTATTTATACTATACATAACTCACGTCGATAATTCGTTAATTTATTTATTACACAGTTTGATAGAGATTAATTTTTTTCTGAGTCTAATAGGAAATAACTAAAACATATTATGTATCATATCACTATTTTGGGATTCATAGAATACCAATTTAGAAAAAGAGTTATAGACGTTTAAAGATGTTTTCATTTAAAATATGACAATAAACTTGTTGGTTTTGGGAATATTCGATTACACTAGCTCAACGAATATATTATTTTTAGATAAACTACTTATCTCTCTATTCTAAAAAAAAGTAACGGCCGCTGTCAAAAGCTTGTTCTGCTATCTCCTCCGAAACCGTGGGGATATGAGTTCCGACGAAGGTGTCCACGGATTCGGAAAATTCCAGGGAAGCCGGTAAGCTGACTTAAAATTTCGAAATTGCAATTATTTTCGAAGATATTAACAGAAATTGAAAAAAAATAAGCATAATGGTTGCCAGGCTTCACAATTTTCGCCAGCATAAAATCATTTACGCCTTTGCAACAAAGCGATTTTTGCGTGAAATTGACAAACATGAAGTAGAATTACACCACTTTTAGGCCAAATTAAAAAGTACGTGAAATAAATAAGTCAAAATGTGTTACACAAAGTTCACAATTTTCAAATCGTAAGTTCTCATAGATAAAAGGAGTTTAAAATGGATGAAAATTCTGTTTTCTTATAATAATTGTAACTGATTTAAAAAGCAACATTTTGGCATCAGGTACGATCTGCAGAAACGCTATATCAAGCAGGGTGAATCTAAATACTGCGTGTGTTCCAAAATGTTAGCACTCAGTATTAAGAAAATGAAAAATAATTCAAATGCATATTATAGTAATGGTTCAGCTTGGGTATTTGTCAAACGTAGAAATATTTGGCGCCGTTAATTATGCCATTATAGCAAGTAAAGGTTGGATATTTGCCCGAACGGGACGAGATGATTTATTTCGCGGCGCTAAATAAGCCAATCTGCAAAGGATAATGTATATGAATGTAAGGATAACTGTTTTCACGGCAACCTTACATGAAAACGAGATTATCGGTTATGAGCATGTGTAAATCACCAAATAGTGAAAAGTCGCCCTTAGTAGCAAGATAAAATAGCTGTTCCGTAGTTTTTATCAAAGAAAACACATGAAGCATTGTTTTCTTAGAAATAATTAACTATATGTATACTTAAGTCTCCAAATTATGAAAAATCGCCAAGAATCGCAAATACGCAAGCTGTTCCATAAGTTTTAAACAATTAAAAATATTGTGAAGTAGTTCCAAGGAGCATGCAAGGACCAAGGAATGTGTAGCTCGGTAACATTCTGTCAGATCCAATATTTGGGCTTTTGTCAAGTATACCTTTTTTACGAATAAGCCTCATTAAGGGCCATATGCCTCATACGAAAAGTGAGCGTCGGGCTTTGGCCCTTAGTTATTTAATAAAATTTATTTTAAATATTTGCATCAATATTATATGACACAGTTTTAGCACTGCATTGGATTCTAAAATGCATTTAAATCGGAAATTGAATCTCAATTGAATCTGTTTATTTATGGAATCTTTTTTAAAAATATTTTTTTAAATAAAAGCTTGTTAAAGGGATCACTTAACAAATTTTAAGAACTCTTGTACAGAAAAAATGATTCTAAACCCACCTTAAAAAACATTGATTAAATACTCCTACCATAAATCAAAAGAGATAAACATTAATTTTTGTAGAACGTATATAAAAATGAAAAGCTTAAAGACAGCTTATGTACAGGTATGAACTCTCGCTTTTGGTAATCATGTCATAGATCTCATGTGCTGAAGAAGGCAAAGTTCTGAGAGTGACTTGAACACATCTATTAACATACGGGCTACTTTACACAATAAGTGCCGCTAACAAAAGAAAACGATAATCTTACTTTATGTGTTGAGAATCGATGGAAGAATTTTCAATTCAAAGAAGATACTTCCAATTAGGAGATAAATTTTTAATTTCTAGAGTAAATAGAATAATGCAAAAAGAAAAATAATGTGCCCAATTCCCGTTTCCAAAATTAAATGGAAATTCAGAACTTCTTGACATGAATGGATTTGTCAGCCTGTTACTGCTATTTCTTAGGAGGCGAAGATTCGTTTCTCATTTCTACTTTGCCTATAATCCGTTATCTAGTGAGCCGTTCGATGTCCACGTATGTTTTGCCTAAGTTTTGTTTCAGATCAATTATTGAAATACGTATGCTCAAATCTATCTTCGATTGTTGCCCTCCTGCGCGAGCATTGCAACCATATTCTCCGACTTCGACCGGAAATACAACTTTTGTCACAACTTTTCAACAGAAACTAATTCCAGATCACCTAATTTCTAACTGCAATCATTCCAGTGTGTCTCTCCCCCTCGTTGCTTCTATCAAGCCCCGCCTCTTTCCTTTGGGTTGTCCTATCTAGAAGAGTTTGCAGTCATTAATTCTGATTTATACATTTCTCTGTGGACTGAAAATTAGAGCATACATTTCCTCGTTTAGAATAGGTAATCTTTTAAATTTTGTAGAAGCTTGATATATTTCCAAATTCAGATGTTCATAAAGTTGCAGAATAATTGTCTCTATATTATAGAGACAATTATTAATATATTTTGTTCCTTTGTTGCTGATTTCGCCATTCTACCTGTCATCTACCCATGTGGGTAGTCTGATATACAATTTCTTTTCGTATCTCAAAAGTGCTTTACTGTAGTTAATCAGGGATATTCTAGTTTCAGTCTCTGCAATAAGCTCGTCTAACTGTAGATTTTAAGTAAAATAATTTGACTAAGTATGCTGTAAGAACAGATTTAGCATTAAATACAATACGATTAAAAGCTATTTCAAGGCTTAAAATATTAAATAATTCTGAATTAAACTATTTAATACGGTTAGAAGTTATAGAACGCATCTACTAATAGTTATTTATTTGAAATTATACTACCCTTTGTGGTACTTCAGGTTATAATCAGTTACAACATTACATTAAAATGAAAATACCTTGCGTGTCTCCTTTGTACTAATTGATTTTTTATTGTTTACGCTAAATCTAACTACTCAAATAAAAATGTAAATGTACGCTTACTCATAAGCTCAAACATCCGAAAGTTCTTTTCCGTTCGCTTTTAAATTTTGACGCAACGTTGTATTTGTGTACGAACGCTTTTTCATATGGTACGAACAGCGTGACCCGGCGTTGCCCGTGCAATGAAAGAGAAATGGCTATTGACCTTAAATATAGTTGCAAAGGGAAGGAATGTGAACCCCCCACTGCGTTATAACAAAGGAGATCAATATTCTCGCTGCAACGGAAAAAATGAACACGGCACTTGATAGCGTACAGAGGTTACCGGAATTGAACGTGGCTATGCTGGAATGTGAATCCTCCCGCTGCAATAATAATTAAAAGACATGGGGCTTCCCGTTGCAAAGACAAAAATGAACACTTCACCTGATAGCGCACAGAGGTTACCGGGAATTGAACGTGGCTAGTCTGGAATGTTAATTCTCCCGCTATAACGAAAATAAAATGAACAGGGCACCTGATAGCATAAACAGATTACCGGGTATTGGACGTGGCTAGGCTTCTCTCCTTCTATCTGCCTGTGTTCTAACAGTCATTTATCACTAATACCTACGCAACTTCTAAAACCAAACAGAGTCCAGTCGTCAGTATGAGATTATAAAGGAGAGAAATGTGAATCATCCCGCTGCAATGAAAAAAAAGACATGAGATTTCCCGCTGCAAGGAAAAAAAGAAATAAACAGGGGACTTTAAACAGCACACAGTTTACCTGAAATTAGACGTGGCTAGGCTTCTCTCCTACCTGTTGTGTTCTAATAGTCATTTATCACTAATACCTACGCATCTCATATACTAATTACTTTTTAATTTCAAATGCAACATTAGCTTTACCATGAGTAAAACCGCTTCACAAAAACTCCCTAATACCCAATCTTCGCCTTCTAATTCCATCTTTCTTTCACTCTGCCTGATGTCAGAAGAAAATCCCTCCCCCCCTCCAGCGGGAATCGGATTCCCATTTAAAGCGCACCGGAACGACCTTGAGAGTGAAGAACCAGAGTTTTCCCCCACCTGACTAATCTAGTGCGAAAAATGCCCGAAAACTGGTCAAAACATAAAATAACTAAAAAAACTATGAATCCGATTAATTTCATTTTTTTCGACGTTAGCTTTCTCTTGTCCAATTTAGTCAGTGTGGCAAACTTGGTCAAGATCTGACGAACGGTCTAGACGCCTATAGCAAACAAACATTCAGACAGACTAGATTTTTCTTTTATATATATATATATATATAGATAGATAGATTATACAGATGTGACATCTTTGGCATGTTAAATTGATGCTTTCATTGGTGTTAATTTCACAACAGCGTCTGTGGGAGCAGGATCCGGCATACTCCAATTTTACGTTCATAAGAATATTAGGACAATCGTTTAGGAGACGGGTTTTGCGTTTTTAAAGCTGGACTTAAGGTGTGGTATTGTAACCTATACAAAAAAATGTAAATATTCGTTTGTTCGAAATTTTAAAAATCAAAAATCCTTCCCCAACTGCGTATTATTGTTATTATAATCAATTTGCGTGAGATGTATTACCATTCTAACTTTAAGTTTTCGTTAATCTTACTTCTTAGTTCAATCGCTGGTGAAACTCATCACTTTCTCAGTAATATTATAAATAATACTTGAATCAAATAAAATAATTTTATCGGCATTATCACACTATTCAGTAATGTATTAAAAAAATGATTTTATAGTGGACGAATAACAAACACACTAAAATAAAATAAAATAAAACAAAAAATGCTTCTCAAAGAAACGTATTTATTCTATGCAGATTGAATATGTACAGTTGAAATATAAAATCACAAAATATTGATTTATCATTCATAAAGTAAATCATGATCTTATTGGAATGAAATAATATTATACAATCACTGTCATCGTTTTCTCCTAATGGCTTAAATTTTATTTATATTGATTGTTTGATGTATCATGCCTAAATATAAAAAAATTATCATAATATCTGTTTTATGATTCACTTTTTATTGAAATAACTAAAATATTTTTCTAGAGAACATAGTTATAATGATAATTTACATTTGAGCTAAGTAAACATTAATACACCTAGTGTGATGTACTGTTATACTAATTTCATGTCATATACAATTACATTACTTTAATCAACATAAATTCACTTAAATCCATTAGTTTGAATTTAAAACTGCAAGTATAATGATTTCAAAAATGAGGCCATTTTGACATTTCCAAATCTGTTTCATTTTATGAACTGAGTGAGAAAGAGAAAATGTAATAAACATTTACTTTAAATATTAATAACTGGTATTTCAAAGCATTTTTGCTGTCATAAAAGGGAATTATTAATTCCATATCGTGTCTAATATTTTTATTGTTAGAATTGCATCTTGCTATTAAAAGAATTACGCAGGAAATTTCGAAAGCTCTTTCTGAGAAAATTAATGGTTCAAATCCTTTGGAAAACAAGTAATTTAAAAAGCAGTAATATAATTTCTCGCTTAGTCAGTGTGTAAAAAACTCTTTATAAACTACGTATTAATAAATATTATTACTTATGAGAGACAGTGAATGCTATATTTTAATTTATTTGGAATTAAAATGTTTCATAATGCACATGTGATAGTTGAAATATAAGTTTATTTGATACAGCTAACCATTATTTCATGCAAAAATGAAGTTTTGTAAAATACGTGACAAAAATACTTAAACATTTTTGATTTGATGATTGAACTAACATTGTCCGTTATAATCAATATAACTTTGAGTTTCTTAATGCGGTCTTTACATCACGTACATATAAAATAGCGTAAATAATTCTTGTTCCCCCAGTAACTGCTTTATAAATTAAATCCATACGTTTTTAACATTTCTTATGTGATATTGTACTAGCCGATTTTTAGTTCTATTATTGAATTTTTCAAGATATTGATCTTGAAAAATTCAATAATCACGTTTCTTTGTCAGAGGAAATTAAATTTTAGTCTCTGAAAATTTTTTCACGTGGTACTTTAAAGATCCTTCATGAGTGTTTTAAGTATTTGCAAACATATTTCTATCGATCAAATTTCATAATTATTATTCCGTTTACCGATATGCGCTTATTGAGCAAACAAATCCTATTAACGGCCACATTATGTACCGCCGAGGGAAGAAAGTCAATTTAGCTTTTATTCGGCCTACGTTCGTCGTACAGCTAAGACACATGTACCAGTTGTTTACGAGTAAAGTATTTTTTTTTGTCATACATAAAATTTGTATAAGGAGCCATATTCATATTTAAGTACACACCAGTTTCTTTTTCTAATAGCAACAACTACATTTCACTTCATAGTTCAAAAATGTTGCTCATTTTAATTAAAATTTTAAAAAAATTCTCAAAAGTTTGTGATATTTAATTACTACTTTAACACGAAACTATGTTTTGTTCTTCCACAGTCGCACTACTGATTATTACAGCACTTATAGTGCTTTTTCGTTGATCAAATTTACAAGAATACTAAAGATTGTTTAAAAAGTTCTCATCTTAAAGTGATTACAAACATTTTAGTGACACCTTGGTATTCTGCAGATATATATTCGAGTGGGAAAAAAAATGTTTTATTGAACTCTTCAACGAATACATTTTGATTAATAAACTTCTACAATGAATCAAAAGCGGCCAAATGAATTAAATCAGCACACTTATAATACATATTTGAGCATTACAGCGAACACTTTTTTTTTAATTTCAGTTGTCGAGACACAGAGGGTATTTGAATACGGTTACAAGAAGTAAAAGCAAATAATAATAATAATAATAATTTATCCAGCTAAACTATTTTTAAAAGCAATCATTACGTTATATCGATCAAGGTTAATAATATAAAATTATCTAAACTTCTATTGATATAATACGCTAACGTATGCGGTAAAAAAATCGAGGATATTTCGACGCTGCGAACGGCAACAGCTAAATGTAAACATTAGCATTACAACAATAACACATGCGCAGAAATCCAAGTTAACTGTTCAATGACGTCAAATGAAGCAAGCAGATTTGTTACTGGTTACGTATGTCACGCAGTAGCTAGATTACAAAACAACAATGAACAGCACACGCTAAAATGCAAGATCCTTCGTACCTTTTCCCAGCTTTAAAATTTAGAATTTACAATACTTGGCGCGTTTATCATCTTAACCTATAATGCGTATTAAATAATGCAACCGTACTATAAAACACCAGGCTGCTAACTTTGGCACATTAATCCCACAGCAGCTGAAATTAAGAACCATTTCTGTATTAATTTGTAAAATACGTTATCCAATACAGTATTTTTCTTGCCGAAGGGAATACTATTATTCATCCCCCCAAGAGTATTTTTATAATAATTTTATAAATGGAAATGTCCCTAATTATGTCTTTTCATACATTTTAAAATGTTAGTACTTGGCATTTCCACCATCAGCTTCTATCATGACACCCCCCGAAATTTGTAGCAACCCTAACCTAAATAAATTTTATATCAAACACTATTAAAACAAAGAAACATGATTATCGTCGAAATGATTCCAATGATTTGGCCTACACTCCACTGAGTATAAAGAACAGTGAAGTATGAGGCAGCAAAGCTGGCAGCCTTTTCAGCTAATTTCAATAAATTTACTCATTATAATTTTGAATTGGCCTAGTCTATATATTTTAATGTGATAGAATAATGTTATCCATATCAAAATGTAATTTATCAGTATTATTCTTTCATGGACAGTGGTTGAAATGCATGACATTTCTGTTGAAATACTGATTGAATATTCATCCGAATCAGTGTATGAATTTAATATTTCGAAGCTGTAAGCACGTTATATTCATGTGGCCAACTATATGATTTTTTTTTGCCTAATAAATCAAAATACTTAAATTTATTTCTCCTTCATACTATTATATTTTTTTATTCAAGTGCCTTCATTTAAAAAAAATGTAAGTGAGATTAGCCTCTAGAAAATACAGAAAATCTATTAGAGGTTATTGCATAGGCATTCTACAAAGCGGGCGGAATGCAAGATTCGCCAAGGACTAGAAACGGGGAGTTTTCATTTTACATTATTAGGAACTGCGGAAGAGGAAGATCAAAGTGTCCTTCCTTTGAAGTAAGGCATCCATAGCGTTATTAGACGACTTCGCGAGACAGACAGAAATTCATCACTTCCGACTGACTTCAAAGTACGCACCTAACACTAAAGACGCGTATTCATTAGTGAGTTTGGGAATGATTGATGCCGGAAGATCACCGTATGAAGTCTCTCTCTAAGTATTTTCTTAAAATATCGGGGGAAACGAGAATTAATTTGAGATTGGACTAATTGCACTGGCTGTACTTAACTTCATGGAATTCGATTTAGGTAATGCAAAATGGATTGTGCAGTTCCAAAATATTTCTAGTATTTGTTAAATATACGGGCTTTATGTAGGTATTCCTCCCCCCCCCCCAAAAAAAAAGATACTATTAAAAAAAAAAAAAAAAGTATTTTTTAAAGTTAGTCCCCCATGACTGCAATGCGACGTTTAGGTGTGTCACATCTTTATGACGTACTAGTTTTTGAATATACGAGTATTACTTAACGTGCCCATTCCCGTTCCCGCGAAAAAAAATTTATTGATGTAAATGAAATGTACTTATATTTGCGCTGTTCAACAAAAAGGAACATTCATGTGACAGTATCACACTTTGATGTACCCACAACCTATCACGATGGTTCATGTCAAAATGTGACATTTAGAGGAGACAAAAATTGAAATATATGGTGATATTTTTCGTTACGAGTGAAAAATCATGGTTTTTTTTTGCTATCTTACGAGTACATCTGATTGAAGTGCTGTGAAATTTTCATGACTTTCAAATAGCAAGAGATCTTCGACGACATTAACGAATCAAACCAACCAAATCTGGATCACACGCACACATATCTACTTATACATATGTACAGGGTGTCCCAAAATGGTGGTTACGGGCTTTAATTCTTTAACTATTAGAAATAAGTGGGTAGTGTAAACTGTTTTTTTAATTTTCATACGACCCTTGTACAAAAATCTTCATTTAGAAAGTTTTTATTTTCCATCCAAAAGACCAATTTAAAAAACCGCAGAATCGTATCTCTAAAACTAACTGAATTGTGATGCAGAAAAAAATTGGAGTGATACTATTTTTCCGGACATTTTATCACATAAAAGGCTATTTTCTCGATGGCCTTACCTTACCTTACATTGCAAGGTAAGGTAAATATTGTAAGGTAAGGATGTATATAATTTTTTTCGCCTAAATGCATTTTTAAAAAATTAGTATTCGTGAAATGAATGTAGAATTAAAAACATAAAAATCAATCTATTTCACAATTCTTATACCTTACAATGAAATATGTAAATTTCGCAATTAATTTGACAAGTTTTATTTGTGTGTGAAGTTGTCATTTTTATTCTAAAATAAACATTGTATTACCATTTTTTAAACTATAAATAAACATAGAGAAAAATCTATACCCGGATATCTACACACAATTTCGCGGAACAAAATCTTAAAAAATAAAAATTATAAAGTGGCATCTTCCGCATGTCTCGCAGCAGAAGCCAGCATTCCTCGTACACGCCTAGGCCCCCAATGCAGTCAATCGGCTTTAAACCACAAACATCCACTTCCTTACTTTCAAAACAGTTGCCTCGAGTATTTTCCTCTTCACGAGAAACTTTCAATTCATAGTATAATGTCGAGAAATGTCGACAATCTGCCCTGTCTACATTACCCACTGAAATCTAAAGATCGCAACAAAAGTACTCTTTACAATAGCATATCTCTAAAAACGTAAAAACTACCCGGATGAAAACATTAGCTTATATTTTTTGCTGTATCATAAAATGTCTAATTATTTAAGTAATTGCAATCAATATAATTTATATTCTTGCAATAAATGATAATACATTCGTAATGATGTAATATTTAAAGTTTAATTTCACATTTAAAAAAGTATGTCACGAAACGCTTGATTTACTTGAAAGTGTATCGTGAAAATTTCGAAGTCCCATTCCGAAAATACTTCACCTTGACTTCAATCTTTAGCAACTCACAGACTGGTAATATGCGATCTAGTGGTGAGGAGTAGCAGTTCTGTGATCTATTGGTTGGGGATTCTGTCCCAGCGAGTGCAAGTAATTTGTAATGATAGATATAATTCCCATGTTCGGTGCTGAAAAATGTTTTTAACTCATTATTAATAAATAAAAGCACCTGCTAATCGTTATTTCTTATTTTTTAGCATATTAAATAAATTATTATTGTGAATAGAGATATTTATATATACTTAATGATAATATGTTCCTTAATGGATCAATTAATATTTTCTCCTTTAGGGAGAAAAATATTTACTCCATATTAATATTTTGTTTACTACCAAGCTAAAAAATATAAGATGCAATTTAATTACAATCTTTATTTAAAATTGTGATTCTTAAAAAAAAAATAACGTGAAGAACAAAAAAGTGAAAATTACGTTATGGAAAGGTAATACTAAGGGCAATAATTAACGTATTTTTTACTCGGAAAGTGGCGGTCATTTTAACGTTTATACTACGACCCGGAGAAATATTAACTTGACGAATGTTCGTCGAAAGGCCAGGGCGAAAAGACGGTATTTTGCAGTTTATTTAACGTTTGTCTGCGACTTCGGATTTAGTCTCTCCAAGTAAATACAGCTATCTTTAGATCACGAACACAACATTTTGAGCTATGCAGACTTTTATATATAAAGGATGGTTTCAGAACATTTTAGCATGCATTTACGTTTGACTAGATAGTTTTCTATGAATATATTTCATGATGGCTTGGGTAATTCAGAATATGATTAAATAAAATACAGAAACTGCATTTAATACTTGTAAGACGGTTTAAGAAATTGGTCTCACACAAATAAAATACATTATTGCAAGAAGAAACGGATAATTGCAACATTTTTAATGTTCTCTCTTCAAACGTTTCCTAAATGCACTATTAGTGATAAATGCTTCAATGAACAAGTACGTAGCAGGAATTTATCTAACTGATGAATGATGCTTTACCTCTGAACTCAAAGCAATTTATATACAGCCGAACGAAACAATTTCGTTTATGAATGATGATTAAAACCGTAAATAGCCATCATTTTTAAAAGGTATTTGAAAGCAGAAATAGCACTGACGATTATTTAATCAGTTAGTACAGCGTAAATATATCTGGGAACTTAACAAAGTTATTTCCTGTAAAGGATGATAAGAGTTATTCGATTTGCAGCTTTAGGCTTAATTTTTCCGGGCTTTCTGTTTATAATTGCTTAGTTTTGTTTCACCAACGTTATTTGTGTAAGAGATGAAAGGCAGAAATATTTTTAAAAGCTGCTTTACATTACTTCTATGTAACTTCTAATTTCTTGTACTACTTCTAACTCCAATTTCGTCTCCAATTCTCACCAACTTCGTGAAGAGTTTTTTTTAGCAAACATAAAAAATATCAGTCTCATAAGTGAGTCATAAATCTATCAAAAGTTTATAAATTTAATGTTTCAAGATACGAAAGTATACAAATGCATAAGATACGAATGTTCAAGATACGAAATTCTTACAGTATATGAAAGCTCTTTAAATAAATATACAGGGTGTCCCATAATCATTGGGGCAAACTTTAAGGGGAGGTAAGGCACATAATAAGGAATGGGAATCACATAGCAATAAGTGGGTCAAAAACATTGTTTTCCCTTCTCTGTTAATAATCACTTTGGAAAAAGAGTTGCAGTGTTTGCCTAATTTCATAATCAAGTTTCATGAACAGGGGACTTGTCTCCAAAAGGTCCGTCAATGGAATGAAATAAAATTTTGAAGGTATGAGTCTACCTTCGGGGAACTTAAAAAAATAAAATTTTAATGAAAAATCCGTGCATTTAATTAAAATGGGGTATAAAAATAAAACTGTAATGTAGGTTTAATGAAGTTTGAAACAAAGTTAGAAACACTGGCAAATTTAAGTGAAATTTTAGTAAAAAATTGCATTTAAGCCAGATTTCCTCAAAGCAATTCCAATAAATAGGTTTTAATAATAATTATAAAGTAGTAAACTAACATATTTATCTGTGTTTTGAACCAAAAGGTTTTCATAATTATGAAAATATTTCAATTTTCATATGAAAAAAAAAGAAAAAAACACATATTCTAAAAAAGAAAAAGAAAAAAACACATATTCTAAAAAAAAAAAAGAAAAAAACCACATTTCTTAAAGACAAAATGCTCATGAAATCAATAAATAAATACCAAAATATTACATTCTGCTTCACAACTTAGCTTGAACAAATTTCAAATCAATATCTTAAACACGTTATGCGATATATTTACCTTACAGAAAAATTGTGAAAAACACACTTCTTCGGAAAACGCGTTACCAGTTTTTTTTACTGTACAAAATACTATCGTCTTCTAGTTCATTATTTCTTGTATAACTTATTTTCTTGTTTTCGTCAAAACAAAAGTGAATTTTTCTTTTTTAAATCCTAATAATGCGATGCATAAAACAAGCAAATTAAACAAAAGCGACAAATTTTTACAAAACAGTGATTTCTGGGTAGTCTCACGCCCCTTAAACTATTAATTTTAGTCACGTGTTGTCAGTGAAAGATACATTAGCTTTGGACGAAGAATTGGCCGGAAAAGTCACTATTATTTCGGCACTGCTTCCAAAGAGATTACTAAAGGCTAAATAAAGACGTCGTTTTCCGATTCCGCATTGCTGTGCGATTCTAAATCCATATTACCAATCCCCCTCAACCGTTATACCCCATTTACATTCAAGCATTACCACTTCTGTTCTCGCTGCTACTTTTTATTTTTCCAGGAAATATTTTTGAGGCAGCTCCAAAAGAAGTGAAGGTTTTTCATTCTGCTGTACTGTCCTTCTCCTGCAATACTCTGCTGTATTTCCCTTCTCACTGACTTCGAAATTCCTTCAGGAGGGAACCCTGGCAAGATGAAGGGCAGCAAGAAAGGTTATGGCATGAGCAAAAAAACATGAGCTATTTCCATTTTTGTTACTTTCATTTCTCCTGCTCATTGACTCGGAAGTGGACTGAGTGTAAACGCGGCATTAGTTTGTCCCGATAATTATGGGACACCCTATATTTAATGCAAACATTAAATATTGTATATGCTCAATACATTTAAGATATGAGACTTTTTTGGTTTGTGAGAGAGAATTTATCGGGATCTGTGTGACTCTATTTTTAGGTCTCCATATCAATTGTTCCTAGGAACATCTTTATTTCGAAGAAAAATGTTACATTACGATATTTGGACAAGCACATTCGATCATGGGCTAACGGCATTCGAACCAGAGACCAAACAATTCGCGTAGCGAGTGGCAGTGACTGATGTACTAAAGGAAGACATTTTCGACCCCACAGACTGCAGTTTCAACCCACATTACCATGTAACTGTAAACAGTCTTAACTTCCTCTACAACTCCTTAGATGATTTTCATAACAGTTCTGAATTACCCTGTATATAAATATATAATTAAATATATCTGTATTATATGTATCTACATAGAGAGAGAAAGAGTAAGATAAGTAGATAGACATATGCATGCCTAGTGATTCCAATTGAATTATATCGATGTTTTAATAAACACGGTAGAATTAAGTACAATTATACTTCTATTTATAAAAAACAATTTTACATTTGTGAATTTTATTCACTTCAATGAATTTCTAAACAAAAACAAGATATTTTGAAGCATCCGGGTAAAAAATAGCTTTATTAACTAAAGACATAACCAAATAAAAACATGGAGCAGCACCCGGGTGGAAAATTTCCCTGGGATAAAAAATCACTAGAGATTTGCAAAGCATGTTACATTTCTGAGATTTTCTTTTAGCCAAGCATGGAAAGCTTTGCGCATTTTTCATAAGAAGATGTAGTTCGATTCGGAAACAAAAAATTCAGATGTGCATTTCAAATCATAAATGGCACGAAAATTGGCGAATCACAGCACTTAAAACTGCAGTTTCCTTCACTTCAGTACGTTCCGGAGATGCAGTGATAACATTTTGAGAACGAATAAGAATGCGAGTTTCCTAGGGGAAAATTATCTTTTAGTTAAAAAAAAAAACTTCTGTTTCTGAGAGATGCGATATTTGCAGCAAATATTATAGTATATTTTAAATATTATAGTACCAATTATGCAGTTTTGTATATACTATAAAATTCTTAGTGCATAATTAAAGCAAATGAAAATATGAGCATGAAATAAAAGAATCACACATAAATGTAATGTAAATTGTAAGAAGTAGCAAGACATCCATTTTCTGCTTTGTTTTTTTCTGGCCATCATATGATTTTTAGGAATGTACGTACATATTAGCGAATACAGATAGAAATATTTGCACTATAGAAGCTATTCGACTGCCTTTCTATTCTTCGCCACTTTTGTAGTTAATATGGGGTGTGCGAACAAGTATTCACAGTTTGAAACGACTTTCACAAAATCTCAAAATGATTAATTTGTTCATTTCATTCGCTTTAGTCGTTATTACTTGATGCGCGAACAAAAATTTGCGAAGTTTGAAACGAATTTCGCAAAATCTCAAACTCTAATAGAAAAAAAAAATTAACGTCTGTAGTTTAAGTTGAGTAACCAGCAATCATGCCATTGATTTTTTTCTCATATCTTCTAGGGGAGACTGGGGATATTTGATCCTCACTTTAGTTAATCCTTTTTTTCTCTGCTGTAAATTGGCAGTTTTCAGAAATTTTTTAACTGAACAATGGCACTTTTTTCCTGCAACAAATTCTATATTTTTTTATTTGAAAATAAACAGATAATTTTAGTAAAATATTTTTTTTGATATTTTCATAAAGGGATCATGTAACCTTACACCAAGGGATACATAATCCCTTTGCAAGACATACTTAATCCCACTCAGAAATTCAGCTAATCATAAGTAAGTAATTTACCTGAATATTTCAGTATACTAAATAATATTTCTAAGAAATAATAATAGGTATGATAAAAATATGAACATGAAAAAAAAAAAAAAATCTGTTAAATTCAACTCTGCAATTTGTAATGCAAGTTTTGTAAATGCCTTTTGATGTTTTTGATCAACTTTTTGCCTATGATACAGTTGGTCGTGATATATTTTATGAATAAACTAATTTTTTTAACTTATGATTAGTAAGAAATGTACGCTGTTTTATTAATATTTATTAATTTAATGAATCTAAAAATACCACATTAGTAGATACACAAATTAAATCATTTACTTCTTTGTTTTCAATAGAGTCTGACGCAATAGATTTGTGATAAAGAATGCAGATTTCTTTTATGGAATAAAAGAGATGCAGCAAAAGAAAGTAATGGTTAAGTAGAAACGAGCAAAACTGTACCGACGAGCCCGATATAAGAAAAACGAGGAACTCTAAATGGTGACAGAACTTCAAACAGCCCCATGAAAAGCAGCTTTCACGAATGAAGTCTGCCAGAGTGTTATGTAACTAGAGGAGACAATCTACATACTCTAGACCAGCATCGAATTATGCGTTTTAGAATAAATTTGCTTGTGCAACCAATGAAATGACGTGCTGCTCAACTATCATCTATGATCCCATCCGAGTACCTGATTGTCCAACATAAAAATTGCTATTGTTTTGCTGAATATTTTCTGCCTAGCGCGTACACCGTCTTCTCACTTTTAAATTATAACAATGATTAAAATCAATGTCCCGCAGTGGTCTGGGCGCTAAACTCCATTCCCATAAGAACACTGCAAGTGTGAGGGGGACTTCCCCCTCTTGGCTCGTCCGCTCTGGAACCGTGTACGCTAATGGGAGCTGGTGCACGTAAAATCCGACGTGGCTCCAAAGTCCTCCAAGTTGTTAAACGATACCTCTGGAGGTGCCGATTTCAGGTGGTGGTTGGTCCCTCATCTGGAATCGGTTCAAAATTAGGGACCAACAACTAGAACTCCAACCCCCTTGGGGGCACTGGCACCCCTATTTCCATGGTCTATCCATGGACACGTCAACAACAACAACATTAAAATCAATTATGTGCATTTGCACAGAAAAAGGAACAAAGTGGAGAAAGCTAGATCATTGCTAGCTTGTGTACCGTTAAAAGCTGCTAACTTTGAATAAAGTTGGTTTAATGCTAATCACGTGGGTGAGTTTTTACCATTTGTATACACTTTTTTCTAAACTTAGGTAAGCAGCTCCAGTAAGTTAGAAGCCGTGCATTCCCAAGGTACTTAATTTACAATTACTGGAGGGCTAGCCTACAGGCAATTTAGTCTTGTTATAGCGAAACGACTGCTACATTTCAAGTGCAATTATGTGCATAACCATTAATCCTTTTCTCTATCTTAGTAGACTTTAGTGTTTTTGCTGCTCATGTACACAGCGGGCAGGTACATGGGAGCAGCCTCCATATTCCATAAATGCCTTTTTATGGAATCTTTAGAAAATTCTTATCTGTCAGAATCTTCCTATCTTTAGTATTTATCATGTTTTAGTCTTTGAGACAGCAGTGGTTGGTAGTATGGTAGGAGATGCCATTCGAGTTCAGTTTTTCGACATGGCTTTCGGGTATGATTTTCTGCTTAGGCTCTATCATGGAACAGTCATCCTTTTTTGCTCGCATCAAGTTTTGCTATGTTCTTAAGCCAGCAGGTGCACAGGATTTTATTGACCAAAAAGAAAAAAAAAATGTTGTATTCACCACTATAAAATATTTCGAGGACTTGTAGAAAATATATATTAAGCTATAGTATAACAGATTAAGACGATTCTGCTTTCATTAGTATGTATGTACTGGATTCCTTGTTGTAAAGCAAAATTTTACATTTAAATGAATTGAAAACTGATGCAAACACATTAAATTCAAAGACTAAAATGTTTCATAAATTGGGGTAGCAACAAATACATTGGCACCCTTGTTTCGAACTTAAACATAAAAATGGTGATAACGGTATTTATTTAAATGAATGGGCAATATTTAAAAGTAAGTGCATCAAAAGTATATGTCAGCTTGTTAGCAAGGAAGGTACAAAACACGAATTGAAACATTTTTTAAAATAAAATTGTATTATAATTAATGCGACTGTTAGCAAAAAAATCTATTTTCAGTTATTAATTTAAAAAATATTAATAACGTTGACCACAAAAGAAAAAAGTAAAAAAATAAATAAATGATAAAAATAAAATAAAATTACATTTTTGTCTTCTTAACAAAAAAATCAAAGTAAGACATTTTTTTTTTCCTTTTCAAAAGCATTTTTCAATTTTTTTATGAAACTTTACTCATTAAAAAAAGAGGTTTTCGCCGATTTTAATTGTATTAATTTTGATTCATCTTCAGCAGTTCTTTTCGTTGATTTTTTTCCCCTTCTATATTCGTTAATTAATGACCAGATAGAAATAAGACAAATTAATGTGAAAAAAGGAAGAAATAAGAAATGTTTTCATCAACTAATGTTTCATATTGAATGTTTTTATCACTGATTAATTGTACATTTTAATTATGATATAAATAGCTTAAAAAACTGTCTGTGTGTCTGTATTTATTAAACTTTTTTTCCCTAATTACCTATAAAGTGAAATTATTTACTGATTTTAGTATATAAATTATTAGCAGAAAAGTATTTAGCATATAACAGCAAATACGGTTTTTTTTCCTGTCATTGTGCAGATTGATATGAAAACAGGGAATGTTTTGTTTGCTCAGATCTGACACATCGTTTTCCATTATTTAAACTAAAGCTCAGCATTTAAAATCTAGTTCTTTTTAAAAGAAAATTTCACAATGTGCCTATATTCTGTTAGAGGCAAATTTTCCATGAAGAATCACTGCAACAACATATTTCTAATATTATGATAAATTTTCATTTACTTGTACACATTTTACTTGTTTCAAAATTTCAGATATTCATATAAAGTTTTGTACCAAAGTGTTTCCAAAAATTGATTCTCACTGCAACTGAAATTTATGTTTCGAGAAAAAATAACTTAGCTATTAAAATATCTTTTAAAAATTGATAACAGTTACTATCTAAAAGAATGGTTAAGAAAATATTTATCAATTATTTATAAAATTAAAATAGCAATTTGTGTGTTTTTTACAATTTCTGTGTCTGTTTAAAAACACAGCACGAAATTATGCGCTAACAAAAGTGGGTTATAAATTTAAAATTTAAAAAAATCTGAATGGGTAATGCCATGTAAAACCAAACAATAAGAAAACTATATTTCACATCGTGTTTTAGATTCTAATTATTCTTGCATTCTTTTGCAGTTATCTTTAAGATGAAAACTGTGAAGATTCACATTTTTTCTACAATTCGTTCTAAAGTTATTAATTTTTGAATTTCGGAAAAACTCGGAATTTTTGCATCGTATAGTAATTTTAAGATGATATAATTCAAGAACTGTTTGACTGAGAGAGTTGAAATTTGTTTAATTTTGTTCAATGTTTTTAGCACTTTAATAAAATATATAAAAACATAATATAATGATAATTTTATTCATGTAAATGTTTGAAATTAAATTTAAAAAATGAATTTTAATATTTTAAATCGGATGCCTTAACTATTTCGATAAATGATATGTTGTTTAACTATTTTTTATTAATATGTATGCAAAACTTGAAGTCGGATTTTCTGACACCAATAGTAAGAACTGTACCTATATGCAAATTTATTTTTCGGGAAGGGAGGGATTTTATTAATGTTGTATAAAAAATAGCCTATTTGAAGTGTTTTGCTGTATTAATAATATTCACATTTTCTTCTTTCTAGGTAGCCGGTATTCATACATTATCGATGAAAATTGATAAAAAAATGAATGACAGAGGTCGTCATTCAGGTAATTCATTTTATGATATTAAAAAGCTGATTATTGCTATTTTTTATGGTCAAAAATTTATTGTTAGAACATATTAGGATCGGAATTATTTTTGAGACTTTTGAAATATTAAATTACTTTTACTGTGTGTTAATCTTCTATTTAAAAATTAAAAATAATACTGCACAGGTATTCAGGCGTAATATATCCAATCTTTAGAGAATAAATGCATGAAAATTGCGAGAAATACATGCAAATTTATCTTCTAATTTTAGATTATTTGTATTTTTCTTTACATTACATATGTTTGTACAATTCTCTTTTTTATGTAACTCCTTTTTATGTATTCTTAACAAAAAAATCAAAGTAAGACATTTTTTTTTCCTTTTCAAAAGCATTTTTCAATTTTTTATGAAACTTTACTCATTAAAAAAAGAGGTTTTCGCCGATTTTAATTGTATGTAACTTCAAGCTAATCTTCTTATGTCTTCTAATCTTCTTATCTCTCTTATGTAACTTCAAGCTAAAATATTTTGCGAAAAATAACAGGAATATTCATAGAACAAATGTGATTGAAACTAATAATTGATAATAAAGAATTTGGTTGTTCTCAAAATGTATGTCTCTTTTGCATATATATTCTTTTTTATTATGAAGATACAACTTCAAGCTAAAATATTTTGCGAAAAATAACAGGAATATTCATAGAACAAATGTGATTGAAACTAATAATTGATAATAAAGAATTTGGTTGTTCTCAAAATGTATGTCTCTTTTGCATATATATTCTTTTTTATTATGAAGATACAACTTCAGACTTAAAATATTTTACTGAAAATAAACTGAATATTTAAAAACAAATTTTATTAAAAATTATCAATTTACAAGAAAGAATTGTGTTTCTGTCAAAATTTATATTTCATTTGCATTTTTATTCTGGATTTACTTTTACGCAATATCAATAATTTAAAGAATATAACTTCCTGTTTCCTGATAGAAACTCGTATTGATATAAAAAGGTATATATTTTTAAAAAATATAATAAACAAACTCGTCAAAGTTTCTCAAGTCATAATATGTTTTAAATTCCAGAAATAATGTATGGGACTTTTAAACCCTTCATAAAGAACACACCTATCTCCAGCATATTTTGTTTTAGAAAATAAACAGCGCAACGGTTTTTCCCTTTTAGTCTAAAGCATATTTTATCAGGATGCTGACGAAAATTTCTAAATTTTCCGTCCAAGGAATATAAATTGAGTTGCCATGTTCATAACACGTAAAGTTAAAGGTTTCCCTAAAACTTTAAAATTTGGAATTTGCATAAATAATGCCCCATTGTGCAATACGCTTGAACTCTCTTGAAACTCGCTTCCACAAACATTTAAAATATTTATTCAGGAGATATTTTAAGGAATATTGGGGCATAATTCAGAAATATTCGTTATTAAATGACGAATAATCCCTCGTGAACTTTTAACTAAGACAACTTATAGGCGATGATAGGCTGAATAAATCAACATTATTTTCTGTCTAATATCCTGGTAAAATTTCATCAGATTTAAAATATAATGAAAATTGAAACTGAAAAGATTATTTTAAAAATTGATTTTGATAAAGCTTATTAAAATATAAATTACATTTTGGTTAATTTGGGTGAACTTAGATAATTATAATTTATAAAGTACATGTAACAACAAAAGTAAAGGGGTTCAGTCTACCACAGAAATACATGAATATCACTTATGATAGATACAAGTGAAAAGAGTCTTAATTAAAGTTTTCTTAGAATAGTTAAATTGTTCTGCTAACACACTTCATACATGATTTTTTTCCCTTTAAAATTACTTTCCTTTAAAGATGCCCTCAATTGTAAAAGGAAATATCTCATTTGTATGAACTACAAAATTAAAATATATCATTAAATATTCCGTGTAACAGGTTGTGCAAAGCATACACATACATTTTTATATTTTAAAGAGAATAAAAGTTAAATATCTTCTTTTGAATTTGAAATCCGAGCTTCCCTTGGAACAATTTGGAATCATAATTTTCCGAGAAAAAGTATTTTGCAAAATATTACTTAATGAAGAAGTCTCTATTAAAACACTTTTAAGGTTCGTTTTATGCAAAGTAATGGCACAACAGAAAATTATTTATACCTTCAAGCATTATCTTTGGTAAGGAAAAGGGATTTAAGTTTTTTGTCTTTTAACCAGTTAATTGTTACGTTTACTTTGTCCTGTAAAAATAATAATTGTATAAACAAATAATTCAGCAATTTATATGAACTTTGGCTAAACTATTTTCATATATTTTTATGCAATAATGGAAACAAATCTGTGAGAATATTTACTTTGAACTTAACTGGTTAAGATATTTTTTCATTGCTAAATGGTATTTCAGAAATGAAAAATCATTTCATTGAATAACCGAAATGAAAAATAATTTCGTAGCTGTATATTCAGATGAGTTAATTTTTTCAACATCAATTTGAATCATATATTTAGACTGACATGTTTTTCTGAAATTATATTCTATTTTGATGGATAATTAAAGCTTTTCAGAACATACCTATATTCCCGAACTCTTACTTGCAATAAAAACTGTCGTAATTTACTGCAGTTGCAACCATTTCATATGGTACCTCGGGACGCACAGGTAATATAGTGACTAGCGAACTATTCTATCCCATCGATGGTCCTGGTCCGATTCCCGAGATGAATGTTAAATTTATTCTCCCCTTCGTAGGGGAAACGTTGGACGCCTACTAGGTCCCCCCAAAAATTGCAAATAGTATTACAGGTAGTAAAATTGCAAATACTTCGGGCGCCGTTGTAGTGGTGAATGAAATTGAGAATAGTGAGTGAAGTAAAGTATACTTCACTCACTATTCTCACTATTCACTCATATTCATTTTACTATTGAGATTAGTAAAATGAGTTCAAGTTACCAACCTTGTAAATATTATTTATTTTATTGTAATTTGGCTGTTTAAAATCTCGAAAATTTTTTATTTTCAGGGACATTGTGCAGCATCTGAGAAACTTGAACACCGACCTTTAATTTTTCAAGCCTAAGGAATAGAAATATATACGGTCCTCCCCCGATTATTTTGTCAGAACAATGTTTATTATATTACTAAAATATACAACACATTTTATTTTTGTTGATTTTTATTTTCTATTTTTGTATTAAATAGATTTCTAAGATAAGCAAATGCATATCTTCTGCTGTAAGGCCGACAATATTCATAGTTACATATATTTTCAAAGACTACAAAAATTAGTTTATACTCATTTATAAATTAATTTTATTTGGAACTGTACATATTTAAGGAGTTTTTTGAAGTAAAGTTGTAGAAAATAATCATATAAACAACAATAATGTGTCAGCATAAGCATCAGTTTTCGAGTGATGGAAATATATTTAGAATTACTCTACTTTAATGTGACAAAATCATTGGAGGTGCGTTAGCTAATTTTTATTATACTTATTATAATGTGATATTCCATTAAGTCACTTTAAGAGGGTTTCGTTCATCCTCAATTCAACATTTATGCTAACAATGAGTACTTAATGCAGAAATATTTATGCTAAAAAGTCGAGAATTTTATGTATTACATTTATTTATCCAGTTATGAAATCATGTACTCAATGCTTTGCAGTAATTTTATCTTCATAATAATAAATGCCTATATATGATACTAGACCAAAACTAACAATTATTACATTTTCATTAAGAGTGAAATTGCTTTAAACCAAAAATGATCTCCACCATCAGTGTGTATTAATTAAAAGCGAATGGTTTATTTATTTTCCTACAGCGTAACACGTTCAATTTAAAGCAAGTTTATTCACTCGTGAATTCTGGATAATTAAACGAAAAACCTGAGAAACTTTAATCTGTTTAATTTGGCTGACCAAGAAATCTTATCACATTTCCCGTTGCTTCATATTAGTATTTCTGTGATTAATATCTTTAATTACAGATAAGAGTTTTAAATATGATGTTATTAAATTAAAACAAACACACGTGTTTATTTCATGAAAAATTTGCTTCTGACGGAAAAATATTTTTAATTTTATTTCCATCGAAAATATGCATTCCATTATCAGCTTTAGTTCAGGCATTCGTTATTAATTTTGAACGAAAATTTAAGTCAATAATTTACGCAACCTATTTTAAATTAACGTATGAACCATTTTATTTACTGAGGTGATTGTGATTTTTTTATTACTAGGTTCATGAAGGGATTCTCGTTTGTTCAGCCTACTATTTATTTCCTAATAATTATCTAAGTATACGGATTGAGAGAAAACAAAATGTACTATAAAATTATGGCAAAATAGTATGTTTCTTCAATGCCAACTTAAAAGTGTTTAATCATTATGCTAATAATTTCACTGAGGTATAAAATGTAAAAAAAAATTATTATTTAATTGCACAAATTCAGTAGAGAGTTTATATGACAATATATCGGCAAAATTTCCCCATATTTTCATTGAAATCGGTTATATGACCAGTTTTTCAATCGAAATAAACTGCATTTCAATTTATTGCTGCTTACTTAATGTGTATGACACGAGAATTTAACCCTTAAATGCATAGATTTGTATATATGCTATGCATCGTATTTTTCAATACGGGATTGGAGTAGAAGCAAAATTTCTTTTTTCTATATCACATACAAAATATAGTTTTAATAATAAATAATTCTTATCGTGAATAAAAAAGTTTCACATACTTCTTTTAGACTGCAAGTTAAAAAAAAATCAATTAATTATTCACAAAACTGATGTAGGAAATATAGCTTATACTCGTGACTAAAGAACGAGGTCTTTAAAATTCGTGCATTTAAGGATTATATCAATAATTCAAGATAATTTCAATTCTTTGATAAACCTCCCTGATAAATGAAATTAATGCTAGATATTTAAGTTAAGGTTCTTTAAAAAACATAACTGAGTATGTATAAATTGTGATTTAAATTATTCTTTTTTTTTATTTTTAGCTTATGCAATCACTGATGGATTTCACAAAACAATTAATGCTTCTGTAATATGTGGAAGCTGCTCGCATTGGTAACTGTTTATACATATTAATTATCTTTCTAAAGTTCTATGGATTCTTATAATAAAATTTTGTGAAAATCTTGTGATCGCACTTTTATAATATAAAAAATGAATATTATTTACTTTAAAAACATTACTAACATGATTTATAAAATCAAGACAAAGAAATTTCATTTTTCTAATCTAATAATTTTCTAATTTCTGGTTATTATAACTCAACACAGCATTCCACCTCCAGCGTTTAATCTATGAATTTGCCAATTGGGGATAAAGTATAAAAATAAGATTTCTTACAAAATTGAATAGATATATTATATTCAATTTTTTTACGTAGTAGATATGATTTTATTTCATGTGTTCAGTAGTTCATGTTGCAACGGCAAAGCGCAATTTTAGAAGATACAATTTACAATATTTATGAAATTACTTTACATTAAGAGTAATTTTTCCTTGTAAAATTTTTTTAACGATTCTTTAGTGTGAATAACTACGGAAATAAGAATTTTGAAGAAAATGTTTTAAAATAATTCAAAAGATTTCGCTAATATCAGTTAATCAATATTTTAGTAAGTCAAATAATTTCTTATTTTCGTTGATCAGAAAGCCATTAATTTTGCACTAATATTTCATATGTAATATTAAGTTTTTTATCCACATATAAAAATTTAATTACATTTATAAACTTAATTCTGGTAAGAGATGTATCGCTGGAAACAGTCGAAAAATTAAGTGAGCTTAATTATTCGATTTAAGCAAGCTTAATTATTCTAACTTTGCTGATACTAGATACTCCTTTTCCTTTTATTTTCAAATGTGACATGGTGAGACATTTTTATTTTATTCACGAATGATACCAAAGTGTATTACTTAATAAGCGATGCTTATTTAAAAATGAGCGTTTATGTTTGGAAAATGTGTATGCAAGCTGCATTTCCCTTGTATAAAATTCCCAAATCACTATGGTTTATTGAATTTATGTTTCTATTACAAAAACAATAATTAGTTGAATTAATGTATAGATTGATATTGAAAAAACTGCAACTAATAATTTGAATTCAAATAAACATTTAAGTAAGTTTACTATCCAATTAAAACGTATGTTTATTTGTGTAATTAAAGCATAGTGTCTGTGATTACTATATATTTACTTGTTAACTAATGCGCTATTTTACTAAATCACTAGGCAAAATTTAAAATGCACACAAATGTTCCACTTAGTCTTTTCCATTCCTCGTGAAAGCAGAAATCACATCGCGTATTGCTGAGAAAATCACCCACATTACTATCCATTTCGGCATGGATGAATTCTCATTCAATTAAAAAGACGAAAACTTAAAACCCCAGATCTAAGGTATGAGGCAATTTTCTCTCTATGGGTGAACAACTTGTTCATGGATATTAATGAGAATTCCCTTTCCACGAAGCACGGGGGAGTGGTTAATTGTGCATACATGATGATTCGTGTCAAATACGTTCCAGGGAAAATTTCAGCATTTAAATCCTTTTGAAGGTATTTTGAAGTTTCGACTTGAGTTTAAGAGGATATCTTATTTCATTTTCAGGTAATTGGTTGTTTGAGTTCGAGAAACGAGTCATTTAGTTTCTTGAAATCTTAGCTGATTGGAGAAAATATACGAATATTTTAGTTCAAAATTGTGATGTAACTACTAATTCTTATTTTTATTTTTTAAGAAAATATCTGGACTTGAAAACAACGTAAATTTATTTTTTATTGGGGAAAATTGTATTCATACGGAATAAAAACTTAAACATATAAATCCATAAAAAAAACCAAATTAAGAAATCACTTTATTTTGAAATTGAACAGTATCAAGTTTCATTCTAATTCACCTACTTTTAAAATTATTTAAGACAAAAAATGATAATTGTAAAATTTCAAAGAAATGTAGAGGAATTAAAATTATGTATATATAAAGGGTTTTCCAATATGGATGATACCATTTTAAATGGCTAGAATGGTAACCCTGCGGATTCTTTTTTGGCGTTTCTTGTCTCATTTGTGTTTAGTATGACATGCCATTTAATCATTTAAAGATACACGCTTGAACAACGTTCCGAAATGATTAAATTGGTTTTATCAAAATCAGTGTTCATATTTGAATACTGAGAGAAACTTGAGAAGAATTCAAGGACGACATTATTCAGTTCTTGTGATTTCTTTCTTTGGGGATATGTTAAGTCACAAGTTTATGCTGATAATCCAATTACAATTGAGTAATTTAAAATCAACATTGAAAGTGTTATTCTTGAAATAACAATAAAATTATGGGAAAGAGTGATGGAAAATTGGTCTGACGGAATGAGATATGTACATAGAAGTCGTGGTGCTCACATAAACGATATTATTTTTCATACTTAATGGCATAATGTAAGTTTCCAAATTAAAAAAAAAGTCTCACTGAATAATTTATGTGTTTTTATAATTTTTAAATTGTATCGCTCTTAATGGAAAACCATTTATATAGTGTATCCGTTGCAATCCGTAAAATTACTTTTAGAATTTTAAGAAATTTTAGCCAAATATACCTAAAAGGTACTTTTACATTAATGTCTTCATGTAAGTAGATTTTTTTCTGATTTTTAATAAAATTGATAAACTTCGCATATACTATTTTCACATTAATATTCAGACTTTTCCTCCCCCGTCCGCCCCTTCCTCTAAATGAATATCGATATTTTTATTCCTAGAATAAACATGCAAATGAACCTCCAGTAATTTTTTTCCTCCTGCAATCAAACTAATAAAACTGAAGCTTTAAATGAATAAATGCCCTTATACTGCTAGTAGAAATACTGTATATTACAGAAAATATTATTGTCAGTAGGAAACTTTCGCTCATAAGCACTGCATGTAACTGCCTTTTTTTTGCATGCCGATTAGAACAAATGCAATTTTACAGAATAAATAAACTTCACCCTTTACTAGATTCTTAAGTCTTTCAAGCGTTAGTTTAAATGTCTGTAAACAGTTACTGCACTTTTCACATGATCTGAATTAAATAATTAATCGTATTTAATTTTAAATGTCAAAAATGTCAAAATATCAACAAACGCAAGTAGAACATTTGGATTTAGCGTTAAATTAAAATTAGGCGTCTTTAATTTTTAATGTAGAATGCTTATTTAATTGCGCTAAGTTAAAACCTATAAAGAAAGGGAACATAAATTGCTTGATATATATTTTAGAGATAAAGTGCAGAAACCAGTTACTCTACAGATTATCTAACTAGGAGAGGCTCAGACGTTGGGATCCCCGATTTTGATGAAATGTTGATGGATTGTATGGGAGCCCTAGCATAGTAAAATGACAAAGAATTAGCCGCCAAACCTCTTGCATTTTCGAGGAAATTCCATTTATACATTTGATACGTTTTTATATACGAATTATTTTAGCAACCGATTGAAGTACTTGGTGGCGCCGCGGTTTCGCTTTCAGCCAGAGGTCCCAGGTTCGAGTTCGATCGGCATTTTCATTTTTTTTTCTTCCTTGAAAGCGAATAAAACAGTGCAAAATGATGCGCATTAGAAAATTAGCGTGATTTACTGAATAAACACTATTTCAATGAAATAAAATTGAATATTTGTACATGAAAGTGACAAAAATGAGAAACATTTATAAATCATATTTGGAAAAACATATCGTTACTGTTCTAGCAGCGCACTTAAGGAAGGGTGGGTGATATTTGTCCTAAAAACATACTAAACAAATTTTTTGAACATCTGCTGCAACATATGAAAGAAATATTTTGCATTCACGTGGTCTTTTTGTTACTGTTTGTGAGGAAGCTATTTCATTTACATCAGCGGTTCTCAACATTTTAACGTCGCCCCCCTAACAAAGACTAACTTACGGTGGCTCCACTCTTCACATTTTTCAGCATACATTCAGTTTTTTAATCTTTAAGAATGAACATTTTGTTTTCTACAAAATAATATTATCAGTAAAGTTTGAATGAATATTTTAAGCAAAAATGCATATATTTTTGAGTAAAAATGAGAATAAATAAGGTGATTTTTTAAAAACGTGCATCATGACTTGCTCTTTGTTTTTTCTCGATCCCCCCTGCAAACGCTCTGCGCCCCCTGGGGAGGGCGCGCCACAGGTTGAGAAACGCTGATTTACATCTAGAAATATGTATTACATCTGAAAATTTTGTCTCAAACCTCGCATGCTTAAAGATGTCAGAAATGAATGGTGGTAATAGCAGAAAATACATAATGAAGTTTTATTGCATGTTCTCAGGTTCCTATTTCTCGTTTATTTTGCATCAGATGAGGGGAATTTTGAAATTTAATTTTTTTTTTCTGTCAGTCAATGAAATTGCACATCACAGGGTTGACAAAGTGATGCACATTTAGCATTTAGGTGGGATTACTTTTAGGGGACGAGACGAATTTGTTTCATCGTCATAAAAATGTTTTGTCACAAATTTTGTGATTCGTTTGATCTTTCCACGAGTCAGCTAAAAGTGAAGGCTTCACGTCCCCCCCCCCATATGGTTTCGAAAAATCGGTGAAGGAATGAAACATACCGACTTCTTGAAAGTTTCGCGGACTTTGAACATATTTACATTCGCATTAGAATGTTCTTTCATTAATTTTGTGTAGTTTTCTCCACTTAGGAGTTAAAAGCTCCTGATATACTATTATTTATTATTAATAATTTCTTTATTTCCTTATTATTAATAATTCTTTTGCATTCTACATCAAATCATAAATGATTTTTAACCATTTATAACAGTTTGTACCGAATATTGAATCTCTAACTGTAATTACATGCATGTTACACATTCTAGCTGAATGGGAAACTTAAAGCCATAATTGCATCGCATCAGTCAAAATGAAGAAAAAAACGAAGTCTTTTTAATCATTCTTTGCTAGTCCTAAAAGTATTAGTAAATTATCAAATATTTACACAACAAACAACTATATAACCCCAGTTTTAAAAAATAAGTCACAATATATTCCCTGCATAGTCATTTTAAACTGTTTGATTAATTTTTAAAGAAAAAAAATGAAGCAAGAGAGCTAATTCGTTTCAGGAACCTTTAGATTCCTGGCAGAAAGCGAAACCGCGGCGCCACCGAGTACTTTAGTCGGCTGGTGAAATAATTGTGATATAACAATGCATTAAATGTTTAAATGGAATTTTCTCGAAAATGCAGGAGAGTTGGCGGCTCATAACCCATCAACATTTCATAAAAATGGATGATCCCCTTGTAAGAATAGTGAATCCCCTCCCCTTGTAAGAATAGTGAATATTAACTAGGATGATCCGTTAAAGAGCTGAAAATTGTTTCATTCCTCAAATTACCTAGGTAATCTGCAAATTACCGTTATAACCTGCACATTAACAGTAGGCAATCGCTAAAGTGGAAGTACGGTATTTGCTGAAACAACAGCAACGTTCCTGTACGCTTAAATTAATACGAGTGTGCAGAAATTTTAATATTGAGAAAAACTCAAAAGTGTAACGATAACGAATTTAATTAGAACACTCATACATATTCTCTTGGCTACATAAACCGTGCAGGTTCGAAATATAGAAGATCGAATTGTCCCGCGTGAAGATGTCACTGCTCGAAGAAACTGTTCGGAGCCACTGTCCAGGTCGATCCACGAGACAGGATGGAATTGTCCAGCGTGAAGATGTCACTGCTCGAAGAAACTGTCCGGAAAAGTCCGGAGCCACTGTCCAGGTGGATCTACGAGACAGGATGTCTCTGCCCCAAAAATTGGTCTCGGCGAATCGGTGGTCGATTCCCGGAATCTTTTTCGAAAATTACAATCAACGTAGTGCGTCCTAGACGCGTCCGCTCAGGGCTCCTGTCTCTCTCTGAGTCCCCGTTCTCAACCTCTACATTTTCCTTTCCCTCTCAAAAATCACCTGCTTGTTACAAGCAGGTGCAAAATTAGCGGGCTGTGAAAATTCATCTTGTTCCAAGCAGGTGCAATATTGGCGGGGGGCACGGCAACCGCCTGTAATTTTAAATCCTCCGTTCGAATATAAAACTGAGACTATAAACTCTACAACGTATAATTCTATTTATTTATTTTTCGATATTTAAATTATGACGTTAATGAACTTAAGCAATCGACAAATTACATGGCAGAATCAATAATCAATCAATTGGAAAACTATAATTCAAAGAATAAAATGGTTTTAAAAGATTATTTTAATCAAGTAAATGAATTAGCGAAACACATGGTAACTTATGCTTACTTATAAGTGCAATTTAATGATTGGTGATACTTTACAAAACAAATCGCTTTTGCGACTAGCACACCTACATGCAGTACATTTCATTTGATGTTACATATCCTGAAACTCTAGTCTAGTATCATAGAACTGTTTTACGTAAATCTATCAATAAGTAAATAAGGCGATATATAATGTGTTACATAAATTTTGGGACAAACTAATTTAGGGAGTAGGGCACACCATAAGGATTAAGAATTGAATAGAAACCCATGCCCGTAAACGTCACCGTACTCCGGCAGGTGGTGCTGAAAAAGAAAGTACCGAAGAGGAAAGTGAGGATTGCCTCATAGGAACCCATAGGAACTCCTATGTCAGGAGTAAGTGGTAGAAGAGGTAGACGATAGAAACAGAAACAAGATAGTGATTAATTTGAAACATTTATTGCACATTGAGAATACAAATGGTCTATAATGTTATAAGAAATGTAAGAAGTTTGGATAAATCCAGTGAGCGTGGGGTCCAGGGAACCGGTCCATCACTGCCTGTACATCGATGCGCGAATTATCTGGTCAAATGGCTACGAACATTCAATCCAAAATGAGCAGCGCCCTATCAAATTCGAAGCACATATTGCGCCTGGAAGATTGGATGGAAGATCGCCTATCAAACCGGGAAGAGCCTGCTTCAGAAATATTTGATAATTTGCTGCATTCAACCTGGATGGTAAAAGGTACGACCCGGCTAAGCAGTCACCGACCAAACCGCCCATTAACTTTGAAACTTTGTTGTGAGACGCTGTGCCTCACAACCTAGGGGTTTTGTTGAGCTCACAAATGCTGATTTTGCTGGCTGAAAGCACCTTACCTATGGAATGTAGCCTCATCATTGAAGAACACATGAAGCGGGAAACTCACATCCCGGTCACTTTCTTGTTGAAACCACAGAGCGAAACTAGGGATGGACGCGAGACGACTTTTTTGCGAGACAGAGATTTGCAGCTTTTTTGCGAGACGAGACACACATTTTTAACATTACGATATAGGAATTTTTGCGAGACGAGACAAAGATTTTAGGCTATTTTGCGAGACGCGAGACTCCTATTTTTCGTCTGACGTCCATCCCTAAGCGAAACGCACACGCTCAGGATGGTCATGTGCAAGCAATAACTGAAACCTTAGGAGACGAAAGGTGAAGAAGGCCTTGACATTCAAAACACGCTGGACAGTCTAACGCGACATTCTTGAGAGGCAAAAGCACGTACGCTGGTCCTTGGATTGTTCTTCACGGCACCTAACACACTTTCTTCCGTAATGACCGACCAAGTCTATCGTGGTCTGCCCTCACTTGTCCTGCCACTTCTTAATGACCCGCACTCCCAAAAATTTTGATGAAGACGTGCAAACAAAGTGTGGTGTGGGTGACGCCTGTTTCAGATGCTTTCTCGATAAATACGTGCAACAGTTCCTCACTTACCCTCAGCTTTTCCATGCAATAAGTTCATGCCTGCAAGATCTCCATTCGTATAGCGTTCTACGCTCTTTATCCGCTGTCTAACGCTTGAATAGGACCACCTGCATCCCTTTCCTCTTCAGCACTCTTCTGTATAGCACCGCCTGGCAGCGTACGATGACATTTCTGAACATGGGTCAATATGCAGTTCTTAATCATTGTGATGTGCCATCTCCCCCTCCCCCTGGATGTTAGTCACAGCATTTATGGGACACAATGTATAAGAGTAAGGAGTAAACACAGATAAGATATCATGTCGGAAGGAGCAGGAAAAGGAAATGAGAGAAGCGAACTTTCGAACTATTAACGATACGGAATTAATTAATAATATCATTACCTAGGTAAAAGGCAGAAAAAATGTTTCTGTTAATGTGCACTAGATTCCGCACATTAACAGAAAAAAACAGTTAATTTCAAATTTATCTAGGGAATGTGCAAATTAACGGCTTTCGAGCCTTAGCAGTAACATATATGTATAGATAGATAGATAGATTAGATTGGTATATGTTACATACATTGATTCCTTTTTTTAAAAAATATGTGATATTTATATTTAAAAAATGTCCTATTTAAAAATATCCAAGATAAATAATAATGTCTAGAAAAAAGTATAATTTTTTTCTTCATAAATGCATAAGATACAGTTTTGTTTTAAACAATTTCTCTTAATATCGCTCGTGTTAAGTAATTAAATCTGTTTTCTTGGTTATTCATTTTGTAACTGCAACTAAACGTTTTAAATACATGATTATAAATTATGCTATTAAATACGTTTCTCTTTAAAAATATCACATTGTTTGAAAAATATTTCACATTTTTCTATAAAGTCCCTCCAAATAAATTTTTTCTTCCTACATTTAGTATTATATTGCTCCTACTTTATTTCTAACTTAACATTAGCCATTTGAAACAAAAAACAGTTTTTGTTTTCTTACTAACATGGTTGTAGGTCACTGATTATGAACATACAATTTTTCGTTTCTTTTCAGACGTATGTATAGTTTTTACTGCCGTTCTATGTATTTCATAAAAATAAAATGAATTTACGTTTCACATATATCAGTTGGATTATATCCGAAGTAATTTATATTAATAAAATAGAATAGCAATTAATTAAAAATAGTCGTGCCATAGAATTATCTTAAGCCTATACCTACTGTTGATTAGCAATTCGGGTAAAAATAATTAGATAGAATTATTAGATTTCTGAAACTTATTCTCTTACGCATAAATTATATTTTACACAATGAATCTAAGTAACATGATAAGGAAATCTGAACGGAAACAGTAATTGGAATTCACGCGAATCCTACGCCTTGTTTTAATTTTCCCAAGTCCCCGAGGTTCATTTACTTTTACTCACTTTGTGTGAGATCTTGCGGCTCACAACTTATTAGACGCTGAGATCTTCCTCAAGGTATGCGAACAATGCCCCCGCGTAATTAAGAACATTGTTCCCAGGAAATATTATATGGTTTTGCGTCTGTTGAGAACAAATGCGAATACGAACGCATTTAATAACTGAATTTATTAATGTTGGTATTATTACGAATTTTATTTTAATTTATTTGCTTTTACTATTTAGTTTCTCAAAAGGGAAAAAAAGCCCTTTTTTTCATGTCATTAGATAAAATAAATTTTGAGAAATGTGCAATGAGGTTTTAATGAAATGTAGTTCTTAAAAATTTTGCGTCATAAAATTGCTCCACTGTTCTCTTTACCATAAAGTTTCTGAAGGAAAAAAAAAAAGATTTCTAATATGTTTTCTTAATAATAAATATATTAAAATATTCCAAACCTGATAAATTATGGCATTAAAGATTCCTCTTTTATGGCATTAAATATTTGTGCTTTAAGCTTAATAATTATTAATCGTTTTAACTGAATTCGGCCAATCAGATAATTAAGACTAAATATTCATAATGTTTTATCTTTTCAGGCGCTTGTACCTTTTAATATCTGTTTTTAAGCGGAATACTTTGAAATTGAAATCATGTTTCTGAAGGTCGCCTCTCCTGTGGTCTAGTGGCTAAAGAACCACTCCATCACACCTTTGGTCTGGGTTCGATATTTTGCTTGGGCTACGGTGTTTTCAATAATTTTTTGGAGTGGAATTCACAACAACTTGCTGATTGGTCCAGCATTTTACAACAGCCCGTTAAAGCACACAAAATTTAGAACTTCAGCAGGACATAATGTATTTTGTGTAGAGCCTGTCTATTCGTGAACTATATTTGTGAAATCCAGTTCTAACTTGAAGACGTGCCTGAGCACAAGGCATCCCTGGTGAAGCACTTCTGCAGTGATCGCGAATACGGAATTTAAAGACTTGGTAACATTAACTATTTTGACTGTCTACAGCGGCAATGGATGGAAAAGGAGCAACTTTTATTTTTCGTATGCAAGACATACGATGTTGAGCAGGCGAGATGCCGAGCCCTTGTTTAAAATTATGACGCCTCTTTATTTATACTTTTTTATGTAAATATTATCTGTATAGACGTTTGGCAGTTAAAGGGGAGATTGACTTTAGTCGGCAGCCTGAATATATAACCAGAATTTAGCACTGCATGTATTTAAATAAGCTTTTTCTTCTTGGTAGGTGTACGTAAACACTGTTTTTACGTGATATTTCTATATAATATACTAGATGTATATAAAAAAAAAAACATTGACACATTTTTGGTCTGGTACTATTACATGTATAAATGAAATTCATCATAAACTTAAATAAATCTTTTGTCTACCATTTCTATAAAAACTGCAAAATAAGAATATGTTCTATTTAGGGAAATTTTCAGAATTACTTTAAATTGAGAATTATTTTTTAAACAGTAAATTCATCGTTGAGTATTTTGAATTGTTAATTTCATGTAATGCGGGTATTTTCTAATAATTCCAAAAGTTTAACTGATAATAAAAATATGAATTGTGTTTGCATAAAATAATAAAAAATTTACAAAATTACATTCCAGCTGCTAAATTGTAAGAATATCATTTTTATCGTTAATCACTTTCAGATCGAGTAAACAATAGTTCTCAACAAAATAGGAGTTTTCAGTTTTATCCAAGAAAGAATCTAATATTTTTTCTTTTTATTAATTTATATTAAATAATACAGTCAACTTTCGACGTAATGCTACATCAAAGATGTAACGTAATTACACACTGTCGAAAAATCTTTAAAATATTATTATTAGCATGCAAAAGAAGGAAATGTAACAAAGATCCGTCAAAAACATCACGATAATAGAATGATTTCAAAGCAGTGTTATCTGCCAGTTACAGTGCGGTTGCGAGAGAATTTAATTATCTTGAAAAGGAAATATGAATAAAAGATAAGGATGTATTTTCAGAGCTTATTTTTGTACTGTTATTACGTGAAAGGTATTGTGACGGAAATAGTAGAGAAAAAATGCATTAAGAAGTATTGTTACAAAAAGAAAATATTTTTTTTAATTTAAAACGAGTTTTGGCGTTTCATAATTAATAATATTGAAAACTTTCATCAAAGAATGATTATATAATATGTAACTATGGTCATACTTTAAAAAACATATTAATTTGATTCATCTAACTGAACTTTAGTTAGTAAATTGTATAAAAGTGTTAACTACCATTCTATTGCAAACGTAGAATACACATAAATATTACAGAAAAGGCAAATTCGTAATAATTTAAATCAGTTGAATCTTCATGAATATATTACTTGAACTTTTCTAATATATTTAATTTTTTTCTGTCAAAATACAGAGAACCATATACTCGTGAAAAATTTTACAAGATTGATAAGGCATTGCAATACATTGACAAAATACAACATAAACACGCTTAAAATTTCGTCGTATTGAGGACTATGCATTGCAATTGAGTAATAAATATTATTTTAAGAGCTAATCAGAATTCCAATTCTATAGAACATTAGAAATTTTATAAACTTGCATATGTATATAAAACTGAAACAAAATATTCCAAATTTCACTCAGTTTTCATTATTACGGAACTTATAAAAATAGTAAAGGTAGTATACATTAACCTTTAAAATTAAAATTTAAGTTCTAACTTGAAGACGCGTCTGAGCACAGGGCATCCCTGGTGAAGCACTTCTGCAGTGATTGCAAATACGGAATTTACAGACTTGGTGACATTAACTCTAACTACTTTAAATGTATACCGTGGCAATGGAAGGGATTGGGCGAATGTACTTTTGCGAGTATTATGCCGTTTAGTAAAAAAAAAAATTATATATCTGCAATTTCTAACACGTTATTTTAAATATATAATTTACCAAATATAATTCTATATATAATTTCCCATTTACAATAGTAAAATAGTAACAACTTTATTATCATCTTCTATATTTTAATTTTTTTAAATATTACGAATTTATTGCTTTTTTTTTAGATTAAAAGTATATTTTTAAGTAAAAAGTAATCCCAGGAAGGTCGCCATAAAGATGTATTGCTTAGTGGAGTCAAAGTTTAGAATGATAAGATTTTCAAAAAGATGCCCCGTGCTCTTCAATCTCTAATACTTACTGATGTATTAATTTCAAAGTATGTACAGCTGCGGGAAAAAAAAAAGTCCCACTTGTACTTTTCTCGGCCGCCGTTCGTCGTACAGCAAAGTTACAGATACCAATCGTTTACGATTGACGTACACTTTAATTTGCTATGCCTAAAACCTGCATAAGGGGCCATCTACATATTCGCACCGACTTTTTTTTTTCGAATAGCAAACTGTAGATTTTACTTCATATTTCAAAAATTTAGATCATTTTAACCCTGAATACCAATTTTCAATAAATTTCAACTGAAAATGAGTGAGTTATGAGCACCCAAAATCCCCCTCCCCCAATGTTAAAATATTTTTTCATAGTTTAATTCATATCTCATATAATATTGATAATAAGAAGCTAACTTATTCGTACTATTAGAACTAAACGACCCATACATAATTCACTATTAAGTAAATAAAAAACTTTGTAAAAAACACACATAAGAAGTTATAGGTAAGAAGATACGCACGTTTCGGTCAAAAATTGTTTTGAACTTCATCAGTCCAAGCCCTTCGTCGCAAGGAACACATTTCCCTGTGTCCTTGTAAAGTAAGTTTTTTATTTACTTTATCGTTTAACACCAGTAATTTGAGTGTTTTTTACCATAATTCAGTATTATTTTGATTTTTTAATAAAATATTAATAGGAATTATGAATTATTAAATTAATATTCAAAAAAAGTTATGAATAGCGACCTAGCCAAATTTCGATGGAAATAGATGCAGAAAGTAATATTACATGGCTGTGCAAAATTTGAAATTTTTATGTTCAGTAGTTTAAGTTATATTAAATAAAATGTGTTATTTTCATGAGTTAAGGGACCACATATAAATTTATTAAGTTACATTTTTTTGAAAACTGTAAAATAAGCGTAAATTAGATTTCTTTTGTGCAAAAACACAGTAAAAGATAGCGGTATTAAAAAAAATGAAGCAAATAAATTAGAGGTTTTTGCAGTTTGATGTTCATTCTGTAAAACGTCTATTGTTGCGTCCGCTACCATATTCCCCCAAATAAAATATTTTCCAGGTATAGAATTAGATGCAGTAATGTATATGTCTTCTAATACAACATCCTATTTCTGAAAAACTAACATTCTCAACATTCCAGGCATGAATTTGACCTTTTTAATATTGGAAACATTAGGTCTTTGGAATTCCCCATATTTTATCAAACATTCAAAATCACGTTTTTTTGTAAAAAATTTTCATCTAACTATAAATTAAAATACCGCCAAAAGTCTTAAGAATATTGCACATTGCAGACGATAATATTAAATGAAGAAAGTGAAATAACAAACACAGGGATAATATTAGCTCAGCAAAAAAGTAATTGTGTTTTTTACGTAAAATACTCCCAAAAGTCTTATATATATAAGAATATTGAATATTGCAGACGATAATATTAAATGAAGAAAGTGAAATAACAAACACAGGGATAATATTGGCTCAGCAAAAAAGTAATTGCGTTTTTTACATGAAATTCAAACAAATAAATTTTCAATCATGGAAACATTCTTCTAGTTCGACCGTAGCTGGGTAGCATTCATGCTTGCAGTCAGAAGAGCAGAAAACAGCCTCTCACTCCTGCCAACATTTCACCTGTCTAAGAGAACCATCAAGGGAAATACTCAATAACAATTTCCTCTCGAGCGACACGAATGAAAGGTGAAAAGTTCGGAACCTACAATTAGCGCTTTTCAATTTGCAGAAAGTCTCTTAAAAACGCGCAAAAATAATTCGCAATATCTCCAGAAGTTATCGTAGAAAATTAGTGAAAATTAATATTTAGGGTAATTTGAAGGTTTTCTTTCGTTTAATAAAGTCAAAATACAGTGTTGCCATTGAGAAAAATGAAGTTGATGCAGAATTAAATATGAAGACGGCCCCTTATGCAAATTAAATTATAAGGAAATTAAAGTATGCGTTATTTGCAAACGAATGGTATATATAACTTTGCTGTACGACGAATGACGGCGAAATGAAGAGCAAGTGGGACTTTTTTTTTCGCAGCTGTACATGCTGGATAAATTCAATGCTAAATAATCTCATGTAATTGTGACATATTCCCCATATATATTAAAATGCCACCAGTTATGAGGTAAGATGTAAGGGAAAAAAAGAGAGAGACATTTTATCCATGAATTAACAATAACTATGGTTAAATAAACAGATCTGTAAACTGATTTTTTTCTAAATAACTTTGCTAAAATTAATAAAGGTGCAGATTTAAATGTAGACTGCATAGCCCTTCATTCAGTGCAAATTATCACCGTTGCAATCTTCGTGCAGCAATTTCTTGAATTTGATGCACTGAATCCGATCACCTAAGCATGTTTTTATCTGCCTACATAGATCTACAACCTAGTAGCATGCTTTTCAAAGAGCGCAAATTTAATTCTATCCAATACTTTAATTATTACATTAAATTAAATTTGATTCTGACTAAGAACCACAATCTATTTTCCGTTTGCATTTTCGAGTTATTCTCTATATGGTAATGAAATGTGAATTATATTTATTTTAAATTTATTAATTTCTTTTAAAAAATATTTAAAAAACTGTAACACGTAAATATTATAGACAGTGTAAAATAATATATTAAAATATAAATGTTATTTTAATTAAAATTGTATAGAAATTCTTCTTATTATATTATAGTCGTTAAATGCATATGTATTTTAAACTTAAACATATGCTATATAAAATAAAATTTATAGGTCATTTAATTCATTTCAGAACCATGTTGCATCTTTCCCCAAGTATTGGCTTAAGATGCTACACGCGCTTATTTTTGCATTGCTGCAAGGTTATGGCATCTTCTGTTTATCACGTAACAAAATGTGAAATTCACTTATATTGTCAATATTTTAATTAAAATAAATCATTTGTTTATAAACTTTAATTATGTGCAACGGAATATTATAAAAGCCTTATGTGGTGGATTAATTTTGTTATGGTTAAAATTTGATGAAAACTAAAGCCTAAGATGATCGTACAGTGGTATTATTCCGCGCATAACCTGCCTGGCAAGTACTCCTAGGATTACGCTGAAAAAATGAAAAATGATTGACATACACCAAAACACTAAAAAAAACTAAAGACTCTATGAATTACAAATAAATCCCATTTATTCTTAGTCATTCCACTAATATTAATTAAAAGACGATATTGACATAATTTTAAACTTAAAAACATGTCTGGGGGAGATGTGGTTTTGGAGGATAAGGGGTATCCACAAAAGGTTTGAAACACAAATAATAAATAAATTACTTGGGATATTCACCATTATGATGAGGTAGCCATCTTTACACAGGACACGATCGACGCGTGCACTATTGGAACCGCTTTCTTTCTCTTAAGCCATCATCAAGCCACCGATTCCATGTTTCTTTTGAACACAACTTGATCATATTGATTCGAAGCACACACTGATTTTTTAAGCCCGTTCACACCTTTACCAAACTCTCTTCTGCTTCTTTTTTTCTAGCACACTCGTTCTGTCGTCTTTTTTTCTTCTCTCACGGGGCTGTTTCCTTTTTTCTTACCCCCTCTTACATCATTGGCTGGAGTTTCTGATTTGTTCGTATCGGGGAATTAATGCATCCTCTCGTCGAATCCCAGACATGTAGGTGGGTCATCGGGGAATATACCCCGCCAAATTTGCATATCATTTTCGGCCATAAATATTTTACCGTTGACAGTTCATTGTGCTATAGTGTCCAGACTGTCCATTGCCTGGCGCCTCTTCTAATTTACGGTCCACTTGTGTGGTCTTCCCATGGGAACCGTCTCAAAATTATATTTTACTGCTGTTTCACTTCACCACATCTCACTCATCTGGTTAAATGCTCACCAGATGAAAAATAAGAGAATAAAAGCGAAAAATTAACATACATTCACAATTCATGGATACACTGGGGAAAAACTTCTCCAACGAGGGGATGAGTATTGCTATCTGTTGAAAGATAAATATTGGTGCAGAAAACTGTGGATGTTTTCTGGGTTCGTCGTTCTAAAGTCCAGTAGGTGTAGCATGTTCTAGAAAAGAGAAGAGTTCCACTTGTCAGGATGGAATACGAGCTTTATTGCTTCTAGAACTTTGTCGAAGAATCAGCTATACAAAATTCACAAGCTCAAACAGCTAGTAACGTGATAATAACAGCCCGCTTGGTACAAAAGCTTTCACAAATGCTGTATTTCTCACGCAAAATAAAACACTTCCACAGGCAGAAATTCAGTGGAAATATACGAACGATATCGCAAACAGTCGCTCAAGACTCAGCAATGAAGAATTTACACAACATTTAAAAACTAATCTTCAAAAGGCAAACGAAAATACCACTTCTATAGGGTCAATACAAAGGATTGAGCTTTCACGGATATCTCTCTCTCGTCAAGCAGAAACAGGACTGAGTGCACCGGGCAACCAGCTCTGTTTTTATAGATGACGAAGAAGCCATTAGAAATTTCCCGAAGGTTCCCCTTAAAGCGCGAATTTTGATTACATCATAGGAATACAGCTGAATCATAAGGCTATTATGTGATTTTTATGCAGAAAAGCCAACTATACAGGTCCCATTGGGAAAATCTTGCCAAATGATCGAAATGTCGCCAAGCTTTGCGACGTTTTGTCGAAATATCCCCAAATTTGCATCCCATTTTGATGCAACAAAATGCAAAATTTAACTATTTGACGTAGAACACGAATTTTAAACCCCAGAGCGGGATGCTCTAAAATTTATTACAATATATTAGGAACAAACTTGCATCTAGCCCATACTTGCGGCTACCCCGAACTGCCTTATTTATTTATTTTTTAATGACAGGGATAGAGGAGAAAGAAACCTTGTACAATTTTATGTATATATAGATGTAAAAAATACTTTTATAAATAATCTCTAAAAGCCAATATATATTTCAGAATATGAAATATAATATCACACACTACTACAAATTTCACTCAAAATAAAATTTGATGATAAATTAAGGAGCTAATCAGAAAATAATTATACAATTAGAACATGTGTGCATTATTTAAATTCATTTAAAGAATTCCATTTTGTGATTTGGAAAAACTAAAATGTTAAATAAAACGAATAATATTTTAGTTTCTTTTATGTTTTAAACGTATTACTTGCTTAGTCATTTTGTTTATATTGCTTAGTTTGCTTTCAATAAAATGCAATTGAGCTGTTAAAATGTATGAACATTTTTCAGAATATAGCACAATATTAGTGCCACTATTAAAATGCAAATCAAAAAGCTCTACTTCAGCTTTGTGACTTAATATTTAATTATATTTCAATAAGCAGTTTTATTTACATTTGCATAGGGTAAAATAAAATATAAAAATAAAATACGTGCACTGTCGTAAAACCCTCCAAATGCATTAAATATATTGCATATATATGTTCCACCTCCTTTAAAAAGGAGGAGTTTTTCTATTAAATTAGAAAATTCATCCTTTTATACTCTAGCAACTAGTTTAGTTTCTACACTTACTATTGTTCAAAATCTACAACTGTATCATGAAATTATCAAATAATTTGTTTTTAATGAACACACTTCAGTTTTTCGTTTCAAAAAATTTGTTCGCTTAAAAATTTCAAAATTTTAAGTGAGTAGTCACTTCATTAAATACATTATACATTACTTTATCCGTTTATTTGATAAATAAAATAAAACATAGCATTTAAAAATTACAAAAAACATAGACGCAATTGTTTCATAGTTGAAAAGTTAAATTTCAACTGAAAACAACACCGGTGGGAGCTGACGCGTTACTAATTTCGAAGCAGACATAAAAGCAACAACTCTTAATGAAATGGCATTTAAAAATTGTCACAAAAGAACACTACTTTACACGAACTGAAACAAAACTAAAAAGTACTGTTTTTCCGTCAAAATGCGGCATCAAATTAAACAAAGATTTCACGCACAAATAAATACAAATGAGAAACTTCCAGGTGCAGAAAAATAATTCATCTTTTGTGCCGAGTATTGTCTTCCTATTATTTGCTCCAGTTATCCTGCAGATGAGTTCCGTGTTGGCAGCGGAGTGTAAAGATTTGTTTTACCATAACAATTATTGCGATCTGTTACCAGACAACCGCGTTCATATTTTAGTAAAACAATATAAGAATCAACGAGATGTAATGCCAAAAGGTAAATATGAAAGTGTTTTAAAAACTGTTATTAGCATCTTGACTCCATGTAGAACTTGTTTTAGGACGTTTTTGAAAGCATATTTGAATGTAAAACTCCAAATAGATGGTTATGAATAATTCGATAAAGTATTTTTCCATTGTGAAGGGAAAAAAATTGAAATATTTGTTAAGAGTTTGGATTCAACTTTATTGGAATATAAAACACGTATTAGAATTGGAATTTAAAACACGTTTTGTGAACAGTGAAGAGGTAACTTGATCAAATAAATAATAACAAACGCAAAGTGGTATTTTCTGAAGTAAATGTGGGAAAAAAAGGTGACAAGAATAGTATAACCACTGAGAGTAATTTATACATTAAAGATTAATTTGAAAGCAGTAATGAGTTTTAGCTGTGAAATTCATCTGTTAAATTTATTTTACTTTCATTACAAAATAAATGTGGGATATTAAATTTTTTGTTGCATTTTTCATGTAAGAGCCAAATATAAACGGTGTTTTTATTAGCAGATAATTTTTTCATCGGCTATCATGGTTGTAATGAGCTTTTAATTATTTTATTCATAAGGATTTTTCTTCAACGTTTATATTGTTTGTAGTATCGTGCGGGAGTACAAAATTATGCTATAGCAAGTGCAAAAGTATTTCATTCTCATTCAAAGGGAATATAAAAAGAAACAACAGCATTAAATTATACATGTATTTAAAACATAGTTTGGTGTGATACCCTAATGAGAAACGTGGAATGCAAACGTTTAAAAAAATTCTAAGAAATTAGAAAAAAATGCTTTTCAATCTTCTTCTCTTTTATATATAGGGTAGTCGGGGGTAAAGGTCTTCAGGGAACAAAGATCCGAATGCAATTTTTATTATTATTTGGAAATCAAAATTAGTCACCCTGATTTTTTTAACACGTTTTCTAGATGGCATTGGTTTTGCAAATAAAGATCACGGATATCCGATTGTCAGTTTTCATACTACGAAGTAGATAATACGTAAAGTAATTAAAAAACTTTGTAAAAAACACACATAAGAAGTAAAAGGAAAAAGGATACGCGTTTCGTTCAAAAATTGTTTTGAACTTCTTCAGTCCCTGACGAAGTTCAAAACAATTTTTGAACGAAACGCGTATCCTTTTTCCTTTTACTTCTTATGTGTGTTTTTTACAAAGTTTTTTAATTACTTTATCGTTTAACACCAGTATTTTGAGTGTTTTTTCAGTAGATAATACGTATTTTGATGTAGATTTTTTTAAATTTTTTAACTTATTTTTGCACCCAATTTTACAGATTTGTGTTTTAAGGGTTTATTGTGTGTGAAGCTAACCTCGTAATGATCGCATTATTGTATGTTTCAAGTAATTTGTTAAAAACTGCAGGAAAGCTATTTTCTTATCTTCATCAAATGGGGCAAAAACCCTCTTGTACGATTGGGTAAAGATCCGAATGCGGATCTTTGCCGCTAATGCTTTGGGGTTTATAATATGGTTTGTTGCCTAGTAATAGTTTTGTTTGTTTGATATTCGCATGTTGTGTCAAGTCCTGAGCCTTCCAATAGCCATCATGTTGGGCTAAGTTCTGGGCCTTCTAATGATGATGTCCATTATAAGAAGAAAAATCTATTGCCGACATGCAAGGTTATGTAAAATTTTCAGCCAGGCATATATTTTACTTTATTTACTATTATCATTATTATTATTATTTTGCCACGGATTAGGTTTGTGTTTGCAACAATTACGTTTACATACTTTCGTTTTAGCAATAGAATAAGGTTTTCGACGGCCTTAGAGATCTGAGTTCCTTTCAGTTCTGTAACAGCCAAATGTCTTTCCCCTATTTTTTAAGTTCCTGTAACTAAATTGAACTGGCAGTGATCTTTTTTTCTTTTTGTCTATCTGTTCGTTAAAGTAAGTTTAGAATACATACTTTAGGGATTTCTATCATATTAAATCAAAATTTTCCATGCAGTTCATAGGATAAAAAAAAGAAAATTTAATTATACTCCACAGGTTTTGAAGATGCTGATAGCAATAAACCTTAAAACCTGACAAATAATAATTTTGCAGCAAAGAAAACTTTGAAAATGAGTTTCATTCTGAGTTTTCTGCCATGTCTACCACCGCGAATCTTACTCCATTAGATGGGGACCGAAAAAAACCAAAATCTGCAAAAGTCATTTCCAGTTTTTATGAATTATATTTTAGATAAAAGTGATCATTTAAGATGTTAGGTAAAGGTGCAAGCTATATTCTAATGAAAAAGTTTAGGCTCATAACTTGTTGCAGTTGTTCAGAAATGGTTATAATTCAAAAGTGCAGAACTTTGCCACCCCCCCCTTACCCTGATATAAAATATAACTCTTTTCCAACTGCTGGAAAAGTGTGTTGGAATTAAAAGAGGTTACTTCTTAAAAAATATTAATTTTAATTAAATAATTTATGTATTTTAAGATTTAATGTTTTAATAATATATTTTTTGTAGAAAAAAAAAATGTCTGATAACCACACACAACGATGCGCATTATAGTTATTTTTTTCAAAAGTAAAATTTATGAGTGGGAAAATGTGTTGTCTATATATTTTTAAAACGCATAATTTAAATGAGGTTCATAAAGAGCTACATAATTAAAAATACAAATTCCATTGTTAGATAACACTCTTTATAGTCAAATAATTCTATTAAATTCAGTACTCGAACATCGCGTCTTTGCCAAGCATTTCATTGGAATGCTACACGTACTTCAATCGAGAAACCGTTCGAAATCAATTTCTGCATCGGAGCAACAATCACCATTTCCGAATACACAAAAGCGAAAGTCTTTTGACGCTAAAAATTTATTCGTCCCAGGCTAATTGCATTTCCGCACGACTCACTTCATGCATTGTTTCATTCAGAATATTTCATGACCCCGAGAAAGTTATTGGCAGATAAAAGTGCTCAGTAATAAGAAAATATCTTCTCTGACTTTTCTGAATGGTTAAGGGACATTATTCTTCTTGTGATTTAGAGATCAATTTAAACGTAAGCAAACAGCATTTCAATGAACATGGAATCTCGAAAAAAAACCCTGCAGGATTTACATTATTATGTTTGAAAATGAAGTACCGAGAAAACTGGTTCCGTGAATTATGAGTTTTTCATGCGATTGTTAATGTGATTTAATCCGAATTCTGAAAGGGAGAAATTTGAATGAGAATCTTAAATTAACTTAGAAAGAAGACAATTCTGTAATGAACATTATTTTTATTTAAATAGTTTTGTAAATGGATGAATAAAATTATTTTATTTAGTTACTAAATATTCAAAGAACTTGAGCAAAAGGTTTTTAGTGAATAGAAACTATTTATATGAATCTCTGATAGACTGGCTTTATGGAAGTTAATATTGCCTTACACCCAGATTTATATATAACATTACGATCGTTATCAGCCAATTTTTATGGATTTATTTATACATAAATTAGCAAATATGTGCAATTTGTTAAGCGCTAATCATAAAAAAAATATTACTTACAAAATTTGTACTTTAAATAAATACATAAATCAGCTGATTTGAGAAATTTGAATTTAATAATGTAAGAACAAAATAGATTTAATTAGTATTTATTCTCAGTGTAACAATACACTGCATTGCAAAGCATACTAAAATATTTCGCCAAATTTGCCTCATCAACATTTTATCTTTTAAAAAAGAAAAATACAATTAACAACTTCTTCATTAATTTACAGAAAAACTATCTCGCTATAAAAACCCATTAGTTTAAAATAAACTGTTGAAGTTCTTATAAAAGAATTATAATGTTATCTAAACTGAGTTAAGTGCATTTAAGTTCATTCGAGTGGTTAAAAAAATTTTGATGAAAGGTATAAAAATGAATGCATTAAATAAAATATTTAATGTTTGTTTTTATAATGTCTATAATGGCGTATCGATTAATGTGAGCAAAAATCCGTGAGAAATAATGCACATCGCATAAAAGCAGATGATTATCTTCTACTATTATTATAAGTACTAGACAAACTTATTTGCGAAAAAGGACAAGTGTACTTTAATATAAATATTTCTTTACCATGTAATTAAAATATTTTCAATGAGAAATTTAAAATTAATTCATTGCATATAATTAGGTATATTTTAGTTCGTATGTGTTTATAAATATTATCACAATATTTATGTTTTTTTTTTTATAAATATGCTCATAATATCTGTGAGTTTTACATTAAAGTAAATACATTTTTAAAAATTGCAGTGTTAGAGTAATTTCATAGTATTTATGCAAATTTAACTTCATCTAGGTGGTATTAAACCTTTCCATTTGCCGGGTGTCCAGAAAAGGACTCCCTGATTTCAAAATTAAATATCTCGAAAACAAAGATCGATAGAGGTATGCAGTAAACGGTATGTTTATTGTGAAAGCTGTAAGAATTTTATACAGCAGTTTGAAATAATAGTTACAAAAGCTGCTAACAGATGGCGCTGTACGCTGTACAGCTCATTATCAGCATACATAAATGAAATAATCATTTGAAAACATTCTTTGCAAAAAATCACATCACAATGTTTTCAAAATGTTCACCATTGGCACTACAGAGGTGGCACAAACGAAGAATGAAATTTGCCATCACATTTCGTAGTGTCTCAACAGAAATGGATTCGCATGCCACACAGATCGCCGATTCAAGCTCGTCCAGCGTGGCGGGATGCTTCGGGTAGACAATGTCTTTCAATGTGACCCACAAAAGATAGTCACAGGGAAAGAAATCCGGCGAATATGGAGGCCAATCCATGCCTGCACCAGTAAATTTGGGATATTCTAAAGCAATGACTCGATTCCCGAAGTATTCATCAAGAAAGCGAAACACTTATTCGGTACGATGTGTTCGGGCTCCATCTTGCATAAACCATTCAGTACGTGGTCGATCCTCTAACACTTGCTGTGTGGCGACAAATTGTTCCAAAATTGCAACGTAACGTTCACGAGTGACCGTTTCTCGAATGAAAAAAGGGACAATAATGCCTCTGCTGCATACTGCAGCCCACACAGTAACTTTAGGAGAATATAGGGGTTTCGCTTCACACCAATATGGCTTTTTAGAACCCCCAAATCGCTAGTTCCTTTTATTCACGAATCCATTCAGGTGGAAGTGTGCTTCATCTGTAAACCAGATGCAGCCAACATGAAATCCTTCACTATCAATCATTGTGAGCATCTGATTAGCAAAGTCAACCCTTTGTTGCACAGCTCGTACGGGTATGGCCTGGTGAGTTTAAATTTTGAATGGAAACATGTGTAGGCTCTTTCTCAGTATTTTATGCGTGCTGGAACGCTTCAAACCAGTCTCAGATGCAATTTTACGGACGAATGACACTGGATTTTGCTGAATAATTCCAGAAACTGTGGCGACATTTGCAGGCGTAACTGCAGTTTGCTTGCGGCCAACATTCCCCACTAGATCATCAGTTACGTTGCCTGTTCGTTGAAATTTGGCGAAGAGCGTACGAATGGTTGTCCCATCGGGTCCTTTTGGAACTTTAAATCGTGCTTGAAAACTGCGCCTTGTTGCCGTAGGACTCTCTTTTAACCTGTGGTACTCTAGCACCAGAAAAACGCGTTGTTCAATGGAGTACATGGTTTTAATCTCTTCCTTCGGTACGCTAACCTCCTTTCACGCTTCAATAGTGAAACTGATCGCTCTCTCTCTCTCTTCTAATATGTTAGGAAGCCCAATGCGGCCCTCAACTTCCACTCGTAGAAGCTGTACTATTGGTATAATACAACATTAATAGCTACAGTCCAGGGAGCATATATAACAGTGTGGGGGGGAGATGTGATAATACTATGTACTATGATAACAGTTGAAAAAGAGTTAAATAGGTTCTTGAGTTCCTATACACAATTTAAAATACAAGTAGAAGTCTTAAGTGGCTTTAGAAATGAATAATGAATAACTTTGTGAACAATATTAAGAATCAATACAGGTTTCTTCTTATTTTTTTTTTATCATAAGAAATATGAAGTCAGAGAAATTCTGAAATCGAGGCATGATGAAAGCAACAGTAAGAATAACAATACAATCTTATATATATATTTTTTTTTTCTCATGAAAATATCTTTGAGAAAATCTGGAATACACAGTACAAAAAATACACTAAGGCATATCATGAGTTAAGGGGTGAGCTGAGAGGTGGAGCATGCCCCGACCAATCAGAAACCAGTGCTCCGAGCTGGTTTATGAATTTAAAGTTAAATTTAAAAAAAATTATTGAAGCCAAAAATAATAAATTGAGAAAAGTAGCAAGGAAGGTGGTTCAAAAATCTATACAATAAAACTTGAATTAATCGAAAAGGTAAATTAGAACCAGAGTTACTGGTAAAAACGTGAGTTAAATAGTATCCGGCTTGTAGAATACGACAAAGTCCCTTCTGAGCCTTCCAGGGAAGGACCCTCTCAAATAGTGGTCACAGCGGTTGCTGCTGCACTTTGGGGGAGGCGGGGCTGGAGCGAGACGTTCTCAGCCAATCAGGGAGCTGGGTGATGTAAGCGATGGGAACAGAGAAAAATCGTATATCTGGTGGACCCTCACAAGTTCTGACCACAGCGATTACTGCTGACTTTGGATTTTAGGATTGGGAGCAAGGTTTTCCATCGACCAATTGGAGGGCGTATAAGGGATGCAATACATAAGAGTTTGAAATGAGTGATACAGTTAGAATAAAACATGATTAAAATTAAATTAAGAACACAGGAGATTAAAAATTTAAATGTAACTAGTAATTACGGTGCCAGTACGGGGCCTACGTCTGTTAGTCAAGTCTTGGGCATCGTACTCGAGTAGTTCATTTAAAGCAGCGTTATTAATTGTGGGAATGTTATTAAAGAAATTATTATTTAAGTCTTCAATGAAGTTGGCAAGAGGAGGAATCGGGATTTCCTTATAAATTTGGTTATTACTAATGTAGTAAGGAATATCCACAAATTGACAAATAGCCACATTTTGGGCTCTGCAGATTTTAATTAAATTAGTTTTAGCCGCACACGACCAAGCTTGACTACCATACGTAAGAATAGGTCTAAAAAAGAAATTGTAAATGAGACACTTGCTTTTTAATGACAACGCACTTTTCCGAGCTAATAAGGGGTAAAGTAAATATTTAGCGGCTCGGAATTTGTTAAGGGTATAATTAATGTGTTGCTTAAACGTTAATTTTGAATCTAGTATGATTCCTAGGTATTTACAGGAGTCAGACCAAGGAAGAGGGGTGCTATTAAAAATGATACTATATTTGTTTCTAGTGTTGGGAGTTACATTGGAGAAGAGTACTGCTTCTGTTTTATCAATGTTGACTGCGATTTTCCATTTTGTGAGCCAAGGATTGATTAATTTCAGATGTTTGTTGAGGGCACTGATGGCATATTTAATGTTCTTGTTAGAGGAGAAAATCGCAGCATCGTCGGCAAAGAAAGCAGTACTGGTATGGGAATGAGTTGGAAAATCATTAATAAAAATATTGAAAGGAGTAGGGGAAAGGACTGAGCCTTGGGGAAGACCACTCACCATCTGTTAGCAGCTTTTTTAACTATTATTTCAAACTGCTGTATAAAATCATTACAGCTTTCACAATAAACATACCGTTTACTGCATTCCTCTATCGATCTTTGTTTTCAAGATATTTAATTTTGAAATCAAGGAATCCTTTTCTGGATACCCGGGACGAGATTGTTTCACGTTTTTGTGGCTTTTGCCTGAATCAGCTATATTAAAAATGTTCAGTATCGCTTAGTATTATCAAACACTTTTTGTCCATGCCTGGTTTCAATTAGTAAAAAAAGGATAGAACATAACAAAATGTAAAGAATGAGTTAACAGAAGCTTTGTTGCTGTTGAAGAGATAACGTCCTTACAGCTGACATTGCTGTTCGGCATGTTTGGGAAAAAAATCTGTTCGTATTCAAATTAAATATGCTAAAAAGGCCACTGATGTTTTCAAACCTAAAATATCTTTTCAAATCGAAAAACAAATATTTATTTTTTGAAAATTGCATTTTTTGAAATTTTCGGCGATTTGTGGTAATGAATTACAATTGGTAGTTCTGGGGAAAATTAATTGGGGAAAATTAATGTCGGTGTTTTGGAGAAAATTAGTGTCAGAATATTTTCAAATTAAAGTTTGAAATTATATTTAAATTAAAAAAATAATTGGGTGATGTGATCTGTGTCTTGACACACGTCCGTTGGTTTAACGTGAAACGTCTATGTCGGCGAGTCGCTGTTAGTGTTAAAGATTAAAATGAAAACAAGACTGGTTTCGTTCTAAATAATTTAATACAGTAGTGACACTGAATATGTAGTGAATAAAAACGTATTTCGATAACTAATCAAAAACTATGTTGTTTAACACATTGAAAAAAAAATTAATGCGGAGTCCGCTGAAATGGCTTTTCACTTATCTAACACAAGATTTATAGTCCGAAAATTGTTTACGAAATGTATATATCGCATTCAGTCTTTTACAGTACTTTAGGATCGATGGCTATAGTTTTTAAAGATAAAAATAAAAATTTTTAGAATGCAAATACAAATATATTTATGCACACAGTGAACTCACGTTACCTTAAGCAAATGGATATCACTCATACCCTACGACGCAAGAATTTTCGCGAACTGTAAGAAGTGTCAGCATCCACTTATTCATTAATCCGCTCTTATATTAAACGAGGAATGTTTGTGTGTGTGTGTGTGGGTGTGTGTGTATGTCCGAACGGTCTCGAAAACTGCTCTAAGGATTCTTTTTAAATTTCGTACCTGAGGGTTTTTTGGGCCCCTGAAACGATTGAGCTAGGACAATTGATTGAAAAAACTCTAAAACGCTCAAAATTTAAAATTTAAAATTTTTGGACGGTAGCGCCATCTATTGAGCGTTTGAAAAACACACTTGATGCAATCTTCCTAAAAGGGACGCTCAAATAAGTTTGGGGCGGATTAAAAAATACACGCCATCGATATATAATAGTAAAAATTAATTTCGCAAAGAAATAAAATAAATGGAACTTGATATTCAGTACACAAACAAATAAATATTTTAGAAACTAGATATATTACAACATTCAGCTACATAAATTTGTTTAGAATTAAAAAGTTATTTTTATTTCAAAATATCGTCCTGGCAACCAGCGAAAGAAAAAGAGAAAAGAGTCTTCGTTTCCATCCCCGCAAGCACCTTGATGTAATATACGTAAATAATTTAATTATTCTTAATTCATAGTTATTAATACAAAACTATTCGTAAATCTTATGTGAAAAATTGCCTGAATTTATTACAATTATCCTTTTGTAACTAACGTAAAGCTAAATGTATTTTTGCGTATATATTTGCGCAATAAATATTTTTCATGTATTTTATTGATCCATATGATGCGAATTTCAAAAGTGCATAAAAGTTTCAGCTTAGCCGAATAATTTAAATGAAAATGACACCCTTTTCAGTCATTCACAGTAAGAAAAATGATCCTGTGACGTAACATGAAAATTCCATTTTTTTTTTTTTTTTATTAAATAACGGCACTATGTTGAATTCTATTTTAACCTTGTAATATAATACCTTGTAATATAATATTCTATTATAACCTTGTAATAACCCCTTAACCTATTGTCAACTGCCTTATTCCGCCAAGTTGACGATAAATATTTAAATGTAGTTACCCTGACGATTTTTTTTTTTTTTTTAATGGGTCAACCGTTTGTAATGAAACGATGTTCGAAACTCCGATGAAAAAATGATACGATCGATTCCTAAATTGGGCTCGCAGCCGATATTCAAATTAATTTTGCAGATGATCAGCCATCAGTTTAGTTTTCATTCACTGCAGTTGATGATTTCAACTCATTTATTTTATCATCGTATCGACAACCTTTTAAAAATTGCGGGCAGAACTTTACGATAGTGGCCACCTGGGCCTGACTTCAGGATGTTAGCGAAATCGCGGGCCGTATTATTCGGATTTATATGGAAGTTTGAATGTTTTATATAGGTTTTATACAGGGTTTTGACTCTGTTCTGAGGGCTGGTCCAAAAGCCATGGCGGGCCCCATCCGGCCGCAGGCTGGGAGTTGTCCATATGTGGAAGCAGTAAATTGGGAGGCTGAAATCTGGTTACTAAGATTTTTTCTAATAAATTTTCAATTCTTATTTAGACGTGGATTAGACTGTGTTGTTTTGTGTTGTGTACTATCATTAAACTAAAGGATAAAGCCCTTTGTGGAGACAATTGCAGCGGGCGATAGAATGTCTACACTCAGAATATTTAATATTTACCCACTTAAAATCAAATAACTCCATATTCAATTTTTATTATACATGGAAATTCGAATCATATAATCTGCAGAAACATTTCGTATTCGAAACATTTCGTTTGGTATCAACATCCTCTCCTATATCCATGCTTAATGCATAGAAAACCGTTTTATATTTGAAAAAAAGTTAAACTGAGTAGTAATTTAGAAAAGCTATCTTAAGTGAATTGGAATCGTAATTTTTCCTCCAAAGCCTGATAACCGTGACTTCAATGTAACGTCAATGTCACTTGCAATAGATAATTCTGACATTCAAATGATTAGCTTTTTTTATTCTCTTAAATGAAATAGAGCTAAAAATACAATAAAAAAACCGCTTAAAAATCAGGGAACGGGCGGATTATCAGATATTTTCTTTCTTTCTTTTTCTTTTTTTTTTACATAATTATGATAATTTTCAGGCTGATCGCACCAACGAACCGTGTAAATTTTAAGTTATTAGACAATACATTTTTAATCTGTTTGGATAGTAAAAGTTTTATTTTGAGTGGTTGAACTCGAATTGTGACAGAGTCAGGGATCAGCGTAACTATATAGGAGCGATGTATTTTTGGTTTATTCGAAGTTAGAAGTCCATTTTCTTCAGTCCATCCGTTTGTTCTATTATTGTCAACGTTTAAGTAGTTGTTAGGGTTATTATAAAAGAATATTTTTGATCTATTCTGTTTTTGATTTCATGATTTCGAAGTGTCCTTTTGTACTAATAATTTAAATTGCGTTACACTTTTTATTTTCTTAAGCGTGAGTTTATAAAGTAAAATTATGTTTAAAGCATATTTATGTAAGATTATACTTTTATGGCATCTATATTTATGTATCTATAAGATTGAATTTACGTTTGTAGAATTTGTTTATGCATGATGTATTTTCTTTGAATTAGAAAAAAATAAGTATTTTATGTTTGAATTGAAGCACTATAGAGAAATTTAAATGTGTGAACGTGCAGTTCAAACGCAAGCAGATGAAACAGATGATTAGTATTTGGAAGGAGAACGACATGGAACAGCTAGACGTCGACAAATACTTCGGGTAAACAGTCTAAGTATCTACAAAGCTGCCACAAATGTGGGTACTTATTATCATATTTTAAAACTTTTTAACATGGATTGCATTCACCCTGGAGCTTTCAATTTTTCTGAAGAGTAAAGACAAAAATTAACCGAAACCATTTTGGGGACTGTAAGATTGATGTAGGACATTCCGAATTTCCTAATGAGTTGGTGTGGTTGTTTCTTCGATGTCACCCACATTTCAAAGAATTCGAAATTTGAAAGCATACTTTACAATTGCTTTGTTCGCAGTATATGACGAGTGAAACTATTAACGATTTTTGTGTGTGCTGCTACGTTGCGAACAGTGTATAACAGACTTGATGAATTTTTTTTTTATAAACTCATTCATCTGACAGTTCAACCAACTCAAATTCTTGATGCTGAATTTGAACGTCCTCAATATGGACAGATATATTTCTGAAGTAATGAAGATGCTGTTAGTGAATGCATCGCCCAAGATCTTCGCTGATACCCTCGTTGATCTGCTACAGAAGGAAAGGAGGCACCTTACGTTAAACTACTTTTTGCTCAACTCTGATGGCACCGACCATCGAAAATTTAGCATCCCTCTTCAAAACAAAGTATATGCCATTGTAACATTGAATGCCGAACAAAGCTTACCTGATAATGTATGGGTGATCCGACAGCGATGAAAATCTTTGGCAACCATGAAGATTATTGATACGTGACGAGGCATTTACGTATTCATTATTTTACACTTAAGGAGCCTTTAGATTCTGAGCATGGCTCGGTAACCTGGTACTTTATGTGTAAAACAGCAATATATAGTTAGGGAATAATTTAAAACAGTTAGAAAACTGTTTATAAGTATCTAACATATTTGGATATGTTTCAAAAAATCCTATGCACGAAATTTTCCTTTACGCGTGGATTCTTAAAACGGGTCCCTCGAGTAAGTCAAAGCTCCACTCTTTTTAAAATTCTTGTACATATATCCACCTATTGTGGACAAAAATTATTAATTGTTGAGAACAAAATGTGGGAAACATAATTTGAAGTCAAAAGGTCGGATAGCCATCTTTCATTGAAGCCGAGGAAAGATGGCTGTACAATACAAGAAAGAGAAATTGAACTTAAAATAGCCTAAAATAACTCATTTCATACAGTTAATCATGGCAAACATACATCAATTTGTAAGGATGCAACTATATCACGGAAAACGATTGAATAAATTTCGAGTAAACAACATCAGAAGCATAACTTTAATCGTTCATTTTTCGTAACTTTTACCGCATCCTTGGCAAAAGTATCGATAGTTCGCACACAGGCTCCATATGCATTCTACCGAGTCATCCTTTTTGGTTGTGGTATTGTACCCTAATCCACAACCAACAAGGTTTTCTTGAAACTCTATTCCCTCGAAATTTGTGGAATTTGATAATTTAAAATATATTGTGTTTTCTTTGCTTCTGGAAACATCGTTTCCACCCCCCCCTTCCTTCTAACATAATTTTTAACATAATAGACATAAATTATTTGAAATATTTAGCTAAAATCATAACTCCGTATAATTTTGTTTCACTGTTTGTATTCACTTTTAATCAATGTTTGAAACATTGATCGAAAATGAAAATTTCTTTTCGATTTCATGAGGCCATCAATCTGGAAATTGAAGATCAGATGACCGTCTGACTTGAAGCGTCTCACCAGTGTTGTTTATCTTTGTTTTAGGCTTAGAAGCAAAGATGGGATTATATAATTGTCTTCAACGTCTGAACAGTAAAAATAAATGTACGTATTTCTAAACATTCACATACCCAAGTCAGCAAAAATATTCAATCACTAGATTAAATAAACGTTAAAATTCCACTTACTTTACATAATCGAAAAACACAGCCGCACGTTACGATGTACACATTCGTTGAACTAATTCTTAAAAACAATGCTTATCACTTCCAGATATGATTTAATAATTTCGCTTCGAATTAAATGTTTTTTTTTATATATAAGAGATTTTATTTACAACTTTACAGTAAACAATCCGGATTATTATATTTATAGTGAAAATTGCTTTTTTTATGGGGACAAGTTGCGACATACATTCTCCACTATAGTGGTAATTTTTGTGATCTCATTTATGGATGCAGAGACTGAAAGACTGCTCTCACTTTTGATCAAGTTTTGGAAATATTTAGACTGGCCATCTCTCTTCTATGGCCACATATCCTAGAGCTACCCTGCGTGTATTACCTGTATTTATGCTTACACGATTTTTAGATTTCCAAAATTATAATTATATATAAAGTTTTTTTATCATTTTTTCTGAGGTTGTCTGTTATATCTATCGATTTTCATTAATTTGAAAATTTGTCCAACATTTTATTCCAAAATTTAAATAATGCACGTTCTAAATCTATCAAAGACAAACATCGTTTCAAGTTTAATCCTTGAACGCTGCTTTAAGTTGTTCAGGATTTAAATCTATTTTAAAAAAACAACAAGAAGTGTTGTAAAAGCACAAAGTTTTTTCCTTACATTGTATTGAATGCTATTTATTAATGTTGGCAGATGCATTTTCTTATATAAATATGATTTTGTATTTTCTTATGTTATTATTTAGAGCTATTTTGTAAGAGACGGACGTTTAGCAGTATAATACACGCCCGCATATTGCCGGTACTGTACTGACCTTTCTTGATACAGAAAATGTTCGACTGATGTTCCGCTCAGAAAGTTCTCCCGATCTCTTTCCAAAAGAAAATGCCTGATCAAACTTTGCCGAGCCACTAAATCGTCAACCTAAGCCAGCTACTTCTACCGATGATGTATGGCATCGTATTGAAGCTACAGGGAGATCTTTACTTGTTCATGCCATCCAATCTTATAACTCAAGGCCAGGCGTGTAAGTGCTGTTACTGCTGCCAGTGGTGTTGGTTGTCGGTGTTTATTTCTTAGCATCTTTGATTCCAAGTTCCTTGAAATTGTAATCAATGCTTACTTCTAGTATAATGTACTTGTTAAATAAATGTCATTTTGTTATTTGCATTTTTTTCTGTTGTAGCGATATTGATGGCAAGTACTGTATAAATGAGATCATCCCAGGAAGCAAGAAAGTTCGGTGAAAAGTTGGCCGACTATCTATTTCATCGGCTCGTACTCGGGAATTTTTGTTCTACGTCCATTTAACGTCCGCTGAAACTGTACCGCCGACGTGTAATTCATTCCACAGCTCCCTAACGTCGGGAGAAAACTCAACCAACTTCCTTCATGTACTCCTCCGTTACAGGTATATTTGATCAGTCGAACCGAGGTCGGAATGGGACTTCGAAAAGACTATTTAAAGATGGCACTGTCTGTGGGGAAGGTGGGATGAAAGGAGATGCTGATTCCTAGTACAACATCGCTACCCCTCACACTCCCTCACGTCGATTTGAAGAGTTTCGCACTCCTATCTCATTTATCTTCCATCCAATAAGAAGATTCCTCTTTATTCTGCTTGGCAGTATTTTATTCGGGAGTGTTTTGCTAACTTTGTTTGACACGCAGTGTAGTGTTGTCGGGCAAAATGTTGGGTGGCATATTCAAAAGTTTCACGCCTTTCATAAGATAACATACAAAGAAGAAACTCACTCAATTTTAAAAGGTTAGTAAATTATTTCTGTGTTAACGGCGACTTTGCAGCCCTTTTTAAAAGAATAAAACATCAAATATTTAAAAAATAATAAAATACTGAAAATATATTTTTCTGTTACATATTTTAAAAAACCTGTTTCTTTTTATAATATTCCCAAGCAGCACGACTGTTTGGCGAACGATTGGCCAAACATCGATTTGATTGGGATTTGTTCGGTCATATTATAAGAATAGCATAATAACATTGGCGCATCATCGCTTCCGTCATTAAAATTTTGTCCTCAGAACGCGACATCGTCATCTGTTTGGCGCGATATCGCCTTGCGATACTAAATTTCCGACATCATAAGCAGATTTCGGAATTTGTTTGGGGCGATATCATCAGGCAATCAGTTAAAAACTCGTCGCTAATCTTTTAGGGTTTGACATCGGCCCAAATTCGCTTCGAAATTACTTAACAGATGGCGCTGCGGAATCTGGGACATTTTACTTCTTTTCAGTGGCAACGTGTGAAAGAGCAGCGATCGGCCGGAGTGATGTTTACCTTTCCTCGAGTTAGGGTAAGTTATTTTATTTTACTATTTTACTATTTTCTGTTTTTTTTTTGAAAATTTCTTTAATGATCCAAATGAAACAACTTAAAAAGTATCATTTGTTAGATCGATGGTTCGTATCGGTACAGCTTTGTAATGAAGTGTGATTGAAAATCTTGAGTGCGCATTGTACCGCCATTTTAAGTAATTCAAAGTTATAGTAAATATTTCTATTTTAACAATGTTCGACCGTCATTAGAGCATTACACAGAACGTAAAATTTTGAGGGGGAGGGGGGAGTACAGTAGAGTATATTTAGCGTAAAGAAATTTACTTTCAATGTTGTACTATGAGGAAGATGTTCCCCCTTTCTAGTGTCATGATAGCGTTTGTGATGCCAGCTAAAAAAATGCATCCTAAAATCACAAAATATGTTTGTTTATATTTTGGTTTAGTTAACATATAACAACACAGTTTTAGTAGTAAAGTTATTTATTTACCACCATCATCAACCACTATGTTCATTTTAAAAATAAGAGGGTGGTCTATCAATATTCTATATCTAACTTTACAAATTTTGTATAATTGTGTGCAGTGGCGTGTACAGGGGACGGGGGTCAACACCCCGCTCTTGTGAAATTTTTTGATAAAATGTCCATAAGTTTTGAATTTTTAACTTAAATATTACGCATTTTATCACAAAGTTATGTCTATAACCCCCGGCCCCCCACTTTCTTAAGGAAGTCTGCATACACCACTGATTGTGTGCTACTTTGATTCCAATTTACTACAATAAGTAAAGAAGTGATTGCTTAAACAGTATGATTTCCTTACAAAGTGGCTGTTCAGGCATACTGCTCTATCAGGACACAGCCTATTCGCATTCTTCAGTGCAGAGCCATACCTGCAAGAAAGTTTGGGCGGGGGAACCAAACGGTGAAAAAGACCAAAATTTTCACAAAAAACTTCATAATTATTATTTTGTTAACAAAATTTTAAGTTTCAGGTGGGGACCAGACCCCCTGGTTCCCCCCCTGAGTACGGCCTTACTTCAGTGTATATTTAAATTATTAAAATAATAACGTACTAATTATGCATTTAAAATTGTATGTTTAATTAAAGATCTGAAAACAAATTTAGGTACTTACATATTATTATCGCGGCGGTCCGCCAAGACGAGCAATTTTTTTGCCAAGAGAAATGCCGGGCATATGAAATTATTAATGGTTTTGAATACGTTTGGCAACTCATTTGACGGAAAAATAGTTTGGCGGGAATGACCGTCGGGATAATACGTAAGTACCCAAATTTAATCCAAAACATCAATTTTTAAACGTTTGCATTATTGCCTTTATCTTGTTTAAGAATATTTCATTCTTGTGTTTAATTTTTATTTTCCGAACATGTACCATGTAAGGAGAGTATTGTAATCATTAAGCAATTCGACTTCGAGATTTTTATTTATTTACTCATTTTGAGGTCCTCTGAATTCATTTGTGCAATTTTTAAGAGATGTTTGCATGCATGTCTGTGTGTGTGTGTTAGCGATAAATTCGGGCTCATTTTTTAAAGCCCAAGCCCGAGACTTTTAATTCTAGCCCACCTGAGTCCTAATGATATGTCACTTCCGTTTTCAAAATCCTGGGAGGGGTAGTTACCCGCAGGTGCTCTGCAGGAGTGCTTTTAGGATTTTCAAATCTGTGTACTGCTTGCGCAAGATGAACTTTAGTTTGACTAAGCTAACAGTTTCATCTCTGGAAAAACAGAGAGAGTTCTTTGAAAATCACTAAGTAGCACACAAAAAGTGCATGGTTATTAAAAGTCTAAAATCTTTAAGCTTTTTAAGCAGACCTTTAGCTGCATTGCCATCTGCATTCTTTGCTTTTTCAGAAACAAATTCTTGACATCTGTTTTCATTACTGTATTTGTCAGAATCTGTTACATCCAATTTAGATAGCAGCATCAGTAACTCTTTGAAATCACTAAATGGTCTTTGCTAAGTAGTATGATGCATTGAATAATGAGTAAAATCATACAAGACAGTGCACACCCCATGTAAACACGGCAACAGTCGCTGGAGCTTTGCGGTTGCCAAGCCCCAGCGACTGTCGCCAACCATCTTGCACGATCAGCAAAGTCTTTTACACATTAAAATTGCACATATATTCTACTAACAAAAACATTAAAACAAAATACACCATCCATATTTAACGAGAAAAAGTCTGCAAATTCAGTAACAGGCAATTTGAAATGAGCAAACAATGGACCGTTTTTAACTAAAAAAAACTACAGTGTATTAAGCAACCTAGTTGTACAGCTAATTTAAACTGGGCAAACACTATCCCGTTTTCAACTCAAAAAAACATCAGTGGATTGAACAACCTAGTTGTACACCCCATAAGAAGTCAGTATGATTAGAATAGCACATAAATAGCACTTTAGAAAACATAAAAACATCAAATATCAATTTAAAATTCACATTAAAAACCTTAAACATTGCAAGGATTTGTTTAAAAAAAAGCACTTAGATTTATTTTATTTAATTAACCGCTCAGAAATGACCCTAATACACTCCGCCTTATAACGTAAAACCAGCCTGCTTTCTTTTATTTAGTTTTATATTGACACTACATTTCTAACAAATACACACACCGGCTGATAATGTAAAACCAACATGCTTTCTTTTACTTAACTTTATATTCACACCATATTTCTAACAAACACACACACACACGTTCTTTTCATACAATAACATAACATATTTCATTCCTTTCCATCCATAACATGGAACAATTTCAAATTCCCAAACTGACGAGACGATTCACGTTTCTTTATGGTTGCCAGTCACAACTACCACCAGCAGGGTACTTCACTCCCGCTGTGCATCGCCCACGACAGCGCCAGAACGATCACCAATAGAATTATGCAAACAATCATCCATATGTAAACAGCACCGGATACAGAATATAGCTCGAATAATGTTGTTAAGTGATCAAATGTTTTTTTATCCACAGCTCTTAGGCATTTAGCTATCAGCGTGTCACATGGCTTTTCTTTTACATGATTTGCTTCCTCAAACGAAGATGGCAATCAGATACACTATGTTTTTTCAAAGTTTCCAATTTAAAATTGGACAAGTAGCCTTGTACTACTCTTGAGGTAGTGTCACTTAATTTGGGAAATAAGTTGCAAACCTTGCATGCTGCAATTCCATCTTCATATTCTAACCAATCAAAATCTTGCAGCCAAGACAGTTGAAATTTGTTTTTTCCTAAATTTTTACGCCCAGTTTAGGTTTATTTTCATTTGTGCTCATTTTAAAATTTTCATGCACCTCCATCATATTTTGACTTTGTTGTATTTCCGAAGCTTCTGCCGTTTCATGATCAAGTTTATCTGAAATAAAAAATCCCTCTATTTTCTTTTGCTTACACAGCAGTGAATTCTGTTTGATACTTCTCTTCATTTTAATTTTCTTGATTATAAGAGTTCAGAGAAAAATTGTAACTAAAGCCGCTTGCTTAACTGAAAAAAAAAAAAAAACAACATAACGCTCACAACACAGAATAGGCTTAAGTCTATGTGACATCACTGGGCTATTTCTTAGAACTACCCTGAGCATCCCATGATCCTGAGATAGCTTTAGCTTGCATTCAAGGTGAGTGAGATGAGAGCTCGATTCACTGACTTGGTGCGGATTCAGTTTGGTAAATATTACGGTGACGTATGGGAGGGAGAAAAACAGTGAAAGTGCACCTAATTAAAAAAATCTGATGTGTCCAACACATGATTTCCTTGCACGTCCATTAGATCAAAAATATTTTCGACGCACTTCCTCTAAACTTATTTGTTTGAAAGAGATAAAATATCAATAATAGTAAGGTTTAGCGATTTCTAGACAAATATTTCGATATCGCCAAGCTGAGTTCAATTTGAAATATTTCCTTCTGACACTTTATTTGGCGATATTTCACCAAAAGCCGACAAACTTGAGATAGTCTGCGAGATTTTGGGGATAGCCAAAGTAGTCATTGACCACAGACTTTCAATGAATTGAATGCATCCATACACCTCAATATATTTATAAAGTCATTTGGCTCACCCTGTAAATAAATTCTCAGTCGATTGCTGTCAAAAAAGATATGGAAAACAGTTAGGTATTACAACAGTTCTAAATACAAAAGTTCAAAAATCTACGGGTTAAAGTTTTAGTGTTATACAAAATACGAAATTGGCGCCAAATTTGGCGATATTTCGGCGAAACTCGTCAATGTCGACGAAATTTGTCGAGATTTTAAGCATGAACCAAACAATGACAGATTATCGCCAAATTTGGCGATATTTCGCCAAAACTCGCCAAGAACGATGACAAATGGCGATACTTTGGGCATGGACCAAATGACTGACTATCGCCAAATTTGGCGATATTTCGCCAAAACTCGCCAAGGTCGAGGACAGGCGGCGAGTTTTTGGGCATGTACCAAACAATGACTGTCTACAGTTGTATTATATTGAAGATGTCCATAGACATTAAAGTACTAAAATTCTTTTCGGTGGTCCTGTAAATAAACTCTCCAGTAGATTGGAACCAAAAATCGAGATACACAACTAGATGTTACAACATTCTTATATATGAAATTTCATAATAGTTTTTGAGATTTGAGAGTTAAATATGCACACACGTACACCAAAAGTCGCCAAGCTTGGCGACTTTTGGCATAGTTCTTGAGGGAGGCACGTGACCGTGGTCGGACCATTACCTAACTTATGTGGTAGGACGGTATTGTGCTTGAAATGGATGAATGCCCCTAAAATTGCCATTGACCGTAATGTATTGGAAATCTTTTGAGTGTTCCTGTAGCAGAACTACAAATGATAAAGACACTTTTTTTAATGGAGAAATTCATTTTCTAACTCTTTACAGCATACATCACTTCTGAGTCGTTTGAAATAGCCCAATACCTCTAAAAAACGCTTTGATGAATTTCGGCCCATAGAGCGTAATGTATTTCGAATCTTTTGGGCGGTTCTGTAGATAAACTATCCAATCGAATGGAATCGAAAGGGGAGGTGCAAAACTAGATGTTACAGCAATCCTAAATATAAAGTTTCAACATTCTACGCCTAATAGTTTTTGAGATATGCGAGTTTAATGAGTTTCGGCCCATTGAGCGTAATGTATTTCGAATGTTTTGGGCAGTCCTGTAGATAAACTATCCAGTCGAATGGAACCAAAAGGAGAGGTGCACAACTAGATGTTACAACTATCCAAAATATGAAGTTTCGACATTCTACGCCTAATAGCTTTTGAGTTAGGCGAGTTTAATGAATTTCGGCCCATAGAGCGTAATGTATTTCGAATCTTTTGGGCGGTCCTGTACATAAACTATCCATTCGATTGCCACCAAAAGGGGAGGTGCACAACTAGATCATAGAACAATCCTAAATATCAAATCTCAACATTCTACGACCAATAGTTTTTGAGATATGCGAGTTACATACATTCGTACGTACGTACGTACGTACGTACGTACGTACAGACGGCATGGAAAAACTGGCCACAGCAGACTCGCCGCTGGTCAAAATGAGTTGCAGACGCGTTAATATGATCGTGCATGCTAGCCTACGATAGGATGCATCGAAAAAATTTTTAAAATTAAATTTAGAGGTAGTCAAAATCTGTTTTTTTGTCGAAATTTGGCCCCCAAAATTTTTCGGGATCACATTACTTCCTTATACTACGTACAAGGAAGTAAAAATATAAGTCCTTGGGATGACGGTATTTTCTTTTCCAGTCAGAAAAATCTAGTCGCCAAAAGATTTTTTCTAGTCGCCCAGGCGAGTGGGCACCTGGTGTTTGTCGGACCCTGATTATGACCTATGGAATACAAATCATTTAAAATGAGCTAGCATCTAAATAGTGCGTTTGAGTAAGTTTAAATTGGGGATGTATATTATAGGCCACTGTTACACAACCTGTATAGATTTTGTTGTGTATAAGACTAGTAGTTTTCTACAGGGCAAAAATTAGTGTTTTTTTACATTATGGGCTACGGTCGGAAATTCTTGAAAGTCTGCTAGTATGGTGCATCTGATGTTAATTCAAATTGGGTAACATCATGGTCTTATGACATGATCTACATAGATTTTGATGTGTGTAGAGCCGATAGTTTGTTCACAGGTTGTGAAATGTAATTCTTATTTATTACAGCCTAAGGAAGTGAGCTAGTATCTAAATAGTGCATTCGATTGAGCTCATATTAGGTATGCATATTATAGGTCTCTGTTTTACATACTGCATAAGTTTAGTAAGTGTATAACTTACAGTTTTTTACAGGAGTACAAGAAAGCATTCTTATACATTACAGCACTCAAACCATTTTAAGTGCTCTAGTGCCTTAACACTGGATCCGATTGAGTTAAATGGAATTTATTTAAATGCTTGGTAAAGATAAAGTGGTCGGAAAGTCGAGTGGAGTCACTCTGAATGTTTTTTCTTTTATTGAAAACATTGTAAATAGAAAAGATAAATTGTAAATAGAAAATGGAACAAGAGAGAGTTGATTCCTATTTTAACACCCCCACTTTGGCCAACCTAAAAAATTGCCTCACATTGGCAAGCTTTGCAGTCATGGGTCTCTAAGAGTTATGCATGAGTTTCAACGCTCTCCCAGAAGAACTAGATGAAAATGAAAGTGAACAAATTAGCGATGAACGCACCAATTAAGGAATTTGAAGACAATTATTAAAACTACATTAATTGGCAACCCAAAATAAATGAATAAGTAATGGAATGCTGTACTTGCATGTTGCTCCAAATCACTATTTAATTCAAAATTATGGTTTCCACATAAATACAGTAGAAGACCCAAAATCCGAACAGCTTGGTTCCAGACCTTGTGCAGATTTTAGAATTTTGCGGATTTTGTGTCATAATAGGAAATTTATTCTATTTCCACCCCCCTCACTCAGAAAATAATAGAAAAAAAAATACAATAGAGATTAAGGGAAGCAAATCACGTTACTTATAATTAGAATCATGATATAAAAATACAGAGGATTAATGCAATATACAAAATTATGAAATTTTAGTACAACTTATTTAAACATGTATATTCAATAGTTTAGGACTTTGGGATGTTCTAATTTAGTTTTTATTTATTTATTTTTCATTACTTTCTGTTCGTAACACAGTTTTGTTGCTCAACAAATCTGAGGTATTTCTTTCTCACAGCCTAACCTTTATTAAATGTTAATTTATCAACTTTTTGATCATCCTCACTTGTTTCTGTGTCAGAGTCTGCATCATGTGATCATAATTCAGTGTCAATTATGTCACTGTCAGTCATTTGAAAGTTATCAATGTTAAGATTGGAGCTCACAGATTCCTAAAAAAAAATTTCTAGTGGGAATAGCTTAGTTTTACTTTGTGGTTATACTGTAGTTTTCTGAACTTGCAGCTGGCAGCGCAGATTTAATTGTTTACGTTTTACAGACAGTGCGGATTTTGGGTCTTCTACTATAGAAAAAAAATCGCTGTGGTAACTGCATATGTTTAATTATCGTCACCTTGGCGAGAGTCAAGGGGTTAATGTAGAAATCAACCCAAGCAAGACAAACACGGCACAATCATGGATTATGATGCCCATTCCAAATATTATTTAAAATGGTGAAGTACAGTTGGAATATGCTTGGCGGAAATTTTAAAACAGTTTTAGTCGGATTTCGATTCTAAAGATGTGTTTTATGGAATAAGGGAGAAAAGTACGGCACTATCATGAATAATGATACATTTTCCAACTTAATGGAATAAGGATCAAAAATAGGGACGACCCATAAATAACATATGATAATGTGATACACTTTTAATATATAGCACTTTAATGCGTATTTAAAATCTGAAAGTGTTTCAGATTTTCCTTCTTTTATTTATTTATTTATTTTTTTTTTGCTTTAACCAGAATTTTGCTGAACTGACTTATGTCCAATCCTATTTTTATGCAGGTTAAGATGAAGTCTTCTGTAATAATTAGTTTCACACTTGTACATATGTTTTTGCATTTCCTTTCATTATTTTTCCATGGTGCTTAATTTTTGTTTTAATTCTTTTTATGGATGAAGCTCAGCCTGTTATGGTTTGGTAGATGTTGAGGAAGATGATTGCCACCCCTCTCCCCACCCTTCTGATAAAAAAGGAAAAAAAATTAAGGAGGTAAATGCTTTTGTTTATCAAGTCATGTACAAATCTTGTAGTTGACGTGAGATCATGTCTAAGTAACAAGTGATAGGCAAAATATTATGCTTGTATATTAAGAAACAAAGTATACCCGATTTGCATTGTGCTTAAATTTTACTTGATAACTTCATCACCCTACATCATTTCTTCAAAGTAAGTCAAGCTTATTGATGGTTGAAGTTTTATTCATCATAGCATGCATGGTGTTCAAATACCGTATTTACGCATATATAACGTGCATGCGTGTATAACGCGCACCCTATACTTAACAAGAAAAAATTGAGAAATTTTGTTATCTCGTATATAACGCGCACCATAAATTTGACAGTCAAAAGACTTAGTAGATTCGTAGCTTAAGCTCTCCATTCAAAATTGTTAGTCCAGCTCTCCAAATACCTGAACTACCATCATTTCCTTTCTCCTTTTGTCAGTTTTGGACTGGGCGTTACTTTCGTCAGTTAGCTCACAGAAAAAGATAAAGAGGAATGATCCTGGATTTTCTTCCCCCATTCAAAAATGGACCAACCTAACCCAGTCTCCCTGGGTTATGGAACAAATCACAGCGGTTGGTGGGTCACGTGTTGGTTGCAAAATGACGTCACACAAATACCGTCCATTCCTTCATTATTTGTGAGAGTCTTTTGACAAAGTGGGAGTAAGATGGAAAAGAGAACTAGTTATACTGCAGCATTTGAGTTGAAAGTAGTTCAGTATGCAAAAGAAAATGGTAACTGCGCTTCAAGTCAGAAATTCAGTGTTGGCGAGTCAAGCGTGCAAAAGTGGCGGCATATGGAAGAAAAACTGAAGAAAGCACCATCTAAAAAACATGCTTTTCGGGGGAAGTCGTGTAAACATCCGCAATTGGAGCAGCAGCTTTTGAATTATGTAATGGATCTGCGGTGTTCGGGGTACTCAGTCTCAGCGGAAATGTTGATGTTCGAGGCCTGTAAAATAGCTAAGAAAATGAATATTCCAATAGAAGACTTCAAGGGGAGCTATGGCTGGGTGCAACACTTTATGATCTGTAACAGTCTCTCGATCAGAAGAACGACGCTGTCACAAAAGCTGTCGTAAGAATACGAAGAGCAGCGTACCAAATTCTTCCAGTACATTATAAGGCTGCGAAAACAAAAGGGATATCAGATGTCACAAATTAGCAATGCAGATCAGACTCCATTGTGGTTTGACATGCCAGAAGCCACAACTGTTCATCCTGTTGGAGACAGAAGCATTCAAATGCGCACAACAGGAGCAGATAGGCAACAATGCACCGTTATGCTAGCCATCACGGCAGAGGGCCGCAAGCTGACACCGTATGTGATTTTTAAAAGAAAAACTATCCCTAAGGAATCTTTTCCAGTCGGGATAATTGTAAGAGTCCAGGAAAAGGGGTGGATGACAGAGGAGCTCATGATAGACTGGATTAGCCAAGGTGTGAAGGTCCCGGGTTTGGGTCCCATCGCACGGTCGTCGATCTAACGGTCTGGAATTTTGGTAGGTTTTCTCCAGATGTAACGTGAATACGCATTAGAACTCCTTAGAAAGTCTTCCTACCAAGGCATCCGTCATCTTAGGCAGGTGCCCGTCGTGCAGGTTTGCCTTAATCACACATAAAGACTGGATAAAGTTGTGTGGGAATGTTGGGCCGTTGCTTTACATCGGCCATCGATGCTGATTCTAGCTTCCGTGGACACAAGACCTGTGAAGTAAAAGCGCAAATTCGTCACTCAAGTGATTTAGTCGTGATACCTGGTGGGATGACAAAAGTGCTGCAGCCCTTAGATGTTGTCATCTACCGACCATTTAAGGTTGCATTTCGGCATGCCTACAATTGGTGGATGACCACAACAGATCACAAATTCACTCCAAGTGGTAGAATGAAGTGTGCTTCTCTCGCAACCGTATGTGAATGGATATGTGAAGCTTGGAATTCCATCTCAGCCGATAAGAAAGAGCTTCAAAGTGACTGGAATTTCCAATCGGATGGATGGAACTATAAGACGATATGATATACGAGGACATTGACTGTGCCAGTGATGACGAGAGCAGCAGTAGCGCCAATGAGGATTGCTAGTTATATTAATAAATGTAATGATTCTAGCACTGTTGTATGAAAGAAGTGTTAGGAGGGGAAAATATATGTAGCAAAAAATGACTTCTATTAAGTAAGATTTTTCCATTTTTATTTTCTTCTTTGAGTACTTTTCTTGATTCAAACCTATATCGTGTGATTATATGCAGTGGTGAAAAATTATTCCAAGTATAACGCGCACCGAGATTTGCCCTAAATTTTTGAAAAAAAAAAGTGCGCGTTATACACGAGTAAATACGGTAACAAGAAAAATATCATCTTTTTATACAAAGGTAAGCTCGGGTTTCTCACGTGTTAATAAGAAATTTGTTTTCTTCAGACTAAACACAACATGGATCAATTGTCATTACTATCAAATAGATAAAATTAATAGAGCATTTAATTTTAAACAAATTTTTATAAAAAATTAATTTCCTTAAATAGACTTATTATTTTTGTTAAGAAATTAAAGAATTTATTTTTGTTATTTTATGAACTACTTGTGTGCACTTGGTGTTAATGGATTATTTCATGTAATTTGATTAATGTTCTAAAATTACTAGTTTTTTTTTGTGTGTGTGTGTGGGGGGGGTGCAACTAAATTATATCTGATTGCCGGCTGGAGTTTTTGCAATTTGACTGAAATTATATACCTCCTTTGACTCAAACCTTTTAAGATACTACTGCATCTGAAAGTACTTAATTTTTTATTCTTGTTTATCTTTAATGTGACATTTCTGAAATTCTAATGTTTTATAAATTCTAAATTGTACATTGTTTTTTTGTTTGTTTTTTTTCTTCCCAGTTTCTGTTTATCAACTTTCATACAGAGAACAACGAACAAGTAGTAGATGGAAAATGATGAAAAGAGGGAAAAAAATTTACATATATATTTATTTATTTCATGAAATACAGATTTATTTTGTATGTAATAAAGAATGTTAATAAAGTTTTTTATTTTTAATAATGTTTTACCTTGAATATCATTAAAATCTGTGTCAATTTTTTTTTTCAGAAAACTATGAATGGGGTTTTAAAGCATTTTTGCGATTAGCAACAGTTCATAAAAATTTAATCATAGATGCTTTTGAAGAAGATGGTAAGTATTAAATTTTTGATTGGAGGGTACTTAATAATCAAGTCTTTCACCACTACAAATGCCTGAACTACTGGCCATTTCATTATGGGGCACCAGTTTAAGTGTAAAAATTTTGGAGGGGGGGGAGTGTAATGGTGGTGATATATTTTTCATAGGTTAATAAGCATTCGTTCGACAAAATGAAAACCTACTGCAGAAGAAGCTGCCATTTTAAAGGTTCCAAGAAAAAAAGTACAATAAAACTTTATAATATGAAGTAACTGATCAACTCTTAACTTTGTATAAGTTAACCTGGGACAAATTCAAATATGTCAGTTTAGAGTATAAAAATAGTACTTAGTGCATGAAAAAAGAAAAGGAACCCTCTACATGGAGAATAATTATTTATTTAACCCATTTGTGACTTTCTTCGATTTTTACTGATAATAGAAATAATAGATAAATTTCTGATGTCAACTTCTTGAACACGGGATGATTTCTTTTAAAATCATTATGCATAAAAATCGAAATTTCAACATCCTACTTGGTCATGTTAAAATATTTTGTAGAGTTGAGGCTCAATACTCATGAATAAAGCCTAGGAAATATAAATAACGTTTTCGACTAATAGCGAAAATGCCGTCCCAAAAAAGGAACACTAGGCATTAATGGGTTAAATCTGTTTTTCCATTTAAAAATCATCATTTTTTCATCTGTTCTTCCATATTTTCTCATCCTTATGACTGACTCCACCGTTTTTACCTAATTTAAGTTACATACATTTTTAATTTTTAGACATGATCAGCTTAAAATTAGTGTGAGTGTAGTTTTATATAGGAGCTTTTTTTTTAAACCTACTATGTAACAGTATGCAGGAAGGGGGGATGAATATCAGTGATGCAATTTTCTATACATTTTTGTGTTTATGCCCACATGTAATACAAATAATTAATAAAAAGTAACATTTTTAATGTTTGTTTTAAAGTATGAGGATGTTACTTCATTATACACAAACACAGGCATAGCCGTAATTTATTTATTTTTTTGGTGGGGGGGGATTAATATTGCATTTTCAAAGAATAATTTAACTAATTTTCTAATTTAGCAAATACCAAATTATAGCAAATTGCATTATTAAAACCGTAAACCAAAGTTATTTAATAAATAAAAAAGGTTAATTTATGAGATTTGAAAATTGCTTAAGTTGAGGTACTACTGTATACACACACACATTTATATATTTTATTTATTTATTTCTTGAGTGTGTTTTAAACTGGGTATATATATATATATATATATATACATACACAAAATCAAAATAGGAAATTTGGCCTTGCACTCAAATACTTTTTTTAAGTGAGTGTAAATATCTGAGAGCTCATGCTAAGGAAAGTGAAAATATGGAGGGGGGGAGAAATACATATCCTGATATTTTAACTGCCCCCTCCCCTTCTGGCAGTGCCACCTTTTTATTAAAGGTGACAATATATACATACATATAAAGTACTATTAATTGTCAGATTGAAAAAAAAAACTGAAATAATAAAATTACCTTTAGAGTGAATAATTTATAGATAGACAATATAAACTGGGGTATAAAGGCTGGAATTGCTTGGGTTAACATTTGGCGATTGGTCGGCCGTCGATAATAACCCTTTGGCGACTGGTCGATCGTCGATAAAAACGTTTGGCGACTGATCGACGGTCGATAATAACTGTTTGGCGATTGGTCGACCGACGATGAAAGTCATTGGTATCTGTTTGGCGACTGTTCGACTGACGATGAAAGCCATTGGTATCTGTTTGGCGACTGTTCGACCGACGATGAAAGTCATTGGTATCTGTTTGGCGGCTGTTCGACCGACGATCAAATCCATTGGCGAAAGAAGATTGGCCAATCTTCACCCGATGAGACATCCCCAATCAATCGCCCATATCGCAGACGATGTTGGCCCCATGTCAACTTCCTCGGTGAGCGATGTTTGGCCAAAGTTTGGCCACTGATGAATTGCTGCTTGGGTTGAAATTAAACGTTAGCGTTGCAAATGAACTAGTTTCATTTCTTCATTCTTTAACTGCTATTTTGAGCATTTAAAAAGTACTTTTATAACTCTGTATAGTTAGCACAAATACTTCCACATAGAAAATTGTACTTCTTTGTGTTGCATTTAATATAAGTCTCATTATTAATAAAATTATGTTATCGCTGTATTTCCTTGAAATAAACTGCGACATTTTAAATTTATCCAAGAAGAATTTTCTCTTGTAAATACAGAAAATATCACAATATATATTTTTAAGTTAAGTAAATCATTATGTATATATTTAATCAGGTAATTAAATATATACATAATGATTTACTTATGTTCAGCACAAGTTTCAATGTATAAACGCAGAAATAATTTACTCATCTGATTTCTAAAATGTCATTAGACTATATGCATAGCTAAATATTAGATATTTATTTCTTATTTAATACGAAAAGATTTTAAGAGAGCTAGATATCTATAAAAATAAAAGGGCGAATAAAAATTAAATTAGTTAAACTGCAAAATTTAGCATACTACATTAGGTTTTAATGGGTTTCAAAATTTACTATATTTTGAAAATATAACTGTTAATTAATATCTTTATGTGAAGTTTTAGAAATAAATTATAAGAATTAAAAACCGTTTTTTATGAATTTGAAGTTGAAAATTTTATATAGTATAGCTTCTTAAAAACGTTCATAAAGTAATAGATATAATCTCAGCTGAATCAGGATAAGAGAGCAAATTGTCTCGGAATCCTCTAGAAATCGTCCGAAGACGCGCAGAATCTCTCCAGAGCAGACAGTCCAGGGACTGTCACCCGACCGAACATCCCAAACCTTCAACGAATATCCTGCGCCGATGTCGGACGGGTGAAAATGGGGTCGCGTGAAGACAGTTGGCCGAGACGAGGCCGGAGATTTCTTGCTGCTTGGGACATATCTTCATTCTCTTTTGTGATTTTTCATTTTTTTGTGCTTGTCTAGTTTCCGTTACTTACGATAATTACCTCTATTTTCAAGAATAGTTCCGATTCGGTTTTTTATTTTATTTTCCCATTCTCTGTCTTCAGCTGAGTCCAGTAAATTTAAATAAAATATAATGTCATTATACAAGTTGCATTTTCATATTATACGAGTTAACTAAATTTAAATCAAAATATTTACGAAGTAGTGAGTTGCAGCATACGCTGCTTTCGCGATATTTTTATTACAGAAGACAGCATCCCTGTCGTTTGAATACTTTTACTTAGCATGCATTAAAAGCAACATCCAGGTAAGTGAACGAAAGGCTGCTATGACTGCCGGATATACCATTACAGACGAAAACAATTTGAGAACTAATAACTGCCTGACGATGTCACGATGGTAAAATGTCTCCGTCAGATGTCAAAAATGAAACCTAATTAGGAAATTAATTTGTACAACACTGCTTTTAATTTCAAAATTTTTGTATTTTAGTTAGGCTAAAATTATTTTTAAAGACTGTTACCTAATACATTAGAATTTGAGAATTCCCTAACATACACAAAACAAAATTATTTAAATAAATATTTCGCGGTCCATCTTTAGCAGATAGCTGTGAATTATTCTTTTTCAGGTTGCTGTCCATGTTACACTACCTTACAAGCAGGAGGACAGCTACTCACTCCTGAGATTTTCTTATTGACTCTTCTAATTTTTTTACTCCGAAATAAAATGGAGTGAACTATCCTCGCACTGAATTAGGCAAGTACTAACACTTACTGAAACTGGTCTTTGGTTGAATTACACCTCATTGTTTTATGTCATGTGCTGAATTTCTATTCTTAAATATTTGAGACAAAATATTATTTTAATAATAATGCTTTTTGTCCTTCGCTTCAAGAGAAGCTCAAAAAAAATATTCCTTTGGAGGTGAGGATTTCATTTGGGCGAGAAGGATTGTCACTCAATTGCCTTACAGCATAAAAATAATTTTAAATTGATTTTACATTCACTGATTTTAATTATATTTCTAAACTAACTTCAATTATTGTTACTCATTCTACATTGTGTTTTTCTTACATTCGCAGTTCACCCAAATGTGTATCAATATGGCACAGTGATTTATCAAATAGTTATGTATTTAATAAAATTGATACAGGTTGAAACATTTTTGAAGAAATTTCTTTCATTTAAAAAATGTTGTTATCCATGAACTGAAATCATTGTTAGAAAAAAATGAGTACAGATGAAATTACTTACATTTTGAGGCTTGGATACATCTGGATTTTCAAATAAAAATTTTAACATTTTTGAGCACGACCATCCTCAGAATATTTTTGTCATTTTAGCTCAATTTGTGCTGTTTACAGTGATTAAAAAGTTGTGTGTCTTTGGAAGAAAAAGGAATTAAACCATGAAATTTATGTTTGATGATTTATTACGATTTTCGGCGTAATAAATCATCAAGTTGCAACGTTGTAGATTACAAGACAAAATTACATCGAGCAAATTACTTCTTTCACAATAACGTCCCATTCTTTACTACTGTGAAACGATTGAATAACGAGCTCAACAGTGACCGCCATTCGCACACTGATGAAAGTCGTGCGAGTCCTCTGAAAATAGTTGTGCAAGAAAACAATGAGGCTGTACAAAAAAGGATATTGCAAGCTCGACATGTGACAATTTTTGAGTTTGTGGCAATTGTAGTCATTAGGGCGACCAACCTATATAAAATATTGGATGATTATTTGCTTGTGAAAAAAGTTTGTTCTAGTTAGATGCCACATAATTTGAGCATACAAATGCTCAAGAAATACAATGGACGTGCTTGAAAGGACACAGATAACATTGTGACAGGTGAAGAAGCATTGCTGTGTTCATGTGAGCAAAAAACGGTGACTAATCATAGGGAGTGAGTAAACAGTTGTCGTATGGGTGTTTCAAGATGATCCAAACACAACAAAAGTTGTCTGCTCTCGAATCACTTCGAAACAAATAGTCGCCTGTTTATTGAGATAAAATGGTTACGTGGCAACGAAACTTTAGTTTGTTAGAGGATTTTAAAACAGTCGTTTCTGGAGGATTCACAACAGTTCGTTTGCCGAAAATTTTCGATAAAATAATTAAACGCTGGCAGATGATTGTTCATCAAAGCAATGTGAGCTCTCACACCTTTCGTCCGACAACCTAATTAATGAGCACCCTAAATATCCAATTCATGGCCCATTTGCCCCAATGACTCATTTTCTTCTTGAACATTAAAAATAAATTGCGCGGACTACGATTCTCGTCGGCAAAAGAAGCGGTTGGTGCGCTCAAAAACCTTGTTTTGGAGATATCTGAAGCCGAAGAGCAAAAATTCTTTAACTAGTAGTTCAAAAGCATGCAAAAGTGTATAGATCATTATGGATAATATTTTTAAAATAATGATGTAATTTTTGAATGAAATATTACTTTTTTTAATATTAGGCTGAACACTTAAACCGTGTTCTTCGTAGAGTACTATATGACTTTTTTTAATGACTTTAAATAAATAAAAATGCTTAAAAAATGTATAGTGTTCACACAGTCAATATATTTTCTAATTTACTGAAGAGGAATGCCGAAATCGATTATATAGAGAATATTTAGCATCAAATGGTATAAGTATACAATTCCATTCAATATTATTCTTACTTAGTTCCTTTAGTAACATTCTAATATATCTACTAGAGAATATTTTCGCAGAAGGGTGCTAGAAAAACCTCGTGCTTGTAATAAGAGTCTTATTTTTCATGCATAACGTTGGCTTTTTATGTTTTTTGTTCAGACTCTTTACCTAAGTACAAGGTATTTACATGAGAAATGTTATTTTTGGGAGAATGCGTGTGTCTAACTTAAATACCCAGATAGATTTTGGTGGTTTATATCTAAGCTTACTGTACATTAGGAGGTACGATTTCTTCTAAAAAGCATTTGGGTGCTGGCCAAAACATTTGGAAAGATGCCCAAATAACATGTCTGTGTAAATAAAATAAATTAATAATCATCGATTTATGAAGTATCGATTCAATTTAAAGTAGTTTTTCGAAAAGAATGAAAAGATTTTAAACTAAAATATTTATTAATGCTGTTTACCGCGATTTGATTGTATGAAATGAAGTTTGTGCGTATTATTACACAAACTATAATGGTACGAACATTTTCTTACATAGAATTTTAATTATGGTTCAATCTATTTAATAAAATACTTTATAAATCTCAATGTTTTATTATTTTAAGTGCTGTAGTTGAAGAAAACACATTTTTAATATAAAACATTTAACCAAATCCGCAATTTTCTGGTTAAGCTCCATTGTTTAACAAAATTTGAAGATTTTTAAACATTTTGAAATGTACATTTATAATGATAGACTATTAGAATTTCGTTTAACGAGCTACAGATGCTAAAAATGTTATAGTCAGTAAGATATTTTATTGAAATAAAACAAAGGCAAATATATTTCAAATGATTCTACCCATAAATCTATAGCTAGATATATTGTACAAAATAAAAATCACCTGTATCACGAACGAAACTGCTTGGTAAACAAATTAAAAACATTGTTAGTAAATCAAGTATAAAAAATAAAATTTCTAAAATTGCTTGAGGAGCGATATACATCGCCATAAAAATAATGCATTTTTTTATATTAACATTTATGCGATTGGAACACCTTTTTATGGGAATTTCTGAATGACGAGTTAAGAAATAACACGTACGTTTGAAAAGCAGAGCGTTATTAAAGAAATAAACATATTTTAAAGCAAGAAAAATACTTTTTATTAAGAAGTTGTAGTACGTACAATTTCAGTTCAAAACAACTTTTTATCCTTTATTTGTTGTATGTCATCTAAATTAAAGTTTAAGTCTTTTTTTAGAATAAATATTTTAAGGTATTCAATCTGAAATAGCAGGTAAACTTTCGTTTTATTCAAAACGCGTGTTTTAAACTAAATTATTTATTTTAAAATGTAAAAATGTATATTTATAGGTATTTGTCCTGGATTTCTACTGAATTTCAACATTTTTTAGCAAGTTTCTTTCTGAAAATGATATGCAACGGTATTTTGTACGGCGAAACATTTGCATACATGTTTTAAGTTCTATTCGCTGTAATTGAGTGTAAAACTGTACAAACATAGTTTGGTCGACATAAATTTATGAACGAACAATGAAACCATGGACTAAAATTAACTGTGAAAAATTAGGCTTAATTGATGATCGAGCTGAAGAAGAAGCATGTACTGGTGGAACGAGAAATGGGATATCTCACGTCTCACATATAAGCTGAGGGGATCATGAAAGGATTCTAAAAATAAAAATTTATTTTTATATAAATTACAGGACTTAAAAGTTGTTTTGCCGCCTGGTAAGGCCAGCTTTGGAAATATATATATCTTTGTGTGTTGTAAGGTTACTTCAGTGTGTAATAATAAAATTTTTCAGGCCCATACGCTAAAAAGTTGCAGAGAGTTATGTTTTTTTAAACTTTTTGTTATTTCTCTTGTGCCAAGAAGAAGATAATAAAAATGTACTAACATTATATTGCTTTTATTATTACTATGCGCGTAAGGGAGGGGTGGTATTAGCCACAAATCTTTAGAAAATATATTTTTCTATCAAATTCTGCTAGTAGGTGCACCTCAATGTCACAGCTCTCGTACAAAGCAAAAGTAAAGTGCGATGACAAAAGAGCCATTTTGTGATTTCAAGACTCACAAGAAAACATTCGTAACAAACAATACTCACACACACACACACTCATACATACATATGAATATATATATATATATATATACAGGGTGTATCTAAATTGTTTCAATAAAACATTATGGGAGATAGGGAACCTAATAAGGAATCATAATCGCATAGCAATGGGGGGTCAGAAACGTTGTCTTCGTGTAGCTGTTAATAATCACTTTGGAAAGAATGCTGAAACAACAGTGAACTTTCTGACCACTGTTTGTCAAAATTTAACCTATTTTTCTCAGAAAACATGGAAGTAAAATTCGTAATTTAATAATTCTACTTTATTTCTTGGTTGATATTTTCGGAGACAAGCCCATTGTATAGGAAACTTCCTTAAGAAATTTGACAAATACTTCAATACTTTTCCTAAAGTGATTATTAACAGCTACATGAAGACAACATATTTGACCCCATATTTCTATGCGATTCTGATTCCTTATTACGTGCGCTATCTCACATAATATTTTGTTAGAACAATTTGGATACACCCTGTTTTGTAGGAATTCATGTACCGTATGTATCTAATTTTGCAAACTGCAGTAATATATTACAATGATACAAAATCACCATACTCTTGCATTTGATTTACACTCATGTCCATAAATTAAGGATAATTCAGAATCACACAGAAATTGATCTCTAAAATAAAAATTTAACCTGTGGAATGATCACACACATCTTGAAGAAGAATATGCAAATTACAGGAAACCACCAGATGGCGTGGATGGTACGTCACAATGACGAGAGTGTAAGAGAGGGGTATATAAGGAATGGTGGCAAAGAAGTAAAATTGTTCACAAGCGCTGTGAAAGCCTTTCAGTGCAAAAACCGCATAGTTATGGCACAAAGGAGGCATTTGGATGATGTTTTACGTGGCAGAATTATCGGACGACTGGAATGTGGACGTACCCAGCTGGAAGTATCCGAGGAACTTGGAATCGCCCAGAGTGTCATCTCCAGGCTTTGGCAACGATTCCAAGATGATGGTAATGTGAGTAGACGTTACAGCACAGGTCGCCCCCGAGTTACAACGCCGAATGAGGACCGCTATTTGGCAGTTGCTGCCAAAAGAAACAGACGGAGTACAGCATCAGACCTGTCTCGTCAGCTCTCTTCAGCTACCGGTACGACAGTTTCAAGGCAGACCGTGTACAGACGCTTAGGGCACATTGGTCTATATGCTCGTAGGCCTGTCAGATGTGTTACACTTACCGCAACTCACTAACGCCTGCGATTAACCTGGAGTAGAGAGCATGCATTGTGGACACCACAACAGTGGTCTTGTGTGATGTTTCCCGACGAGTCCAGGCTTAGTTTGGAGTCTGATTCTCGCCGGACATTCATCTGGAGAGCGCCAGGTACCCGTTACCACCAAGAGAACACCATTGAAAGACACCGTTACGGTGGTGCAGGATGGCTCGTTTGGGGAGGAATTATTCTTGGTTCCAGAACTGACCTGCATGTTCAGAGTGTGACGATGACAGGCCACATCTATCGGGATGTCATTCTGGAACAACATGTACGTTTGTTTCGGGGCGCCATGGGTGCGGAATTTGTGTTTATGGATGACAACGCCCGTCCTCACCGTGCAAACATTGTAGACGAATGCCTTCAATCGGAGGATATCACCCGTATGCATTGGCCAGCATACTCGCCGGACTTGAATCCAATAGAGCATGTGTGGGATATGCTTGGCCGACGAATTGCAGCCCGTCAACCCCCTCCCACCTGTCTACCGGAACTTCGGAGTGCATTGCTTGATGAGTGGTGTAATATTCCCCAAGATCAGATTGATCATTTGATACTCAGCATGCCTAGGCGTTGTCAGGCCTGTATTGCATCGTCCGGGAGACATACTCCGTATTAACCATCCTACTAACCATGCTATACTGTTTTTTGTAAATAGGTTCTTATTTGAAATTTGGTCAAGGGAGTAAAACTTGCAATTTTTATTAATTATGTCAAACATATAGCATCTTTTTTGCTCTTTACTTTTTGTTTAATAAATAGACTTTACAAATAAGTCAAATTTGTTTTGCTTCTTTCTCTTTCTTTGCCTGAACTTCATTATCCTTAATTTATGGACATGAGTGTAATACAACATAAGTTAAAGTAATGAATGCGACAATAAATCGAGCGATGAATAGGGCAGCCCAACACCTTCTATCTAGATGTATAAGGCCTATCAAATGAAGCTTTCATCACTAAATCTTCTTAAATGACGTCATCATTGTTGTATCTTCAGAAAGTAAAACTATTTAAAATTTCTGGACGGTGCTACAAATATTAGAAACTATCTTAAATTAAACAAAAATTTAAAATATATTTTCCATAATAATTCATTGTGGTCTACTTCTGTATCATATTATACAATTAGTGATGGTCAAAAATTGTCATTTGCCGTAAAATTAATTTTTTTAATCCTAAATCATTAAAAAGTTTTACGAATGATAAAATTTGCCACAAATTTAAAATAGATATACTTTGTGAAAGTAAAACTGTAATGGTGTCATATAAAAAGGTCTAGTGACAATGTCAAAGCTTCAGTTGTAAGGCTTTTTATATCTAGAGGGTGTTGGGGTGCCCCATTTATTACGAGAAATAACTTGGTAATCAAAAATTTTTGTTTATATTTTTCACATATGCTTTGAAAAGTAAAACTGACTGATTTTTCAAACCTATACTTTGAAGAGCTATTTATTATCTAATATTATAAAAGAGTATGATATCGAGTTAAATAAAAATGTAAATATAATATTTTGGTATTATATATAATTTGATACATTTTACATTGTCATTACAATTTAAGTCATATTTATTTATCGAAAGTTATTTAGTGTAGAAAATGTTAATTGATAATTAAGAGCTTTGTAATAAAATTCATAAATTTAAGATGAAGGAGGATTAGCCTTCTAGTATGCTGGATCACTAACTATTGAATATCCTGAAACTCAGAAAGTAGATTAGAAATATGGGAAGAAATATGGAATTAAGGTTTTTATCAAGCTTCGTCGAATGTTATCAGTTTTCAAACTGGAAGTATGAAGCTTGGCAAGAGCTACAGCCTTCAATTCCCATAATGTAATTCTTTTTACATATATTTAAATATGTCAACAAGATTTTTTTCGTTCCCTTTAAATTATCTTTGCATATTAAAGTACTTATGTTGGATGTAAAAATAAGGTTGTAATTAATTTTAAAATATCTTGTTTTATCTTGTCCCATTCATGAAAATGACTCTCATGAATAGGAGAAATTATGCAACGGTGCATTTTTACATTTCACGCTTGCTTATTTAACTTGCTTAACTCTTTAGACTCCGTACCGCTGAGACGGCCGGCGGAAGAGTGTCCCGTAACGGCCTGGGCGCCCAAGAGCGAGTTCTTTCCTGCCTGACATAGGAGTTATTGATAAATTTGACCCCTTGAGGTTTGAGAACTTGTGGAAGAGGGGAAACGGATAATTCGTGTATTCATGGTCTGCATGATGTATCAGTGTGCAATGGGTTGTCAAAAGAAGTTAAAATCGATATTCTTTGGATTAGTACTATCGAAAGCATCTCGCTTCTATGCTACTCAAGAAGGGAGGTTCCAAACTGCCAATAATCACTGATAAAGAGCACCTGCTTTCCTTGAATGGGTTAAGGAATTTTTCGGCCATTTCGCCGGGAATCAAGAGGTATGAGATTTTCGTGGAGCTGGGAACTAAAGAGTTAAATGTGTTTTTGTGTCTGTTTACTGAAAATTAAGATATTCATTTTTATGTTTAAGTAATTATCATAAAATTTCATTAGACTCCTTTTAAAAATTCCGTAACACAAGATATCCAATTCATACCACATCTCCCTTCTTAGGATATGCAAAAATGAAACAGTTAAACGAAAAGTGCTGCATAATTGATACAGGTAAATAATTTATTATCCACGTTTATTGATGTACTAACCTTTACATTGTAAACATGTGTAAACATCACATACTTTACAGAAAGACTGATTTTTACCTCGAGTCTTCAATCCCAACTTTTTGAAAGTATTATTTTAACATTAAGAACAATGGTGCTACTGTTTCCAGGTAATTCTGTATAAAAAATTATTTCCACCATGACTCTTTAATAGTTCCGTTTACATAAATTTAATCGTTGGATACAAACATTTAGATATACGAGTATATACTACAGTTTTACTTGCTTCTGCACTAAAGGATACCCGCGCGCCTTGCACCGAGTGTTTTCCAAATAGTGTGTGAATCGGTATATGCCATGTATATGCTAAAGTACTGCGCAAAATATCATAGTGGACTTCATGAAGTATTACTATAGTTTTCCTAAAAAACAATCTAACATGATTTAAATACCCAAACATGCTGCATGCCACACTATATGTTACACTTAACTTTTAAGAAAATAATGTTTTGTCGCTTTCTGTCTTTATAAAAAAAAAAACACCGGCTACATCAAAAACAACGATTGATAATATTAATCACTAGCTGAAGTACCCGTCCTCGACGGGTTAGTGAATGCAAATTTCCAAAAAAGCAAGATCTTTCGTCAAAATTTTATGAGTACACAGAATAGATGTAGTATGTTGCCAAAGTAAAGAAAGCGAAGTTATAATTTTTATGTATTGTTAAAATATTACAGGTTAGAGAGTAACTAAGTAATATCATTTCATTCGCATTAGTCGTAATTGTGTGATGCGTGAACGAATATTGACTCATATTGAAATAATTTTCGCAAAATCTAAAAATTCAATCAACATTTTTGAAAAAATGGAAGCCTAGAATTTAAGTTGAGTGACAACCTATCCTGTCAACCAAATTCGTTTCATTCCCTGCAATCTTTATTTCGTGATGCTGGAACAAATTTTCAGCATTTTAAAACGATTTTCGCAAAATCTCAAAATGTAATCAAAATATTTTAAAAATTCAACGCCTATAAATTAAGATTAGCAACTACCTATCATATCACTAAATTTCGTATCATTCGTATTAGTCGTTATTACGTGATGTTTGACAAAATCTCAAAATCTAATAAAAATGTTTAAAAAATTGGACTCCTATAGTTTATGTTGAGCAACCATCTATCGTGTGACCCAATTTCATATCATTCGCTTTAGTCGTTATTACGTAATGCGGGAACAAAGATTCACTCAGTTTTAAACGATTTTCACAAAATCTCGAAATCTGATCGATTTTTTTAATTAGATGCTTATAGTTTAAGTTGAGTGACCACCTATCATGACACCCAATTTCATATCATTCGCTTCAGTCGTTTTTGCGTGATGCTTGAGCACAAATTTACCCAGTTTGAAACGATTTTCGCAAAATCGGAAAATCCAATCAAGATTTTTTTTAAATTCGACGCCTATGTTTTAAGTTGAGTGACCACCTATCATGACACCCAATTTCATATCATTCGCTTTAGTCGTTTTTACGTGATGCTTGAACACAAATTTACGCAGTTTGAAAGGATTTTCGCAAAATCTCAAACTCCAATCAAGATTTTTTAAAAATTGGACGCCTATGTTTTAAGTTGAGTGAATACCTATCATGACACCCAATTTCATATCATTCGCTTCAGTCGTTTTTGCGTGATGCTTGAACACAAATTTACGCAGTTTGAAACGATTTTCGCAAAATCGGAAAATCTAATCAAGATTTTTTAAAAATTCGACGCCTATGTTTTAAGTTGAGTGACCACCTATCATGACACAAAATTTCATATCATTCGCTTCAGTCGTTTTTACGTGATGCTTAAACAAAAAAAGCGTCACGGACAGAATGACAGAATGACAGAATGACAGACAGACAAACTTTTTTTTGAGGGTCGCATCGGAATCCCGGGTCCTTGAAACGGATAGAAATTGTAAAATTTTTGAATTCCAAGAAATGTACAGACAAAAGTCTAATTTTATTTATATAGATTTAAAAACATCTTTCCTGGTTAATCATATGCAGTTTCCCCCTCCCCACGCAATTGATGCATAATACTTGTACTCTTCAATTCATTTTATTTTATGAACCATAAATTTCATTCGACGGAACCCGTCACTAAAAAGATGACTATATGAGACGAATTTTTTTAATATTAAATTAATTTATATATTTGGTACAACTGCCTAAGAAATTAAAACTCTATGGATATTCAATAAAATAAATGAATTACATAAGATTTGAAAGGAAATAGTAAAACAATTGTTCTACCTTGCAAATAAAATTTCGCTTGGATTTTTTTTTATGTAAACCACAAAAAATCAAATTTTTAAGGGTAATTTAATATTTTTATACAGCAGAATTCTTAATAAATTGCTTTAAAGGAGCTTGATTAATGATTGTGACAAAGCAATAAACCTGAAAATTATTCAAGCGAATGAAATCTCTTGAAATACTGCTAAATAATCAGAAAAAATTAAAGTTTTGAATGTTCTGCATTTGATGACGATTCCTGATTTGTAAAGAAGAAGTTTTGTGTTTCTTGGTTGCAATAATGAGTTTACTACATTAACAACGTTTTTAAAACTAAATTAAAACGCTTTTGTGTTTCAATGAGAAAATTCGTTTTGAAGTTCCAATAATGATAGTCAATCTAGTTTCTGGATTAACGGTTTGCAGTGCTGTATGAAATATGATATTGGTAGAAGCAGCTTCTTTTTTATATAATAGCTAAATATAAAAGCTATTTAAAAAAGTAAGATTAACTTAATTTATAAAGAGTGATCTATACCCATTATGTGCAATTTTTATCACAAAAAATGGCATCCAATTGAATAAAAATATTGAAATGTTTATTTCATCTGAGTGTGAAAAGGCTAAACTGTTAAGGTAATGGAATACAGATTTAAACAGACAGTAAATAAGTATTTACGAAACTTCACAGTTTCTGAGAGAGTGATTAGCACCTTACATTTTATTTTTCATTTTATCAATAAAATTGTATTATTGGTATTTTGGATTATTGTTGGTACAATAACCCAAAATACCTTTAGGATCGCCCTTCAATATTTTAATTTTTGTCTTCATTCACCTACACAGAAAACTGATTTGTTTTAAAAGATATGCCAAAATTTGTTTATTTAAAAGAAACTAATCCATGTTTTAATTATAGCAGAATTTGTCTAGTCCTATTAATCTTTAAATAATCTTACAAAGGACTCTACCGAGACATACATGCTCACCGATATGCTAAACATTCACTTTTATGCCTACCCATTAACGCATAATAAAGATAGTCTGCACGTCTGCCTTCCTTTGTGAAATACTGCCGGACTTTATCAATTTAACACTTTGAAAACTACTAGACCGCGGAACAGAAACCCAACATATTGTTACAGTTATCGAATTTAAGAATCGACGTTGATTGATCTGAAACAGACGCGCCCGATTAAATTCCAATGCTTTCAGACGCGTTTCGTAAACTCTCGGCGACTCCTCGCATGCTTTTCAATTTATTGATCCCGCCCTGGTAATAAATACTGTGGTTTATTTAAAAGTCAAAAGACCTCTATTCGTTTCATTTAACAATGTGGTATTCATTGGGAAACCCTGATATTGAAGATGCTTACGTCAGTTTCCCCTGATAAATAAACGGCCTTTGCATGCACTGCGAAATGCGCTCCATAAAGCCCGGCTGTAACATAGTTTGTTAGCATCGGAGAACAATGCATTAAAATTTAATATTCACCTTTCGGATGTAGATTGGGGGAAATGGATAAAAGCCTTTATAAAATGAATTTCCCGAATGTTCCCGAGGAAAATAGATTGGATTTTTATTGAAAGTGAAAAATCATTAGCCGTGTCTTTTCTCTCATGTCCCTGTGACCGAAAATTTTAATAAAATTTCATCAAAAGAATTTACACAGTTTGTGATATAATGCACTTCATGTGCGTTTAAAGTATTCTTGTTGGTTATACGAAGTTAATGAATGGAATTTATAACCGTACATAAAATACATATTCCAGTGAATATTCGTTATGCTTCATTGTACACTTCATTTTTATTTTCATAATAAGAAGGATAGGAAATATTTATTAGAATTATGCTAATATGTAGTGTACCATCTAGATTTGTTCATATATATTCTAGGATTTGTATTTAACTAATGTGATTTTTATACTAACAAATATGATTACGTTTAATAAAGTGTTGTGGGTGCTTTTATAGGAGGGAGCCGACCCCTAAGGTTTTTAGGTTTTGTAATCTCCTTAAGAGAAGCCGTAATTTAGAAGATCACCAGAAATAGGTCATTCCCGAATCCGCACTTCTGCAACACTTACAGATATACTCAGCGAGATTTGGCTCCATATATTCCCTGTACTCGCACGCTGCTTGTAAGAGATAGTCTTTGATAAGCTGGTATGAGAAGACGAATTATACAAGCTTGTGTTCGACACCTTGCTAAGGAGCTACCACGACTGTGGAATGTTTCTACTGACCACCATTTAAAAAAAGGAGAAATCATGCTAGTTTATGGACGTTATATTAAATAGATAGGAGTAAACTTTTTTACCAGTCGGTGGGTGGTGATGCAAGTTAACCTCTATAAATCAGAAAGTCCAACGAAATATATAAGTTACAGTTAAAACCCGAATTTACTAGGGAAAACGCGTTCTAACAGAGGGCTTTAGGGAAAACCCCAATTAACTAGGCAAAACGCGTTCTGACTGACTGCGCTAGGCAAAACCCGAATTAACTAGGGAAAACCCGATTTATTCGAGTAGCGGTAGCACGTTTTCGAGGGACCCCTACAGCGGAGGCATATTTTCCAGGGGGCCCCCTAAAGTGATGGCTAGACCCACTGATTTTTATCAGGTCTCGCAAAGAGCCACCGTTAGTATTTTTTCGAGGGGTGCCCCCAAACGGTGGTGGCAGGACCCCCATGTTTTCCCATGTGAATTCAGGAATGTTAATGCTTTATAACACTAAAAATTGGATTTTGCTCCCCCTTCGAAAATATGCTATTGCTGGCCCTTTGCGAGACCCCAAAAAAACATTCCTGTGTCCGGCCACCGCTGTAGGGGGCCCCCTTCGAAAATATGCTAACGCTGGCCCTCTTCGAGACCCCAAAAAACATCAGTGGGTCACTTCAGGGGGCCCCGTCGAAAATATGCTACGCTGGCCCTTTGGGAGACCCAAAGAAACATCAGTGGGTCCGGTCACCACTGTGGGGGCCCCCTGGAAAATATGCTAACTGTGGACCCCTGCGAGACCCAAAGAAACATCAATGGGTCCAGCCTTCGCTTTAGGGAGCCCCCTCGAAAATATACTAACGCTGGCCTTTGCGAGACCCAAAAAATATCACTGTGTCCGGCCATCACTTCAAGGGGGCCCTCGAAAATATGCTAACGCTGTCACTTTGCGAGACCCAAAAAAACATCAGTGGGTCCGGCACCGCTGTAGGGCCCCCCCTGGAAAATATACTAACGCTGGTCCTTTGCGAGACCCAAAAAACATTACTGTGTCCGGCCACCGCTGTAGCGGGCCCCCCTCGAAAATATGCTAACGCTTTTGGGTCTCAAAACTGCGAGACCCAAAAAAACATCAGTGTGTCCGGCCATCACTTCAGGGGGCCCTCTCGAAAATATGCTAACGTTGGACCTTTGCGAGACCCAAAAAAACATCAGTGGGTCTGGCCACCACTGTAGGGCCCCCTGGAAAATATGCTAACTCTGGACCCCTGCGAGACCCAAAGAAACATCAATGGTTCCAGCCATCGCTTAAGGGGGCCCCCTCAAAAATATGCTAACGCTGGCCCTCTCTAAAACCCCAAAAAACATCAGTGGGTCCGGCCATCACTTCAGGGGGCCACCTGGAAAATATGCCTCCGCTGTAGGGGCCCCTGGAAACCGTGCTACCGCTACTCGAATAAAACGGGTTTTCCCTAGTTAATTCGGGTTTTGCCTAGCGCTGTCAGTCAGAACGCGTTTTGACTAGTTAATTCGGGTTTTCTCTAACGCATTCAGTTAGAACCCGTTTTCCCTAGTTAATTCGGGTTTCGACTGATTTCGGGTTTTCACTGTAACATATATATATATATATATATATATATTTATAATTGTTTAAGGATTTACTGTAACATTCTTATTAATCTATCTGTATATTATTGGCAATATAGCACATGCTTAAATATTTGGAGTTGTGAAAATACTGCATATTAATCATTGTAAAATGTACATGAAACACTTGGAAAAATCTATTAGAAAAACCACTAAACACACTTAAAATTGTTCTATAAAGATTAGTACAAAGTTAAAACTACAAAACACTAGGTTCAGATTAGTAGTTAAAATTATGCACATATTCAGTTCATGCAAACTCTCTGCCAAGTATTGTCTGAGTCGTTTTTTAAGAAATATGATGTATAATTCTGTACGATAAATAGCATAAGTGCCTTTAGTTTTAAGTATAAAGGCAACCAGAGGGAATCATTAATTTCACATATACAGAATAACCTATTTTATATTAAGAAATATGTGTTCATGTACTCGTCAAGTTTTGTTTGATGTTGGCTACCAAAAATTATGATTCTACTCTAGTCTAATAATAGGAATTTGCGTATGAAAATGAAATATTCTTAGAATTCTTAGAATTCTTTTCTAAAATTCATAACTCGCAAAATTACACCAGGAGTTTTCTTTGTGCAAAATTGTAATAAATATTGAATTTTGACGTTTTGTTTCGTTTCAACATTAAACATTCATAAAACTAAAAATGTAATTAACTAAAAATTAATTCCTATTATCTCACATCTTTAAAATATCATAGATAAATGATGTTATGAATTTGTTATCAAAGCTAAATTTATTTTGACTGGTCTCAATATTATCCAGACACTCTTAGTGTTAAATGAAACAATTTTCAGTCTCATGATCAATCCTCCAAATAACTATTTAATTTTCATTCATGCAAAAAATTTATAGATTTTGTAATCTGTCTTTAGCTTTTGCTATTTTTTCAATAGAAGATCTTAAATCAATTTTTTAATCCATATGCCCAAATGTTAAAAAGTAAATTCACGCATGCACGAAAAATATTTTATAATTTTTTTTTCAAACTTTTTCTGCATCAAAACAGTTTAAAGAAACTTCTTTTAACTAAAATCTAACACGCGACTTGAGTCAATGACTCTTGCCAAACAAATTGTATGTAGGGATGATATTCGAAAAAATAAATCCATAATTCTTCTATTTATTCTTCTGTAAGAAACAAATTGTGCTGCAGATGTTTTATACAACAGAGTATATTGTATATATCTTGTTAGCAACTTTTTATGTTGGCAAGCATTGCTGTGGCATGTCAAGATCCAAGGTGGAGATAATGTATCATGCTGTTCAAGAAGCGAGAGATAAGAAAATATTGGTACGCACTGTTGAAATTGTAACATATGGGAGAAAAAAAAAGAATAATTATATCCTTACATTATGTGAATGTGATATGTTATTTTCATTTACACCACTTGAACATTACAGCGTATTATATGAGAGAAGTGGGAAATGCTTGTATCTAACTATACTATATGCTATTTAAGAATTATATAGCTTGAAAAAATAAAGAATGTATAAAAGTATCATTTAGGGATACTTATTGATAATAATAATTTTAGAAAAGCTAAGCATTAAGTGCTGTATAATGCTATTCTTTAAATTATGTAAAAAAAGTGTGGTAAATTTTTAGACAATTAAAAATACTTTTTGTAACAATTTAAAGTATACTGAACAATAATTAACTTTGAAGAGCATAAAATATGAAAACGTTTATTAAATATATAATTTACTGTCATTTTTATAAAACCTAATCTCCATATCCGTGTGACTTTAAATTAGAAGTTTGCACTTCCAATTTACAAAAGTTCTAAAAAATAATTTGAAAGATGTATACATGACATATTTAAAAAATAACGGAGTAAGTTCGCAATATAAAAATATTTTTTTCACTTTTCAAAATTTAGGACAAATTTAATTTTACTAAAGACACTAAACTAATGCAGTGTGTCTAGAGCTTGAAATTTGTTTTAATGTTTATATTTAGTTAAAATTTTCTACATCTTAAATACTCTTTCAACATCGGCTGCTGGGGTATTTCAAATTCTTGCGAACTTTAAATTAGATGCTTTGTATTGTGAGATTACACCTGAAATGCAGCTATCTGTAGATTTGTCAGGAACAGAGTTATTTGGTGAAAGAGAAATAAGTCATTATTTAACACGCAAACTGAATTAGATTAAACGTCACTTGCGGTAGTCAATATCAATGCTTTTCCACGAATGCGGCAGAGCAATATGGTAGTGATTGTTGCTAAGAGTACATAATTGAAAAGAGATAGGTTATGATGATATATTCTAATGCAGTTTCAAAATAAGCGAAAAGCACATGAATGTTGATATGTTTGATCCAAATTTGAAAAGTCATAGTAATAATAGTTGATATTACGTTAATTATTTGATATTTTGCATATATCACCACTGCTGAACAAATTTTGCTTGTTGCATGAACATTGTTTTTTTGTTGTTGTTGTTTTTGTTTTTTAATTTAAATAAAAGAAGTAAGTAGGAAAAATAATACAATAACCACTACTTTTTCGAATATAAGGGAATTTTTAAGAAAAGCTATAATTCTTATTGACTTAAATGTATGTAAGAAAATTTACAAATCTGGATAGTTTAGACAGTAAAATAGTTATTATTCAAAAGTAAAACAAAATTTTAATTAACAACAATCAAAATTTGTATTTTAATCTAACAAATTTAATTTTCAACCGTTTCAATAGCTGAGACGTAAAATACCATTAATTGTCTCCAGTTTTAAAGGAATAGGCTTCTATTGATTCCTAAAACCTAAAATATCCTAACTTAACTTTAAAGTTTGAAAATAATATTTGGAGGAGATGCTCAGTTAAGTATAGTATTTTTTAAATTTAACTTTACTATTTTTTTACATTGTTAAACTTGTTTCTCTTCAAGAGATAAAAATTTTCCCACAGTATGGTCTTTGTTTTCTTTTGATTTCATTTTCGCTTTCTTGTCGGGAAATCGAAAAATCGTAACTGTTGGTTATTATCTATGATCATTATTTTATCTCAGCAAGATTCGATGTCCCATAGGATGTTTCTGCCCGGTTAGGCTACAACAGGACATCTCAACAGCAAGGTTATACAAGCAATATCTCAGTCTCCAGTAAGATCAGTATCTAGCTTGTAGAAATATCATTCAGCTAAGACAGCAGTACACCAAGACTGGGCTTCAACTTTGACTGTAATCTTTCAATGAAAGGTTAAAGCACCTTCAATGTAATTTTGTGAAATGTACGAACTGCTTATACTGCAGCCTACGCAGATGAAATTCTTGAAGCTATTTTTAACTTTAATTTCAAAATCCCGTTGCATTTTGTCTTCAACTGAGAATTTGTATATAAAAAAACTAACTTCAGAGAGAACTGAATAGAATAATTAAAATGAAAAATCAAATAAAATTATTATTTTCTTCGCATTGAAATTTTAAATATGTAGGAAGCTGAATGCTGATTACAGTCAAATAAATAAACAAACTAATAAAAAAAACACTTTTTAATCATCAAACAAGCCCTTTTGGCTAATACACAGCATTTATGCTATTCACACACTCTAAATCTATAGAACACCGACACTAACTTTTTATATTTTTTCACGTAGTTAATAATTTTTGCGCGTGCAACCTTTTGCAATGCATTTTAAGATCATTAAATGTCTCGTTTTAAATAAAACCAGTGAGTTTATTGGAGTCAGTGACTCACCTGATCCCACAAATATGTACATAAAAATCAAGTGCTTTGAATTTTGTTTTTCATAATGTACTTTTGAATTATATGCAAATTTCTCGAGCGTAAATAATTCAGAAAAAATTCAACTAATAGCACCATATTTAATTTTGGACACGTACGACCTACGACGTACAATATTCGATTGGATGGTATCGGATTTTCTGTCCAATGTTGTGGAAAAATCTTGTCTGTATGTTTACCATAAAAAGAGTCTCCCTAAATTCATTCAGTGACTGTTTTTTTTTTGCGAAATTTCGTCTCTGTTTATAGTGACTACCTTGGTGCACGAAAGTTTTGTTTTGTAAAGATTTCTTGTTTCTTGCTTTTGGAAATTGATATCCTATGATGTGTGCTCTGATTTAAACATGCTCAGAACTTTATCAGTCAGAATTAAATTTTTATTTAATGTCTTTTTCTTATTATTATAACTGAGTTAGCATCCACTAATCAAGTTATTCTTTCCGTTGATTTTAACGCTTGGGGAAAATATGTTTAATTTTTTTTCAAAATATTAAAAAAAATGCTCAAAATCATATATTATCAATTTATTGTCTATCTATTATACAAAACACAGTGCTACAAAATGTATCTTCAATTGCTTCAATCTTTTTTCCGCTTTAAATAAAAAAAGGGCGTTCAAGTTTGAATAACAGATGGACATTTTTCTTCAGTTGCGCGTTGATGTATTTTCTGGACAACGTCAAATAAGACAAATTACAAGCAATCCTTCAACAAAAAACACTTTTTAAAAAACTATTTATTATTTCGTTTTATTTCTTAATTCAAACTTAAAAAAAGAATGATGTACACATATTGATAATACAAAAAAATGCCGTTAGTAAAATGTACCCTATACACTACTGATGTGATGCACAGACTTTAGCATTTAATCATAAAATATCTCTGATATATCTTTAAACAAAGATGGTATGAGGAACAATTAACGTTACATGAATACAAACATTAAATGTAGAAGTGCACAATTTTTTTTTCTTGGTAATTTCTATACGACTCCTGCAACATGGTCATTGGGCGTAAGTTTTCCCTTCGAGAATGGTTGAAAACTGATTTTAGTTAGAATATACTTTATTTCAAGTCTCTCACAATTTTAGGATGTAACTCTCAAATCTTGTATATCACCATATTGGTGTATGAACTATGTTTTAGTAATTGACAATTTTTGTACGGGAGTCAAATGCAAATTTCAAAATGTCATTTTTTTTTTAAATTAACGAGGGCATTGTCCTTTTTTTCCCCAACTTATTTTCAACTTTTTTCTTAAATTTGCACTACAAACTTATCACTAACGGATGAATAACTAATGCGCGTTACGATATTTTTAAAACACCATGTAGATAAAAGAACACATTAAATAAAAAATAAAACACATTTTCTTCTGAGAAATTTAAATTACATTTAAAAAATTTCTTTTTAACTAAACAGAGGATTTTTTTATATGCAATCGAAACATGTAAATATGAATACTTTTACTTTTTTGTTCAAAGAAATAAATTACTGAGTAATGTAGTGAAGAAAAAAAAATACAAAACTGCCAGACATTATGAATCTTCTCTACTTATTATAAAAGAAGGTGTCTGTGTGTGTGTCTGTCGGCAGCGTTACGGGCAAACGGCTACACCTAGAAACACCAAATTTGGTACTCGGGAAGATGTAAATATGTAGTTGTGCACCTCGAAGCGATTTTTTCAAAATTCGACCTCGATTTTTTTTAATTTTATGTTTTATGCGATTTTTGGCATTTTTTCTCACTTAATTCGTAATGACGGCGGAAATTACGCTCGCAGCAAAACGGCATTTGTATCATCGGATAGAGGAGAAAATTTTCTTTTAAAAACAGTTTGTTCTGAATACGTAACATGATTTACCGATTTTTATTAATTTTTTTACTAAGCATTTGCTTCGGCGAATTGTTTCGTAAAATAATTTTAAAACTGTCGCATCTTGAATTATATCCGTCATAACTTTTTGATATTTTGAGAAACCATGAAACATTCTTTTCTCCCTCTTTTAAAATAAAAACGAAAAAATTATGTAAATTAGATGATTTTTTATGAATTTTAATGCAGCCTAATGTTTAGAATTTAATAGCATCAACGCGATCTTACGCCATTCATTACATTGCGATCACGGCACGAGAATTTATCTTCGGTTGTTGCCACAGAAAGGATTAGAAAAAAGGGTTTTCTCAACCAATCGAGTTTTTAAATGGGATATCGGAATTTCAATTCGCAAGTGAGGATCTATGACGTCAAATGCTTTAATATACGTAAAAATTACGCCAGATGTATTTTCAACACAGGGAGACGATATTTTGATTAAAATTTACTGTAGAAATAAACTAAGAAATTCACGATTATTATTATTAGAAGTGGTATTTTAATCCGGTGCTTATTTAAAATTTGAAATGTCTTCACGGTGCTGAAAATGTTCATTTTAAAAATTACAAAGTTCGTTTCAAAGCGCGATATATTAAAATTTTTCTATTTACTATTTTTATTTTTGACATTTAATTATGGCGCAGACGTTGCCTAACATATGCATGCAGGCTGCGAGTATAGTTTTATTTTAACGTTGAATTACGTTCCTCCATAAAGGTCCTACATAACGCAAAGTTTTAATGATACCGTTTGAAAACTACTATGTGAAATATCCAAATTAACTCCCTCAACCAACTGGGGTATCCTTTACGGCAGTCAAACAGTGACGTCATAAATTAAAAAAATGCGTGAAATTTGTAAACTCTGCAACTCTGCGCCATGTCACAATTAAAGCGGGAATAAGTAGCTCCTCGAGATTACACAGTTTGATGTTTTTCAGGAGACAGGACTATGGAGGATATAAAAGATATCGCTATATTAGATACATGGATATTTAAAATGGCCTCCCTTGGATATTTTCTCCCCACAATAGGATGAAATGGTTTGCGGCGCTAAATACGCCAATCTTATAAAACTATGTATAAATTAAATATATATAGAGAGTTTCCTTAATGGCAACCATTATGTGAAATGATTATTATTTATGCTAATGCGTAAATTGCAAAGAATCGCCATAGAATCAAAAGATTCCATTGGGGCCAAATAATAATCTAAGCTGTTTCTTTTAAGGGAGCCTTGAAGAGGGAGAAGCGAAGATACATAGTATTAATGTACGTAATAGGTAGTATCATTAGATTCGTAAGGATAATATGAATAAATCATAATATACCACGTTAATAAATATTTCATGAAATTAAAAGTGTTTCTCCTTTTTCAACGGTTGTCTTACAACCAACTAAACGAAAAGTAATTCTAATTTGCGTTAATATATCCCGCAGTAATTTTAACAGAGGAGATTACTTGAACTTTTTTAAAAATGAAATTCTGTTTTGTCACATGCAGATATGATTTTAGTAGTAAAATATTCGCTTATTCCCGTATGAAGAGCGGGTGCGCAGTTATCTTAAAAACATCTCTTGAAAATAGCATAAATGAATTCAGAAGACCTCAAAACGTGTAAATACACCAAAATCTCGAAGTCGAATTTTTTCATGATTACAATACTTTCCTTATATGGTACATGTTCGGAAAGAAATAAATGGTTGTCCATTCCATGTAGTGTCTTAGGTATTTAATGCTACAACTTGAGCCTAAAAAACAATATGATGTAGAAATAAGACATTTTGAAAGCCAGGAGTTCTCTGCAAACCATTAAGCTTTCCACTTTTTTGATAGTGAATGACCCTGACGTAGTTTTTTGAGTCATTATACTGCAATGGTGCCAGGTTAATACTCGTGACGCAAACTTTACAACACGAGTCAAATAATTTTGCTCTTTTTCATTAAATTCCACATCACCAATAAATTCGAATTACACATGTAAGGAAAATTTTCGTTTCCTACCGTGCGAAGAACGGGCACGCAGCTAGTTTTTAATAAAAACTAACATCTGTAGTAAAAGAATACATGTTTATTAATCTAGAATAAATACTAATTACTGAAAAATTTTCATTTCGTCTTTTTTCAGGTTTTCACTCACCTAACAACGTCAGCGACATTTTTTTTTGTTTTCATAAAAATGCATTTTATCATGTATTCTTCAATTAGGATTAGTAATTACTGTATGTTTTCATTAAGTTTTTAAAATAAAATTAGAAAAAACTGCCGAAGATATGCTCTAATAAAAAGGACTGTAGATTTATTTTTTCACAATTTCTTTGTTGTTTGAAATGCATTAATCATCATGAGTCTAGTGTTTTTGTATCAAAGTGATTAAAATCACAAAAAGGTTAATTTCTTTTTCTAATTTTTTACTTATTTAGAGAATTGACAAATTGAATAAAGTAAACGAGGTTTAAAGTTTAAAAATCTTTTTAGTTAACAGACAAAACATAGGGTTTTGAGTTTGTGCAAATTCTTAAATATTTTTTACCGATCTTTAGTGATGAAATTTTTACTTTACATTATTTTTATTAACTGTAAGATACTTTAAAATTTTTATATCATTCTTAAATGTTAGTATGCAAGAAACGCTGTTCAGTTAAATAAAAATAACTTCAAAATTGTCCAAAACTATATAGGAAACAAGGTGACTGAAATAAGTTGAAAACTGTACAGAACTAATTACATATTACCTATAAAAGAGTCGGTAAAATTCCTTTGATTTTTTTTCTGTCATGCGTAGTTTATGCAAATTTATTAATTTGATCAAACATATATAATTAAAATGTAGCGATTTAGTAAACTCAAATTAAGATTTTTCAGAGATATATTAATTTTGGAGCGGGAAACGAATATGTGTATTGAAGGAGCGTTTTGTACTGCTTAATAAAGTACCGAAACATAATTTAATTAATTTATCCAAGAACGCAGTAATCAGTTTGATGTTTTCAGAATAAATATGTAATATGTATTTTTTTAAATCACCTTTCAAAAAGACGCAAGAAGCTCTTTCAATTAAAGTGCTTTTTTAAGGTTTTATATTTATGCATTTTACTTTAAATCTTAAATGAAGTACTACGTGTAACAAAAAATAAAATTTGTAATTTCATATTTAATAAATAATTTAAATTTTAAGTTTTAAAAGAACCATCAAAGTTGTAAATTATAATTTTGATTATTTAAAACTCGTAAATTTCTAAGTACTCAGCAGTGTTACAAAGTAAATCACTTTTAGGGAGAATATTAAAAAATATATATTCATTTAATGCATAAAATACCACTTAAATGACACGAGTTTAAGAACTAGTTAGTTTCATTAATTATAATATTTTGGTATCATCAACAATGCTGAATGGATTTTATCTTGGATTTAATCTCAGGAATTTTTCTCGGTGAAACATATTATTTACTTGCCTATTTTCATGCAATACTTAAACTTTTTACTGCCCTTCTACAATTTAAAAAAATATTTAATGTTTCTTAATTGATCTTTTCACTTTTTATAGCCATTACAAAATTAAAAAACAAATGCTTAGTCCTTTACTGAAAGCATTTTCGTAAATTATTTATAGAGAAATTGAATTCGCTACTTTAAAAATGTTATTTTTTTTAACTTTATATTTAATTAATTATTTATTTAATTATTCCTTAATTATTCCTTAATTATTCCTTAATTATTTAATCATTCCTTAATACAATCGTGGAAATTTCAACTAACAAAATTTGACAAAATTTACCTTTTATCGCAGAAAGAATGATTATTCAGGATCATAAAAGTATTCACATTCAATGCAGTCAATCATTAAATTCAGTGTTTTAATTTTGAAACAAAGTATCACCACTTTAAGATACTGAGTCCACATTTCAGGATACAATTGCCTTTACTATCATTTGGATTATTTTCCTAATTTAAGCACACAAAGAAAAACCAATTTTCTCCGAATATTTAATAATCAAGATTTTTAAATTTTGTTTTGTTAATTACATGTTCAATCTCTATTATTAAAAGAAAAATATAAATTATTAAATCAGATCTGAAAACGGTTATTAAGTGAAATGTAATGCAAGAAAATTGAATTGCAAAGCATTTTCTTGACAAGTTTATATAAATTATTATGCTTATATACATATATAGCTAGCTAGATAGATACATATAGTAGATACATATAGATAGGTAGATATAGTTATAGAAATCACTTTGAAGATAAACGAATTTATCAATCCTGAGAAAAACAGTAGTTTAAACTTAAAAATAAAAACTGCCTTATCATGAATTACAATTGATATCATATCCAAGGAAACCTAGAATAGTTTTATTAATCAGATAAATTCCTTTAATTACAGTTATTACAGGATGCCTTAACATAAGTTAAACCTGCAATAAATTGTACTTAATCACATACTTTTACATTTCTAAGGCAATGCATTAGACTGGAAATTGAACTATTAAGAAAAATGCCATCTCTTTTAAAAGTGATTACATGGGATCCCATTTCATACTCAATGGTGGATGATAGCTCTCGAAGTAAGACTGCGCCTTCTAAAACACTAAAAAAGGGATTTCTCCATATATTTCTAAAATTACTCTTCTTGTAAATGCGTACTTCAAATAGCATCGTAGGTTTTAGAAAGGGAGCCATTTACCAAGGTATTTCATTAAGCACATTACTTTAAGAAGATTTAGAAAGTTTCGTAACACTTTTCGATTTTTTTCTGTGTGTTCGTCAACAATTTGAAATGTCTCTACAGCTTTTCTTGTTATTTTGTTTGTAGATTAGTTTTTAGGAATCGGAACATAATGTCTATATTTAATTTTACGCATTATTTTTCCAAGTGAATTATGCGGATTCAAAGCACGCTCTAGTCAGTATTAAATTTTATCTACTTAAGAGGAGTACTTCTGCGAAACCTACTTAATACGTGAACCTTTACAAATGAGTTATTAAATTTTAATGCATCTCAAATAAATCTTGTTTTAGTTAAATGTTTCTTAATTTGTCTTCCCACGTTAGAATTTTAACGTATTTGAATAATTATTTCTATGGAACATTGCAATTTAATTCTGATGTCATCAAAATAGGACATTCAGTAGAAAAAGTACAGTTTAACACATTTTTAAGAAAATAAAGAATTTTTATTCAATTACTAAAAGATTTAAATAAAAACAAAAGAATGCGTTATTTTTAAACGTGATATACACTGGTGTCCAAAATTTAAATTACAAAGTTAACGATGATCTGGAAGAAGTAGTTATTCAGATTATGATGCGGCCAAAGAGGTCTCCAGACCTCAATTTCATGCAATATTTTTGCAGTGCTCTAGGAAATGCCATTGCTTGTTAACAACCCCCCTCCCCCGCAGTTTCTTTTTTTACTAAAAGGACTCATTAGGTGTTAAAATGATACCTTTTGGTACTATAAGAAGCTGCCAAAATCATTGATCCTAAACATCACTAACAGTCTTAGAGCTCATCTTGACGCTTGTATTAATGCACGAGGTGGACACATGTCTAATTAAACGAAGCAATAAAAAGTTATGATGCATCCTAATTTTATTAATACTGCCTTTCAACCTGCATTAAACGACTTTGGAGACACTTTTTGTTCCCATTGCCTTACAGTGCGAGATATTAACATAGAAATTTCTATTCATCAAACCATTTCTGTCGAAAATCTCATTTTTTTGCTTGTAATCTTTATTTTCGACACCATTTTAAAAATACTGTCTTTTCATGAATTACAACTCATATCATTCCAAGGAATCCTTGAACAGTTTTATTAATCTGAGAAATTCCTTTAACTATAGTTATTACAGGATGCCTTAAAATAATTGTATTAATACTGCTGTATTCCATGGCCATTATAAAATTAATAGATCCACATTTTACTTGAATTAATAACCTGATGTAGTGCTATTTTGATTAAATGTAGCTTTTGGCAAGCTGTGGGATCTTTTCAGACTCTGGAGCCGAAGTTTATTGTCACATAATGAGCTATTGATGTTGACGATAACAAGATAATTTTTGTAGTTTGTGAGAGAAATAGCTTGAAATATAGCCTGTGTCTTATTCAGGCTTCACTAAATAAAAGAATTTCTCGGAAGTACTTATTCAATAAAAATAAAATCTAACAAACAATGCTTGCACGCCAAACATGAAGTGTATTCCTTCACCAAAACTAAAATTTAAATATTAAAATTAAGAAACATGAAAGTTTATCCGAAATTTTTTATAATAATTTGGATTGTGCTTTGTTTCATGCACTATCACACATGCTGGTCAAGGGAACACGCTATTTTACACTTGTATCTATTGATGGTTAAAGGGTTCAAAATAGTCATTGCAGATCATTGTATATGTGGATACTATCTGGTACTGTTGCGATCCAAGCTTCTATTGCGATTTTCAAGCTTCTATATTTACAACAGGATTTTTTGTGCTGATAAATATATAATTTTTCTTACAACTAAGCTCGCTCTTTAAGTCTCATTGGAATGAATGTTTTTTATCTTAGTAACTTGTGTGAAAATAATTCACTGTCATAACGTCTAAGAATGTAACTATTTATATTTTTCTTGAGTTTTATCGCGGCTACTCTCGGTAGGAAATATCAAAATCTGTGATTTATTTTCAGGTATGTATGCAATATAACTAAAACGCTGAGAAAAGTTGTTAAAGATTTGTTTAGTTTAATTTTGGTGAGATTTCCTGGAAAATTCAATAAAACGTTGCAAAAGTTATAAGGGATACAAAATAAATGAATTTGAAATATTCAAATCAGGCAATAGCTTTTGACGAGGATATAATTAAAAAACTACTATCACACTATAATTACAGTATGTATAGCACTACGTAATACCCTTAAAAACCATGGTATTAGAAACAAGTACAACCAAATCATCAAAACGTTCTTAAAACATCTATGTTTTAAAAGCTTGCAAAGACCTTATTTCTGAAGCATACATTAAAATAATACGAAAAAATTAGACTAACTATAATTTAACTATAATTAGCTTTTTCTTAGTTGGATATATTTTACAATTTTATGGGAAGAAAATGGGCTTTTTCCGCTGTCGTAACGGTGGTAGAACTATTTTATGTTAAGCTGACGTTTTAAATACTTATACAAAAATCCAAATAAAGTGTTTTATTTGATTTATCTGCATGGAGTTTGGTTGTTTTTGTTTTGTATCTGCATGCAGTGCAATTTGTTTGCTATTAAAATATATAGTACAGGAGAAAGGGGTACATTTTACATAGGTACATGGTTTAGAATTGCTTTAGTTCTGAAATAAGCTGCGAAATGACGCTAGGAAGCACACTGTCTGAAGTAACAACTCAGCACAAACACAACATCTATGAAGGTTTTAGTTCAGTAGTTGCTGTTATTCGTATGAAGAGCTGTTTTCTTTACACAGTGAGTAAACTTTTAATGTCTTTATACAAGTTAAAGTAAACGTAGTAGTGTTAAACTTATTTTTTTTGCAATGCATGTACTGAAAAGTGGTTTCTTTCTTTACGTGACTAAGAGTTTATTTTATTTCTTTTTACAAATAAAACACACCGACACTCGTCTAGTTAAAATTCCGATACGGCGAAGGGGCATTATTTTCAAGAGCATACGGGGTACGTATTCTAAACCCTGTGTCGCTGGTAAACGTGCACTTGAAAACTGCACTAAAGGGAAACTTACATTTTTTGTTTGCGTTCAATATGATTGAGACAATGGCGACATTTGTTTTAAAAAAAGTCTGTCTGTAAAATTGTTAAATGGCAGTCTTTGTAGAATGATTAACTGGCGTTTGTTTTATATATGCCTAACTTATTTCTCTATTACTCCTTCTCCATCTTAACTTTTCTGATTATGCCTTTTCAGTTTACAATAAAAAATACATATTAAGTAACAAGCAAGATTTATTATTTGAGTTTTACAGTTTAAATTATAGTTGAAAAACTTGCCCCACATACAGCGCACGTATTCAATTTTGATAGATTAGAATTAACTATTATCTGTCAAAGACTGTATTTACTTTTTTTGAAAACGTAATGCAATTTTGTAGAGAAAGGTACATGAAATACAACATTATAATGCTTACACAAAAATACGTTACAAACATAAAATTACAGATCACAAACATAAAATTAGAAAATGTTGGAAAAGTGCCCCAGTTACCCCTATATATAAAGGAACAAAAATATATATTGAACAATACGCACAATCCTACTATTATCAACAAAATTTAATATTTATTAACTGACACGCGTGTTCTAAAAATTTGAAGTGAGATGAATGCTCACTTTTTCAAATATATAATATTAAAACTAAATAATGAAAGTATGCGGAAAAAAGGGGAATATATGTATTTAGTAATAAGAAAACTTTCACGAAAGAATTATTTTTAAAGATTTGGATAATTAGTTTCTTTTGCAGACACTCTGCAAACATCCGACGTTTTACTGATAACGCTGAGAACGTCCATTTATCTAAAAGCCAAATATTTTCTTTAGATCAAAAAAGTCATAATAAAAGATATGAAATTTATTAAAACAAAAGTGTGATAAAGATCTTGAGTAGCATAATTAACAATTTAAAAAATTCTTAAAGGTAGTACTTCTTTTTATTTGCTGATAAAATGTTATTTTAGTATATTCAAAATAATATCAATTCTGTTATCTCTTGTACAAACATAATCTAAAAAAAATATAGAACAAAATAAAACTTCAGATTTACATTTTAGCATTAAGTTTCTTTAAAAGACTGAGTTGTTTAATAACTAATTAAAGTTATTCAAAAGTTTTACATTAAAATACAAATACTTACAATAAAATTCAGAGCAAGTGAGAAACACTCATGCAGTCTGTCTGCAAATCGAAAAAACATATATATATATAACAAGAACCTGACGCTTGTAAACAATTTAATGGCTCAAAAGACTGACAGTTTCGAAAAACATTTGAGTTTCTTGATATTGTAAATTTTTTATTCTTTGACATTGTTTAAAGCAATGTTATGTTATTTTATCTTATTTATTTATTTATTTTAATGTGTGATCTTGAGGTGTAAAATTTGCAATGAAATTCAATAGAAAACGCAGATAAATTCTAAAATAATTTACTGTACGAGTGTCATGGCCAAGGCGAGCAAATGTAATTCTTCTCATGGTACATTAAGTGTGGCATGAATCCTATGTGATTTTTTGTGCTAGTCAATCATCAGTTTGGCGAAGCATTAAAAATATTTGGAAAATATATGTAAAAAGTAGTGTTCACCAATTTTTTGAAATTTTGTAGTACCGATTTTTTAAATATTGCATGTTTTTTCAGAAGAACATACTAACAAAATATTACAGTAGAATGCAATAAATTTACTGAGGGATTTTTTAATTAGTTTTTAATATAAACAATGATTTGGTTTAATAGCTTAACTTTTTGTACTAATTCGCAATCAAAAGACTCAGAAAAGCTTTGTTCAGGGGGTCATCGATCTGATTTCTCAACTTGACATCAATTTTGGAATAGAGTCACACAGGGGAATTATAAGTAAAAAAAGCAACATCTTATTTTTTTTTTAAGTATGGAAGACAAAATGACTTATTTTGGCATGAAATAAGCTTAAATAATTTTGGCATTACTGAAGTAATCATTTTACCTAAAACTGAATTATTATTTATTGTATTTTGAATGACAGGAATTGCCCTGGATTTAGTCAATTATGGGACACTTATGGGGTAAATATGGGTCATCCCTTTTTATAGGAATGCATATCAGAAGTAAATAAATATTCTAAATTATCACTATTTAGTACACAAACAGATCTTTTAATTATCTAAGTGTCGCATTTAAGAAAAAAAATAGTTTAAATAATAAGAGTATTTTTATCATCCTGCTACAACTTTGCGAGCCAAATTGGTGTGAAAGTTACAGTTAAAGTATAATATAACGTTACAGTTTATTTATATAAAAATAAATTAAAAAATGCACCTAAACCTTTAAGACTTGGACTATTTTTGCTACAGAAAGTATTTGAATGTAAGATAAATTTTGTGAATAACTCTAAGTTTATATAATTAAGCACAACTCAAAAGAAATATGAGAAATTATTTATACCTGATTCACTTCTAATGAATAATAAGGTTTTATGCATGAAATCGGCTTCGGAAATATGACTTATACTTTTTGAGGTCAGGGCTTAAAGGGCTAAAAAGTCAGAAAATATCGCTGACCAAGAATTACCCCAGTGACCCAGAATTACCCCCAGTAATTTGGGGGATAAATGAACATACAATAAAAATAATTTAAAAATTAACTAAGAGAAACTGTATGCATGTTTGAAAAGCCTAGACCATTTGCAAATTAAAAAACAGCATCAACTATATTGTTTTTCCAAAAATGTTTTACTGACATGAATATTTAAAAAAAAATCATGATTTTCAGAGACAATCTTTTTTGAAGATGTTTTTAGTGTAGTGTAAGAAGTCTTAATGTTCTTTTCAAGTTAATGCTCTTTTCTCTTATTTCCTTCATAGTTACATTGTTTTTGAACTTGATATAAGAAAATAGAATGTATAAGGATTACTTGGCATAATTTAGCTGTTTTGTAAGAAGACTTTTAATACTGTAAAGTTAGTAAACTTAATTTTCCCCGAAAAAAGGAAAACCGTAATTCCATCATGTGACCCTACAAAAATTTTTGTTACCCCGAATCCAAAAAATTTTCTATCTGTCTTGACTTGAGTCAAAACGTGAAAAAAACAGAAGACTGTGACGAATTCCCAAGATCAGTGACTTGTGAAATTTTGAATAATCATATCCCTGTTTTGCATTGGCTCAGGGTCTTGACCGATGGTTATAGGATGGAAGATTGTGCCAACGCAGGAGCCGGTACTTTTTGTGAGCTCTTTTCATTTAACTCTCCTGTTGGTACCCACATTCCAGCTTTCGACGGAGAAATTATTGGTATCCAATTGGCTCTGATTCGACAACGAAACCGATTGGAATGTTTTTCTAAAGTGGTGACTTTCTCTGACTCAAGAGGATTTCTTCAGGTCATCGACTCTGCTGGTCCATCCCGTCCGAAAGATATTGAGGACTGTATCAATGTTTTTGCATGTTTATCTGATTATTAAATCAGTTGTCTTGCAGTGGATCCCAGCACACTGCTAAATCGAAGGAAACGAAACCGCTGGGGTTTCTGTTCACACTTAAATAGGTAGGAACTGGGCTACCAATTAAGACAATAACTAAAGACAATAATTAAAAGGACACTAATGAGTGCCTTCTCTCGGGACGTTGCTGCTAGAAGTTGATAAAAGTCCTGGTTCAATCATAATCAAGATATTCCTTACTGGCCTCGTGAAAAATAGGTGGCATTGCTACGGCTATTTTCTGGCCACGATTGTCTCGGAAAACACCTACAAAGAATTTGCTTGGCCTCGGACCCTGCTTGTCTCTTGTGAGACTCTGAAGAGGATTTTGATTTTTTCCCACCTTTTTTCCTGCTTTCCTGCACTGCTCTACCTTCTGTGTCCTTGTGGGAGCGATACTGGAATACCAGACTTAAGTTCACGGATTAACGAATGACTTTCCATCTTTATGAAGGGGACATAGTATCAGGTTGTAACGAAAGTTCTCCGCCAAGTCTGCTTGAGTGAGCTCATGCGGCACCCAGCGATTGAACTTGTGCATGAAGTTTATGGGATGCATAGCACGGCTAATGGGCATGACATTAATGTCTAACTCTTTAGCTAGCTCTCAAGTGGTTAAATACTGATCTTCTTCCACAAGTATCGCAGGTGGCCCTCATCAACATCCATAGGCCGGCCAGAGAGCTCTGCTCCTTGAATGTCATAGACTCTGTTTTTTAACTTTCAGTACCAAACCTTCACAGTGCCGTATGGTACAACAGTAGAATCTAAATTACACACATAATTCATTGACATTCTGTAGCACTTTTTGCAACAGAACTGGAAGTAAATGTTGGTTCTAATCCAGTAACGTGATAGTTCCATTTCAGATACCTTGTACTTAATGATAACGATATTTTTTAACAACACAGTGTTCTAAAGCAAGTATCTTTCTTTCAAATGACACATATTGTTTGATAAAATATGAGCAAACACACAAACGTGAACTGTTTGCAGACGATATTTGTGGAGGCGGGAAACTTTCGTTACAACCTAATACCTTTAAACTTCTAAAAAATCAAATTTTCAAAAGTAATTTAAAAAATAATTCAGATAGTTAGGAATATATTAAAACAAACCGCATCAGAATCGAACGAAAACTACGCCCGCAGCAATTAAAAGTAATAAAGCTAACATGGACTTTTCCTATAAACGCAGTGTAAAGAAACTTGATTTTCTCAGTTTCTGATTTTTGCACTTTCCCACAAGGTTTAAAAAAAAGTTATGAATGGAAAGTTACGAAATCTTACGTATAGGTTGTACATATAGATCTTTATTCACCAAACCTCAGATTTGATTATGGGACAAAAATATTTTACTTTAAAACATGATGAATGCAGAATTTTAAAATTATTGCGATTTTTATGATTTATCATGTTATAAAATAAAATATTTTGGTCCCATTATCAAATCTGAGGTTCAGATAATTAATATATGTACATATAACCTATATGTAAGATTTCATAACTTTTTTTTAAAATCTTGTGGGAAAGTTTAAATCTGAGAAAATCAAGTTTCTTTACACTGCGTTTATAGGAAAAGTCTATGTTAGCTTTATTACTTTTAATTGCTGCGGGCGTAGTTTTTGTTCGATTTTGATGCGGTTTGTTTAAATATATTCCTAACTATCTGAATTACTTTTTAAAATTACTTCTGAAAAATTGATTTTTTAGAAGTTTAAAGGTACTATGTCCGCTTAATATCTTCCTTTGTTCCTTTTCTTTTCTGTGACGATATCTTTTATCCTATGTACTTGCCATTGGATTTAAAAAAAAGAAAAAAACTTTTTATACCAATTGAAATGAATTTGGCAGGTTTTTTTTTTTAGTATTTTGAATGATGGGTAGTGAGGAAAAGGTGCTATTGGTGGTACTAAGTTCTCATAAAAGTTTTGAGAACTTAGATGCAACAAAAGCAACAAAGATCTGAGATGCAACAAAACTCTGTTTATTTACGTTTTAGCAAATTTTCACAAAATGCTCAAATTAGTTTTTGGCCTTATTTATCTGTAATATATACCCTAGTAGCACAACTGTTCCTTGCGATTGAAAAGTGAGCACGCAATATATCCACCTCCAGATTTTTTTTTTCCCCTATATCAGTCTGTAGCGATATCCTCCAAAAGAATCCTGGTAGCCCAGTAAAATTTAGCCTTACTAAAGTTGTCAGAATTAAAAATCATAAAATCAAGCGCAGTGCAAGTTGCTAAATATGTAATAGCCATGGTTTCAGCCGACGAAAACAGAAGACAGCCATCATTAGTAGCTACACAAATGCGGTGTAAGTGCTTGTGTAGGAAATCGTGTCTTGTCGGGAGTCTAAAATTTGCTGGAAAAACTGCATGGGACAACTCTATTGGGATTGCAGCAAAATAAGTGTATTTCGCGTTTTAAGAGTTGAAAGGAAATCATAGTCATCAAGAGAGTTAAAAATAGTCGCTGCGATGGCGTTGTGTGGCCACCCTCAGTGATCGCACAGATGCTCACCAGCTTAGGCTTCATCATGTGACTCCAAGGACTAGTAACAATGCCACACTAAAGGGGAAAATGATTTTCGGATATCCACGGTGGACGGCAGCACCGAATATTTCCCAGAAGGTATCTGCAACCTTCCGATTTTGAACACTCGAACTACTGGATCGAAGCAAATACGCTAGCTACTACTTCATACACATCTTGCTCGGAATACTTTAAAAAGTGGAGTGATTCCAAATCATTTAGTTTTGAACATTGAAATTTTATCGGCGTATTTTATAAATGGAGGTAACGTACCATAATAAAAAAAATATACATTAAAATTTTGATTTTTTTAAAATTTCCATAAATTATTACACAGGTGATAGACCGCTGTTTTATTCATTTACTTGATTAAAAATGGATTCCCAAGTGATTAAAAAAACTTATATACAGATAGTACTTAACTATATATGTAACTGTCGATGATTAAAGTATAAAATATTAGGTAGAGTTAGCTAGAAGGAAACTAATTTCATTTTAATGAATACCATTAAAACAAGTAAGATAAACAAATTAATTTAAGGTTGCTGAAAAACAAGATATTTAATTCTTTTGGAATTTGATTTAATTTAAATGAATGTGAGCGCATTGCGTTAAATTTTACCGTAGAAAACACAACATGAAGCTAATACAGTCATTACGATAGTTGAAGCTAATGCAGTATTAAAATATAATCAAAACAAATATGGAAAGTAACACAAATAATTATTTATTGATTAGTTTATTTAAAAAAAGGGAACAAAAAATTCTACTGGATTAGACATTATATTATACAACTCATATATTACTGAAATTACTCAAACTACAGAAATTACTAAAACAACACAATGATTTCATTCACCCCTACTAGATCTCGGAAAGTCGTTGAAAGGATTCTTCAATATTTAGAATATAGTTAAACGTTAATTCAGTCAAAATTGTTTCAGAATGTTTGTTACCTGGATGTGAACATTACACATGTAATCGTATTCAATTTGCAATTAATTTCATACTAAGAAAACGTGAATATCGCTAATGTTGTACATCACTGATTGCAGTAATCATGAAAATATTAAAAAACACATTGGGGCTCTTGGGATAGTGTTGTTAAATTCTTTTCCCATTGCCTTACTTTTAAAGCAGGTGGTCTGGTAGGGTATTTTCCTCTTTATTCAAAGGAGGGAGAGAAGATTTAAAGATTCTTTGATAATCCGCTCTGTACACATTACCCCTGAAAATACCAACAGCGAAACAAAAGTACTCTGTAGATGCACACCTCTAAAAAGGAGGGCGGGAGGTGTGCCGAAAATCTTGATTCTGTTAAATTCTTTTTTGAACTGAGTGTAAATTTCTAGAACATTGGCTGAAATATTTATTTTATATTTTTTAATTGCATCCTGAAATGATTAATTAATTAAATAATTCTAATCATCATATTTTTTTTTTAATTTTGTAATAAAAGACCTAAATTAGTTACGATGTAGTACTTCGATTTTCCTTTCATAAATATCAAAACTCTATGATGGATCGCATCATATTACTTGAAAGGTATGTACCAGGCAGAAAAGTACGTTAATATGCATGCAGCCCTTTTCAATTTCCTAGGCAATGTTTTGGTAAGGGCTTTTCTAGGTTGCTTGACAGGGTTTCCGATACTCATTTTCTGAGCAGTTCTTTGATCATGCAGGAACGTAAACACTTGTTTTGGAATTTACGGCTCTTGCCAATGGTAAAATAGTCAAAATCTTTACGTTCACAGGCTCACATGTCAACGAAGGAAAATTCCCCCTTTTTTATGAAAAAATTTCTCTATTCTCCTTCTCTTTTATGGACTTACGGTGCATTCATTTCTGCGTAATCTACCGTATCTATCGTATTCAGCCTTCGTTTCTACCGTATTCAGTTATTGGAATAATATTTAATTTCACCGTTAACTGTTCGTTAAAAAACATGTAAGGATGGCTTTGTTCAGATAGCCGTAACTTTTTCACTGATCGTCTTAAAAAGGACATTCACTGGTTGAAGATAATCACCACGATATCCATTCAAAACCAGTAGTAGTGGCACACAGTGTCAATAAAATTTGGCAACTGAAGCTCTTTCCATTCGCATGCTGATTCAAACAAGTTCATACTTACACTGCTTCGAGTCTTGAGGGGCTTGGCTGTATCCATTGGTAAATTCCATTTCAAAAAGGCGCGCAAAGCACAATAAAAAAAAATCAAAATTAACCAAGAATACTATATCGCACGACACAGATATTTCACGACCACTCTGAAGCAATGTCGCCCACAAACTGAATGAAAAATTTGAAAGGTCGTATTTTCCCCCCTTTTACTGAGCGAGCTCAGCAATTCCACCGAAATCATTTAAAACTCGGATTCTTTCGCTTGTCCTCCCCCTTACCACCATCATTTGCAGACTTGCAGTTTTCTACGCTTTGCCAACAAGATGAAAAAAATAGAGAGAGGGAGAGAGAGGAAAAGTACAGGAAAAGACAGATTGGACTACATCAAAACAAATTCCTTTCACATTTGTATGAGAGCAAACAAGAATTCAGTACTAATATAAAGTTAACTTATAACGCATGAAACACTGAAAAAATAAAAATGCAGGAATTTCACACGCTGCGTACAGATATATAATTATTACAGTTAAATATAAATAAAGCAAAAGAGAAGTTACTTTAACATTTTGACAATGTTTGTTAAAATCATAGAAAATAACAATAATAATAATAATAATAATAATTTTGCTGATATGTCTGCGCATTTGCGGCTAATGAAAAAATTATTCAACACATTCCAAACATTTTATATGAGCTTAGTGCCACAAATGCCACCTTTTCCGCGCTACACATAATCTAAAATAAGGGAAAAAAAGGTGTTTTCGGCTCACCCTATTAGGTCCACACTTATGCTCATTCAAATAGAAATAATGAATGTTAACAGAATAATTGAAACATGATTGACAGCAGTATTGTTTAAAATACATGAAAAACACTTTAACGTTTTAGACAGATTTTTGTTTTAGTAGATAAGTTTAAGTACACTAAACGATTATTTTTCGTTCATTTAAATAGTTATAGTATAAGTAAAAGTGAACAATCAAAGCTATTCTGACGGAAGAAGTTTTCCCATAAAAATGTGTAATGCTATTACATTAAAAGATTCTGTTCTCCAAAGCACATAATAAGTTCATGGAAAGAAGTAATAAATATTTTTCTTGAGTTCAACCGCCAGCACATTGATTGAACAGATTTTTTCTGAACTCTAACAATAAAAACGGAAAGAATACATTCAAATGTTAATATAAATATTAAAAGTAGAATCATCTTAAAATAAATTAATTTTTTTCCGAAAATAATATTTGAATTTCCATGTCGATCGTTTCAGTTTAATCTTCAAAAAACATATTTCTTAACATAAAATATTTAATGCGATACAAAAGTTTGTAGTTGTAGCACTTTCATTATAAAATATAATTAAAAACCTTATTTAATTTCTTTTTGTAAAGCATAATTTATTATAAGTTTTATTTTTAAAAATCTCAGCATTTCCCTATAGGATAATTAATTATTTTACTAGCTATTGAACCCAATATATTTGCGAAAAATACTTGAAAAACTCTTTCGTGTGGCTACTAGTTAGATCAGTTAATTAGCATTTCATGTATTTTAAACTGAAGGAAAGAAGCTATTTTTCAACAACTTTAATTTCGAACTCGTAACGCAGATCTAACAGCTTCAGTTTTCTTTTAAAATGCAATTATTTTGAGATACGCTGCTTAAGACGATATTTTTTCCGCGTTTGTGAGTTAGTGTTCGCCGAAAAAAAATTAATTAGAAGCTGTGCAAATTCTCAGAATGTACGTCAAAATAATGTTGACGCATAATATCTTAAACGTGCTTATAGAGAATTTCCCGTAAATGCAATTTAATATTTTTCCTTACTAAAAAATAAGATGAGCATTTGATTATGCTTATAAATACGGAAGCTTTTTTAAATTAATTACTTTCGAGAAAATGCAATGATTTTTTTTCAAAAATTGATTAAAATTCAATTTAGTTTTAAGGTTACTTTTCAGCGAAACACTTTTTTAAAAGTTCAATATGTACTTTTAATTTTTTCTTGTGTATTAATGTGGATGTATAAACAACAATAAATATGATAAAAAACAGAGGAAATTAAATATAAAAATATTTTTGTGCGTACATTCAATCATCCGTTTTTGCTCTAGCGTAAGTACTTGCTTTTAAAAGAGCACATCTGTTTTTATATCAAACTGCATATTGTTTACTTTATTTCATGGAGAGTAAAACAGAGAGTACTAACAGTGTTTTTTAATAAACATTAAATCTTAGAAATCATATTTTGATTTATTTTATTCACAAAAATATAAAAGCGTATTAAGCAATATTATTTTTCACATGAATTACATGATGCAAACAACATGGCTAGATACAAAGATATAAAAACGAGACACACGCACATACACACACAAAAACGTTTATGACAACAAAAAAAAAAAATGAAATGAAATGCAAAAAAAAAAAAAAATCTTCGCACAGGATCTGAAATTTTTATGCGGTATGAAAATTACCATCCCAAATTTGTGTATACATCTACATCTGGTAGCTGATATTGAAATCTTTTTCGCTGTTTATGAAAAGAAAATTAAGATACAGTAAACAGTAATAATAATTATTATTGTTATTTGGTAACATGATTCGGTTTCTAATTTTAGAAAACCTACAATCATTGCGATATATTAATCGAGTTGAGTATCTACATATTTACCTAAGGGGGATGAAAGGAGATTCTGATTCCTAGTACAACATCGCTACCCCTCACACCCCCTCATGTCGATTTGAAGAATTTCGCACTCCTATCTCCTTTATCTTCCATCCAATAAGAAGCCTCATTTTCATTCTGCTTGACAGTATTTTTTTCGGGAATGTTTTGCTAACTTCGTTTGACACAGTGTAGTGTTGTGGGGCAAAATGTCGGGTGGAATTTTCAAAAGTTTAACGGCTTTCATAAGAACACACAAACAAGAAACGCATTCAATTTTAAGGTATCCGAATATATTCGGAGCACTTTTTTTGAAAAACATTGTATAAATATATGATAAAATTTTTTTTATTCAATTTCAATAAATATAAATAATGGACTTCAAAAAGTTAGTATATTTCAGTACTATTTGTAAGAAATGTGAAATATAGGTCAAAATTTAATGAATTTTTTAAGACTTTGAAAAAAATAAATAAAAAAACTACTTAATTTATTCGAATAAAAGTAAAACCAAAATGAACTACATACTTTTATCTAGGGATTGACCTATAATCTCAAGTATTTTGTAATAAATAAGAATTTTAGAGGTAGTCGAAGGTTTATTATGGAATTTCTGACGATTATGTACTGTCATTTTTTATACAACTGGCTATAATTCAGAAAATATTATTACAATAAAAATTCTGATAGGTCATGCCCTCGATAACATTATATAGATAAACTCCACAAAATATCATAAATACCTGATGATAATATTTTATGCTATCCTTTTTGAAATGCGTGCATTTTGAGCGAAAATCAATTTTGAGAAAAACGCGTTTAAAGTACAAAATGCTGTTTTTTTTGTAACAAAATATTTAATCAAAAAGTTAAAATTCACCACATTCATAAGTTACACCCACTTCTCGCTCAAATTTAGCTGATTTTCTTTTGTTGCATAACCTTTTCTTTTTTCTGACAAGTTTTGCGGTAGGTAGTGAGTAACGAAACGACTCGCTAAATCTGCTTTTGTCGAGCTCAAAAAACTTTTGCACGGTACATGAACTAGGTTGTACTCCTACAATCTTCAATATGTCTATTAGACATTGAAAACCTTTGTTAAACTGTATTACAGCCATGTAAGCTACTAGTTTAAGAGTCTGTAGCTCAACAAGCGTTTCCTTAGGGATAAATTTCCACAAAACGCCATTGAAACTTTAATTTTCAGAAGTTTATGAAGTTAAATAGGTTTTCAGAAGTTTAATTGCTTTAAATATTACCTTGAAAGTTGACTGAAATCACTTTTCAAAATTAAGCGTTGTTTATTTACAGTTTTAACACGTTTATGGGCCTATAAACGCTGACTTCCGCTTTCACAAGTACGCACTTTTGGTTTGCGGGGTTTCCGAAAATCTTTAATAACTCGGCTTCTAATAAATGTAGAGCCAAAAATGAACATGTTTTCGAAAGCTAAATAAATTATGTGTCCAATAAAATTTAAAAAAATTGTCAGTTTTGGCCAAAATTTGCGTCAACGTATTTTCAACGTATTCGTGTACCTTAAAAGGTTAGTAAATTATGTCTGTGTTCGTTTACTTAAAAGAAATGTTCTTTTGTTACTTGTTGAAAGTTGTGCTGAACAGAAAATGAAATTGCATGCATAATATAATTGGATCTGAAGTCAAAGTAAGCAGTTCATGAAATACCGCGACTGTGCAGCCCTTTTTAAAACGATAAAATATCAAATATTTAAAAAAAAATAATAAAATACTGAAAATGGTTTTTTTCTATTACATATTTTCGAAAACCTATTTATTTTTTATAATACTGAAATTAAACATGAGCTTTGCAAATGAACTAGTTCTACTTCTTCATTCTTTAACTAGTATTTTGAGCATTTTAAAAGTACTTATATAACACTGTATAGTTAGCACAAATACTTCCCCATAGGGAATTGTACTTTGTATTGTATTTAATAAAAGTCTGATTATAAATTTAATTATGTAATCGCTGAATTTCCTTTAAATAAACTTGGACATTTTGAATTTATCCAAGAAGAATTTTCTCTTGTAAATACACAAAATATCATACTATATATTTTTAACTTATGTGGCACTATATTTAATTATGTAATTAATTATATATATATATATATATATATATATATATATATATATATATATATATATATATATAATGATATACTTATGTTCAGCACACGTTTCAATGGACAAACAGAGAAATAATTTACTCATCTGATTTCTAAAATATTATTAGCATAGGTGGTTGACTAAACATTAGATATTTATTTCTTACTTAATAAGTAAAGATTTTTAAAAAGCTAGATATCTCTTAAACTCTATAAAAATGAGAGGGCGAATAAAAATTAAATAAGTTAAATTGCGAAATTTAGCATACTACAGTAGGCTTTAACGGGAGTTAAAAGTTACTATATTTTGAAAATATAACTGTTAATTAACATCTTTTGGAATTTTTACAAATAAATTATGGGAATTAAAAACCACTTTTTTATCGGTTTGAATGTGAAAATTTTATATAGTATAGCTCCTTAAAAACGGCCCTAAAGCAACAGATCTCAGCTGAATCAGGATAAGAGAGCAAATTGTCTCGGAATCCTCGAGAAATCGTCCGGAGACGCTCGGAATCTCTCCAGACCAGACAGTCCACGAACCGTCACCCGACCGGACATCCCCAACCTTCAACGGAAGTCCTGCGCCTTGCTGCTTGGGATATTTCGTCTTTCTCTTTTGTGATATTTCGTTGTTTTTTTGTGCTTGTCCAGTTTCTGATATTAATGATAATTTATGATAATTATCATTATTTTCAAGAATATGATGACTTCGGTTTTTTATTTTATTTTCCCATTCTCTGTCTTCAGCTGAGTCCAGTAAATTTAAATAAAATATAATGTCATTATACAAGTTGCATTTTGATTGTTTACGAATCAACTAAATTTAAATCAAAATATTTACAAAGTAGTGATAGTTTTATAACCCCAGACATCACAGCAAACATGCATCAAACTTGCAGCAAGCTTGATTTATCAAGTCAATAAACTTGAATTAAGCTTGAAAATTTCAAGCGTGTAAGCTTAATGCAAGCTTGAATCAAGTGTTCTAATTTATACTTGCCCAGCTTGTATTAAGCTTGACATAGCAAGCTTAATTTCAAGCTTAAAAAACTTTCTTCCAAATACACGGGGAGCCTGCTGGCGAAAGCGCCTCACATACTTTATTTTTACGCGTATTTTCCACTTCTATGCTGAAATTTTAAGTTATTTTAATCTGTTCCGTCAAACGTCGGCGGCTGGATTCGATCCCGGGAACTTTAGGCTGGAAGGAACGCGTGCTAACCGTTTGGCCATTATGCCTCGGGCAGCCTTGACTAAAGTTTGAAGTGACTGTTGTCACGACAGATCGATAAGTATAGGCGATGCTGATAAGTTTCTTTAATTTTTACATGGGATGAATCAAAATTTAAATAATGTTATGTGTGATTTATATACTCTAGGGAAATAAGCATAATATAAACTTAAAAGCAGGACACGTTTTAAAACTTTCAATATCGCAACACTCATCGTTGAGCAATACTGGTGGCCAAAATCGAGACAAATGACTGATTTTGAAATCAATTTCGTAGTATAATTGTATTTTATTTTGAAGAATTTCCATATTTGGAAATACAGAATCTTTTTTTTTAATTCTATGGTCAAGTACATTTATGACTGACTAATTATTTTGTGGAGGCCGGATTACGCCTCATTCTACCAAACATAAAGTGAAGTATATTAACTAACTAAATTGTGTTAATTATATTAAAATTTATTTTTAGGGCTAATTAATTAGTTAATGGAATTACTAATGTTAATTAGATGCAAATAAAACTAAAACTCCTCTCGTGTTATAATAAAATAGAACACAACTTTTACGAACTTTTCTTTATTAAGCAAATTTGAGGCATCACCATGGCACAGTGGTTATGCCACTGAAAATGGTAGACGGCCGAGGTGTGAAGGTCCCGGGTTCGGGTCCCATCGCGCGGCTGTCAATCTAACGGTCTGGAGTTTTGGTAGGTTTTCTCCAGATGTAACGTGAACACGCGTTAGAACCCCTTAGAAAGTCCTACTAATAAGGCACCCCCTACCTAGGCAGATACCCCGCGTGCAGGTTTGCATTACAACACAACACAGCAACAACAAAAATTTGAGAAACGCTAAGACAATTAATGTTCATTCTCTTTCACAGATGGCGCCATGGACGCTCGCTTTCAGGAAAAATCAAGTGAGTATCAATTATCAAGCTGAAATCAAGCTGTATTTAAGCTTGGAAATTCAACTTGACTCCTGCAAGCTTGCTACCAGCTTAAAATTAGTTGAACTGTATTAATACGTCAAATTCAAAGAAATGTCAAGCTTGATTTAACATTATGTGCTGTCTGGGACAGAAGACAGCATTCCTGTCGTTTAAATACTTTTACTTAGCACGCATGAAAAGCAACATCCAGGTAAGTGAACGAAAGGCTGCTATGACTGCCGGATATACCATTACAGATGAAGACAATTACAGAACTAATAACAACTGCATGACGTTGCCACGATGATAAAGTGTCTGCGTGACAGCTGAAAAATGAAACCTAATTCGCAAATTCATTCGTGCAATACTGCTTTTAATTTCATTTTTTTTTTCTTTTGGATTAAAATTATTTTTAAAGACCGTTACGTACTACTTTAGAACTTGAGAAGTCCCTAACATACACAAAACTAAATTATTTCAATAAATATTTCGCGGCCCACCTTTAGCAGATTGCTATGAGTTATTCTTTTTCAGGTTGCTGTCCATGTTACACTACCTGACAAGCAGGAGGACAACTACCCCCTCCTGAGATTTTCTTATTGACTCTTTTAATTTTCTTACTCCGAAATAAAATGGAGTGAACTATCCTCGCACTGAAGTCGGCAAATGCTAACGCTTACTGAAACTGTCTTCGGTTGAATGACTCCTCATTGTTTAATGTCATGTGTTGATTTTTGTCGGGATCTCTCAATTCCGACCCTCCGTCAGTTTATTTACAAATCTGCTGTACGTTATTACAGCCATCTTAATAGGTTACCCAACGAAATTGTCGCTGGGTAACTTGATTATGATCTTTCCGTGTCCAGCAACAGGAGGAAGTCCAAGTCAGTCCTATTTGCTCTTGCTCCTGGTTAACCCTTGTTTCCTACCTCTTCTCGCCTTCATGACTGATCTTGACTAATACTACCCGACTTGACTCCCCCGCCCCCAACCACATAATATGGGACCACATGATATCCGTCTCTCATTAATGGAGATAAAGCGGCTTCCGCTATGGCGATCCATTATGATAGTACTTCAGCCAATCAACCAGTTTATTTATTATTTTGATTTCCTTTTTCCATTGTGTTGTGAGTGTCATGTGCTGTATTTACTTGTTAATAAATCCTTATTCGGTTCGTAGTATCGCTTTACATGTTTACTTTTTTAAGACACTTGAATTTTTATTCATTTTGTGCTCCTTTTAGGGTGGTAGAAATGTCTGTCTGTTGTTTATGATACTTGCTTGTTAAGTGCTTCGAGCCATAAATCCTACGATAAATTCTTCGTCATCACATTGAATTTAAATATAATAGCTATGCGATGTAGTTGCACATTACGTCGTTTCACTAACCAACAATAAAGTGTAAAGAAAAAAAAACTTATTACCCGAAACTACATTGTTTAATTACACATATAGCTCATTGAATATTTAATAGTTAATTTTCCTATTCCTTACCATTGGTTATTACCAACTATTTTATATTTTTAAAAATCAAATTTTTCGGTTGCAATGATTTCGGTGTTCAATGCTTTATAGATAGGTTTTACATTTAAAATGGGGTAACTTATACAGATTTTTTTCTTGCTTAACACTGAAATTTCCGATATAAAAAATTAGCTTTTACTAGCTTATTTAAATTGTTCAGTTTCATTTAACTCAGTTATCAAATTCCATTGCTCTGTTCTGGAAAAGTGTGAGTTAGAAATTACGCCATATAACAATTAAATCAGTTGGGTTAAGATACAGATAGGAAAAAGCCATTATTTAGAAGAATAATTAAATTTTTACCGAGGTAAAACGGTACGACTGTAATTTGTCTGTGCGTGAACCGCAGTTCAAAAATCCCTGTTAACTCGTTTTTGCTGGGAAAGGGCAATGCACATTTCCCATTACTGTATAAATATAGCAAAGATATTTACAAATATGCTTCTGTATGTTTTATTAATGCATATATGTATTATCACTGCACATTATGTATAACAATTTCCGAATAATACTTAAGAAGGATATTATGAGGCAGAAATATCACAAATAAAAATATTTAAAGAATAAAATATTACTAAAATATATATCTGAAAAACTGAAAATGTTATGCAGTGAGAAAAAAAATCAGCAATGAAATCTCTAGATAATCCAGTAAAACAAAGGATATATTTCGCAACGGTCAAATTACTTAAATTTATCTGCATGGTCATAACAATGAAACATCAAATAAAATTAAATTCGTGATTATCAGTTGTAGCATAGTTTATATCATTACAAAAATTAGAAGATTACACACTTTTTTGTAGTTTGAAAGAAAACATTCCAGTCGATGCATTGTATAATCTCTATTGAAAATCAATGTTGATAATACAAGAAGAAATTGAAAGCTGTCTGAAAATGATAAATGGGTCTATTTATGATTTTTTTCGTGGTTTCTATTAAGTTATGCCGAAGGTTTTCTTCTTTTTTATGTTTTTGAATATTCTAAATAGGCTATAAATCGGCTTAATATGTACGTGAATTCCTGTTAAAGGGCATATTTATACCAAATAAATATTATTTAGTTACTTACTTAATTAATTAATTAATTGAATGTCAGGAAGAAATTATTTTATAAAACATGTAATAGAAATTTGTTCTATTGCTCCAATTTCGGAAATCTAATTATAGATTCTGGTATATTTGAAAGCTTTTCCAAAGTGATTTCTATTAAGAGCTATACGAAGAGAACGTTTCCGACCCTACATTGCTATAAGATTCAGGACCGTTTTGGTTCTCTCTAATTCCCCTTTCACAGTAGTCTAAGAGCCAGCGACCGCCAGACCTTCGTCATAGTATAAAAGCTGAAACTTTCTCTGCGCATACCCCCCAACAGAGGTAGGAACAATCGGCCACTATAAAGTTTGGATGATCGTGGCTTTGTCAGGTAACAGGTGGCAAAGGTGTATTAAATTGCCGAAAATTTCGTCATTTCATAAAGCTTACTTTTTTTATATGTTCTTCTTCGCAGTACTAGAAATCACTTTATCCCTTGCCAGACACTTTTCTATCGTGGCAATCCCCCGCCAGACAACCTCAAAGTCATGGAAAACTGTTGTGTTCCTAAACTCCCGCGACGAAGTACGTCAAGCTGTCACAAAGTGCCAAGCACATTTTATATTGCTACTTCTGAACTTTCTTACGCGCGAACTTTCATGCAGCGCGCTCGTAATAGAATTAAGTTTTCTATGACTTTGGATTGTCTGGCGGGGGTTTGCCACGATGGAAAAGTGTCTGGCAAGGGATAAAGTGATTTCTAGTACTGCGAAGAAGAACATATAAAAAAATTAAGCTTTATGAAATGACCAAATTTTCGGCAATTTTATACAACTTTGCCACCTGTTACCTGACAAAGCCACGATCATCCAAACTTTATAGTGGCCGATTGTTCCTACCTCTGTTGGGGGGTATGCGCAGAGAAAGTTTCAGCTTTTATACTATGACGAAGGTCTGGCGGTCGCTGGCTCTTGCTCTACAGTATTTACAACAGTTGTGAATCACCCTGTATAAGTATTTTTCTATTAAAGAGAAAATGGCCACGTTTGTGGTTACTGTAATGCAGTTCATCACATATTTTCAATTAATTCTGATTTTATTTTCCTTATTCAAAATTTAATATAATTTTCAATTTGTAAATTACCACCTCTATCCCTTATGTTATTTTAATTCACTTTCTTAAGTTACTTTGATTTTAACCTTTGCAATGTATTTAGCAGGCGGCCTTCTGTCCGAGGATTCATCTATTTTCATCCCGTTAACATGGGGTTTCAGTGATATTTCTTATGTTACAACTTCCCTTGACTATCCTCCCATGGCGACCCACATTTAAATTTTTTTAAACTTGCAGTAACGCTTAACGATGGTTTCAGTTTTTCAATCTGTCGATTTATTGGGTAACCGTTCTTTCTAGCTCTCAGCTTTATCGTCAGTCTGGCTTTCTGTATTCTCACACTTTTTACAATCATTCAAGTTAATTTGACTCAGATCGTATAGCGTAACATTGACGTGTTAAAGTAACCCGGGTTCGTTGCACTTCCAAAATGAACAGAACGCAATTAAAAATCAAAGTGGTTTATCTAAAAAGTATAGTAATTATGACGATGGCTTAGAGCATAGAGAAAACAAGCGTGGTCAATTTTGACTAATACAGAGTGAATAAAAATGATTGACAAAAGTTTGAGAACACAAGAAGTCAACCTGGCTTTGAGAGCACACAAGAATACAAAAAATTCGTCAGGAAGGAGTGCAAGAAGACTGATTGCTTCTGAAATCTGGCAGAACAATCTTCAAAGTTCAGTTCAAAATCAGTGCTTCAATGTGTTGTATCAATATTAGCTTTTTATTAGATTGCGTTTTGTTCAAACCCCTCCCATTTGAAAACATTAAATAACATAAGCCAATCTCCTTTGGTCAGCTGGTTAAAATAAACAGATATTAAAAACCTACCCAAAAGAACTAGTCTAGAGGACATAAAAAAACAGTTTACTAAATAAACATCTTCCATAAATGTACAAATAATAATATTCCTCCCGCAGCTTCCGAAATGATTCGGTAAAATTTCAAATGACACACTTTATGGCATATTAGCACGAAGGGGAGAATACGAGGACTCAAAAGAAATCTGCTCACGGGCGGGCCCGCTGAAATCGAGGTGAATGCAAAGTGCTGCTGTGAGATGTCTCGCTGAAAGCAGTGGCTTGGTAGGAGAAAGCTCGCTGAACTCTCAGGGCCCAGGACAGGCCCGGTTGTATTCGCTCGATGGCGCGAATAGAACCGGGCCCATAACCGGGCATATCGGTCATAACACGCCCACAGTAGACTCTGACGATATTGACCTCGGTAATGTTCTCTCAGCTATCTCTCTGCGCTCAGCTCTCTCAAACATGTCTCCCTTCGTTTTTCCTCTCAATTTTTCCTCACAGGGAAGCAAAAATTCCCCTGGTCTTTACCGTTCGAATAGCGTCATCTAGAAGACTTTTCCCCACACTTCTTGCAGTCCGAAAGATACCACAGAGGGGGGCTCGAGAAAATTCCCTAGCGGACGAAAAACGGTCGCTGTGTGGTCAACTACCGCAATAAATTTTATTGCCGGACACAATTCCCCACTCCAACCTCCTCTCCGGTTATGACGAAAGCAGGGGCTAAGGCAGACCCCCCCCCCCCAAATAACAAGAAACAATGCCCCCAAACAAAGGATTTAAAATTAAGGCGCGAAAACAACCCCAAAAACCGAACATTAATATTAGAGTTGTATCCTCATATCCTGCTTACAAAAATGATATAAAACACTAGCTATTAATCCTGATTACCACTAAGTAAACGTTCAAACACTAAATAAAAATAAACAGAAGGACAGTACGAAAACTTTATCTTGAAGGGATTTAAATTGATAGGCTATTACAAAATTATGATACTTACCTCTTATCCCGGCGGTCCGGAAAGACGAGCGATTTCTGTCTAGGATAAATGCCGGACACATGAAATTATTGATGGTTCCGAATACGATAGGCAACTCTTTGCCGGCACACTTTCCGAAAAAATAATTTGGCGGGAATGATCGCCGGGATAGTACGTAAGTGCGAAAATTAAATTTACTTAATAAGAAGAGATAATTAAGATTTGAGTAACTAAATAATTAAAGAAGTAATTAGTTAAAGTATGAAGAGAGGATTCCACAAAGCAACACAACAACTCTAAGATTATCAAGTCGAAAGCAGCAAATTCTAAAATATATATCTTTCGCATAGAACAAAAATGATAGACAAACAGTCTGTGAAATATTTATTTCACTGCTCCGCGATGTACAGTATCACACATTCCTCTAACTGGGCAGAGGAGGCAAACTGATTCACGATACTGCTTCACGAATATTCGATAGACACGGTTACGAACAATCTACTCTTCCTATAATCGAAAACTTAAAACTAACTATGCATCCCAATCCGACCCTGGTTTTATAGATTTTCCTGATCCGGGCTAAAATATTACGAATAACTTCGTTTTACGAAATCGTTATCGGAATTTGATCACAAAGGCTCAATAACACTAAGGTCCGAGACTGGGACGAGCAATGCAGAAGCAAGACTTTACATTTATGCTTTTCAAACACAGCATAAATTGGTCTATTAGGTACTAATTAGAAAAGTACCTTCAGAAAATAAAATTCTGAAGAAAGAGTAAATGTTGTTCGAAAGGACGCATCTAACTGAATAGATTGTTCACAAGGTCCCTAAAACTCATTCTGATTTCTTAGAAGGTAATACGGTTTACAAAAAGTTATGAAACATATGTAGAACACATCCACGGATGAATACGGCAATGCATATGATACACTTGTAAAAACGTTGTGTTCATCACACTGAAACGTTCTGCCGAACATAATTTATTGGACCGTATAAGCTCTTTGTATGCAAATTTTCACCATGTTTTAGGTTCATGAAACAACTTGACGGCAATGCACGTAAGAGTTAAATTTTGGAAATGACTACTATAAAACAGATTTGATCAGCACATATTAACTATAATTTTCAGTAGAAGAGTGCTTGAGTTAGTTCCTCGATTATTTTTAATTGTTATATATTCGTTTGAACATACAAGGATCCCTTTGTCATCTTTTGATTCCTTTTCTATTGTAAATGGCAGGGATTGATTATATGTGTACAGTCTTTTCTTCAGTACCTTAGCTCAAAAATACCAATTTCGTTTGTGATTACAATGACCCTTAAAAAACAAGATCCAACAGTTTACACTCTCTAGAAGTAACTAAGATAAAAAAATTCTGAAATAGAAAATACAAACGACAATATAACTGTTACTCAACAAAGTACAAGAACATATAATCCACTTTTTTCTTCTAAACATGGCAATTATGTTTCAAAATCATTAATATGGAATGCATTTGGTAACGTTTTCCATTATCTTGACAAATTTTTGCATTAATGTGTTTTTTGAATACTTAAGTAGACAAGGCAAAGCAACGAAGTTTATTTTAATGCTTGAAACTTTCACTCTTAAAAGTTGGGTTTTGTTGTTACATGGCTAACAACTAATTATAATTTCCTGTCAACCAAGTGCAAGAATCTTTATTAAAAAACTATTACAGAATTATGTACAGCCAACTAATATTTGCAACTCATATCTCGTCTATGCGCAATATTAACTCATTAGGCAGAAGAACATGCACATTTTATATAGGATCGCATACAATATATTATGAAACATGATAGAAGCAAATGAGTGGGATTTTTCAAAATTTACGAACAAGAAATTGGATTTGGAAATATGACTGTTTTCGGAAATTAACGAAATTTACAGTAATATGTGACATTCCTGGCATACTACTTAAGTGTTTAACGTCCAATATTCAAGTATTAACTTTTACAAATATTCTATTATTCCAATTTACGTCAAAATCAATGATTGCCTCAAAAAAGTATTGCATATTTTGCACCGCAACAGTCTTTGCCAGCTATGACACAGAAATTTAAAATTTGAAAAGAAGACTTATGTGGATGCTGGCAGTATCGAAAATCGATGTTGATAAAATAAACAGAAATTGAAAGCTGTCTCCAAATGATTAATGGGAGTCTGTGTGAATGAAACAGATTCTAGTTCGAATTCCATTATTGTAAACTAAGCTTAAACTGGCATTTCATTTATGTTCTATATCTAATATACTACAGAGCAGTCTGTTTTATATTTAGAGGCTATTCCGTGAGTAAAATGCTTAGTGGTATTTAGCAAGTAGAATTGGAAATTTATTCCGTGATTCCTTTTTAAAATTACTTATAAATAAATATGATTTTAAATTTATTATTATTCAGGGCTTTTATAAAATCATGGCTATGTAAATGATAAATAAATTTCATAAGAAAAATTACTAAATTTTTGCACACTATTGTTATTACCAGGTTAATGACAATCGTGAATATATTATACTCTGTTATTGGACATATAATTGAAGTTTAATACAAGTATGTCAGATTAAGTAAAATTTCATTCTAATTTTCATGATGTCTGATGTAATAGTTTTTGCACGTAAAAAATAATTTTGTTAGTTTTATATAATCTACATTTTTTCGAAAGAAACATAATAAATGTCACTTTCCAAAACTATGTGTTTGAAAATTAAGCTAATCAACTAAGCATGCATAATTTCAAGTTGAAACAGTAATTTTTTATAAGGTACAATTTATGACCTGGGAATATTTTTGTCTTTTTTCCTACTTCAATGAACTTTATCAGATTCATAATTGTATGTAAATGATGACATAGAAGAAACTTTAATGACGCACTAAAAATTTAAAACACTAATAAAATATTTTAACTTGGATTTTAAAGTTGAAAAAAAAATGAATCAGTCTTTTGAAATAAGGTCGTCTAAGTACGAAATTTATATGTATAAGAATCTCCTGAAGATTGTTTTTTCGAATGTGTGTATTTGAACTTTTTTTGTGTGTGAATAGTACTAATAAATCTAAATTGCTTTTTTAAGTATTATTTGTATAGTTTTGAAATTGTTTCCCCCATTCAAATGAATTCATATTTTCTACTCCAGAAGTTTATTCTAATATTCTTTTATATTTAACTCTTCGGATAAAAATTAATGATCTTACGTTTACATATGATTTCTTTAATTTTAATGTAAAAAAATTAAGTGTGAAGTACTAAACAAATCCTCTTTTTTTAATATTTCTTTATAAAAACAAGGATTATAATTATCGCCATTTTTTTTTCAAAATAACTAAATAAAATAACATATCTATATTTGACTTCGTATTTTGATTTAGTAAATTTTTATAAGTTACATAATCCTTAAGCAAAACAAATAGTTTGAAAACTTCTTTAAAAAATACCTAATGTAAAAAAAGTTTAAAACTATTCGTCTCATTTTTCAAATTAAAAAAAATATCATTATTAATCTTTTAACAAAAAGGAAAAAAAAACAACTTATAAGGTTTCCTAAGCTAAAGAATTTCTGAATTTTATTCGAAAGTTAGGACGTTAAATATTTTAAGAAATGCTTTTCTTTTGGATGTAACTTGAACTATATAAAATATTATTAATATAATGTTTTCTAAAATACTTAATTTTTTATTCGCTTGCACTATGAAATGAAATGAAAAAAATAGGATTAATGAGATAAAATAAATAGTCTATGTAAATAAGTATTTGTGTAAAACAACGGACGGTTTGTTGATAGACGTGCACAGCATTTAACAGTTCATTGATGCCAACTGTGAACAACATCCTGAAATATATTTTTAGGTATCTCAAATATCATTTCTTTAAAAGCTGTGTTTCTTTTAATTAAATTCGTGTAGCGTTGCAAGTGAAAGAAAAAAAAACAGACAAAGGTAGCTGTCATTAAATTAAAACTGCCATTGAAACTCATTTGTTTATCTTGTACAGTGTCACTGTAGCAAGTACGCAATCCCAAAGAAACTGCCAGTGAATGTCTGCTAGCTACATGATTTGCAACGATTTCAACAAACTTTTTAAACTTGGGTCCGAGATTAAAAAGAATGAAAGTATAACCAAACCACTTTGAAATAAAGTCTGACCAAACTAGAACTGTAAAACCCTGGATCCAGGGAATTTTAAAATCACAAAAATAAATTTGGATAAAAGCAGCTTTAATGGAACAAAAAATTATTTTTAACTGTACCGTTATTTTCGGTTTTAAAATAAAATAAAACTCATAATCGGATCATTATTTATAATGAACCAGTATGCACGATTATATATTGACGCTAACTGTGACCAATATCCTGAAATATATTTCTATAATTATCTCAAATGCCATTTGTTCAAAGGCTGTGCTAAGACGTTAGACTGGTATTGTATGAAGCAAACGAAAATAATTCCTTTTTAACCTTACATATGCAAACGAATTTGAATTTTGAGCTAGCAATTATATTTTGAGTGGCCTTGCTTCATTGTTTTAATGAATTGTCATCTAAAAGCTCTACATGGAATGAAACTAAAATGAAATCCATTATTTATATTCTTATACGTCTCAACAATGAAAATATGTGCATCCGTTTTACAGTTACCTTAGAGTAGTGCAGACTATTATTTTAATATTCTTATTAGGTAAGTGAAAAAAACTAGCTATTTTTCTTTATTACCACTACTTGTTTTTCAAACGAATAAAAATTAGTGCATACTTGTATTTTAGTAACATATTCCGCGTCCATCATTGTAACATTAGTATTAAAGTACACTGTAATATTAGTATTGCAACATTAGAGCTAACAAAGGTATTTCAATGTGTTAAGATTTGTTTCTTAGCCAGTACAAGACACAAGACAGCTCACTTCACCAAATGTGTAGTTCAGAGATACATGCGTCCTTCTTGGAGTTTGCAGATACGATTCGGATCTCATCACAAGCGGTTGAGGCTCCTGAATATTCCCCTCTTTGGAACTGCTGGTGACCTGAGAAAGGATTTTAGGAACCACGGATTTACCGTGCACGTGCATTGAATGCACATTTCACATCGAATGCACTGCATGAAAAGGGAGACATCGTTGCATTAAGAATTTAAGAAACTTAGTAAATTTAATTACTGCTCTTAACATCTCATGCTCTTTTGCATGTCTCAGAATATAACATTGTAAGATATTTATGCAGAAGTTGATTTCTTACATGGTGAATAAGCATACTGCGAATGATGTGTAATAATGATAACACCAATTGTTCTTGCCGTGTTAGCAATAGCTAAAGAAACGCTCATTAATTACTAAGTAAATTTTAGGAGATGGTGGGAGAGAAGGATTTTATCACACACACATGCGTAAAAATGTATGAATGGTTATTGGGTATTTTTAATCCAATTTTAATCCAATTCAACATGTCATGAGAACGGATTCCAGAATTTTCCTTAATTTCTTATTAAATTAGAGTTCTTTTAGTAGTAAATCTTAAAAAAACAAGGAGAAAAAATGTATTTCGTTATAGCCGATCAGCTAAAAAGTCAAGAACTACAAGTAATGAAAGAACTAAAACTTTAAGTACGGTAACTTAATACGGTAATAACTTACGGTATAATTCATGAAAATATTAAATATTAGAAATCATCCTTCTTAAATTTATGCTTAGCTCTTAATAAATAATACTGATTTAAGCAGGTTCGGTTTGAATTTTAGATTCTTCGATTTAAGAAATGAAAAGATTCGATGTTGAGATTGAGATAAATAAAATTTATAACAACTTTTACATTTTTCATAATTAAAAAATCAAATTCTTAAAAGATCCGTTAAAGATATTATTAAAAAACTGATATACAATAATGAAAGATAAATATTTAACCACATTTCGCCGTTACTTAAAAAAACGTATATCTTACTGAATTTCTATTAAGGAATATTCTCTTCACCTCCAGTGGCCTACTCAAAGGGTTGTCGGTCAGCCGATGCCGAAGAAGTTTTAAGAATATAAAGTCCTTATCGAAGAAGTTTTCATAACGTAAAGTCTTAAATTTTTAACTTTCAATATAAAGATCGCGCCTTTTAACAATAAGATTAGGTCCATAATCTCACACCCCTTAAAGGAAGTATGCGTATGCCACTCTCTACCCCATAAGAAATTCTAAATCCATGTGACTCAAATGCCATTAAGACAGAGTGATAGAAGAGGTCTCGTAATGTTCTTACTTCTTTTGGAGACGTGTAGACCTTCTGTAGGTCGTCCAAGATGGGCATCTGTCAGCCGCGTCTTTTATTCCAGGTATACAAAGGAAATTGATAGGTGTTCCTGGAATTGCAAAATGAGTTAAGTATATTAAATGGGTGCTTATTTTAATCGGAATTTAAAGTTGAACAACTCTAAAGAGTATATTTTTCTTCATTCTTATGCCGTTTTCGAAAAATATCAGAAAAAACGCAAAAACACTCCCTTTTTTGGTCTTATTTTTAACTTGGGAGCCAAAGCTCACCTCAGCGGAGGGGAAAATCTAGGACAGTCATATGGGGCATAACTGAAGCCATTAAAACAGCAAAACCTTTACCAACATTTTTTTTCTAATTGCTCTCATTTCTTCTCCCCTACTAATCCCGGGGCTCATTTTAATTAGAGCATTTCAACGTGATTTTGAATAAGTAGTTTGAATATCTACGTCCTTCGTTGAAACATTATATTCGTAATAGATTATATATTGAGATTAGTTATAAGGAAAAATACCAAAATGCGCATAGCGGTATAACAACCTACATTGAAATTAAGAGCTCTAAACAATATCCTTTAAACAAGTAGTTCTCTCAGTCATTTTAAATAAATCAAGAACTGTTAAAATTAATTGTAATTATATATTACTCTTTACAGAGATTTAAATTTCTCAATCATCCGTGATATTGCACTTGAAAGCGCTCAAGTTGCTGTCGACGACAATAAATAGAGTTGTTTCAATGTTTTAATTAATTTGAAATAAATGTGAAATACTTGAAACCATTCTTAATGGTTTCAACATATCGTGGTTACCGTGATCAGAGCTGAATACGAGTATCAACTAACGTAGTTAGTGTAATTTAAGTTGCTTATTCATTTACTGTAATGTTTAATTTTTTTTAAATGTTACTCGCTTCCATTTGGCTCAGATAGTAAGTGCAAATAACAGAAATTAATGTTAGTGTGCAACCAAGTAATTAATCGGATATTAATTTAAACGGATTAAAAAGAAAAAAAAATCTGAAGCAGAAATTAATTGAACGTTAAATATAGAATATTTTAGGCGTGCTTTATTAGTCTGAAAAATAATGTTGTTCTTGATTCAATATGACATATTTCTAGTGTGCCATTGAAAAAAAAATATTCAAGTACTCATAATTCATATGCGAAGAAACTAAACCACCCAGCCTATGAGAATACTAAAATATTCATGGAAAATGTTTTCTAATAAGGCTTAACAAAATTAAAAGTAAACAACGTAAACTTCACAAATGTCTGTCTTTACATAATTTTAAGAATATTACATAATACATAATATTAAGAATATTAATAAGAATTAATTTTAAGAATAATAATATGATCCAGAAGCATGAAGGATCGTAAAGTTGCAAACACTATCCTCATTAAATAGTTAATAATTATTCTAAAAAGAACGCCGAGGTCTCAATCATAATTACGTATCATAAAGTATTTCTTAAGTACATCTCATGTGGATTTGTTCTCATAATGTTTTGTCATAATTTTATGGATATAAAGAATGCAATCAGAAGTATTATTATACAGGGTGTCCCATAATTATTGAGAAAAACTTTAATAAGAGGTAGGGCGTATCATAAGGAATCAAAATCACACTGCAATGTGGTTCGAAAACGCCGTGTTCCCTTGCCTGTTAATAATCACTTTGAGAAAAGAGTTGACGCGTTTGTCTAATTTCTTAACCAAGTTCATAGATAATGGGCTTCCCTCCAAAACTTTTATCAATGAAATGAAATATAATATTTAAACTACTAACTTTGGTCACTTGTGCCCTGCGAAACATACATTATTTTTTGACGAACAATGGTCTGAAAGCTTACTATTATTTCTGCGCTTATTCCAAACTGATTATTACAAACTACAAGAAGATACGTGCTATGTGATTCTGAATCCTTATTACGTACCTAACGTCTCCTTAAGTTTGTCCCAATCATTATGGGACACCCTGTATAACATTAGATTACGGACGCGTGAGAAAATGCAATTGTTGAAGACATGCAATAAATAAAGAACTTATATAATCCTTGCATGATACTTTTAAATAACGTATAAATTTATGAATAATAATGTATATTGAAATATTATTACATAAAACAAGAAATTGATATCTCACTTAAATTTAATTGCGCATAAAAGTTATACGAGTGCGGATTTATAAACATCATAAGGCTCAATTTTTTTTTCAGTAATAATTGAATAACATCTACCAAATTAAGAAAATGTACTCTGTGAATCTCATTTAAAAATGCTTTAATTATATTACAAGTTGATAGTAATTATTTCACTGATTGTTATCTCGTATTTAAATTTGTATTCGAAATCTTCAACAGAATCGATAAATTTACTAAATACATTAAATGTAGCCTTTAGTTTAAGCCTTATAATATTAAGTACTGTAAGCTATTTAATCTAATATACGAAATGATTCGTTTGCAATTTATTTATGCTGCTTAAGAAATTTGGCAGTTTCAAAAGAAAAAAAGGAAAGCTTAATAAAGTGAAATATTCTGCATACTCGTAAAAAAAAAAATCCTCTTTAATATCTTGATATCGACGATCAAGATTTTTCATTTATATCATGATCAGTCTGAAGTGGTAAATTAGCGTTAATTGGCTCTTTTTCAGCTGAAGAATAATTCCCTAGTCTCGAAGTGCGAAATATTTTTTATCGTTATCTGTGTTTCCTAATTTAAGACAAAAAATATTTATGGTTAATTTTCTAAATTGTTTATAAGTGTGTGATTAGGCTAGTGGTTTGAAAACATTTATTTTATAGTTGATCTTTTTTTAATCGAATTTTATCAACGTATTTTAATTGTATTCCTCTTCTCATATGCGTTAAACTAATTTTTAAGTGTAGAGAAATCATATTTTACAGTAAATATATTTCCAATTTTCTTTGTTAAGTTCACACTCATTATATAAACAAATAAAAGAAGATAATCAAGTTTGCAGTTCGATTTCGAGCTCATTAGTGTAGTAATTCTTTTAATATCCATTATTTTAAAAATTATATGCCCGCTCACTGAATTGCAGGGTGATCATAAAATGAGTATATATATGAAAAATTAATAATACACGGAATAATGTAGGTAGAGAGGTAAAAATTGACACGACTTGGAATGACACGGGGTTTTATCACAACAACAAAAAAAAATCCAAATTTGGCTAGTTGCAGATGGAACTGGATAGAAAAGCGTCAGTGATTCTGTATGAGAATCGTGCGTAAAACAAGCTGTAATGAGAAAGGGAATCAGATGCACCAGTAATCGCAGAATATTGGTGCATCATTGGTCACATTACCAGAAAAGGCCTTGTCAGTAAAGCTGTACTATGAGAATAGGGGATCTGCTACTGTGCGCGTCGTTTGGTGATGATCGCGTGCTGAGCCGTTACTTTCGTGATGCTTGGACTCTCAGGTCCCCAGATCTCACTCCAAGTGATTATTGGCTCTGGCGTTACCTGAAGTCGCAAGTCTACTGCGGTCGACCGACATCATTTGGGATTCTTAAAAACAACATCTGACGCCAGTGTCTCTCCATAAGTACAGATATTCTGTACAGTACTGTTCACAGCATTGTCCCTCGACTACAGCTATTGTGGAGGAACGACAGTCGACATATTGAGCATTTGTTCTAAAGAACATAATCTGTGCTTTGTCATAATTTGTTATGCTAATTATTACTTTTCTTATCACATAAAAAGTCATTTTTTTGAACTTTTCTTTTTAGAGGTTGTAATAAAACCCCATGTCATTCCAAGAATGTGTGTAAATTTTTATCTATCTACCTATATTATTTCGTGAATTATTCATTTTTCAAATGTATACTTATTTTCCTAACACCTTGTATATACTTGCCTCTTGAATACTATGGTGTATTCGTGGTAATACAAAAACTAAGTGCATAAAAGCAGAATAGTTGTATTAGAAAAAGTGATCTCAATTTGTGCCCTCATTCTTTTTTTATAAAGGCGTCGTTATATTCAATTTTCGTTTTAATCAATTCTTATTTAAATACTTAAACACTAAATTAAATGACACAATGTAACACTGACTACAACTGTGTATACATTTCAATAATTAAAGTATTCGACTCCTCATTATGCCTTTCGGAAACTAAGGGAACAAAAACTTTCGTGCTAAGATGTCTAACCGACAAGACGGGCATCGGCTCCGAGAAGCTCTTAGACGACAGTTATCAGCATTCCAATACAAGTCAGTGAACGAGGTACAAGACCCTGCTCTTTTATTGCTAGACTTCGCCTGGACTTCGGCTAGACTTCACCAGCTCCCTATTGCTAGACTTCTCCGTCTGATTAAAATATTTTCATCGACCAGAAGATCGCATACGCAAGTGACAAGTCACTTGCATCAGCCAGCTTTACCGTCAGTAGTCGTCAATCGGATAGGGATACCATTCAGGTAAAGAAACGTACATTGTCGAACTCTAACCTGAGGTACATTGTACCCGCAGAGACATGGCGAATATGGGTACGGATCTTCCTTTTTTAACAATATTTTAGGATACTGTCACTGAAAGAAAAAAACAGGCAGATGCTTAGTGGAAAAAAAAATCCAACCACGTTTTCAGGATTTTTTTTTCTTGGTAAATGATTAAAAACTATAATTAATCACTAATTCAAAGAAATGTTAACTATGCATTTCTAAAGCTTCCCATCAAAGCATAGAATGTCAAATGCCTTGGCCAACGTTTCGGAGGGTAACGGCCTTACTCGACTGCACTGCACTGGGCCGTTTACGCTAAAGGGAGCTGGTGCACGTAAAATAAGCCGTGACTCCAATGTCCTGCATTTTGTAACAATATTTCTCGAGATGTAGTTTTTTTTTTTCATCCATTTTTTTTTCAAAATTAGGGAACTCTTTAAGAGGCGAAGTTGGTCCACCCATTGGGTAATCCCACAGTGACCAACACTTCCGTTTCTTGTAATAGCCAATTCTCTGTTTGAGGCAGACGGCCTTGGACAATCACTGTGAGGCCTTGGACGATCACTTTAACCCACACCCCTCCTTCCCTGTTAAAATCTGTTTGACATAATTTTGCCTTACTAACAATTCTGTTTTTGTGTGCACGTAGAAATAGTATTAAAGATTCAGACATAATCTTAAATGTATCAAAAATTTAGATCATTTAATACTTTTAAAAAATACTAAATTCCTCCTCTAGATGGCAGCTCTTCGCAAAATGTAATATATCGAAATATTGTATATGATTGATACTTTTAAGATTGTGTCATCTAAAACTTTGATACGTTTTCTATTTATACACAAGAACAGAATCAAAATCAGAGTTGTTAGAAAGATAAATTTATGTAAAAGAAGGCAATTCCATATGAACATGAACATGACCATCAAAGAATTTATTTTTTATTTTTTAGTAAATTGTGCCAAGAAATTATTCTGAATTTTTGTTGCTGTGCAGACAACAGTTTATTTTGTGTAAAAGTTTCTTTTTATCAGAATGGCAACGCTTCTAAGTCAGACATGAGGAAGTCAGTCGTCTACGTTGTACCATGAGTTACCAAACACTTATTTGATATACAAAACTAAATAATGTTTTTGATAAGTAAGGTACATACAAACTAAACTCAAATAAAGATTTTAGCACTTAAGAAGTAGAATTTTCACTGAAATACAACTCTGACTTTTCTGCCCATACTTCAATGTCTTTTTATTGTAGCATGAGTTACCAATCAATTTTAGTTAATATTTCAAAAAATTAATTAGTTATAAGATTTTTATTGTTTTATTGAAAAAAAGAAAACAATTTCTAATCAGCAAGAATTTGCTGAAAGAAAATAAATGCATTTTTTATTACTACACCAGTTTAAAAATGCGATTTTTAAAAATGTAGCATGAGTTACCGTGGAATCACCCAAGAGATTTTAACATTGGAGCCAATAGGATTTTCCTACGCTCCCTGTGTCCCTGAAGAAAAATCAATCTGAGGATACGTACATTTTTATGAGTATTTTTTTTATACAAAACTTCAACTATCTCACTGCAAAGAAGCCTTTCCACACACGTATTTAAAATATAATAATAGTTAAGTTATACAGAAAATAAACCGATAACAAATCATAGTGAAAAAACGTGTTCTAAAATTACTCTGAACTAAACAAAAATCTATCTAAGAAATATGTAAAAGAGTATATGTACTAAAATATTTTTTCTTTCTAAATTTGCTCCTATTGAATAAATTTTAAGTAGTTTAAGTTTCCTTTTACATTTTTAAGCATTGTATGCAGTGAAACTAATTATTTGTAATCTTCTAAAAAGAAGCGTATTTTGTCTGTGAAAAAAATTATCATAATTTGATAATTTGCTTTCAATTTCTGGCATGCAGTTTTTAATCTCTAAAGAAACGTGAGTTATAAAAAATTGACTGAAAAGATTACGTTAAGTCATTAAGATTCTCGTTATGATATTGGAATAAAGGACTTTGATGCTTTGATCAAATATCTAGCTTCTTTTGTATGCCTTAAAAGGATTTCTTTGCAATTATTTATTTATTTCGTTTTAAATTTTAGCTTATTAAATGAAGTTCTTTCTGAGAGACTTAATTTTTTTCGTTTTCGAAAAGTGCTGTACATATTATTGTGTTTGAATTTAAAACTTACTTTATTTATATTTATTTATTTTGCTTTAAAGAGTAGTTAAATATATCAATAAAATTATAGGGAAAAGTACGCTTTCAGTAAAACCTTGCAATTTTACAAGAGCATTATTTCTGTACCCCATCTTAAAGTAAAGAAGTACATTTAAAATAAAATATAAAAGGGAGACGAACAACTACATTATTGTAAACTGCTTTGATTCAGAGAAATACTGACACAGTAAACAAGTTTGTTATTTCTAATTTCAGGCTTATCATGGTGATGATAACATGATGTGAAAGATATGTGACACACCCTCGAAACTAACTAGACGTATCTAAAAAGTATCCAACAATCTCAATGATTTATCCTACCGATTTGTTAGACAGAAAATAGGTGTTTCAAATCCAAATTCTTTTACAAACTTACTAAAAGAAACAGTTTTGTAACAGATAAATATGGTGATCGGTTCGTCAAACTAGGAAGAGTCTTAACAAAAAAAATTCAAAAGAAAATTATTTCTAAATGATGAAATAGTTAAAACTTTGTAAAGTAACACACGCAAAGTGTACTTATCAATTTTTCGCCCGATACGATTGTCCTGATTCATAAGTACATTTTATGTGTGTTATTTTTCGAAGTATTAATTATTTCAGGGAGTGTCCAGAGAAACACTTTCTGCAGGGCATCTTGTCCGTCTCAATGAGAAGCGATATTCAATTCGTATGTTTTCCAGTTCCCGATCTGTATAGCGATGTGCATACAGGGATACACAAAAGACTAGATTTCAAAGTTATAAAGAAGAAACCGTGAAACAAATGCATTAATTAATGAAGACACGAGTTTTGTTTCAGCTGAACAAAATGTTTTAAGTAACTGTATTAAAAGGCGTAGGGGAAGGTGGTCCAAAATGGTCCAAGCGGGCAAAACGATCCACATATGTTTTCTTCTAGAAAAGCGGTTCTATATCTGGTAACACATAAATTAGTTGTGAAAACTGAAGAAGAAACCATGGCGATGTTTAAGCGATCAGTATATTACGTGAGCAGAGTTCAAAAAACTGGGTTTTGCCATACCTGTTAAAAGGTAAGTGCTAACTTTCCTATTTATTTAGAAATGCAATGTATCGAAATATGACTTCATTTACTGAACGATGATTTTAGATGTGAATTTTCCTAGCAAAGTTACTTATGTTTCTCGATGTGCTCGAGTAATATGACCTAAAGTGGGCAGCCAAAATCCCGGGTGAAATAATACTTCGACTGAAACAACTCTAGTACCGGATCCTCGGCGTCATGGTAGCCTTTCAGTCGCTCTCAAAATGCGTGACTCCGTCTTACATTATTTAATTTAGTTCTGCGTTTGTTTTAGGCCATAATCTTTAAACTAAGTTTTAAATATTCCATTTTATTGTTGTGACACTTTTTTATTTTAAAATTTTCATAAAATACATCCTGCATACTAGGGTAAAGGCACCAACTATTGACACTACCTCCATTGTTGACAGTTGTTCCTTCAAAGTTGAAAAATAAGCATTTGGGACCACTTAGATATTCAAAATTAGAACCTAGTCAAAGCTCAACTAAGGAGCTACAAATTCGCGTTGTGATCCAGTCAATTTGACTGACGAAACACCTGAGAACGTAAAGTCACTTATCAGTGTTTAGCAACGGCTCATAAACTAAAGGTTTTGCTTAAGGGTGGAGTTTAATTTTCGCCTATAATAACTGTGCACCTTTATGTTTCACAGCTTACATTTTTTTAGGTCCACTTCGTTGCTACTTCTACGTAATGAGAATACAGAATACAGTTCCGAAATGTAAATTTTCAGTTGAAAAAGTATTTTTAAAGGTGTCAATAATTAGACCTTCAAAACAGTCAGTTTACCTAATAATCGACGCTCCCCTCAATAATTGTAAATTTCACATAAATACGTTCAATGACATTATTAAGATTATTGTTTGATTCTTGACACAATTATTCCCCCCCCCAATTAAAAGTAAATAAGGGATCCAATTTTTGTCAGGGGGAGGTGACAATAATAGGTACACATTACTGTCAGAATTCAGATATTAACAACCAATTATTGACAGCTTAACTATTCGTATATTATCATTTTTGACCTAAGTAGGTAGGCATAGTGAGAAATGTTATCTAATAACTATACTTTTATGTCTAAGGAAATATTCTGCATGTCTGTGAATTTGGTAAAAAAGTATAACTGATTTTTTTTCGTTTTGAGAAACCACTTTACATGTGTGCATACAAACTGCATTTTCGGATCCATTCTCATGTAATTTTTAAAGTAGACTTATTACAGAACTACCCAAATTGATGGTTTAGTTTTTTCTGATTAATAGAAGCTAAATATCGACAAGCTTACGTTTTTCATTTTTAGGTTAGCTTCATCAAGTTGGTTGTTTTCCATTTTCAGGTCCGGAAAATGCCTTCAACAAGCTCTTCTAAACAAAAAAGTAGAAGTCCAGTTAAAATATGGAAAAAAAGTATAAAGGCGGATCAATATTAATAGCACTCAGTATTGAGGAGAATAGTGTTCCACTTGCAGCAACAGTCAGGAATTATTGGGGTACCTCGTATTAATTTAGTTTACAAAGTAACCGGTAAGTCCTCAATTAGTCGTAAGCCTGTGTAAGTGTTACACCAAAAGGGAGAACACATGGGAACACGCTTTTTTTTAAAGCGTAGGAAAATCTAACAAAAGTGTTTAGGGGTGACGATAGATCATTTCCCTTAAATTGTGAATGTAAAAAGTATAGGCTCTTAACCCTTTAACGCGCGTTGTGCCCATTCTGGGAACACCCAACTCTGACGTTTTGACTTTTGCCAGTCACGAAGAATAGATTTGATTTCTATAAAAATAGTGGCGGGTGACATAGCTCCACGATAATCCTTTACTTTTTAGCACGCCATTTCCCGTCAAAAATTATCACGATTATTTTTAACAGCACTCACATCTGCTGAAAAATGGAAGAATGCGAGAACAGTTTGGCAGATTGCCCAATGCTGAAAAAAGCAGCCGTTGCCATCGCTCGACTTAACTACCTGCAAGATGGCGGACGATCGAAACGTTCATCGCGTGCCACAGATCTAGAGGCTTTTTTTTACGACAGCTGGCTGTGCTCGTGCACAAAATTATCCAAGTGAAAATTATCCGAGTGAGAGAGAGAGAGAGAAGAGGAAGATAAGAAAACAGAAATAAGAAAATAGAAGAACAAGGGAACATTGAGCTCTAATCATGAACATTAAGCTCCATAATAGCAAGAGGCAAAAGTTTTATTTAAATATTTATGTTATTTTAAAAAAGTTTTAACTTTTATAAGATCATTTTGGGCCACCATCCCCTATAGTTAATTGAATAATACAATTTGCTAGGCTGCAAAATCTGTAAAACTGAAATCAAATAATGTCATCTTTTATGTTTGAGTGAATTATTTCCTGAAAAATACTGAGCGTTTTTCATGAAATGCTGTTTTTAATATCTGAATCAGTTCTTCAGTTGTCACGATCTATCGTGAAAAAGAATCAACTAATTTTTGTAGAATGCAGTCAATCATATTTGTAAATAACGACTCAACACTCTCTCTTCAGAGAAACAAAGAAATAAAAAAATTAAAATCTCTCTATTCTAAAAAAAAGTAAAGGCCGCTGGCGCTGTCAATATCTTATGGACCTATCTCCTCCTAAACGGTAGGGATTTGAGTTTCGACTAAGGTGCCCACAGATTCGAAAAATTCTGAGGAACCTGCTAAGCTGACTTAAATTTCGAAAATCGAATTATTTTAGAAGATATTAATAAAAAACTGAAAAAATAACAGAATGGTTGCCAGATTTGGCATAAAATCATTCATTCCTTTGCAACAAAGCGTTTCCAAGTATCTAGAATCGTGTGATATTTACAAAGTTAACACAAAAAGCCTATTAACTTCTTCACCGTTTGCACGATCCGCTTGAAAATTTTCATGATCATGTATAAAAATATAGAAAACAATCTGAGCTTCTACAAAAATCTGAAAATCCTCCCGTTCCCTCCTTTTAAAGCGATTTTTCGCTATTTTCAGCACCATTTTATTTCCGAGAGTCAAAAAAGTAAATCATTTGCGTGAGAAAATTACCCTTTTCAAGTGAATATGACGTCATACAATTGGGATTCAAATTCGTTTAATAAAGCTTTCCAGATTACACAGTTTATTATCATTTTTTTTTTTTTTCACAAATAAATCGTTTGCATGGACATGAGAATAGCTGTGTACACAAAACGAAATCTTTCGATTGCGAAAAGATTCCGCAAGTTTCCAGAACAGCATGAAATTTAATTTGGGTATCTCTCTATTCTAAAAAAAAAAGTAAAGGCCGCTGGCGCTGTCAAAGCTTGTTGGCCTATCTCCTCCTAAACCGTAGGGATTTGAGTTTCGACTAAGGTGCCCACAGATTCAAAAAATTCCGAGGAACCTGATGAGCTGACTTACATTTCGAAAATCGAATTATTTTAGAAGATATTAATAAAAAATTGAAAAAATAAACATAATGGTTGTCAGATTTGGCATAAAATCATTCATTCCCTTGCAACAAAGCGTTTCCAAGTATCTGGAATCGCGTGAAATTTACAAACATGAGTTAGAATTACGCCCATTTTACGCCACAATAAAAACTATATGAAATAAGTAACTCAAAATGCGTTACACAAAGTTGACTATTTTCAAATAGTAAGTTCGCTTAGACAACAGGAGTTTAGACTTAGCGATTATTCGTTTTTCCAAAACAGAATAACTAATATCTTGAAAATGAAAAATAATTATAATGCACATTATTTTAAAGAAGGTTCTCGTCCAGCTGTATTATTTGCTACCAGTAGAAATATTTGGCGGCGTTAATTATGCCATTATAGCAATTATAGTACACTTTGGATATTTGCGAGCGCGACGAGATGGTATAATTCGTGGTGCTAAGTACGCCAATCTGCAAACGATTATGTAAATGAAAATATGGATAACGGTTTTCTGGTAACTTTAAATGAACAGTAATTATAGGTTCTGAGCATGTGTCAATCACCAAATAATGAAAAGTCGCCATTGGTGGCAAGCTATCCTATCTGTTCCGTAGCTTTTATTAACTTTACATGAACGCAAGTCGCCAAATAATGATAAATCGCCATGGGTGGCATATTCGCAAGGTGTCCGACAGGTTTTACATTATTAAAAATACAGCTGAAACAGATGTTCTGATTTTATTATGCTTTAGCTCCTAATTAATATAACTTTTGACTGACAACATTAAATATCATTGTGTTTCTGAGGAGTGCAAATAATTTTTCCAAAGATTATAAGCGGAGTCCGCACTCCAGGTGGAGTATAGCTCAGGACCCGTACAACACGGATTCCCATAACAAAATATCTTCAGTGTTATGAGGGGGAGAGGGTCTACTGAAAAATTTTTATGTACCAATGAAGATGCAAGAACCTAGCAATGTGTGGCTCAGTAACATTCTATCTGATCCCATCTTTAGGTTTTGTCTGTTGAAATTGTGTCTTTTTTACGAATAAGCCTGATTAGGGGCCGAATTCCTCATACGAAAAGCGAGCGTAGCGAGTCTGGGGGCCTTGGCCCCTAGTTGAAAAAAAAATCTACTTATCCAAGAATTCTCTTCGGTCTGATTTTCGGTCTATTTTGTCTTGCCGGTCTATTTTGCACTTGTATGCCTCTACTGCAATTCTGTAAAGAATTATAAGCGATTCTGATATCAGTACAAGGGGCGTCATATTTAATGAAATAGTGGCATGTGCTGCTGATGTGGATATGATTACAAGATCTACAACTGTTTTGGAGGATGCTTTTCTGGTACTGAGAAATCTGCAAGGAAAAATAAGTTAAGATTAAGTTTACATAAAACAAAATATATATATACTGTGGTAAAAAAATAATACCTCCCTGATATGTTTGATGATAAAATAATACTAATCCTGAAATTAGGAAAAGGATTACTGCAGCTAATCGCTGCTTTTTTAGCCGAAGACGTTTGTTCAAATCTCATTTCATAAAGAAAGGGGTAAAATTCCTTTGATTAAGGTGCCGATAGAATCAGTCCTGTCTTCGTCAGAAAGGTAAACTTTGACAATAAAGATAGACATATGTTTTTGAAAGAAATGTGGGAATTTATTCAACATGTGACTCATTGCTTCTCCTCTGCGGATAATGGTAATTTTTAAAATTTAATGCGGTAGATTTTTAGATTCACGGCAGCCAAAGACCGTCGTACATTTGAATTCAGACGTCAATAGAGATCATAATAGAATATCTTATAAACTTTCCATGAACAGATAATGACACATTTTAAATCGCCGTGAAAATTTTAACAAGATGGATTACACCATGCATAAATTGTCGAAATACAAGCAAATAAGAAAACCCTTACAAAATAAAGACTTCAGCTGTATTCATGAAACACAATCGAAAAAATTTCGATTCTATGAAATTTTAGATGTTTGGAAATAAGTATTAAATTATTTCTAAAGGTTATAGGAAATGTTCTCGAGAGTAATATGTGAAGCGATGATCAAATATTTAACAAATGCTGAGGTATTTTTGCAATAAGTAATTGAAAAAAAAAAGTATTACTGTGGATTTAGACTTTCAGTTATCAATCAAGAAAAACGTAAGCATTTTTAGGTGTGTTTAAAATTAACGGGCAATTTTTAAAACCAATATTCACACATAGCTGTTAAATATGCGAATTTAACGTTTCTTATGCTTTTTAGAAAAATATTCTTAACAGTCAACATCAAAGCTAGTTTTATCTGTTTAGAAATAATTGTCCTACTAATTTTCAATGGATATCACAATTTTTCATATTCATTTTGGCTTGTGATTGTTTTGTTAAATTTAGATGTTCAAAATAATTATTTTACCTTCTTTTTTTGCTGTTCTCATTTATTTTCATACTTAGGCTTTCAGAATAATCTATTTCTTTTTACTCAAGCAAGAGCTTTTGCATTCAGTAACAGTATTGGGGCAGGAAGGTTCTATCTGCTATAAGAATCAATTTTCCTTTTTCGATTTATTATCTTAATAAGTTCTTTTCTTTTAACTCGACCATTGGTTTTTATTTTGGCCTGCCATTATCAATATTTTTCGATACCGTGCACATGCTTTCAAAATTATCTAATCGCTATTTACTTGCTTAAAATTCTTTGGACAAAAATTATATTAGCCCTGTGTCGGATGTTTGTTTTGGACCAAATTTATGTGGTCGCCAAAGAGAATCTCTCTTGCCATTTGAAATATTCATTCGCAGTACCTCGACTCTAATGTAAAATGCATTTTCCGCTGTAACGACCGCCAGATATCAGATTCAATACCTTTGTTTTAAATAGTCTTTTATATAAATAGCGGTTGTATCATCCACATTTTGTATTCTTTTTTTAAATCACAACTGTAGGGTTTACAAACCAGTGTTACATATATCCAAGTACAATCCAAATATTAATACGGTTGAAATAAGTTGATGTATCGTATTTATTTTTTATCGATAATTAAACGCCAATCAAAATAAGTTTCTTTATGGATTGTGTTTAAATATAATATAAATCATTTTAATGGAATAAATTACATCGAGAAAGAAATGATAAATGCTTGAAACACTCAGGTCAGTATGTGATTGGTATTTTGTACACAAATTTATTCATCACAGAATAGTGAGACAGATTAAGTGGATTACATTATATTGTATATCACAAACTGATTCATTTATTCAGTCGCTAATCATTCTTATTAATAAGTCCTTTTTCTAAATTGAATAAAGTAATCCATTTCAGAAATAATTCACTTGACTGAGTTAATCCACTGCATAAATGTTTTCGATATATCATACCTCAAGCACGTTTCCTTTATAAAGTTAGGTGCAGTTACCTAATGCTCTAATTAAACATTCCATCAAAGTAAATGGGTAATTGATGCAACACACTTAGAATTTCAAATACTCTTTCACAAACTAGTGCATTTATATCATTTCAAAACTCATAAAATTAATGTAACTATGCTGGCTATACAATGTAATCTCTCATGTGTGCTGCTTTTGCCGAAATTATCATTTTCTGTCGTAACTAACTTTCCTTCATATTTCCTGCAATTAAGCTTGTTTGGAACATTCGTTTGATCCGTGTGGATTATGGTGGTGCTTTCAATTTCACTAAAGTAGCGGGGCATTTTCCTATTTCCTGTTGAGGTAAATAAATGCAAAACACCCATTCAAAAAGTTCAATGCAGCGGTGGATTAACTTTTCGGAATTCTCGGTAGAAATCTACATAAATGTAAGGTTTAATATTATTATAATCGCATATAATTCAATTTAGTTGTTGCAAAGAATGGGAAATCAAACTTAATCTATTGTTACTTATATTTCTTAATACAATCTATGAAATTTAGACGGATTACTATGAAATACCCAATAGATATTCGAAGAATATTTGTAAGTGGAACTACGAAAAAAATCTTAAAGTGTATTATTAATTTAAAATTATTCTGTTAAGCTCGTAGTAATATACTCATTTTTTTTATTCTGTGAGGTAGATTATTAATATCGTCTCATGTTATTTATCGGAATCATTATTAAAATAGCAAAGTCCATAAAATTAGATTCATATTTATATTATTTAGTACTTAAAATTATCAAAATGTTAAAGACTATGTATTAAATAAATATGCACAATAAACACATTTAACCTGGTTCAGAACAAATGCATTTTCAGAAGCAATATCACTCAGTCAAGTGAAGCCTATCTCATCAATGATTTTTTTTAAATTTCTAATGACAGAGAACTTGAAAAAATATAAACAAGAAAGATAAATCATGCTAAACGTATTGATTATAAAACACTTTCCAACCCATGAATATTTTTGCGCCAAATTTGGCAATGTATTTTCCTTAAATCAGCAGAGATTTCGGAGATAAGATATTGTTGCATTATTACTAAAAATGCAATTTTATGAGACTCTGTAAAAGATGTTAAAAAAATTCCATCGTTTAACAGAAGAATATAAAATTTGTATACTTATTGTCTTGTGCTAGAAATGTGTTGTGTTTCTCAAATGCCACAGATTCTAATGCATTGGAATTCTTTTGAGTGTTCCTGTAGGAGAGCTATTAATAATACAGACCCTATTTTCAACGGAGAGCATTACTTTGAGAGCCTTAATATTATGTATGCCAACATTACTTTCTTTCAAAAAACTGAATCTCTAAAATACGTTTTCAAGAATGACTGCCCATACAGAGCGATGTATCTGATTTTTTTTTCTACTGTAAAAGAACTGTAAATGCTACTTACATTATTTTCAAAAGGATATATGGTACATTATATATAAAAAAAAGTTCACATATTGGTGTATATTTACGAGGGTTAGAACACTGGACGGGTGAACAACAGAACAAACTAAAATCATTCAAACTTGTTGGTAAGTTAAAAATATAAATATTCATTTTATATAACATAACGGTATCGGACGAACACGGAGAGCCAGAAACGTATTCTTTTACGGATTGTCAGTCTAAAATTCATTTTCCAAGCACTAAAAAATCAAAGTTTGCAATTTTGTTCCATGTAAATCCGTTAACCCGTTTTAGGTTATTACACATTAACGGATTTTCGTCTGTCGAAGAAATTCCACTTACGCAACCCTCCTCCCACTCCTACGCAGATAGCCCTTAGCCATTCCTTAACGAAACACAATACACTAAATCGGTTCATTACAGCTCGAGAAACGAATTTTCAAAATTACCAATGAAATCTTCATAGCTTAATATTATCACATTAGATATTTTTCGATTTACCGCCAAATAATGAAAATAACACCAATCTCGGTTCATTTTTCAAAGCATTTTATTCGTACCATATTTGGCAATTTATCGCAAAAGTCGCCAACATTGGCGAGTTTTGGAGCAATTTGAGGGAGGCACAATACATCGTCGTCGGATTATTAGCTATTGTAGGTTATAGTATTATATGATTTAAATTGATGCCTGTCTTTAAACTGATATTGACCGTATTGTATTTGAATTTTTTTGAGTGATATTGTAGAAGAACTATTTAACTATACACACACAGACACTATTTTCGATGGAAAGCTTCATCTTGCCAACATATATCAATTTTGTGTCATTTCAAATAGCAGAATATCTCTTAAAGTTGAAGTCGAAGCCTGTTGTGAAGAAAATTGCAACAGGCTCTAATAAAATAGAATTTCATGCTCTTCTGGGAACGTGCGGAAATTTTTCACATTCAAACGATTTTATTTCACTGAGAACATCCGCGAGGAAATCATTTTATTAAATTAATAATTCAATAAATAAACTTATAAATCTGGAAAAAGCTTGTTAAGTGTGACGTCAGTATGAAGTAACAATCACTTGCAATAGCCAATTTTTTGACTATCGGAAATCAAATGTTGCTGAAAATAGCTAAAAATCGCTTAAAAATGGGGTAACGGGTGGATTTTCAGATTTTTTAAGTAGCGCAGATTGTTTTCTATATTTTTATACATGATTATGAAAATTTTTAAGCGGATCTTACAAACGGTGTAGAAATTATCAGGCTTTTTGTCCTTGACACTGCAATGTTTTTGCAGTAGGATAATACGCTTTAAAGAACTACTTCCCATAAAGCGCAATACATTGGGAATGTTTTGAGTACTCCTGTAGAAAAACTATAAACGCTACATATAGGCCATTTTCAATAGGGAATATTGTACTGGACATAAGAAGCACGAACGGACAGACGGACGGACGGACAGACAGACAAACCGAAATCATAAACACTTTTCAATCTTGTTGGAAAGTGTTAAAATCTGATGTGGACAACACATAACTTCCTTGCACGCCATTTCCCACGTAGCACAACTAGTTCAAAAAACGTTTAAATTACGTTGGAAACACGTTTTTTGACGTTAAAAAAACGTTTTATAAACGTTTTTTGGACTAATTGTGCTACTAGGGTTAAATCAAAAATATTTTCGGCGCACTTCATCTAAACTTATTTTTTTTTTGAAAGAGATAAAATACTGCAGGCTTAATAATTTCTAGCCAAATATTTACGATAACGCCACCTGGGTTCAATTTGAAAGATTTATTTCTGACACTTAATTTGTCGTTATTTCGCCAAAAGCCGGCAAGCTTGAGATAGTTTGCGAGATTTTAGAGATAGACAAAGTAGTAATTGACCACAGACTTTCAATGAATTGATTGTATCTATACACTTTAACGTATTTAAAGTCTTTTGGGTGATCCTGTAAATAAAGTACACAGTCGATTGCAACAAAAAAGGGTGTACAGTTAGATATTACAATAGCTCTAAATACAAAATTTCAACATCCTACGGTTAAAAGTTTGAGTTATGCGAAATACAAATTAATTTTTATGCCAAATTTCGCGATATTTCGGCAAAACTTGCAAAGGTCGATGACAAATTGCGAGAATTTGGGCATGGACCAAACAATGACTGACTACAGACGTAAGATATCCATAGACATTATTGTATTGAAATTCTTTTGAGTGGTTCTGTAAATATACACTCCCGTAGATTGGAACCAAAAATCGAGATGCACATCTAGATGTTACAACAATCTTACATATGAAATTTTAACATTCCATGACTAATAGTTTTTGAGATGTGACAGTTAAATACAACAACACGTACACCGAAAGTCACTAAGCTTGGCAACTTAGACCGCAATTTTTGAGGGAGGCACGTGACCGTGGTCGGACTATTACCTAACTTAATGGTAGGACGGTATTGGGCTTGAAATGGATGAATGTCTCTGTAACTGCCATTGGCTGTAATGTGTTGAAATTCTTTTGAGTGTTCCTGTTGCAGAACTATAAATAATGTAGACACCATTTTCGACTGAGAGATTCATTTTCTAACTCTTAACAACATATATAAGAGTCGTTTGAAATAGCCTGATACCTCTAAAATACGCTATAATGAGTTTCTGCCCATAGAAAGTAATGTATTTAAAATATTTTGGTCGGCCCTGTGGATAAACTATCCAGTCAATTGGTACCAAAAGAGCAGATGCACAACTAGATGTTACAACAATCCTAAGTATAAAGTTTCAACATTCTACGACCAACAGTTTTTGAGATATGCCAGTTATATATGTACGTACGTACAGACGTCAGGGAAAAAACTGGCCAAAATAGACTTGCGGCCGGTCAAAATGGGTTGCACATTCATTTATATGAATGTACATGCATGCGTGCGATAACATGCTTCGCAAAAATTCTTAAAAGTAAATTTAGAGGTAGTGAAAATCGTTTTTTTTTGTCGAAATCTGGCTACCTAAATTTTTCGCAATCACATTACTTTCTTATACTCTATAGAAGGTAGTAAAAAATAATAATTTTTAAATGTAAATAGTCTTGCGAAAACCCCTCTTTTTTAAAAAACTTAAGTAATAACATTTTTCGAATACACTCTTCATTCTTTAACTTTTTTTAAAGTAAAAACCTTTATTAACATTTCAAATTCTTTTTTTGCGAGAATTTTTCTTTAAAATAAGTGAAATAGAAATATTTAACTTTAAATAGCTTGATTATATCAACCCGCTTTAAACTGCCGAGGGCGTAGACGGAGGAGGGAACACAGATATGCGATCCTCCTTCAATAGATTTACGATTTATTTTACATGGAATAAAACATTGTGATTGAGGAACTGCTGAAGTGAATGGAGAATTATCAATTGATTAAATCGAATCAAAATTCAGATATTTCCTGGACAGGCCATTGCCACTTATAATTCCCAATTTTTACAAATTTTTGAATTAGCAATGATATCTTTTATTATTTTATTAACGTCCCGCAAAATGATTCTCTCTCTCATTCTCTCTCTCTCTCTCTCTCTCTCTCTCTCTCTCTCTCTCTCTCTCTTTTTTTGTTTTGCTTTTTTGTAATTATTATCTTTGACAAATATCACATTTTTAAAATGCAGGATCCACTTTGTCCTTCCAATTCAAATATTTAACTAACACTCTGTTTTTTGAGGACGGAGCGGTTTAAAAAAACCACCTCCTGCAGCAACGCCCCTCCCACAGGCGTTGAGTTAACAGGTTTCCGTTCTGATTCGTTCTATAAGAATAAAAGTATGCGGTGTATAAAGAATTAATACCTATCTTCATTTTCAGAAAACAGTGTGTTCTGTTGAATTCTATTTCCTTTAAAAATATTGCATTCACTTCAGTTAAACTGTTAATTTGCATGAATGTTATAGAAATTTAAAGGCATATTTTGTATATTGCACATACAAGGATCGTTCTCTCTTTAAAAAAAGTTACACCAACTGCAATGGAACAACATTCATGTTTTGAGCCTATCGACGGTTAACCTTAGAAGGCGTTCAAAGATATTTAATAACCTCATTTCTTGATATTTTAATGCGGTTTATACATACATAAAATGTAATAAGACTTCCGCGAAAATCAATCTCCACTTTAATGTAAACACTATAACCATTGGATAATTTTATTTTAAATAGTGGCTTTTTTTATCCATACACGGAGAACTGCTAACGCGTTCATCCGAATTTTTAAAGAGAGTGGATCCCGCAAGAATGCTAGGGCGAACTTAATTGGGCAAATAAGTGAAACTATGTTTCAGTTGGGAAAAAGTGGTGTGAACTTTCAACAACCATACGTATTCTATGAGATGCAATTTACGTGTATACCTTTCAGTACTTGTTTACTTTATTTTAATGGCCAATAGTTTAGTGGTAAGCAAATTTCTTCAATTTAGTAAAGCTAATCAAACTATTTAGATTCATTCATTGCTTGAGGGGGTGTGCAATGCTTCCGTTTCTTATAGATTTCTACCACGATTGCCAAGTATTGCAAAAAGATTTGAAGAGTTTTAGAGCTAAAATTGGGTAAAAATATATAAATTTTCGATTCCTTTATCATTTTATTTGTTTTTTGAAATTCAATTTTTTGTGGTAGCAAAATTTTATTACTCTTACTATGTATTTGAGCTCTTATAAACCGTGTGTTATTATCTTATCTAATCACAAAGCATTCGTTATTTTTATCACAGTATCGCAGAGAAGCCTTTATTCATTTTTTATTAGCAATTAAGCTGCAGGTGTTGTTCAGAGAGTACTTGTGGTTTACGCTAAGCAGTGTGTATCTTGGAGCAGTCGAAGTGCCGTAGTGGCTAAAAAACCTTTCTATCACACCTTGGCTGGGTGTTCCATTCCTAGCTGGGGTGTGGGTTTTAACTTGTCCGTCCCTTCTTAGGGGATAACGTTAGCCACCCACTGAGAACAACCATAATATAATGGCCAATAAATCTGGCCATAGTACTGACGAATGCTTGATTAGCAAGCAGGGCCCGCCGAAAAGAAAAATTTGTGTGCAAAAATTTGTTTTGGCGCTCTATTACAAAGACATCGTGTTCTATATCACCCTTCTCCGCTCCACAAATAAATAAATGAATAAATGATGATGTTGCTCTATAACTAAAATTTCTTGGAAGATAATAATTGAAATTATTATTTCAAACGAAATAAAAACCAAAAGCTAAAACTAATAAGTGTTTATAAATAGTGAATATAAATGGAAAATATTTGGTATCTTTTCATTTTTATTTTTTTATTGAAGTCATCCACTACTGCCTTTTTAAATAGACTTTTTTTTAACTTCAAGGGGAATGCTGAATGAGCGTCTGTGAGCAAGCATCCCATATATAGAAAAATAATTCATACGAATTCTAGTTCTATATATGGGATCAATTCGAAAGAAAATATAATTCAACGTAACGCACTGTTTTCTGAAAATTAAGATAGGTATTAATTCTTTATACACCGCATACTTTTATTATTATAGAACGAATCAGAACAGAAACCTGTTAGCAAAACTTCTGTGGAGGGGCGTTGCTGCAGGAGGTGGTTTGTTAAACCGCTCCGCCCTCAAACCTCAGAGTGTTAGTTAAATATTTTAATTGGAAGAAGAAAGTGGATCCCGCATTTTAAAAATGTGATATTTGTCGAAGTTAATAAAGCATTAACAAAAAAAAAAGAGAGAGCGAATCATTTTGCGGGACGTTAATAAAATAATAAAAGATATTTTTGCTAATTCAAAAATTTGTAAAAATTAGTAATTATATGTGGCAATGGGCTGCCCAGGAAATATATGTATTTTGATTCGATTTAATTAATTTATAATTCTCCATCCACTTCAGCAGTTCCTCAATCAGAATGTTTTATTCCATGTAAAATAAATCGTAAACCTATTGAAGGAGGAGAGCGTATCTGTGTGCCTCCTTCTGGCTACGGCCTCGGCAGTTTAAAGCGGGTTGATATAATCAAACTGTTTAAAGTAAAATATTTCTATTTTGCTTATTTTAAAGAAAAATTCTCACAAATAAAGCATTTTTAAAAGTTAATGAAAGTTTTTATTTTTTTTAAAGTTAAAGAATGAAGAGTGATTTGGAAAAATGTTATTATTTATGTTTTTAAAAAAGAAGGGATTTTTCGCATGGCTATTTACATTTTAAGGTTATTATTTTTTACTCTATTCTACAGAGTATAAGGAAGTAATGGCTATTTCAAACGACTCTGATCACTAATATATGTTGTTAAGGGTTACAAAATGAATCTCCATCCAAAATGGTGTCTGTATCATTTATATTCTGCTACAGGAACACTCAAAAGAATTTCAACACACTTCGGTTAATGGCAGTTTCAGATATATTCATCCATTTCAAGCACAGTACCTTCTTACCATATACATAATGGTCCGACCACGGTCACGTGCCTCCTTTGAAAATTACGCTCAAAGTCGCCAAGCTTCGAGATTTTTGGTGTGCGTGTGTATCTATTTAACTCGCATGTCGCAAAAACTATTAGTCATAGAATGGTCAAATTTCATATATAAAATTGTAACATCTAGTTGTTCAGCTCGTTTTTTGGTTTTAATCTACGGGACAGTTTATTTACAGGACTACCCAAAAGAATTTCAATACAATAATGTCTATGGACAGATTCAATATTTTGCGTGTGTAGTCAGTCATTCTTACATCCATGCCCAAATAGTCGCCATCTGTCATCGACCTTTGCGCATTCTGCCGAAATATCGCCAAATTTTGTATTTCCCATAACTCTAAAACTTTTAAAAGTAGAATGTTGCAACTTTGTATTTAGAGCTATTGTAACATCTAACTATGCATCTTATTTTTTATTGCAATCGACTGTGTAATTTATTTTCAGGATCTCCCAAATGACTTTAAAAACATTGAGATGTATGGATACATTCAATTCATTAAAAGTCTGTGAACAATTACCACTTTGGGTGTCCCCGAAATTATCGCAAACTATCTCAGGCTTGTCGGCTATTGAGGAAATATCGGTAAATTAAGTGCCAGACGGAAATCTTTCAAATTGAACACAGCTTGGCGATATCGGAAATATTCAGCTAGAAATAGCTAATCCGTACTATTACTGCAGTATTTTAACTCTTTCAATCGAAGTAAATTTAGATGAAGTGCGCGGAAAATATTTTTGATTTAACAGACGTGCAAGGAAGTCATGAGTTGATCACATCAGATTGTTTAGTCTAAAGTTTTCATTTTTTCAGTTTCGACTACCGTTGCTATGCAAATGCAAAAGCAAACTCAATACTGTTTCATTTATATTAACTACCATGTCATTATATCTCTCACTCCCCTTTATTGAAAATTGACCGAAAAATGTTCTCACTATTTCTCACTATTTTCAGTTCCATTTCGTTTCCGAGAGTAAAAACGTTAATCATTTGAGTGACAAAATTAGCTACTGCATGTGATAATTACTTCATAGTAACGTCACACTTAACAAGCTTTTTCCAGATTTGTATGTTATTTATTTTAATAAAATGATTTCCTCGCGTATGTTCACAGTGAAATGAAATCGTTGAATGGGAAAAGTTTTCGCACGTTCCCACAAGAGCATAAAATTCGATTTTAATAAATACACTGCTGGCCACCCAAATTGCAACACCAAGAAAAACAAGAGATATCACAACAAAATTTATTGTGTAGATAACATGTTGACCAAGTAACAAATGATTAAATTTACAGCATTCTATGAAGCGTGGTTCCTGCCAAAATCAGTACCCAGAGTAGCCGCCGTTGTTGGAGATCACAGCTGCCACACGCCTCGGCATTGATTCAAAGAGACTTTGAATGTGTTCTTGGGGTACAGCAGACCAAGCAGCTTCCACACGTTGCCAAAGTTGATCTGGTGTGACAGCTGGGGATGAACTCTGGGTCAGTCGTTGAGCAACCATGGACCACATGTTTTCTATCGGCGAAAGATCCGGAGAGCGCGCCGGCCAGGGAAGCAATTCAATCTGGTGATTGACGAAGAACCCTTGGACAATGCGTGCCACGTGTGGCCGTGCATTATCCTGCTGAAATATGGCTGTTGGCAAGCCCTGAAGGTAAGAAAGGACAACTGGCTCCAACACCTCGGAGATGTAGCGCTGGCTGGTTAAAGTACCGGCAATGCGTACTAGAGGAGTGCGAGAGAGATATCCGATACCGCCCCATACCATAATACCCGGTGCAGGACCAGTGTGACGGTGCATAATGCAGCTGTTCAGCATCCTCTCTCCACGGTGTCTCCAGACTCGAATCCGACCGTCGTGGTGTTGCATACAGAAGCGTGACTCGTCAGTAAAGAGAATTTCATTCCATTCTGTCGTCCACATCCTTCTTTCATCGCACCATTGGCGGCGGAGACGTCTGTGGTTCCGCGTCAGAGGTAGACAAAGCAACGGACGTCTTGCGGACAGACCATTCTGCTGTAAACGACGTCGAATGGTACGCGCAGACACTGGATGATGCGTTACAGACTGAATCTGCTGTGATATGGTTCGTGATGTGACTGAGCGGTCCGTCACTGCCATGCGTACAATCTGCCTGTCATCACGTGACGTGGTGCACTGAGGTCAATGCGGTCGATCACGTCTGTCCGTCGTACCCTCCTGCACCCAATGATCACATATCCACATCACAGTTGTTTGGTTTCGTCCAATACGACGACCGATTTCCCTGAAAGATAACCCACAATCTCGGTATGCCACTATCCTTCCTCTGTCAAACTCGGATACTTGATCAAAAGATGATCGTTGTTTCCTACGAGGCATAATTTATCGTTTTTTTGAAAAAAAAGCAAGAAAAACACAATTGCTGTACTTGAAACCGTCGAAATCTCCAAGCCTTAAATAGCGCTTTGAGGTGGCGCCACAGGCGCGCTTGATGTGCGTCTGCGCTGAAATTCTAATCATTTGCATATCTCACCTCAGCTAATGCATGTTGTAAATTTCATATTATTTGCATGCTTCCTTCAGGGTGTTGCATTTACGATGGCCAGCAGTGTATAATAAAAATTGAACATGAAGTTATTTATTTTAGGTGGACGAAGATTAAGTTTATTAAGTGTAGACACGTTTTCGTCAAACGTTTTTTTTTTTTTTTTTTTTCTAGAGCCCGTTGCAATTGCCTTCACAACGGGCTTCGACTTCTAGTTTTAGAGATATTCTGCTAATTGAAATGAAACAAAATTGATATATGTTGCTAAGGATTACAAGATGAAGCTTTCCATCGAAAAGAATGTCTGTATAGTTAAGAGTTCTTCTAGAAGAGCATTGAAAATAATTCCATTACAATATGGTCAATGGCAGTTTAGAGAAAAGTTGAAAGTTTAGAGAAAAGTCGCCAATGTTGGTGACTTATGCGATAAATTGCCAAATATGGTACGAAAAAAAATGGTTTGAAAAATCAACCGAGATTGGCGATATTTTCATTATTTGGCGGTAAATCGAAAAATATCTAATGTGATAATATTAAGTTATGACGATTTCTTTGGGAATTTAAAAAATTCAATACTCGCGCTGTAATCAACTGATTTAGTGCATTGTGTGTCGTTAAGGATTGGCTAAGGATAGGGATCTGCGTAGGATAGGGAGTAGAGTTGCGTTTGTGGAATTTCGCCCACAGATGAAAATCCGTTAATGCGTAAGAACCCAAAACGGGTTAACGGATTGCATTTTAGTGATAATACAAAATATTTTATCTCCGAAATCTCGTCAGATTTAAGAAAAATACATCGCCAAATTTGGTGCAAAAATATTGATGTGTTGAAAAGTGTTTTATAATCAATGCGTTTGGTATGATTTATCTTTCTTGTTATATACCCAAATCGAATTTCGTGCATCTTGGAAACGCACGGAATCTTTACGGAGTCGAAATATTTCGCTTTGTGTACACAGCTATTCTTATAAACATGCAGACGATTTATTAGTGAAAAAATTTTTAATAAACTGTGTAATCTGGAAAAAATAAAACGTACTGGAATCCCAACTGTTAGACGTGATATTCACTTGAAATATGTAATTTTGTCACGCAAATGACTCACTTTTTTTTTTACTCTCGGAAATAAAATGGTGCTGAAAAAAAGCGAAAAATCGCTTAAATATGAGGGAACGGGTGGATTTTAAGATTTTTAAGATAGCGCAGATTGCTTTCTATATTTTTATACATAATTATAAAAAATTTCAAGGGGATCGTACAAACGATGAAGAAGCTGTTAGTCTTTTTGTGTTAACTTTGTAATCTTTTTGCAATAATGGCGGAAAAAGTTTTATCTTGAAGTCAGGGATCAACGTAACTGTATAGTAGGATAATACGCTTTAAATAAACACTTCCCATAGAGCGCAATGCATTGGGAATATTTTGAGTGCTCCTGTAGAAAAACTATAAATGCTACATATACCATTTTCAATAGGGTACATGATACAGTAGATAAGAATAACATATTTAAATTTCATAGAAATCGATGCATATTTACGGAAGTTAGAGCACGGACGGACGAACGGACGAACAGACGGACAAAACGAAATCATAAACACTTTTCAACCTTGTTGGAAAGTGTTATAAAGAAAAACAAGGAAGTAGAAAGTAAACAAGGAAAGCCACGTTCTCATTCGGCTTCTAGCCTCCCAGTATCGTCCGACCCAGGAGGCCCCATGAAGGGCTCTACAGTAGATGATGTGGGGGTCATTCATTATTCGGCATGCACACAAGCCGCATGCCGAAAGTATAGAGCTCTTAGGCGTTTAAGACGTTGCCCAGGGTACACTAACTAGGAGGTGGATCTATAACGTACCCCTATACGTTATGGATCCACTATTTGTAGCATTTTTAAAATTTGTGAAAAAAATCTCACAAAAAATGTAATCCAACAAAATTTTTTTCACTATATTAAATTTAGGAATGAAGTTCTAAATGAACATTCTCTCTCTCTTTTTATTACATGAGTGTATTGTATCCTTTGATTAATTTGCTTGTTTTTAATGCCACTGAAGAATTCTTGATGTGAGGACATGAAAACAAGCAAAACCCAACAATATATTTATATTGTAAAATATTTAAACCTTCTATAAATTGCAACCAAGCATACAACAACATGCAAAACCCAACAATAACATGCTAAGCCCAAGAATTTTTATACTTATTTTTTTCTCTTGTGCCATTGAGTTTAAAGTAAATTCAATGTCATAAGAGGCCATATAACATGGGATAAGGATGGGCTATACGATACTTTATAGCCTTTTGAACCATGAGCCATGGGTCTAAAAGAGCACATGCCCCAACCAAATGAGGAACCAGAGAATTTATTTCCCCTAAATAAGATAGGAAACTTCAGTTTATCAACCATCTTAAGGGGTTAAATTTGAGACAACCTGTATATATATATATATAAGATATGACAAATGCTATTTCTCTGATCACTTATGTGTTGAAATCGCATAAATCAGAGGAAATAACTAAAAGCAAGAAGAACTATATCTGCATGTGGTAGAGAATACATCAACAATGATTATATAACCAAAATGCAGTTATAGGCATACATTTCTTTTTTCGTTAACCTTCGTTGACACCTTTTAGCCTGATGCATGTTGCTTGTAATGTCGTATTAAGGAAATGATTGATCAGTGTGTTACCAGACCCTAATAAAGGCTAATTTAATTTAGGTTATACGCTTGATGGGACCGATAATTTCCCTTGCTAATATTAACTATTTCCATTACGGAAATTATATCAATATGTCTAAAATCCGATATAAAATTAAGAGTCAGATAACTTTCTTTTTGAAAGTGTCATTTCCGTTTAAGGCAGATGAACTTTAAATAAGCACAATTATCTCTGCAGAAGGTAATATCTTACCAAAAATTAAGACATGTTGAAAGAAAAAAAAGACAGAAAAAAAATCAGTTCTCTAAGTAGGTTTGATTGTTAATATCTTTATAAGATTAAATTCACTGTATTGTTTTGGCTTCAATCAGTAGTAAATTTGGATTTTTTATTGCTTTCATATCATATTTCAAACACAAAATAATCATATATGAAAAATCTTCCGTAAACCGTTTCATGCGTTTAAAAATAATTTTATTTCAAATGTCTCTGAGTATAACTTTGATTTTGTGATGTTTAATTTATAAAAATTAAAGCACATTTAAATTCAATAAACCTGTCAATGATTTCTTAAGAGTGTGCTAAATTGTGATTCATTGGTATCCATATTTGCTAAAGCATGTTTCTTATTGAAATAGTTTATAACAAAGTTATTACTCTTTTCCCAGCTTCAAATAAAGTGATTCAAATTTCATATGTTGGTAAGTCAATGAAACAATTTATTGACAGTTGGCATTACTATTCGACCTTCTTTTGCGTCTTTCAATGTGTAGTGAAAACATGACTATGCTTGGAAACAAATACGTTTAATAAAAATAAATTAAGAACTTTTAAGTAATAAAAATGTGTAATAAATAACAACCCATCAGTATTACATTATGAAACTTGAAAATCAAATATTTCCAAAATTATCCATTTATTTGCATTATTACTCATATGTTTTTCGAGTGTGAAACGCAATGGATATCTGTTATCTTCATGATCGCTAAAACATTCCATCTTCTAAATTACATTCAGTGGAAAGCATTTAAATTCAACAAAAACAGATTTATGTTACGTATCACGTATCCTTGATTTCCTCCGAAATAACTTGTTTCGTGAAGATTTAAAAAGCAATGTTATAAAAACTTCTTCGGTCACGAACAGATTTGTAACAGGATTGCATATAAAGAAGACATTTCGAGATTTTCGTTGGTGTTAGGAATCGTATTTAAAAATACGGTACGAAAACAGATACACGACTTATGTATGAGGTTTGCGTGTCATATTGCGATTCTGTAACCTTTATTCATAACATTAATGTATATTTTATGTTACTAAATCATTCTTAAACTTCCAGTTATATATGAATAAACTTATTTTATCTTCTGCATCACCGTTTTTAGATGCCTTGATTTCCTTACATTTTTATGTACACCTCCGGTAAAAAAAGGCCCACTTGCACTTTATTCGGCTATCATTGCCGTACAGCAAAGTTACATATGCGAATTGTTTACCAATAAAGTTTATTTTAGTTTGCTTATACATAAAATTTGCATAAGGGGGACCTTAATATTTAAATGCGCCCTAACTTAAATTTTCCAATGGCACCAACTCGATTTCGCTTCATATTTCGAAAATTTTGCTCATTTTTACCACTGATACCAATTTTAAATACATTTAAATTAAAATGGATGAAATTATGAGCTTTCAAACTCCCCCTCCCCCAGTGTAAACTATTTTTTTCATACTTTAATTCATATTTCATATAATATTGATATTAAGAAAATGATTTCTGTTTGAACTATCATAACTAAACGACGCAAACATAGTTTACTATTATTATATTTTTAATAAAATATCAATGAATTATAAAATATTAAATGAATATTGAAAGGAAATTTGAAAAGCGACTCAGTCACATTTCAATGGAATGAGATGCAGAAAGTAATTTTATATAGCTGTGCAAAATTTCTAATTTTTACGTTCAGTAATTGATTTTATATTAGTCACAATGGCTTATTTTGATGCGTTAGGCGACAGTATATCATTTTATAAAGTTAATATATTTCCTTAAGTCTTCTTTAAAATGAAACTTTATTTATATGAGATTAATTTTTCTCAAAATAGTAAATTCTTGATGTGGCAAAAATAGCAAATTTTTAAGACAAAAAATTATAGATCAGTAAAATTTGGAGGTGCGTTAGTCATATAAATTTCGGCTTGCAGATATATTCTCTTTTCTGCAAATAACATTCAAGACTTCTTTATGTTTGTTTAAAACATGAAAATTACCTATACTTATTTCACGATTTACATGAAATCATTCTTCAAGTTTCGCTATTGCTAAGTAACTTTCGTGCTCGAATTGGTAAAGTCAACAGAAAACAGCCTCTCAGTCTTGGCGATGTTTCTGCAAACATTTCACCTGCGTAAAAGAAACGTTAGAATACCGAATAAATATTTTAAAATAAATTAGAATGTGTTCTTATGTATTTGCCAATGTTTGACAAGAAATATATGCCCATTTAGATAAGTAACATTGTCTTGTCAATTAAATATTCATAATATCATAAAGTAAGCTGTATCAAGAGGAAAAATCTCGATATATTAGTAAAAATCTAATATATTAACTGATTTATCAAGACATTATAACAACCCTTTTGCATATTTTAATACACTCATGTCCATAGATTAAGGATAATTCAGAATCACACAGAAATTGATCTCTAGAATAAAAATTTCACCTGTGGAATGATCACACACATCTTGAAGAAGAATATGCAAATTACAGGAAACCACCAGATGGCGTGGATGGTACGTCACAATGACGAGAGTGTAAGAGAGGGGTATATAAGGAATGGTGGCAAAGAAGTAAAATTGTTCACAAGTGCTGTGAAAGCCTTTCAGTGCAAAAACCGCATAATTATGGCTCAAAGGAGGCATTTGGATCATGTTTTACGTGGCAGAATTATCGGACGACTGGAATGTGGACGTACCCTGCTGGAAGTATCCGAGGAACTTGGAATCGCCCAGAGTGTCATCTCCAGGCTTTGGCAACGATTCCAAGATGATGGTAATGTGAGTAGACGTTACAGCACAGGTCGCCCCCGAGTTACAACGCCGAATGAGGACCGCTATTTGGCAGTTACTGCCAAAAGAAACAGACGGAGTACAGCATCAGACCTGTCTCGTCAGCTCTCTTCAGCTACCGGTACGACAGTTTCAAGGCAGACCGTGTACAGACGCTTAGGGCACATTGGTCTATATGCTCGTAGGCATGTCAGATGTGTTCCACTTACCGCAACTCACTGTCGCCTGCGATTAACCTGGAGTAGAGAGCATGGATTGTGGACACCGCAACAGTGGTCTTGTGTGATGTTTTCCGACGAGTCCAGGTTTAGTTTGGAGTCTGATTCACGCCGGACATTCATCTGGAGAGCGTCAGGTACCCGTTACCACCAAGAGAACACCATTGAAAGACACCGTTACGGTGGTGCAGGATGGCTCGTTTGGGGAGGAATTATTCTTGGTTCCAGAACTGACCTGCATGTTCAGAGTGTAACGATGACAGGCCACATCTATCTGGATGTCATTCTGGAACAACATGTACGTTTGTTTCGGGCGCCATGGGTGCTGAATTTGTGTTTATGGATGACAACTCCCGTCCTCACCGTGCAAACATTGTAGACGAATGCCTTCAATCGGAGGATATCACCCGTATGCATTTACCAGCATACTCACCGGACATGAATCCAATAGAGGATGTGTGGGATATGCTTGGCCGACGAATTGCAGCCCGTCACCCCCTCCCACCTGTCTACCGGAACTTCGGAGTGCATTGCTTGATGAGTGGTGTAATATTCAGCAAGATCAGATTGATCATTTGATACTCAGCATGCCTAGGCGTTGTCAGGCCTGTATTGCATCGTCCGGGAGACATACTCCGTATTAACCATCCTACTAACCATGTTATACTGTTTTTTGTAAATAGGTTCTTTTTTGAAATTTGGTCAAGGGAGTAAAACTTGCAATTTTTATTAATTATGTCAAACATATAGCATCTTTTTTGCTCTTTACTTTTTGTTTAATAAATAGACTTTACAAATAAGTCAAATTTGTTTTGCTTCTTTCTCTTTCTTTGCCTGAACTTCATTATCCTTAATTTATGGACATGAGTGTATTATGCTCAAATGATTAAGGAAAATATTGTAATACATCAAGCTTCAAAGTCAACTCAGTTTTAAATGAAGAAGCTCTTTTTTGCAAATAAATTATAACTAAGACACTCTGTTACTTCAATTAAATAGAAATTGTAATTTTAAATTAATTTTTCCTATTCGTAATGTAATTAACAGTTAATGCAAATTATCAGAATAGTTATTTTAAGTATTAAATTTCTCAATAAATAAAAATTGTCTTAAAAGTCATCAATAAAAGTTTGTTAATTGCACAATAATCTGAATCATTTTTTTTTAATTTCAAATGCTAAGTTGCCTATTTTGAATTAGACGAAATGGTGAACAATTTTATTTTCATAGTCTCATTACAAAAAATTTTAAGACTGAAAACATCATTTCCCTAGCAAATAATAAATCTTATATTAATAAATAATAATTCTTGCTAGAAAAATTCTAAATCTTCAAATACCACTCTCAATTTGGAGATAACCCATAAAATGAATTCGCAGTACCTCCAGAAATTATCGTAGAAATTTGTATTTATGGTAATTTGAAAGTTTTCTTTAATTTAATAAAATCAAAATATGGTGTTGCCATTGAAATAAATGTATTAGAAAGGACAATTGGATATGAAGATGATCCCTTATACAAATTGTATAAATGTGATATTAAAGTATACGTTATTTGCAAGTTAATGTTATATATAACATTACTATACGACAAACAAAGACTGAATGAAGAGCAAGTGGGCCTTTTTTTCCGGAGTCGTGCATCTTGTGTTTAAGTGAGCATATATAGTCTGTCAAAAAAGTTTATAAACGCTAGTTAAATATATGTTCTAGAAAAGTGGGAAGAATAGAAACACCAATTAAGCATATTTTTATTCAAACCCTATGTATCTTGGATTAAAGGATTTTTTTTCAAAAATAATAATTTGCATTTCAATTATATAAGGTGTGTAAAAAAATTACAGAATTTAAGGAAGGCATTTTAACGAAGCAAGCTGTGCGCATTGTTCCAACAGTTTAAACTCTTTTCATTTTTCAATATGACACCGTATACACAATTTTCTATTCACGTAATTCAATTTTGTGTTATCTCTGGTATCAAGCTGTATCAATTACCATCTTCATGCCTTTAAATGCATAAAATTGCTCATCATTCTCACAAGCCTTCCGCCATAATGCCACGCATATTTGAATTTAAATGGAGCCTCTTCGGTGTCCATTCAAAAACAATGACATTTTTCGCGCTTGAATTATGTTACGTAGCATTAGAGGTATGAGTCGGGGGCATTTTCGTGGTAATGCTCTCAATTTTGTCACCCTATGTTTTCTGAAAATGCCATAAGTTGATTTTCTAGTCTTTCTATGTACTTACAAGAATTCTGTCAGTCATCTAAAAAAGACCGCAATTATTTGACCATTGAAACTGTATGCTGCCCATAATATCACAAATCCACCACCACTGCGCATGCTAAAAGAGCTCTCTTGTAGGGAATGCAATCCCGATCCCGCGGGAACGGGATCCTGCGGGATCCCGCATAAATATTTGCGGGACTAGTCCCGCGGAATTACGTTCCTAATCCGCGGGATTGACACTGAGAAATATTTTCTTTTTTTACTGTTTCACGCTGCTTTCCCAATCCACAAACCGAAAAATTTTGCATATTTATGTCTCTCATCTAGCAATAAATGAATCAATAATTACAAATTTTAATTTAAAGTTTTATTCTTTATATCTTCCAATGGGAGTCTGAATCGAACATCTAAATCTAAGCATTGTAATATAGGTTTTTCGTAAAGTTCCCTTTCTCCAAATGAACTGAAATATTTCATACTATTTATCTCATAGCGAACAGTCACGAATTAATTATAAAAAGATTTTATTTTATTTTTTAATTTTTTTATAATTCACGCTTTTAATTATTTTACTAAAATTAAATCTAGACTAGGAAATGGTTCATTGGATTTGTTAGATTTTGTACTTTATTTTTTCAGCAACTAACAAAATAACGTAAGTATGGTAACAGATCTATAAATTGTATAGTCCTCATTTTTAGCAACTAACATAAGACACAGCTTAGTATATTCTGAATATCATGATTATAATTTTCATATTTCTAAGTTATTGTATTAATTATCTCATAAGATTAATTATTATTATTAAAGTTAAACTTCATAGTGATTAAAATCTTACTTTTTTCTACTTTTCTCTGTTGAAATGAAGTCTTAACTAAATAAAATTTCAATCCCGCGGGATCAATGAATCTCAATCCCGAAATCCCGCAGGACGAAAAACAGTGCGGGATTGCATTCCCTACTCTCTTGGTCTGTGTTCAGAAATCATAATGTCATCATGTAATAATCAGTATGTAACATGTATTCTCGTCAGATCCATTAATTTTCCATTCATTATTTCATCATCTGAAAGGCCATCAATCCACTGATCAGTATATGGCATGTGGTTGCGAGGTCATGGCAATCTCTTACTAATGTGAGCTTGAGTGGTAATGTGCACGTGGAAGTCATTTTTGCGTGGGTCGTATGACCGGTTTCTTTAATTCATCTACAAACCGCGTTCTTGGAGAAGCCCTAGTAATCTGGACACCCGTAATTTTCAGACTTGAAGAATCTCTCTGTCACTAATAGTATCCGTTAATGGTGGTCTTCCTGAAAGAGGTTTTGGCTGATATGGTATCTTACGAGCTGATGTAAGATAAATCGTATTTCAAGAAATAATTAATAGTTTCCTTACTCTTAAGAAATATACCTTTACTGTAAATATTTTTAACGTTGTTTGGAAAATAATATCAACTATCTTAAATGAATACCCAAAGGAATCTATAAATGAAAAAAAAACCTTCATGTGTAAAAAGAAAATGAAACTCTTCTTCCACCAAACTGATGAAAAATTAAACATATTTTAAGCAGCATGTGAAAAATAAACTTTCCTTTCTGCGAAAACATTGCCTTGTGAATCTTACTGTATACTGTTCTAGATTATTTAATGATTTTCATATTTTTATTCTTCTCCTGATAATAAAGAAAAAAAAAATCATCACTAACACAATTTTCGGTAAGTATCGTCAGAGTTTTTTTCAGTCAATAACGTGATAAAATAAAACACTAAATATCGTTTTCAACAATCAATATTTCCTAGGGAACAACAGTGGGTCTCATCTTTCATTCAACAACAAAATTCTGATAAAAATAAACGAGCCTTTCATTTTAAATGGATTTGTATGGGCGCTAAATAAAAATATCTCCCCTTTTTTATATCATAATTTATTGTGGTAATAGATCATTTAATGTTTATATGAAAGATCTATTTATCGCTCTTCATCCCGAGACGAGGGTTTAGAATCCGAATTGACGTTTCCCATTAATGATGGACGAGAACATAAATTACCCGCAAAAGCATTTTCTGTGGTATTTCTGGAGAAAGCTATTAACCTTTTGAGGTATATCACAAATATATTTGGAGGGGAAAGATTTTTATTGCGATAGTTTTTATCACCGCTAAAAAGGAAATCGACAGAAAAAAGAACAATGGCTGTCTATAAACTACTAAAAAAATGGGTTATTTGTTTTTCAATTTTGGTTTTGATGATTATTTTAGTAGGAAAAAATGTTCATTATATACATTTCTTAAAATAGGCACTGAAAGTGAAATTTATGATATTTTTAAATAAGAGTTACAGTATGAATGCATTTAAATTTTTGGATTTGTGTATTGTTATTATTTTTTAGGAATAATACGATAAAGATGTCCTAATTGAGAGACCACAGTGAGTTTATACATGTGTGTGTGTGTGTGTACCGGGCGATTCTAAAATAGAGGGGCAGATTTCTAGTAGGAGTAGGTTACAACAAGATGGACACATAGCCATGTGGGATCGTAAACGTCGTGCTCATGTAAATGTTTATAATCACTTTAGGAGAAGTGTTCAAATAATAGTGAACTTTCTGATAATGGTTTTTCAAAAAATAATACATTTGCACTGATTGCAATTGATAAAAATTGTTAATTCAGTTTTTTTTCCTTACATTGATGATATTGTCCGAGGAGAGCCCATTGTTAATATATGTATCACACACACACACACACATACACACACACACACACACGCACACACATACATATACATATATATATGTAATAATAAAATAGCCTTTGACAATTTAATCTAATTTAATTTAAAGTCACCTGAAAAACCACCATTGGGAAACAGAGTACTTTCACCGTAAAGTTTGTTTCTCGGCCAGACAAATATTACTTTGAGAGACAATTTTTGAGAGCACTTAAGAATCAATCCAAATTAAGCTGCAATGATAGGCGTTTGCAGTTTGTGGTCGCCCAACCTAAAATTCTTGGGCTAATTAAGTAAATGGCATCAGCTTAGTGAACCAATTATCTGTCTTAACCCTCCTCTTGCGCCCTAGCTACAAGTTGCGGGACTAGGGAGTATGTAAGTCAGGAGTGAGAAAATTGCGAGGACTTTCGTTTTAATAACTGCCCAAAGAAGACAAACAACACGGAGCTCGTGCGTCGGTAGGCCGCCCGTCCTTCTCCAAAGTATGAGAAAATAAAGAACTGAACGACAAAAAACAGTTTTGATTGCAATTTATTTCGGAGAGAGGTGAAGTTATTACCAAGAGAGTGGCAAATTTCATTATATATATATATATATATATATTATAAAATTAAATATCCCCTCAAAGTTTAAATTTTCTATTACCTCCCAGTTCTTTACGCATGAAAGCTTAAGTTTCCAAACAGACGAATTGCGTCGGGAACATAATTTTAATAAAAGGCAATTGATATAGCTGCTTTTGTTCTCCCATTTCACAAAAGCCGCAGTTCTCAAGAACTTTAATGTACAATTAGACGTAGGTTTTTAACAGCCAATAAATACACATTTTTCTAAAATATGTTACTAACTAATAAATCGTGTGTGTGAAAGCCTTCTACCTTTCCTAGCAGAATTTCAACCTATTTATTTCTCCAAAACACATTTCAGACGTACTATCCTATAAATAAAATTATGAATTTTCGTACACACGAAGACATTTAAAGAAAACCATACATATCTATTTGTATTTTTTGTATTTTCCATAATATAAAGTTGATGCATAAACTACATAAATATGTTCCTACCGATTAAAAATGTAAAGGCTTCTACAAAATATAGATCAACCGAATCATAATCTTAAATTAAATAAAGTCATTTAAATCTCAACCCTTAAAAAATTATAAATAACTTGGGTTCTTAAATTCTGTTAATGAAATGCTTATTATGTTTTGTACCACAAAGAACTTTTTATATCCTCACCCATTCGGTACACAGGAAGAAATGCTGCCTTATTTTTTCACTCCGATAACTTAATTAAACATCATTATATAACATCTGTCACCTGCAGATCTTTTTTTCATTTAGCCTTTATTTCTAAGATAAAAATGCTTTCTATACTTATTTCTGTCACACACATTTTCCCAATATGTTGTTTTTTTATTTATTTGAAGATTATTTTGTGTTTTCCCATAAGTTGAACTTACTGCCTCTTCAGAGAATTCCAGAATTTAAAAAAAAGAAAAGTCACATCGAAACATTAGCGAAAGGAATTTTCTAATTGGAAAAAAGATAGGAAACTATTTTGCTTCAGTAATATTACAGTGAAGTTTTTGGTAAAAGTTCAAAGAACGTTTTGGGGATATTAAAATTGATTATGAAATTTTATTCTAACACTCGCAAGCATAATAATATATATAAAAAAATGGTAAAGTGTTTTTATAGCTCAATGTGCAGCAGGTTGCTTTAAGTTTTACATAAAAACCAATCTGTATGATGCTTTGCTTATGAGCCTACCTCAGGCTTTCAAAAACGAACTTTAACTGTGTCGTCCGTTTTAATTAATCCTCATGTGTGATTAATGATATATATTTGTTCTATACCAAAAGAGAAGGCAATTTAATTTGAAATTGAAAATGAGTTTAACGCATGTAGGAACACACACGCTCATAGCATGCAAGATGTAAAAAAGTGTCCATTCACGGAGTGTCAACTTCATAAACTGCTGTCGACTGTTCATGCGTTCAATTATTTTCAATGAGAGTTTGTAAAACAATAAAAAACAGTAAAAAATAACAGATTTATGTCGTGGCAATCTTCCCAAACACAGGAGTTTTCATCGACAATCAATACCTCTTCAAACTGTAAGTAAAATGATACTTAAGGTCAACGAATCCTGCAGAGGCCTACCCACAAAGCTCTGTTCCCGTAAGAACACAGAAAGTGACGCAGCGCCTGTTTGAGTAGTGCTTGGAAGGGTGAATTCCTCTCTCGGCTGGACTCTGCGGGATCGCGTACGCTAACGGGAGCTGGTTCACGTAAAGATTGTTCGTGTATCCAATGTCTTCCATGTTGAACCGATACTTTTGGAGGTGCCTATTTCAGGTGCTAGGACTCGCATCTGTAATTTTAAAAAAAATTAGGAGACCCAAAGCTAAATCGGTCTTTTTTCCACTGTTGCTCATTAAAATGGAAGCCACTCGCTTTCACCCATCGCCGTCCAGCATGGAGCATCTAGTACCTCTCCTTGATTGCCGAATTTGAAGCAACAGCAACAATGTCAACGAAATGAGAACATGATGGGTTGAGCTTGACCGAAGATGTAAGCCTATTGCTGCAGCAACAGTTATGTCAGTTGATCTGTCAATCATATTTAATTAGGGTGAAATTGATAGCCGCATGCTATGTCACAACGGGTATCGAGTGGTTCATAGTGAGCTTTACACTTTAAATAGTAACCATGTCTAGAAATTGATTTTTTACTGTAGCCCACTGTAAGTTAACTTTGATTTCATTTTCTTTTCTTAGCTGAAATTTTAGTAAACGTTTGAGTGAGAAGTTTTTTGGATAAGAGATGAACATTTTTACAGAAATGAAACAGCAAATACTTGAGATGAAATAAAAACTAATGATCACAACCACGAAATACGCTCTTCTACTTCGTAAAACTAAGGCAAGGAACAGGAAAAACCAATTCAAAGTATTTTCCCGTTGATAAGTCACGATAAAAAAAAAATGGACATTTTGAATAGGAAAATAAACCCCGTTATTGAAAATCCTGATACTGCCCTCCATCCAACAGTTTCTGTTGCAGCAAATTGGAAATTCCAACCAACAATCAAGATTCTAAAATTATGAATGCCTTTGCCACATTCCTTACTTAACCTGAAAGAGTATGGTGGTAAATATACATCTCTTCAACCGTTTATTACGTTTCCGTATTATTCTTTTCACAGAGTGGAATTTTCTCAGAAAGTTTTCAAGCATAGATAATCATTTTAAAACAAAACCAAATGTCCTTCAAGCTCCATTTTCTTGGAAATATAAAACTAAATGTTCTTCGAACTGCTTTGAGGCTTTTTCAAATACATGTTCTACATCTAAGAGCTTTGATTCTTCCCTGAAATATTTCCTCGTAATTTATTCAACCGGATAGGATTAGTTGCACTCTTTACCGATTTTCAAGTATTTGTATCACGTAGTACGGAACAAGAAAAAAAAATAAATGGCTCAAACAACTTAAAGTACTGCTTTTTTGAAGTGCTGTTTAACATAGTTGTGCAATTGTACGCACGAGTAACTACAAATATTTGTATTTTAATTTAGAAAATGTTTGAAATGAGGTATTTTGCAAAATTTGAAAAGAAATTTTATAAAACTTCGGTAAGTCTGTGATGAAGATTACATATTCTGACAAGTAAAGTTTCAATTTCAAACTTTTGGGCTAGACTTTCAAAACTTTATCACTAAACTATTAAATAACGGAATACAGAAATTTGAAAAAAAAAATGGACAAGCAGTAATTTAGTTTGACTAGTTTGTCACTAGCATGTATATATATTTATATATATATATATATATATATATATATATATATATATATATACATATATGTGTGTGTGTTTGTGTAGATACATATAAGAAAATGTTACCTTAATCAGAACGGATGTGTTAAATATTCTATTGTTTGAGCATTATCTAAATAACTTAAAGAATTAATTATTATTATTATTAGAATTCTCTGTAATAGTATTGTTCATTAAGTAATATTTTCATATTAAAAGTCTATTGCACGCCCTCTGGAATTTATCTTCACAGAAAGATTCAAAAATCCCTCACTGATAACACTGATTTTGAATTTTGATTTTTTTAAGAATTTTTCCTCCATTATTTAATCTAGAAATTTGATTTTATGTATGATGTAAGAAAATTTTAACCCATGTCTTCTACTATTTTGATATTTTCTTGGTAAAAAATATTTGCTTAAAGATTTATCTCATCCTTTTAACACCAATTTGATGGGCTTTAGACGCATAAAGTACTCTTACGACACTTTATCCGATTAAATTAATATATAATAATATGTCCGAGAAAATTAATATGTATATACTATATTCATTTTCTTCTCTTGATGAACATTTCCTTTTCATATGCAGTTATTATTAACTGTACTTCATATTTTGCATTCAGTAATTCAAGATTCATTCAATAATTCAAGTTTGATATCGCAAGTAAGATTGACGTCTTATTAATGCCATAAGTTTAAAATCTGCCTGTGTTACTTTCCTTTAACTTAAAACTTTGTCAAAAACTTTGTCAAAAGGTGAAATAATTCCACAAGTTATCAGATTACGATTAGAGAGGAATGTCCCACCTATTGTTTTTACTATTAAACGTAAATATAACAATTACTGGACCACTGGGGATATTTCAAGAAATCTCAAAATATTAATGTACGCCAGAATTTAATACGCACCAGAATAACCCAGAGTTTAAAAATTAATTTCATTACCAATCACTTAAAATAAATAAATTAATTTTATGTTCTACTCTTAGAATTGTAGTTAACACAATAATAGAATACACCATTGCCACTAAAGTAACTAAATTCGAAAATCCAACGAAAACTGAAGACATTTCTAGAGTTTGTAGACTTAGAAAAGGTAAATATGGTTTCTATGGAAGTTTAGTTATCCTGAAGTAAATTTTAGGCTCCAAATGAAACAGATTATTAGTTCTGCTCAGACCAAATAGGCTTCAATACGTGTATTAGAAAATTATCTGTTTTCTCCCGGACGAAGAACGGATAATCAGATAGTTTTACATTAAAAAATATATTTTAGTATTTGTGAAATGTTTAGCTGTAGCAATAAAATAATTTTTTAAGTGAAATATTTTATTTAATTTATACCTTTAAGCTATGCATCGGAATCATAATTGTGACATTGAATAGTTTTGCAGTTACACAGTCGAAGAAAGTTAGAAGAACTTGTAGAATTGTATACAAAGAGCTATAGTTATATAGTATTTTAAGAAGCTATATTTTTTGTCTTAAAATATAAACTAAGATTTATGTTTTAAGTATTTAAAACATATACTCCATTTCAGGATTATGGCAAAATATTTACATTTGAAAGATAATTTCTCGTTATAAATCTTCCAAATATAAATACTTTGCCATAAACCTGAAATGGAATATGTTTTTTAAATAAAGAAACAATTGCCTTTCCTCATATTAGATTTTTTTCTGGTTTTTATTTAAGTAAAAAAATATTCCGCCTCGATTTTAAAATGGCAAATAAATATCATGCAAACATTTAGATTATTTACTCATATTTTACATCAGCATTAGAAATAAAAGTGTTGCGTATAACCTCCTCATTCTTATATAAAGTTTTCTCCAACATTTTATTGCACAGATTATGCTTTTATATGACAACGTTATTTATTTGATATAATACACACATGTACTAAATATATGGTGATAAATCGGTAAAAGCATGTACGCAAATATTATATTTAATCTTATATTTACAAGACATGTCCTATATTTATTATGCTGTTTATTTGCATTTACCCTGAATGTTCAGCTATTCCCAAGATTTGTGTTCTACAGCTATAGAACTATATTTTCAGCACTTTTTCATATCCTAGAAATGGAATCTCCAAGAAAGGTAGTTTATCATAGTTATTTATGTCAAAGAACTTAAGGGCTAATACGAGGAAATCCTTATTTTTTGTTTGCCCGCGGTTAAGTTAGAAGCACTTTTCCTGCACATGAACGATTTTGCCTAAGTACAGGTTCTTTTGAAGATGAATGGGGTTTTCCGAGAGAAAATATTCTTTCTTTCTTTTTTTTAATCAAAGGCAGTAATCTACATTTCAGGACTGTATGCATACAGAATCACGTACTTTCTTTACTTTTATAGGACTTATCTATTTGAAAATAATCACTTTATAATGCATTTGATGTATTTGAATTTATGCAAAAGTATATATGCTAAACTCAAAACAAATCAATTACTTGCTCAAGTCTCTTTTTTAATAGTTATCGTTCCAAGTAGTTAGGAAAGTATAAGTTCGCAATTTCATTTAGTTAGTTGGATTTCAGTAAGGTGTATTTGAAAAAAAATAGATCTTAAGGCTAGTATACATACAAATTTGATCAGCATAAGCAACTGGATCAGACTTTTTATATTATGGTACCATATGTACATATTTTTAATAGTTTTTGCTGATGTTCAAGAATTCCCGACAAGTTCGTAATAGAATCGTCAATAATAGATGTTCGTAATAAAGATTCTAAAACGAAAAATTTTTGCTATCTGTTGATAAAATCCTGTTTAAAATCCTTCTTTCGAAGTTTGTTATCGCTGTATGATTTTTTAAAGATTTCTTTTTCTCAAGCACAGAATCCAGAAAAAATCTCTAGCTGGAAGTAAATAGCTAAAATCGACCCACTTGAAGAACACAAACATTACAGTATTACAGTATAACATAGAGGAAATAAATACAAGGACTCCCTGATCCTCAAATTTTATAGCTGAAAATAAATAACGGTAAAAGAATGCAACAAAATGTATATTCTTATAAATAAAAATGAAATTCTGTTTGTTTGTTTGTTTGTTTGTTTGTGGATTTGATTCGTATACAAATCCACAAAAATGGACCTATCGGCCTGATAATTTAGCACAGATATGTAAAATAATATAGAATAAATCGTAGCCAACTTTGAAAGACCACCCGTTCCCGGAATTTAAGAGATTTTTTATGCTCTTCACGCAAAAAGCTTTCCGTAATTGTAACCCCTGTAGTGAAAAAAGCGTGAAATAAGGATCGTGGTTGCCATGTGTGGCGATTTTGCCGTATAAAATGTTTTAAATTCTCAAAGTAAAAATAAAAGAATAATGATGATTTTTTTTTTTGTTAGTTTATATTCGTAAGGTTATTTTTTTTTTAATTATAATATCGTGTGCATGGGAAATCAGAGCAGGAATGTAATGCTTTACACGCAAAACAATAAGAATTGAAGATTTCCGAGGCTAATGTGTAATTTTTTTTAGATTGGCGAAAAAATAAAATGGCTGAAATATGGATTTTGAGTAAGTGCGTTCTAGCGGTTTGCACAGTTTTCGGCTTGGCGCAATTTATTGAGAGCTTAAGGAAATAGATTTTTGAAAACAAGTGCAAAGGTTTTATTAGAATACAGCGTTAAATTTTAATGATCCGTGAAGAAATAATGCAGTTATTAAGGGATTTCAAGAGATCTAACTTCAGAATTCTCGCCAATTGAGTACATTGATTTAAGTTAGGGGAATTCCGCCAAATTTCAGAAAATTGAAATCTTCTCATTTAGTACATCGGAGTAACGATGAATAAAACAAATTATAGTTGGTAATTAAAAAAAATCGGCTGTATTAAGGGATTCCAATTTTCAAATAAATGTGTGCTACTCTTTGGCGGTCGAACCATTTCCCATATTGATTGCTGCTAAGTCAATGTTTCGAATGATTCCCTGGAAAAACTCTTGCAAAATGGCGTATGTTGGCACTTTGGCGAGGCTTAGATTTGAAACTGGATTTTATTTGAGACTGGTATATATAATAACACTGGTTATAGATAAAAATGAATATTGGTATGTGTTTATGAGGTTGAAAAACTCCAGCACCATTGAGCACCGTTGCGCGATGAAATTTGGTTCACCTAAGTCTTTTATGATGGAGAAGGTTTTTATGCTATCCGTTTTCCTTAACTTGCCACTTGGTGCCGCAGCACAACGTTGAATTCTATTCCGTTTAACCGTTTGCTATGCGAATATCGTCCAACCGATTTCGGTGAAATTTGGTACACGCGAATATTAGAACACGGAAAATATTTTTCACTATCCATTTTGCGGTAACTTGCCGCTAAATGGCGCTTCAAAGCATCAACTTCTATACCGTTCGACCGATCGGCATAAAAAAATTTATACTTACACATTTGAGCACGAAGAATATATTCCAACTGCGTTCCTTTTGATGTTACTCACCACTAGATGACACTGCAATGCATTATTATTTTAACTCGCCACTAGATGACGCTGCAGCAGGCCAAATTCTTGACCATTCAAACGGCTGCTATGAAAATCAGTATACATAGCTATTTGAACAATGAGAATATTTTGGCGTTATCCATTTTGCTATAACTCGCCACTTGACGGCGCTGTAGCAAATCATTACTTTAATTAACTACTAGATGGCCCTGCAGTGTATCACTTCTTGACTCTGCAAAGGATCGTTATGAAAATTGGTATACATAGATAGTTGAACACGGTCGCTATGAAAATCAGTATACATAGCTATTTGAACAATGAGAATATTTTGGCGTTATCCATTTTGCTATAACTCGCCACTTGACGGCGCTGTAGCAAATCATTACTTTAATTAACTACTAGATGGCCCTGCAGTGTATCACTTCTTGACTGTGCAAAGGATCGTTATGAAAATTGGTATACATAGATAGTTGAACACGGTCGCAATGAAAATCAGTATACATAGCTATTTGAACAATGAGAATATTTTGGCGTTATCCATTTTGCTGTAACTCGCCACCTGACGGCGCTGTAGCAAATCATTACTTTATTGAACCACTAGATGGCCCTGCAGTGTATCACTTCTTGACTGTGCAAATAATCGCTATGAAAATAGGTATACATAGATATTTGAACACGGGGAAGAGTTTGGCGCTATCCATTTTCCTATAACTTGCCACTAGATGTCGCGTCAACACATGAACTTCAGGACCGTCCAGCCGATAGTCATGAAAATTCGTATACATCGATATCTGAATGCGAAAAATATTTTCGCCGTATCCGTTTTGCTAAAACTCGCCACTAGATTGCGCTACGCCGCATGGCCTTCTGCACCGTACAAACGATTGCCTTGCAATTTGGTATGCATGATTATTGGACACAATATAACGCGATATCCACTTTGCTATATCTGTTTATTACAATGAATAGTAATCACCACAAATCGTAATATCAAAAAGTCCATTCATTCCCGTGCGAAGAACGGGTACTTCAGCTAGTTTCTTCTAAAAGTTATAAGAAATCTGACGATGAGTCACAAATGTAGCAAATAAGTGACGCTGTAGCTTGTAGTCCTGAAACAAAGCCCCTACCCTAGTAGCACAAATACTTCAAAAAACGTTTAAATTAAGTTGGAAACACTTTTTTGACGCTAAAGAACGTGTTTTAAACGTCTTTTGGACTAATTGTGCTACTAGGGTATAAACTGAACTATGAAGAGTACTCCAAAGTCTTGCGAGTTATGTTAATTTGTCAACATTTTTAGCGTTTCAACATTGGAAATGTTCCGACATCAGAGAACATTTTTTTGAAATTGGAACTATACATCGACCCTGTTGGTAATATTTGTAAGTAATTTCAAAATTTCTATATTAAATTTTCAAAGCTTTCAAAATAAACGTGCTTTTACTTTTGGTATTCTATGGATCGTTGTTTTCGAGCAATTAATTTTAATAACCGGGACCCCATATTTTGGACACCCTGTATTACACATGTCTGTCTCTTTGTACTTCGAGTTAATGTATGTTTCACCGCGATTTCATATTATCTCTCAGAAAGGTAGCAACCATTTCTTAATATTTAGTAAGTGGGGACGCAAATTTTACATGAAGAAACATGTAATGAAATGCACTCACTATACTTTTGGAGGAAGTCTGAAGATGTGGATTAATTTTAATTTATGTTTCAATCCTAATAACCTTGGCGGAATCGGGAAAATAACTGCAAAGCGAAATCGAAGTAGTCACAATCATAAGCAGATTTGTTCACATCCTGAGCAATTCTATGGGTAACTCTGACCTGATTTCCTTTGTTAAGAGTTGTATCTTTAATTTTCACAAATAATATTGATTTCAGCTACATCGCTGTGCAATCTTTTAGATCATAGGAGAGTTCTTTGCCATATACCATAAACTCTTAGTATTCTATGGCTAAGATAGTGTGACATCTGCTGTAAAGTTTGCCGGGTTAAATATATTACTGATGGAAGAGATTTATTTAAATATAAAAGATTAATTTATAAAAGGGATCACAACAAATAAAAAGAACTACGTAGAAAAGGAAGCGTGTGTATAATTACCTATTTTGAAGTATGACGTAACAGATGAAGAAAAACAAAGAAAAAAAATCAATGCCAACTATGTAACCATTCTATATGTAACTAGCATCAGATGCATTTGGGTATTGAAGAGTGATGTTTTTTCAAAAGCGATATGAGTATAGTTTGGAAATTAAAATATATTCTAAACTTTGAAGCTAGAGTTTCCAAGAAATTATTTTAGAAATTATTTTAATGCATTCAATATATTGATACAAATAACTAGACATTTACCCTAAAGAGTGAAAAACATTTTTAGTGATTTCATTTCTTAAATATAATATAAATTTTACAAATTATCATTCCATTACAAGTAAAGAAAAAGTTAAATATCAACAACAATAAAAATCACGATCCTTTTAAGTGCCTGTTTTCCACATTTTCCTTAATTTTAAGCTGTTAAAAAATCTTATTATTATAAATACATATTTTAAAATCTTACACACTAAGTATGTGTTTAACCATGCTGTTATCTCATTCACCATTATAAAAGTCATGGTATGATCCATGTAAATGGTATCTCTTATCATAATAAAGCAATATCATTTATAATGTAATAAAACTAAGTTGTTAGTAAAAAATAAAAAGAGTGGGATATTACTGCTTTACTTTAGCATCGAAGTGATTAAAAGCTCAGCTACATTTACCACTAAACAATTCTCAAAGCATTTTATTGTTACTTTGAATGTAGCCGCCATTAAGGATGTTTCATTTTGCACATTAAAATAATAAGAATGAGGTCGTTAAATAAAAGAAATATTACCTCGGGGAAACGACGTAATCGCTGCTGAACCCGTGAGGGAGATTGATTGGAACATAAAGAGAGATATTTCTTTATTTCCATACATTTAATTCAGATTTACGATAAATATTTTATAAACAGAACAAGGAACAATTTTCTAAAAGCATAAAATTTAATCATTTCCGGGAGAAAAAAGTTTTTAATAAGATTATTTATGAGAAATTGTTTTTCAAGTTTTCGGTCTGCAATATCTTTCTTCTAATGTAAACTTGTCAAAACAGAGATTCTCTGTTATTTATTGCACTACAAAACCACTGTATTTTATAATATTAAAAGTTTAACTTTGGAGTTTTAACATATGTACGGGTGGAAACCACGAAAGTTTATCTTGACGTATTGAAAATTGTTTTTTTCTCCTTACTACTATCTAGAGTACAGTTGAACATGAAATTTAGTAATACATGAGTCTGAGACGTGCTTTTACCATGACGACCTTTGATATCGAGCATTTTCTGAAATCTCTGCGTATTCGTCATTAAATCTCTTGAACTAACCACCAAGCAACCAATATATTCATGAAATATTTTGGAATTACTTCGTGTCATCTTATATCAAGGATGTTTTGTAAGGAAGTGAGAGAATTTTAAGGGAAAACAGAAATTAACTTCATCGAAAATGCTTTTATTTTCTGTGTTCCTACATGCTTTTGCTTTTACTTTGGCCTCCTAATAACACTGTTTATACCTTTTACACTGTTTCATAAAGGAAAAACCATTTTTAAAACTCTACAAAAAGTACAATTTAATTCATTACGCTCAGCGAAATTATTATACACAACAGAAGCTTGGTTTGGGTACGGAAATTACGTTCAAAAAATAAATAGCTTCTGGAGGGGGGTGTTAATTTTGGCTGTTTTTTTTTTTTTACTTTTCAGAGTACATTAAATAAAATTATATACAATTTAAAATTTATCAAATCGTTTAGTAATATAGAGTAAACAGTTAAAAATTACCATTTTATCCGTAGATCATAAGTTATACTAAACAAGGATTAATGCTTTTTGTATTATTAGGTAAAAAACTCATGTTCGAGAAATAGAGCATTAGCTTCTAACAGTGTTTTTTTTTTAACATGATATATCTTTATTTCGTTACAGAGCATAGAAGCACTGAGAAGAATCTGTCACGTGCCAGGACTTGCAACGAGAGTGTCAAGCAGTGTATGTTTCTTTCTGTTAACTTATCATCCCACCCAACCCCATGTAAAAGAAAAGTTAGAAGTTCTAACTGTAGATAAAAATGATATAGGTTTCTTTTTATTTTGCTGGTTATTGGTTACCATCAAGTGGTTACAGAAGATTTATACTGGAGCAGCCAAGAAAATACATTGATTCCTATTGTTTCTGAAGTAATGTCTAGAAATGAATTTAGAAAGTTTAAGAATTTATGTTATAGATAATATCTGTCTTGGCAGAAGATAAAATGGTGAAAATTTCTCCCTTTTATGAAGAATCGGAAGAAGAAATGTTGCAGCAATTTAGCTTAGATGAGTCAATGGTAGCGTATTACGGTCCTCATTCATGTAAAATGTTCATCTCCGGTAAACTAATACGGTTTGGTTTTAAATATGGATGTTGTGTTCCAATACCGGATATCCACATGCCATGAAAATATGTCGTTGAAAAAGCTCGAATGTCAAAATCTCTGCACTCTTATCTAGAGTTGAATGTTAGCTTTTATCAAACGTTCAAAATCCTAGAGAACAGGAAGAAATTTTGCAACATTTTTCATCTCATACAGTGGTGGCCAAAATTGTGTACACTTTTGGAAATTTTATGTATTCTAACTACATAGGCTCATAGGAAATATTACGTTTCAGAAAATGCAAACTCTTATATATCATTTTAAAGAGAATTTGACTCATATCAATAAAAAAAACTAAGTTTAAATATTTTCAATAAAATAAAAGTTATAATTATTTTAATCTGAAAAACAAACTCACTGATGAAGTGGACTGTAATGTCTGACTTTCCAAGTCAATCACTTTTATTGTTCTGGGGACGAATTAAATGTTAGTAACTGCCAGCAGAAGCTGATATCATATTTAAAGCAGTATCCAAGTAGTATGGAATTTAATTAACCACTTTTTGTGAACGGTAAGTTTCTGTTTAAAATATACCAAAATTTGTAAGTTAAAGGCGTGGCTTGAAAATTCCGTATAATTCTTATATTCCGTATTCCGTAATTCTTGTATTCCGTAATACTTGGCACCTATGTTAAAGGTGGAACAAGTCATTTTTGTGTTTTGTTCTGTAGAAGGAAGACAGTTTTTATGTAATCAAATTACAAGAGAAGGAATGTTTTGAAGCTTTTTAATATTTAGTAAGAATTTTTGTAAATATTTTTAATATTTAGTCAAGGAGAAATGGCTTCAAATAAAAGTAGTAAATATTACTGTATCACAAAAATGTGGTCTTCCTATGCTGATATTGCAAGACAAGTGAGTGGTTCAGGGACTGCATCAAAAGTCTGAAAATTTAGTTTATGATATCAAGAGACAATGGAATAAAAAACAAATCATAAAGAGGTTGAAAACGATGCACCGCATCTATTTATGACAGAAGAATAAAAAGGCTATGTCTCCAAGTTGAAAGAATGTAATCAGCGGCCATCAGAAGTGAACTGAATAATACTGGTATTTCTGTGAGTTGAAGAACAATCAAGAAAAGATTATCAGCTGTGGATACCTGGGGTAGAAATCCATGAAAAAACATATCAGTTTACTGAAGCCAAAGAAAGATTACATAGGGTAAAGGAACGCATTAATTTTACAGATGGTCAGTGGTCACAAGTTTTATGGAGTAATGAAGGTAAGATATAGTTATTACATCCTGACAGAACTAGCTACATCCTGACAGCATTAAGGCAAATACCCAGTTAGTGGTGTGATTTATTCAGGAATGTCAGTAGACGTATTGATCGTTTAATGCATGAAAATGCATCGACACTATTCTAGATCCAAAATTTCTACCTCTCATCAGGGATCTGTTTCCTAAAAATGCTCCATTTATTTTTCAACATAACTCTTCTACTTCACGCAGCAAAATATCGAAAGTTTTATATTAAGGACACTGAATTATTGTCATGGTCTCAATCCCATTGAGAACTTGTGACACTAATTGAAAACTCATGTACAAATGAAGTGCGGAAGTGCTCATCAAATAAAAAGTAACTAAATGAAGCTATAATTGTTTCCTTGCATCCTGTAATGATGAAAGACGAGCTTAGAACTCTCGTCAGCTCAATGGAACATCGATGTGAAGCTGTAATAAAAAATTTAAGCTACCCTACAAACTACTGATAACTCACTGCAATCATCAATATCTAATATATCTCCATGATTATTGCCGTTTAAGTTATTTTCGCATTGCAAATAATCGATTTTGTCATATATATAAATAAAGCAATGTGTAAACTGTCCGTTTATCTATCTGTCTGTCTCTGTCTCGCGTAGCTCCGAAACGGGTGATCGTAGACCTACCAAATTTTGTACGGAAGTTCTGAAAGACGTGTTTCGACACACCTCGAAGCGATTTTTTCGAAATTCGAATTAGAAAATGTTTTATTTTATGTTTTGTCCGATTTTTAGCGATTTTTCTTGCGTAATACATAATAACGCTGGTAATTGCACTCGCAAGAAAACGATATTTACATCATCGTATAGAGGAGAAAATTTTCTTTTAAAAACTGTTTGTTCGGACTGCGTAACATAAATTGCAGATTTTTGGGAATTTTTTCAAATAAAATTAAATTTGACGCTGACTTTCGTAAAATATTTTTAAAACTGCTGCATCTTGAATTCTATCTTTCATAACATTTTTATATTTCTGCAAAAGACGAAGCACACAATTTACCCACTTTTAAAAGAAGAACGGAGGAAAAATATTAGAAGAATTTTTACGAATTTTTAAGTAAAGAAGAATTTTCATTTCAATAGCAGCTGCTTACAAATTTCTGTTTGATATCTTGCGGTTTGGTTGTCCTGGATACAGTAACAATGATTAAAATTGCCAGTTGAAAAAAAAATAAAATTACTTTAAAATAACTGGGTTTTTGCATGTGGTTATAATGTGAAATGTGCGTCATTTTTGTGTCACGAGTTTAAAACCCCTTTCGAAACTCAATCAGAAAACGGATTCACAAGCAAAACATACGCAACGCATGAATTACACTATAGAACAAATAAATCGACGCACCAAGAAGGAGGTGTCCGATTGAGACGAAAATTGGTGGATAGGAAGACAATGTACAGAATAGTAAATGATTAAAATTTCAAAACAATTGAATAATTTATTTAAGAGTTACAGTAACAAGTTCAATAAGGTGTTGACCCGCCGCTATCCTGGATACAAGCTGCCACACGGCGTGGCATAGACCGATAAAGCTCTCGGATCGTCTCCTGCGGAATTTCCTGCCAAATTCGCTCCAATTGTCGAACGAGGCCATCAACAGTCCGTGCCAGATGCAATCGCCTTCCCATCATATCCCAGACATGCTCGATGGGAGAGAGATCTGGCAAGCCAAGGAAGAGTTTGACAAGCTTGGAGACAGTTTAGAGCAACACGAGCCGTATGTGGTCTGGCATTGTCCTGCTGAAAAACCAGCCCAAGGCACTGCAAAAGGAACGGTAGAAAAATAGGTCTTAGATTGTCGTCCACGTACCGCTGTGCAGTAAGTGTACCTCTAATGACGACCAAAGGGATCCGGCTGTCAAAGGAAATGGCACCCTAGACCATAATGCCTTGTTGAGGGCCGGTGTGGCGTGCATTAGTGAAAGCAGGATCCCCCCTCTGCCCTGTGCGTCTCCAAACACGTCTTCGATGATCGTCCGGACACAGTTGGAAGCGGTATTCGTCGCTAAAGACTATACGTCCCCAGTCGGCATCATTCCAACCTGATCGAGCCCTGCACCATTGTAATCTGGCTCGGCAGTGTGCAGGCGTGAGTGGCAGGTGGCGTAACGGTCGGCACGAGCGTAGATTTCGCTCTCTCAACCATCTGTGAATGGTCATGATGGACACTGGTGTTTGGGTTGAACGTCTGATATCTGATAGAGATGAAGAAGGCGCTGCGACAGCTGATCGGACCATCACTCTGTCCTCACGATCTGTTGTAGACCTAGGTCGACCGCTACCATCCTGAAGCTGCACTCTGCCATTTTCCACCCATCCTTGCCAGCATCTTCAAATCGTCGCATCGCTTCGACTCAAATGACGAGCGATTCTCCGATTAGTCCAACCGGCCTCTTTCAATCCAATGATACGACCTCTGTCAAACTCTGACAGTTGCTCGTAATGAGCACAAATCCTGCAGCGAGGCATTTTTTTAAGTTGTTGAAAGGTCATCTGAATCGCAATCAAACCGAAAGTTTTAACAACCGTTGAAGAACTGCTCCTTATATACGTCTGCTGGATGCGCAGTTCCGATGCGCTAGAGATCAAACTATTAATTGGACACCAAATTTGAATCATTTGCATATCTGTTCAAAACATTCATGCATACGAAATTTCAAAGCAATCGGATGATTGTTTCTTGGTGCGTCGATTTTTTTGTTATCGAGTGTAATTCCATATTTTATTTTACGTTGCCAGAAAAGGAATTGAATGCTGTTTTTTCACCAGTGAATTATCCAGCATTATTTTCAATTGAGATTTTAAACGGGGCACGTTTTCGAATCACAAGACATATTTTGCGGTGCTAAACAGGGCCTGATTATGACAAACAGGGACAGCGGGCATTGATGAATTTTTGGGCCTCCATCTATGAAATTTGTTTTATTTTTCATAAAATTTTGTTATAAAAAAGAATATTTCAGATTAACATTTCAAATTGGGGGCCATTTCGAGCCTGGGGCACTGCGCAAAGTCGCGATTTGCCCGTGAGATAATAGGGCCCTGGTGCTAAATACGCCAATCTGACAAGAATTATGCATACAAATGTATGGAGAGCTGTTTTAGTGCCAACTATGAAGTGAAATGATTATCGTTTATACTAATGCATAAATTATAAAAGTCACCAAAGCCTACATTCGTGGCAAATATCTAAGCCGTTTCTTTAAATTAAACATTAACGATTGAAAACGAAAATATATTGTATTGGTATCAGTAAAAGATAGTATAAGTAATAATTAGTAGATATGATAGGGCAATATTGATCAAACTACAATATACCACATTAATAAATATTTCGTGAAACTAAGTGTTCTATTCCTTTTTCAATAACCATCTTACATCACAGCCAACTAAACATTAAGTAATTCTACGTCGCGTTAATATATCCCACGGTAGTTTCAACAGAAAAGACTGTAACAGAACGTTCTTTTTTTCTTGGAGATTCTGTTTTGTCACAAGTAGTTATGATCACATTTTGGGAAAATGTTCTCTTCTTCCCTTGCGAAGAGCGGGTACACAACTATTTAACTATAAAATAAAACGGTTCTCCACATCATGTAGTATCTAAGGTGGTATGACTTAAATCTAAAAAAGAGTATGATGTAGAAATGAGATATTTTGAAAGTTAGGAATTTTCGCTGCAAACCGTCACGCTTTTCTTTTTCTGATCGCGAATGACACCGACATAGTTTTTGTGTCATAATATTAACAATGGTCTCAGGTCAGTACTTATACTAACTTTACGAATAACTAATGAGTAACTTTACGCCAAGAGTCAAATCATTTTGCTTATTTTTAGATTCCAAATCACTGGAATCAATTCGAATTATACATGTAAGAAAAAGTTTCGTTCCGTGCGGAGAACGGATACGCAGCTAGTTTGTATATAAATCCGTATTAAATTGTCTTTAAATGGCATAAAAGAGTTTGTATTTTGTGAAACATGACATTTTTTCTATGCATACGAACTTAGAAAACAGAATTTTAAAAAGTGTCCATAATTTTGGCCACCATTGTAAACTGTTGACTGAATTCTCGTAAAAGTCTTTTATAGCAACAGAAACGATTCCAGAATTTCGAACAGAGAGATGTCCTCTCAAATCACCATTTAATCTTAAAAATGGCCAGGAATAAATTCTGACTTACAAAGTGATGATCAGGTATACATGTCGATGGAAAGATAGTTCTCTTGTAACTATAGCATCAGATTATTTGACACCAGAGCTTGTTAGTAAAACGAAGAGATTTTGTCGAGTACAGAGAAAGACGACTGATGTTATAATGAAATTAATGATCAGCCACATATTATAAGAACGTACAAAGAAGGGATGGAGGAGTTGATTACTGGACAGACTTGGATCTTATCGAATTATGATTAGAAGCAAAATGTGGTATTGGTATCTGCTCAGCAGTGCACTAAATATCGCTGTTACTGCTGCATGGATTTTCCATTCACATTTACGAAAAGGTACAGTAGCAGAATTACCCCATCTCAAATTTCGTAGAAAAGTAACAGTTCTTACGTATTATCGCGGGTGCTCGTTCCCTCCAAATTACTTTTTGGTCAAATGTGCTGGAAAACTGTTGCCAATCGTATATCAAACCCTCAATAATTTCATACGTCCGGCATTTTATCTTGGCGGACAGCCGGTATAATACGTAAGTACCAAAGTAACTTTATGTTTGCTTCGCTTGAAACTCAAAATCAGTTGTTTTCCAAGAGCTCAGACATATCGCTTTGATACTTTCAGACAAGCAGATTCATACTATCTTGTGCCATCAACATAACTGCCAACTGCTCCGGAATATATTTAACTGCTTTGTAAACAGTATATTTTTATAAATGTTTTTTCAAAGTCGTAACCAGGTCACTCGTCTAACTCAAAAACTTGGCTGTATTCTAAGTCATAAAACCCTGTTTTATAAAGGTCTTTAATTATATTTCGGAGCAGTTGGCAGCTATGCCATCAACATCTCTCAACATTTTTAACTAATTCTAGAACATTCTGTACCCTTTTTACGCAAACTTGAAATTCATTATGCACGTCTATGATCAATATTTAAAAATAAAAGCCGAAGACGATGTGTTTGGATACATTGTATTATAATTGCATGTGTGCGCAGCTATGCACTAATTTATTTACTTTGCTTTAATCTGACAATTCATAAAAAAATACCTCCTTACAGATTAAATACAATTAATCCTACTATATTTATTTCTATCACACTTTTCAGCGAGTTCTTTCAAAACGAAATCAAAAATTTTCTGGAAAAGTCTTAGAATCATGAATGTTTTATGAACTTTTGGAACTCCCGAACTTTCTTTTACCCAGAAATACCTAAACTCACACCGACATTTTAAGCTTCGTGACTCCGAGACGTAACCTAGTTACTTTTCGTGACATCTTAGGTTTCCCATCGTTTAAAAGTGAATTCTACTCCCGCACGATATTACTTTCGGTAAGTTCAGCTGGAAAAGATTTATGGGAAGATTACAATCATGATAAAAGTGTTTGACATTTTTGACGTAAAGAAATTAATGAACATCGCTGACCAAATATTATAGATGTAAGTTCTTTTTTTTCCCTCTGCGTATTTATTTTTACATGGGGTAATAGCTTTATTACATTTGGACTAAATTGAAAAACATTGAATTTTTTTCGCTTCGTTTATAGTGTATAGAGGAACATGATTTACTGACTGCTGCGTGCGATGTATATTAAATATGCTATAATGTTAAGTTTTATCTATGAGAAACATGACGGGGTATCAGAGGAAGTAATGTGGGATGTAAGAAACATGTTTCTTTAAAAATATTCACGTCAGAGTGAAAATAAATTTCATAACTTGGAAACCAATATGATGTGAGCCAAGAAGTATATAAAAATAAACAGCAAATATAAACGAGGTAATAAACTTCAGTCTTTAAGGATAAAAAGTAGTGTTTTCCAAAGCTGTTAATTATACTCAAAACATATTAGAGGGCATAAATAATATTTTGTTTAGTTTATTAAAGAAGTAATTTATTTATTAAAGAAGTAATTTTTCTTTTATAAAAAACTTATTTTCCCTCCGTAATATTACGTAAGCCTCTTTTTCCTATTTATAAGCATTTTCTAATTTCTAGTTTCAATAGTAAAACCTGACACATAAAAGCTTGGATTTCATTGATAACGTTGCGCAGCAAATTTAAATGAAACTATTGGCTTAATTCAGAGAGCTACTTTTAACACGACGTCAAGATGAGGAATACTTTTTTGGGCAAAATGAAGGATTTATAAAACTTTTTAGAAAAAGCGCATCAACATTTTAAATTGTAGCAAATTTCACAAGTGTCACTCTATTGGATTAATAATTCTTAATATAGATGATAGCGAATTTTAATCTTATAAGTTGTTCACTCATTTGACACACACTATCGTGAATGCACTATTATTTTCTTTTAGTACTAATATCATAGAATATCTGTTTTCAAAAATTTCTTTTAAATACAACTCAGATACAGGATTTTAATTTGTTTTATTTATAGGTAATCCTGTAAAAATCTATTTGTGACCGAAGATGTCAGTTTTTATATTATTGCTTTTAAAATCTTCACGAAACAAGTTATTTCGAAGGAAATCAAAGATACATGATACGGAAAATAATTGTACTTTTGTTGAATTTAAATGACTCTGACTGAATACAATTTCGAGTATGGAATGTTTTAGAGATCATGAAGATAAGAAATATCCTTTCAGGTTCACACTAGAAAAAAATATATGCATAAGTAATGGAAATAATTGGATGATATTGGCAGTATTAGGATAGAAAGTTTTATAAAGCTGATACTGATGTATTGCCACTACATTTTATTATTTAAAAGCTATTTTGAAAATATGTTTTACTAAATGCATTAGTTGCAAAACAGTTTCAAAAGAAGTTCTGGCAATTATTATGTATCATAAGACGCAAAAAATCCGAAAGAATAGTAACAACGATTGGATAGCAGATTACTACCATAACTAAACGTTTTAAACGAATAAGATTTTAAGAACGAATATTCTGTTTTAATTGACTCTAGAGAATAAAAATTTTACCTACCTCATTATCTCTTCGAGTTCGCCGGGCATAAGAAAAGAATGGGACTGACACACAACGCAACGAGACTTTAGATTTGGTTTTAACATTTAATTAAACATAAATTCGATTCATAAAATAAAGCCTCACATCACGTACCAACACCAAGCACGGGTCCCGACATATTTCGAAGCGATTTTTTCGAAATTCGAATTATTTTAAGAGACATCGCTAATTTTTCTCTCCGCCATTTCGCAATTGCAACCCCGTAGTGGAAAAAGTGAGAATTAAGCATATCTAGGTTGTCATATTTGGCAAGTTTATTAAATGATTCAGACTCTTGGAGTAAAAATAAAAGAATAACGATTTTTTTAGATTATTTGTAAGGTTATATTTTACTTAAAATATCGTGAGCATGTGAAATCAGAGCAAGAATGAAATGTCTTATACTCAAAAGGAAAATATGATTTTGAAATTTTCCGAGACTAAATTGTGCCACTTTTTAATTTTCGAAAAATAAAATGGTTGATATGCGATTTTGAGGAGATGTGATTCTAGTGCTTGGCGAAATTTATCGTCATTTTATCGCCTGCTACTTGGATTATGAATACACCTGAATACGTTCCTGAAACTTTCATTCAGTTCGAATTGTGCATTTTTCTGCGCAGTTTTTTCCGATCTATTTCTAATGTATTACACCCAGAAAAAGGATGCTAGAAATATTAATTTTAATTGTGCTTAATCACACTCGTGAATAATGATATACTTTCCAACTTAATGGAATAAGGAAAGAAAATAGGGAATACCCATGGATTATAATACACTTTTTAATCTATAGCACTTTAGTGCGTATTTAAAATCTGAAAGATTTTTAGATTTTCTTACCTATATTTTCCTTTCCATTTTTTGATAAAAGCCAATATATCAAGCTCTTCATAATTAATATAGGACAAAAATAATTTGTACCTTTTTGTAGTTTTTTATTATTTAACCATCTTAATTTTGTAACCAGGGGCAGCCCGACACGGTAAGAATCATATCTGGGTGCTGGCTTCGAAGGGGCGTCATTTCGAACTCAAAAACTAAGTAAGGGGCGCATAAAAAGGGGCGTCTTTTTTACATTAGCAAGGGGCGCCACTTAACCTAGAGCCGTCCCTGTTTGTAATTTGCAACCATCTTAATTTTAAATTCCATTCAGAATATGAGAGATTTAAGTGACAAGGAAGCCGGTGAGGAACAGGATTCTCTCCGAACAAGATTTATTAATATGACGAAACAACTGGTCACCGGAGGTGGCTAGTAAATAAATAAAATTAAAAAATATTGAAAAAATTGAATTCTAAAAAAATCCACAACTTTCGAAAAAGTTATAAACTAGTTAAAATTAAATGTTTGAAATATAATATTATCACGAAACAATTAACAATTGAATTTTCTGATAGCATCAAACAGTAAGATTTGCAAACTTACTACTGTGAAATTCACGATATCGACCAATTTACAGATTGTTTGTATAATCATGCAACGAAAACCTCCAGTCAATAAGGGCAGTATCTCACCGTAGTTCTCAGTAATGTGTGTATAAACTTCAGTTGTGTATTTTAATATTTTGTAAATAGCTTCTAGTAAAAACAAGTTTTAATTCCATCTTATAAATCTTTAGTTTTATTTTAAAATATAATTTTTTATAATATAGTTAAATAATTATCTTAAAGTATAACATTTAATAATAAAATCACTCAAAGTAGCTGGCATAACATAACATAACATAAAATAAGAAAACATAAAATAAAACATAAAATAAAAAAAAAACTTTGCAAAATAACACCATATAGTTTACTTAACGGCCAGACAGCTGTTTCGAGCAAAAACTTGTTTGCCCTTCTTCAGGGACAAAGACCCGAAGGACACCTTCACGTGTTTATCACTAAAGAAGGGCAAAGGAGTTTTTGCCCGAAACAGCTGCCTGGCCGTTGAAGTAAATTTTATGGTGTTGTTTTACAAAGATTTTATTATTTTATATCATTTAATATATAATAACCTTAAATAAAATGATTTTCGTTTGTAAATAGTAGATTTATTTAATTGCAAAAATCAATTAACGAATTGGAGACAAAAGTATAAAAAGGAAAGTGCAAGACATGAACCCTGGACATCAAACTTGCAAGCGAACACTCTCCGACTGAACTAACCGGCCACGGGCAGAGTTATTTACTGATGAGTATGTAAGTTGAGTTAATATTTTCAAAATCTTTTTTTCTCGGAAGTGAGCCCCCATTGGATGCTAATATATTAAGTGCTGAACACATTAAAGAAGTACTATTATTATACGGAGTTTCGTCCCGAAATGAATTTTCGAGGTCGAGCACTCTTCTTGTTACACTTCATTAGACAATCCTGAAAAAGTTTGGACAGATACTAAGCTGCAACAATTCGATATAATTTAATAAAAATCCATGACATTGTATTTTGGGAAAATTTATCTCCGTGCCCTAGGAATGTCTCTCTGATCCTCATGATTAAGTAATGATAAATGCATTAAAGTCTAAAAAAAAACGTCTAACATATAATTTTAAATTACTGAATAACTTTACTTAAATTTATTTGTAAAATGCACTGCATAAAGTTTTCTTGATTTTTAATAATATAGCGATCCCTTTCCACTAAAAGTTTGAGAAGTATGCATTTTAGAACGATGATGTATACGCGATCCTTTTGGAACTGTGTCTTCATGCTTACTTTTTTTTATAAGTATACTTATTTCTAAAGAACCAAAAGTATTTTTTTTAAATATTCAAAAGAATTTAGCTGCGCATTATGTAAATACAATCAGTGGTTTTTTTTTGTGCATATTGAATGCGAATTGACAATGATTTTCAGAAGAACAAATATTAATTTCTTGAATGTATAAAATAATGAATTGCCAAATTAAAAGCGTTATTAAAACTCGTTAAAATACAATATAGGCTTCATAATTTTATATAAATTACCATATACTCTTGCGCATAACGCAAATCCACAACGTTCTGTTTTCGGCAAATTCGTTGTAACTTTCATCCTTTTATTCGAATGAATCGGTCATAAATGTATCATAAATACTAGCTGTGACAGTCCATACTACTTTTTCCACTAGCCAAACGTTTGAAGAATTTTCACACCTTTCGGGGAAATGATCTAAATATAAAAGAGACATTTAAAAAAAATTAATCGGGTCCCTCTGAAAAATTATTCAAAGTTGTTTACGACAATATATTAATGTTGGAATTTAGAAAATGTTTTCGAAGCAAGTCAAATGTTCATGCGCATCTTAAAATAATGTTTCAGTGGATTGTAAAGACATCGGAAAGCCACTTAAAATATATAGTGTGCTCGGCAACTTGGATGGAGCTGAATTTCATTGCTATTTATGGATGGAAGATAGGAAACTTCAGTTGCAAAAGAAACAAAAGTCGATGAGGTCCCTCGTGAGTTCATAAAACACTGAATACCGGTAGATGGCTGAAGTGCAAAGGTTCAAAGTTCAGGCCTATTGCGCGTTTTTTAATTTAACAGTCTGGAGTTTGGAGTGGTTTTTTGCAGATGTAACATAAATATGCGTTGGAAATCCTTAAAAAGTCATCTGCACAAGGCATCTCAATTAGGCATATAGTCCTCGTGAAGCTTTTATTCGAAGAAAATTTTTGTTGCGAAATTGCAACAAAAGCATGAAGTGCTTGACAATATGATACACATTGGGTCACAAGCCATGTCGAGATGGAGAAAATTGTGAAAAACTCATCCCGGTTTTGGCGTCACGTTGGAATGAGAAAAGTACAGTACTAATTAATAAATATTTATTTGATTAATCATTACACGGGTTGTTGGTAGTAGTGCCTGATCATGTCTTACAAAGCGTTCAACGACATGGGCGTAAAAATGTTTCACATGCACACGAAGATGCGAGGATTTTTTTTTTATGACGGCACAACGGGACAACCCCAGCTATAAAACTGTATGACCACAGTTGTCGTAATGACACCAATGCCATCAAAAAGCCCCGATTCCAACAACATTTGTAATAATTAATCAAATAAATATTTTTCTTGTTAATACTATACACCGTCTCAAAAAGTACTCAAGAGTAAGGCAACTCTCCTACACGTCAGTTTCCTAATATAATATAGTCCTTCCTAAAATTCGAATTTATGTTTACCAAAAATTAATACGGTATTTACCAAATTAAAATCGGAAATATGGTCAGTTGCATGGTAAGTTTTCATCCACTTTTGATGCATTTTTTACCTTACTGAATTTGTAGAATGAATCTGAAAAAGTGGCCAAAACTTCATAGGTTTTTAGAACGTATCTACACGAGCAAATTCCGTCATGGAAATTAGAGACGGAACGTAAACGGCGAGACGCTAGGTTGCGAAGTAAATGGTGTAAAAGGTTGGTTGGAACATAAGCGGTGAGAAGTTAAAAGCTAGTTTTCCAGTTGCACATTTCCAGAATTAAAAGATCGAAACGCAGATCATCAGTTAAAATATTTAAAACCAGTTCTTTAAAAGCATTTGAAAAATACGAGCCCAACTTCCCTCACGAATTTTCGTGTGTGTGTATTTCCTATAGCAAATCCATGATTTCTGTTATCATTTTTCTGAACAACCACCAGAAAGGAAATGTCTTTGGATGCGAGACCGACCCTTTCATACTATTTATAACGCTACCTTTCGGCGTTAAAGTGTCCATGTTCAACAACACGTAACGGCTCGCGGTTTCCGTTTAGCCCATACATTCTACGACGAAATTTGCTAGTATAGATGCGTTCAATCACCCCATAAGTTGTTTCGGCCAAGTTTTCAGATTCTCCCTGCACACACACATGCTATTATTGCATTGCGAAACATTTTTAAAAATCTTCTTAGCTACATTTTGCTGCAAAAGCGCATTTATGGTTTTGTATTTTACCTCGTTACTACTTTCGGTTACTCCTTACCAATCAGCATCCATGGTTTATCATTATTTTTTTTTAATATTGATTGTTTGACTTCTACTCACTTTCTGTGTATTTTATTCTTGCGGGGTATGTTTTTTTGCAATAATATTCTTTGTTTTTTACTTATTAAGTATACATATATATATAATTAATTAAAATAAATTAAAATAAATATAATCAAAATAAATTAAAAGATGGACTTTTTATCAAATAAACTTTATGAGGATGAACAAAACCGACAGTGAAATTTAACACGGGAGAATATATTTAATATGTTTAATAAAGTAATTAGTTTCTCTGTTTTTGCCTTTGTGTGATAACGCATTCAAGAAATAATGTCCAAATTTCTTTTAAAAAATCTATTAACTTTAATTACAGTAAGATTTGTTGAAACATATTTAATCAGATTTCATTTCATTTTTTAATCATTTCTGTAAGTATAACCTTTAATTTCTTTCTAATAGTTTTTCGCCATGAAAAGCATTATTTAATTTACTTACGATAGAATTCAATACAAGAACATAGGGGATTTGCAACATTTGTTATACTAATTTAATTAGATCATGAAAGAAATTGAAATCGTTTTGTAAAAAATATGGTGATTTGACATCCGTTTATAACAAATAAAAATTACACTTCTTGTTCATTTAGAGTATGTACGAATTTTTGGGGGGAATCTAAAAATTTCAAATGTATTTTACTCATGCATGCAATATTTAATCAAGTATCATTAAATATCATAGTGCATGCTACTAATACTCAGTGCTATTAAACGGTTAGTAAGTATTCCTGATGACCCATGAAAAGTAGTACCTGTATTCCCATTTGCGGCCCAGTAGAACTTATACCTTGCAAAAAAGAAAAAAAAAATACTCTCAGCATAAATATATATGGTCTGTAGTGATTATTCTATTTTTCTTCTTAGTCTTCTTCTTGTTCTACTTTTTTTTTAACTCCGACATTACCTAATTTCCGTTTATTTGGGAAAAAAAAAATGTTAGGTATTTCAAATTGCCTTTTTTTACTCGTTGAATTCTTTGAATACACTATTCTTTCAATTTCAGAATTTTTCTATCGGTAATTGAAACTTGAAAACTAAAGCCTTTGACACTTCAAATATCATCCACACGTATCTCTTTAAAAAAAATAATAACGTTGACGTTACCAAAAAAAAAAAAAAAAAAAAAAACTTCTATTGAAGCTGTACTGTCAGAATGGGGAATCTGCTACTTCAGCTTTACGATACAATCGCTATAAGAAGGGTATTCGAACGGGTAAAGCTGATATGACAGGTTCAGCTGTGAAGAGATTTCGAAGTTCGAAGCCACGGGTTGTTTAGAAGACGGGCTCTGTAGCGGCCGACTGAGCACGTGCTAATGCTGCAGTTCAGGAAGAATAGAGATTGCAGTGCTGTTCACGATATTGCCCCTCGACTACAGCTATTGTTGAGGAATGACGCTCGACATGTTGAGCATTTGTTCTGAAGAACATCATCTCAGCTTTGTCATAACTTTTTATGCTAATTATTGCTTTTTTGTAACAATCTGTAAATTTGTCGATATCGTGAATTTCACAGTAGTGAGTTTGCCAATCTTGAAGCGCCATCTGTCGGCCATATTTTAACTTTTTTGCGGTTGCAATAAAACCTCATATCATTCCAAGCATGTGTGTCAATTTTTACCTCTCTACCCACATTATTCTATGAATTATTAATATTACAAACGGATACTCATTTACTGATCACTGTATTTTCTGCACAGCTGAAAAACAGGTACGTAATAAACTCTTAAGATCTTGGGTTACTATATAGATTCGCCTCCCAGTGATGTACTCAACATCTCTTATGGATAACACATGTATCCGGCTTGTGCCTCAGTAAAACTCTCAATTGACACTACTAAATAATGCATTTTGCAGTGGAATCCTGGCGGTTTTTCACGGTCTAAAACACTTGAAATTGTGCACTTTAGACATGGTATCTTCCCGGATCCCTTCTGCGCTCTTTATGGAGACCTTGTTATTACGGATGGTTACCATATTCTTTACTGCAGAGCACACTCCTAGGGACTTCCTTGGTTGATCCCTAGTGGGAGGCTAGAAGTAATGATAAATTTTTCTGTTATATATTTTCCTTTGTTATGTCCCTTTGTACTCTTCATGTCAAGCTCACTGCCGCTGAAAAAAAAAGAAAAGAAATAATAACATCTTACGATGCACTGGACCACAGTCATCTTGAGAATAAATAGATTCTGTGAAGCAAATCTATGACGATGAAAAATTGAAATCACCACGTAACTTACAAGATTACAACCAGTATTTGACATTTTCTCAAAAGCAATAATTGCCATCTCGTTTTACGGACATCTTACTCTCTCTCCTCATCAGTAGTGATCACAGATTTACGAAATGGTTAGTCTGCCTCTCATATTTCTTAATCTCTTCTCCCACCTGGAATAGACTGACATTATGCCAAGAAGGACACATTGATGCCGATATTTTTCTTTTTAATAGTTTCACATTTATCATCCTGCATGGCGATAAGTTGCCATTCGCAAAAGTAAAGAAAAACTTCGTTATGATTTTTTGAAATAATTTAAAGATTTAAAATATAATTTATTTCTAATTAAGGCATTTTATATGGCTTTAGTTAAATTTAGATTCAGAAATCTTAAGATTTACAAGCTTTTAAGAAGTTTGCTTCCTTGTATTAAAAGATTGACTTGCAGACACAATGCCATCGAAAAATTATTGGTAATTTTCAAGGCATTTTAACACGGGTCTACATCTGTGCCTTCCCCACAGAACAGAGAGGTGACACTATCCGTATCAAACACGTGCAGAGGATACGTGTGCGCAGCATAATACTGTCGCATAAAAAGATATCTTTTTTATATACCGCCAAATTGGAACGTAGCGGATTTATTTGATTTTATCGGATTATTCTCAATACCCCAGATAAAAATCCAGATGTTTAACCTCTTCACATCAGAAAAAAAATCTCGCATTTCATATTAAAAAGCAATCTCACAACTGTTTTTAAGAAACATTTTACATCTTAAAATGCCAAGCAGAAATCGTATTTCCAAATATATTTTCGAATTAAAACCTAATTCTCTATTTCTCTTTCAGTAATAAAAATTGTTATAACCCATAAATGAAGATTTTCAAGACATTTTTAAAGCTAAATTATGTCTAAAAGTTCTTTTCCTATATAGGAATTCGAAAAAAAAAATATTCACGAATTCAACTTAGGGAATTTCATAGCATTCAAATATTCTTTTGTGTAGCGGCAAACAAAAGTAAAATGGTGCATCAGTGTGCATAATTTGCACATTCACATTCCTTAAAATCAGTTATTCAAAATTAAGGCATCCACTGATATGTACGTCAATTCAGAACTGCAAAAAATCTTAAGGAACCTTTTTAACAGTAGAAACAAAAGGTCCACATATATAGACCTCTGGAACAAAGAGATTCAATGGTCAAATTCCGCATTCTCTTCCAAACCTAACGTTGAACACAATTTATTCAAATTCTTGGCTAAAATTGATCTATTTGATCTTCAGTTGTACCAATTTCATCAATTTTACAGATTTCAGTTTTGAACTATTTTGAAAAACCATTTTTAACCTCAATTTTGGACACCAGTTTTTAAGTAGAGTATCTATACGAATTATGCATTATATAAAATCTTATTATAGGGAAACCATTTTTCCTGTGATATTTCGCTGTACACCCTCCTAAAAAAAGTTTTAGAGTAAGAGATAAATTTCTTACGTTGGTTTCGTATATTAAAAATTATTTATAATAGAATATGAATTAGGCTATGTATAAATATGACTTTCCATATTTCAGTCAAGTTGTGCGTTTTTCAAATCTCAATTATTATTCTCAAATCTAAAATGGGAAACTTATCGCTTACACGAATACTTTTTTTGTATAATGAACAAAAATGTATTATCGAGTTTCGTTTGTTTCTGACTTTTTTAACACTTTATTTCCTCATTTGTTTATTATATTGAAATGATAGAATACTTCGCAGAATTAATAGCAAGACAAAAATCGCATTCTCTGTGTGGCATGTGGAACGCTGAAATTCAATTACCACTTTTACCTTTACCAAGCTGCCTTTAGTACTTTTACATTTCCAAAATTGTTCTAAACAACGTACAGACCGGAATGAGCAACTTTAGTCAATCTGCTGAACGTGAAGTTATTGAAAGGAGTCCCCTTCAAGATTAATATAGAAAACATACATTAGTACGAGTTATCTATAAGGATCGACTGTAATGATAATTTAAATTTTATATAAACGTTCTTTTATATTAAAAAAAGTGAATGTTCCGGAGTTTTTTGAAAATTTTCAATATTTGTGATCAAGAATCCTGCCTCATATAAAATTTAACAGAAAGTGACGTAATTAAAAAAATGTTTCCAGTTAATGTAATAACAATTGACATGAATTCCTGTAATCGGTTAAAGATTGCTGCATAACCGTCCTAAGTCTGACGCCGTCCTGTATTGAAGTTCGTAGGACCATAGTTTAGTGGAGACATTTCGGAAGCATTGCAAAGGATGCTGGGACAGCCATCTGAAGTAGAAAGACCTCTGTACTACTTAATATGGTGACTATCTCTAAGGTGTGATTTGCATTATATGTAAATATGTTTGCGACCGTCGAAGAATTGTGGTAAGTACCGATTCACACATATTTTACATGTGGAGCAGTATTTCGACTGAATTTATATATCGAATATATATTCTGGGATCTACTACATCCCCTCATCGAACTGTACAAATAAAGCACATACGTAAAACTTATATGGTTTCTCTTGATGACGCAGCAAATATCTATCTTCTATACTATTAAAATCTGTACGCGTCTGTCTGTCTGTGTGTAGCATCATCTCCTCCTAAACGGCTGGGAGTTGAGTTTCGAACGAGGTATCCACGAATTCGGAAAATTTCGAGAAAGAACCTCCGCTAATTTAAATTTCGAAATTCGAATTAGTTTAGGAGATATTGATAAAAAACCCCATCAAAAACGCTAATTTTTGCTCTCCGCAATTCCGTGATTGTAACCCCTGTAATCAAAAAAGTGAGAAATAAGCATCGAGGTTGCCATGTTTGGCTATTTTATTAAATTATTTAGACTCCTGCAGTAAAAATAAAAGAATAGTTTCTGTTTAGATTATTTACAAAGTTATTTTTTAATTAAAATATTGCGTTCATGTTAAATCAGAGCTGGAATTCAATGTTTTTTATGTGTAAAAGAATAAGGGATTGAGAGATTTCCGAGACTAATATGTATATTTTTTAGTTTGGCCGAAAAAAAAAATGGCTCATTTGGCGATTTTGAGAAAGTAGTAGGTTCTACCGATTCGTACAGTTTTGGGCTTGGCGCAAATTACTGAGAGCGTAACGAAATAGTATTTTTAATAACAAGTATAAGTTTTACGGCGCTATACTTCGATTTTTCATATAGAAATAATGCAGCTATTAAGGCGATTTTAAACGATCTATAGAATTTTCACCAAAAATTAAGTAAACTGATTTAAGTTAGAGGAATTCCGCCAAATTTCAGAAAACGAAAATTCTCGCATTTTGTACATGGTAGTTAACGGTGATTAAAACCCGTTATAGGTAATAATAATTTAAATAACTGCTACTTATCAATAATATGCCAGCATTAAATTTTAGCGATGGAACCATATAAATGATAGATAACTATTTCCCATTTTGATTACTGTTAAATCAATGCTTCGAATGATTCCCTGAAAACAAAAAAATCTCGCAAAATGGTGTATGTTGGCATTTTGGCGATCGAAGTACTGTGTAATAAATAATTGATTCTTATTTGTTAAAGCAGCGCTACGGAAGTTTCTTTTAGTAAAAGCTGTTAGAAAGGCGTAATTAATACTGTCTAATATATTTTTTGTTTTACGAATTGAAATGTATGTTGATTCCTACTTTAGTACATTTCTTAGCAAAGTTGGCTAAAAATATTCAAATGTAGTGCAGCTCTGTACGTATTATTAATTCCATTCCACGATTGAGATGAGCCGATGTCACTAGCGTATGCATAGATATTTTTTTTTTAATTCTGCCAAACAAAGTATTGCATATTGCCTTTAGTGTCAAGTTTAATTTGTGGTTTGAGCTATTGGCCATCGAGACTGGCGGCGTTAATTTCGCCAATATGGCAGTTCTAGCAAAGTAAAAATGAATTACTCATTTCATGTTCTATTAATAACATTGCTATAATTTCCGTAGCAACGGAATGCATTGTTGCCACTTAAGTTGTGACAATTAAGTGAAACCACTCATTTCTACAGCTTTTAAGACTCGGAAAAGTGAAAACGCCTCAAACGTGAAACAAATAGAACTAACTGTATCAGACTTGCACTTAAAAAATAATCGAAGTTTTCATGCAATTCTACATATCTTTATTTGATTCTACATATCTTTATTTTGAATTCTACATATCTACATTATCTACATTTTTTATTTCCTTCGCGTGTGGATGTCATTTTTGCTGTTTTGCTGGCAGATTATCCGGAGCAGCACATAACCTCTAATGTATTTGCTCCTCCGGACATAAGGAAGAGCGTATGTCCGGCGTGTATTTGTGTAACCCCACTGTGTTAATCAGAATTTTCTGGTGTCAGATTTTTTAGACCATTTTTTTCCGCGGAGATTCCGATCCTGAAGTATATTGATCACTGATAAATGAAAAAAAAACATCAATTATATGCAAGCAGGAGTAGCCAAAAATTTTTCATGGGAATGTTACGGGAGTGAAGAATATACATTTTGTATGGCAAAAAACTCCGCATGGGGGGTTGTGACTCCCTATCTCCTCCTTGGCTACGCTACTGTACGCAAGCATCAGTTGTCACGTCATGAAAAACCGTCGTAGGTGGCAAACTCCGAAGTTGTTCTCAGAGTTATACAAAATTAAAAATTTTACTTTTAGTAAATTTTACTTTTGATACAGTTCGAATATTTGGTTTTAATACATTTCGGCCACCAAGATAAAATGAAATATTACTAAATACGGCAACCCAGAATTTTCTTAACTATTGAATTTGACACTATGCAACTACAGTAGATTCCCTATGACACGGTACATACGTTCCGTTTTATAGGAATCCGTGTTTTACGGGTCCTGCGCTATACTCCACCTGGAGTGCGGACTGCGCGGTATAATCGCGGCAAAACTTATTTGCGCTCCGTAAAAATGCAATGATGTTTGGTGTTGCCATTCAAAAGGAATGTTAATTACTGGAGCTAAGGCGTCATAATATCAGAACATGTGTCTCATTTTACCGTGCTGTACAAGTCTCTTTTAACGTGTTACACGAAAACGATCGTAATGTTTTCGTCGTGTTCTAAGAATTCGTGTGATAGACCCATGTTATAAAGGGGTCAACTGTAATCTGTAAAAAAAATGAAAAATGAAATCAGTTATTTATTTAGGGCGAATTGGCTGTGAGATAAACGTCAGTTTTATGTAACAAGTGTGATACTGCATTAAGAGTTCAATAAGGGTAATAAGCTTTTTCTCAGAAGTTACATCAAGAACGTTTTTATTTACAAAAGCGACATGATTTTCACCGGAGCAGGGTACATTTTTGGCTTTTAAACGTAAATGATGCATTCATTGTTTCATGTAGGTTTTTTAATTTAGGTGAAATTTAATAAAGTCGTGTGTAACATAACTGCGCTAATGCATTGTCCACGCTTTGAAAAATGCAAGATAAAATTGTTGTCAACATCATGTAATGTTATTTATGTGGTATATACTATATATTAATGCTATAAATTAAACCCCACAAAGAGAATTATATGATGTAGAAATCAGGCATTTTTCGACAGAGAAAAGTTTTGTCTGCATGACTGCATACCATAAAGTTCTTTCTTTTTTGATCACCAGTCACATTGAGGTAGTTTTTGTGTCCTGTTGCAATAGTCTAAAATTTGCACTCATGACGTCAACTTTTAGTCTTCACGTTTTGAGATTCCGCATTATTAGGTTTAATTCGAATTATATATGTGTAAGGAAAATATGCGTTTCCCACCGTGCGGAGAACGGGTACGCAGCTAGTCAAATAACAATAATTTCCGTGCAACTCCCATGTTCAGTCATGGAGATTTCAAGTGAATACCCAGTTCATAGTGAATAATTCAGGTAATTTATTACGTTTCATATAATTCTGGATTGAGAACGTAAAACCTGTAATTGTATGAAATATAATGTTTGCAAATATATCGGAATTCTGAAATGCAATTATTATTGTAGATTATTCAATTAAAATATATTATTCGCAAAAATTATGGGTTTAAATTATTTACTATATTTTTTTCTTTATTTATTTACCAAAATGCTCTGCAGGAATATTTACGGGGTTCAAATGTATCTTGTTTTCAACGCTTTCAGAAGTCGTTTTCTTCCCCTCTTTACTTAACCCATTAAGCGCCAAAGCTCCCGTTACGGGAGCATCTATTATATATTATTTTTCTTAAAATATTTTAACGCAATTTACGAAATACACATTTTATATAAACATTTACACTATAGGGTGTGTTATATAGTGTAAATGTTTATATAAAATGTGTATTTCGTAAATTGCGTTAAAATATTATAAGAAAATATATATATAATAGATGTTCCCGTAACGGGAGCTTTGGCGCTTAATGGGTTAATGGGATTTTGTGCATTAAACTATTTCGAAGCCCTTGCGAAGGATTATAGATATTCTTAAATTCTACTCATAAAATGCAGGGTTACTCTTAAACTCTTGGGCAAAACTTTAAAGGGTTATAGTACACAACAAGACAAACAATATTAAACCGGAAACTAGGAAACCCAAGCGTCTTCCGAAGAAGATAGGAGGCGTTAAAGTTTAGGGTCCAAAATTTCAAATGATTAAAAAGAACGGAAAAATTGGTAGATTTGTTTGCGGTTTTCTCTAAAATTATTGTTTATCTGAGTATTTTCTTGAAAATAAATTTTAAAGATAAATTTCAAAAAATACCGATAGAGGGCGCTTTAGACTTTGGAGTAAAGAACAACTATTTCTTTCCATTATTTTTTGTATATCCTTATGCTTTCAAAAGCTTGAACGTAAACTTAAATTTCGAGCTCAAAAATCTGAATCCTTGGGAGTGCTTAAGTACCGCAAACTGAACTGTGTTCAGGAGTTGAAATTTGAGACCCTGACGACCCTGAACCTAGTTCAGTTATTCCCGATCTTGGAGTAGTAGGACTACTTGGTGTCGTAGACCAGGAAGCATCTACTACCCCCTACTCGCAAAATAAACGAGAGAAGGATTACAAAATAAGAAATAAAATTTATTCATCACAACACGAGCGATTTCTCCGCTCAAAATAGTACATAAAAAGAAACAATTTGATGTACGCACGTGGTGCGCAATATGACTGAAGATTGACACGTTAATAAAATGGTACACGCATGATGTTCGTGCGGAATCACAAAACTGCTCGTAAGAGCGCCCACCAGCAACGATGCAGGCCTCATACCGCCGTCGAAGGGAGTTGCGAACATGAGCGAATACCCCGAGCATCTCCCAAATATTATTTTCTACGACGGCAATCCTCGCATCCAGGTCCTTGTGGTAGTCGACGTGGCTTGCGTACACAAGACTCTTCATATGGTCCCAGAGGAAGAAGTCTAGGCAGGAGAGGTCAGGCGAGCATGCCGGCCGATTGATCGGACCACCCTGTTTAATCTATCGCCCTGGATATGCGGTTATTCAATGCATTTCGTACATCCGCGGTGAAATGTGCAGGCGTTCTGTGGTTTTCGAACATCATACCAGCTTTTATGTTGGCTAGGGCACTTTCCAGTAGAACTGGAAGCTCCTCTTGCAGGAATGGCAGATACGTACCGCCGTCCAGGCGCCTTGGCAGAAGACAGGGTCCGATCACATGATCGTGGATAATTCCGACCCCCACACTGACACTGAAAAGCCGTTGATATGAATGAGAACTGGTGACGTGTGGATTTGCGTATGTGTAGTATGTCGACTGAAACTGCATTCATCGGTGAATAGTACGTGTGCGGCAAAGTCTGGCTGTGCAGCCAACTGTTGGAGGAACCATTGAAAAATCGACACGTGGGTGATGGTCGGTTGCTTTTAAGGCGTGCACACACTTTGCATGATAGTGTCAAAGGCCTTCGGCTCCCAACACTCGCCAAACCGTTATCTGGCTCACATTTAGGGTGGATGATACAGCCGGCGTTCTTGTCTCCGAAAGTGGGCTCCGAATGTTGTCTCCGAACGTTCTTGCTCCTCGAATTCACGCAACACATGCGCTTGGAGTTCCGGTGTCCTCGCACTCCTGGCACGCCCAGTGTCATGCACCCCGCTGACAAACGAACCGATTTCCTCAAGACCCCTATACACGCTTTCGAAAATTTTTCGGTCCGGCAAGTGTCTCGACGAGAATCACTCCCCGTACAATCGCCGGGCCTCCAGAGCATTCTAGTCCTCTGCGCCGTAAATGAAAGGCTTATCGGAGATTTCCTGATTAGTGTAGCTGGTCATCGCTACAGCCGTCAAAGACGAAAACACGATGAATGCAGACAACCATCGCTTTTATAGCACTTTCGATCACAGCGTCATCTGGAAGTTACATTCTTGTGTACTACACACTGCCGGCCAATCGGGTGACATGGACCGTTACTACGTAATGACTACGTAACAGTAAATTGCTTCTTGTTATATTACACGGAGAATTTGCTCATGTCTGTTATGAATAAAATTTATTTTTAATTTTGTCATCCCTCTCTTGCTTGTTTTACGTGTACTGTGAGTAGTTGCTGCCTGGTCTACGACACCAAGATCGGAATAACTGAATTGTGTTCAGGGGTGTGTGTTTCAAATTTCCACACCTGAAAACAGTTCAGTTTGCGCTACTTAAGCTTTCTCAAGGATTCAGATTTTGAGCTCAAAATTTAAGATTACGTCTAAGCTTTTGAGCGAAAACCGCAAGCGAATCGACCAATTTTTCCGTTTTCTATAATCATCTGAAATTTCAGACCCTTAACTTTCATGGCGGCTATCGCCTTCGGAAGATGTTTGGGACCTTAGTTTCCTCTTTGATATTTTTTGATTTCATGTGTAATATCATCCCTTAAAGTTTTGCCCAATATTTTAGATTCACCCTGTATATTTACAGACATAATTGATTGTACAACCGTACATAAAATACACCAGGGATAAAAATCTAAATAAAAGTTACTGTTTTCAGAAGAAGGAAAAAGAACCTAACACAGGAGGTATTCCTTCTTAATACAACATTTTGTGAAACATTGCATATCTTTTAAAAGGCATCATTTAAAATAAATTTTACTCCGACTAGAGTAACTTGGTTATCTAGCCGTAATAGTTATGAAATAGGTAAAATTTCAATTTTTTTGTGTTTCCCTTTATTTGATACTACAAACTAAGTGAAATTTCTAAACTCTTAAAGAACCGTTGAAAAATGCTTATTATTATATTACTTTTCTGTTAGGTGTCAGTGAAGTGTTTTATTTTATAGTATTTTAATTTATTTTATTTCATTTTTAATTTTCTTTTACATCTGCCAAAATAATTTCAATGTTAACTGTTATGTAGAAATAATTTTAAAAAGCACTTTAATAAATAAAACTTTGTATAGACATTCTAAAGATGCGGGACGTCGGCAAAGTGTCATGATTTGTTTAAAACTATCTACGAAAATTTTTTCATGAAGAAAAAATATTAAAATGATTAAAAGTAGACATTTCATGCTCAAAAAATAATACAACGGCAATTTTCATTTTTAATTTTACTAAGTCAGATGAGAATAAAAATAATGGCAATAGTTATAGTATTTACAAGATATAAATAATCTTTTGTAAGAATGAAAGCCCTGGTATAAAAACTGTTTAAAAGTATTACTTGAAATGTTTGATACGATAGTTCTGCTACATGAACAAGAGATAAAAAAGGCCATTTATAAATTTTACAGTTTTCGACAGCAAAACCACCATTAAACCAAAATTTATCGTCTTGTGTATTGCGGTGAAAATATCGTCTTATCAGTAGAAGTCGAAATACGATGTATAGTTTTAATACAGAGAAAAAAAAAAACAATGTTTTTAAACACTGTGAATTTTACTTTATTAAAGACTGCCAGTCTTGTGTTATTTGTCTAAAGATATTTAAAGCAATGTAGAAAAGTACATTTTAAATTTATTTATTTAATAAAATGTTATTTAATAAAATTATCACAGTATTTATTTAATAAAATTATCACAGTTAATTTCTCATCCAGAATTTGGAAGGAAATATGCAATTTTTCATGACATTCTTGTGTTCCATGATTCACTTCTCGATGTGATAGTATGTAAAATACACAAAACGTCTTATAGAAAATGTACTGCACAAAATTACCAAAAGGTATTTCTTGTTTTACTTATTATTTGCGATAGAAACTTTTTCTGTGGCAATTTTTCTTTAATTTATTATATTTCTGTTCTGTTAATATGACTATTTATCCCGGCAGTACTCGTACAAGATATGATATACCTGTTACGATTTTGTTTACGATGTGCCTTCCTAACTTTTTTTATTGAAAGTGGATGAGACTTTGTATAGCTGACTCTACGGTCATAATTTCGAAGGGGAAAAATTTGCTTTTCAGTTCTTCATATAGGTTTTCGGATATCGCCACGTCGGGTGTGTCATACCTGCACGAGTACTTATGCTATTGTTCTGAGCCACCCTTCCATTTCGATGCACCTAAATAATTTCTTTAAAATTTTTTAAAGGGGCTAGCCTTTAGGAAAAATCCTGTGGTCGAATTTTTCAAATAGATTTTCGAATATTGCTACGCCCTGCGCGAGTACTTCTGCTCAGAGAGTAGTCTTCTCCTTCTGGTAGAAGCTCTAGTTCTGAGTATATGAATATGTTTTTAGTTTGTTCTTAATGAAGTATTTAGAAGTGTATAGTTGGAATGATATTTTTTTTTTCATTTTTTTACCTCTAGTGTATAATTTTTAATGTGAAAAAACACCCTCGGGTATGAGGTATCCTGCGCGAGTAATTCCGTTCGTTTTTTTCGCGCGTTAAATCCCGGGTAAAATTGATTTCATACCATTTTCTATATTTTGTGAAGACATAAGTGCTATCTTATTACTTTATGATAGTATGTTTTCATCGTAAATTTATGGTCTAAAAATCAGCAAATATTTGCCTTCACTTACATCTAAGATACGACTTTAGGGACGCGGTAGCCCAGTTGGGAGAGGAGTCAGTCTTGCAGACGAAAGATTGTGAGCTCGATCCTGGGACCAATCAAAAACCGCCTAACGTAGTGCTGCCATGTATCGGCTCCTGAATGAGGTAGAATTGATCTGTTCGGGAGTTTGTGGTAGAAATGAACACACTTGGCAGGTACTGCCGCTATCGATCTAACCTAGATTTGGGTTTGGTACAGAGTGCTATAAAGCAAAGGTGTCGAAGCCCCTATAATTCATGAAAATAAGACAGGAAAAAACAAGATACCACTTTTAATTGTATACACTTTCTGAAAAACTCTACTGGAGTAACACAGGAAAAATTAACCACATTTTGAAATCAATACATTTATACAATTTTAGTGCGCAGGTTTTCATAGCAAATTGAATTGTATTGTGTACTAAGGCTAAGCTACTTGAGAGCTATCTGCCTTATGAGGGATGCCTTGAGAAGAGGACATTTTAAGGTGTTCTAAGGTGTATTCGCGTTGCATCTGGAGAAAACCGCCCAAATGTCTCGACCGTTAGATCGATAGTCACGCAATAGGCCCGAACCCGAGATCTTCACACTTCGGCCATATACCATGTTTGGACACTCGTCGCCTGCTGCTTGAAAAATGAATTCCTTAAAGATTTTATTGCAGCGATGGTAACATAGGGAACGTAGAGGGTCGTGTATATCTACCATGTTTAGTGTCTTTCTCCACTCCATATTGATGGAACCATTTTTCAAATGAAAATTTAGTCCGGTTGAGAAATATGATAAGCACACGCTGTGCCTACAAAATAGCTGACCTTAATATATAATTAAATGAAAATGATAAACGTTATGATTACATTTCTATTTTTACACAAAACTTAAACGCACATTAAACTTTTATCGGAGTATTTAATTGCTTATAAACGTTTGAAACATGTGACGGCCGCTACATTCTTGATAACAACAATGCAGAACAAAATATTTACAACTAGCCACCTCCGGCGACCAGTTGGTTCACCATCTTAATAAATCTTGTATTTTTCACCGGCTTCCTTGGCACTGTAAGGTTCCTCTTGGCATCACGTTGACAGCCTTGTGAGGACTCTTCCGACCGCCGTGTTCAAGATAGTAAACGAACTTGGTGCGTTCTTGAGTGGGAACTGTTTGCGAACCATCACCCGAATGAATTCGCTGTTGCGATTGAACTGAAGAGAATATATTTCTGTTGTCTCCCTACAAAAACTGTGAGTTGGACACGAGGAGTGCGCGGTGCGTCCAGCACGTGAAGAGATGACCCATGCGGGGTTGTTATTTTAACTACTAATGAAATACTCCGAGCAAGGTGTTTTGGTGGATTTTATTTTGTTTAATAAAGTGTCAGTGTGAAATTTATGTAATTACTAGCTGAAGTACCCGTCCTCGACGGGTTAGTGAATGCAAATTTCCAAAAAGCTAGAACTTTCGTCAGCATTGTAGGAGTACACAGAATGGATGTAGTATGTTGCCAAAGTAAAGAAAGCGAAGTTATGATTTTTATGTATTGTTAAAATATTACAGGTTAGAGAGTAACTAAGTAATATCATTTCATTCGCTTTAGTGGTAATTATGTGATGCGCGAACGAATATTGACGCATATTGAAATAATTTTCGCAAAATCTAAAAATTCAATCAACATTTTTGAAAAAATGGAAGCCTAGAATTTAAGTTGAGTGACAACCTATCCTGTCAACCAAATTCGTTTCATTCCCTGCAATCTTTATTTCGTGATGCTGGAACAAATTTTCAGCATTTTAAAACGATTTTCGGAAAATCTCAAAATGTAATCAAAATATTTTAAAAATTCAACGCCTATAAATTAAGATTAGCAACTACCTATCATATCACTAAATTTCGTATCATTCGTATTATTTGTTATTAAGTGATGTTTGAAGAAATATAAACGCTTTTTGAGAGAATTTTCACAAAATCTCAAAATCTAATAAAAATGTTTAAAAAATTGGACTCCTATAGTTTTCGTTGAGCAACCATCTATCGTGTGACCAAATTTCATATCATTCGCTTTAGTCGTTATTACGTAATGCGGGAACAAAGATTCACTCAGTTTTAAACTATTTTCGCAAAATCTCGAAATGGGATCGATTTTTTAAAATTAGATGCTTATAGTTTAAGTTGAGTGACCACCTATCATATCACCAAATATCATTTTTTCACCTTTGCAGTTATTACGTGATGTGCGAACACAAATTTACGCAGTTTGAAAGGATTTTCGCAAAATCTCAAAATCCAATCAAGATTTTTAAAAAAATTCGACGCCTATGTTTTAATTTGAGTGACCACCTATCATGACACCCAATTTCATATCATTCGCTTCAGCCGTTTTTACGTGATGCTTAAACAAAAAAAGCGTCACGGACAGAACGACAGAATGACAGAATGACAGACAGACAAACTTTTTTTTGAGGGCCGCATCGGATTCCCGGGTGCTTGAAATAGAAATCGCAAAATTTTTTAATTCCAAGAAATGTACAGACAAAAGTCTAATTTTATTTATATAGATTGTAAATGGCTGGAATAAACATATGTTAACCCAGAATGACTGATTATCTGGTGGCCGTATCCTGAAGACGTTACAGCCATTTATAACTGGTGTCAGAAGTCGGATCGTGTCTACGGGGAGAGCTTTGCTGGATCACGCAAGTTCGTAAACTCGCCCACCGAGTTGTGTCAACAAGTGGAGACAGTTGGGAAGTTTTTCATCCTAGCGGAAGCTGTGATTTGTGAGTTTGTGTCTACAAGTGAAGGCGAACATTTTCATCCTGGCAGATTTGTGAGATATATACCATCGGATTCAAGTAAAATTCCAAGGTAATTTGAAAGCTCCATCCCGATAAAAGAAATGTGTGAGTGATTATCAACGAAGAGTGAATTTGTGTACCACCGGGTGTAAGTGGATTTTCAGAGTTACGGGTCATATTTATTAGAGGAAATCGTGCCTTTCGCGTGTGGAATGACCGTGCTAAGGTAGGCTTGTTAAGAATGTATTTCGTGCTGATGTTTTAAATTCAGGCATTGAACTGTGTTGTTTTTGGAGCTTTTAAATGGGTGTAAGATGTTATGTATGAATTTTATGATACATTTTAGTAAGTGTTGACTTATGCACATGTGCACTCATAGTCAGTTGTGTTGTATAGATATATATTTCATTGTATGGAATAATTTTGTAAAATTGGGAATTTATATATATATATATATATATATATATATATATATATATATATATATATATAATAAGAAACATGGCCTACCTTGCAAAAAAGCGCAAAGCCGATTTGGTAACTTTGGCTTTTGAATTGGGAGTAGATGCCGATCAGACTGATAGGGTTAAAGACATTATAACGAAAATTACAGCGCCCGTGGATTACAAGGAAGAGTATGTCAAAAATATGATTGAGCAGATTGAGGATGAGCAAAGAGAGAGGGCGAAAAATCTAAAGGCGGAGCGCGAATATGAGCTAGAACGTTTGAAATTGACAAATGTAGATATGAGTAGTCTGACCTCTTCGCGTGACGAGCTGGGCAGAGTTACGCAGGAATTCAAAAACTTCATGCAAGGGTTTGACCCGAACACCTCTGACATTTCTTTATATTTAGTTATGTTTGAGCGGCATGCTAAAAAGGCTCAGGTGGACAAGGCTTATTATGTCTCTCACCTTATACCGCTTTTGCCCATAGAAATCGCGGAAATTATTATTAGAGAACCCGAGGAAAGGGCTGAGGACTATCAGTATATAAAGAAAGTGTTGCTGAAACGCTTTAAATTAAAGCCTGAAACCTTTAGAATTAAATTTACCCAGCACCAAAGACGCGTGGGGGCATTGTGGAAGGATCTGGTATTTGAGCTCGGAACCTTTTTGGACGGCTGGTTGGATGGAGTGGGGGTGGGCACGTTTGGAAAGTTAAAAGAGCTGATGATTGCTGATCAGATTAAAAACCGTGTCTCGCCGGAAGTAGGGGAACACTTCATTGATAACTGGGGAGACCTGGTCAGTCCGTTGGAGTTGGCAAATAAATTAGATAAATATGAGGCAGTTAGAGAAACTTCGCGGAAACAAGTAATTTCAAAGGCAGGATAATGGATAAAGAGAATTTTTTGTAAGCAGGAAAGGAATCCCCTGAAAAAAATCGAACGGTCGGAAACACTCCTCCCTGGAGAAGCCCCGAGTTTAGACGTAAGAATTCGGAAAATGTTGCATTTGACCGTAGAAAGAGTTTTAGATGTTTTTTGTGTGGCTCGCCAAACCATTTAAAACCAAGTTGCCCGAAATTAAAGGAAAACCGTGCTTTTGAGCAGGTAAATAATGTGAGAACGGGGACTCTGGTGAAACTTTATTTGAGCCCTATATGAGCGAGGCAAAAATTAACGGAAAATTAATGCGAGTGTTGCGAGACACGGGAGCAAATATGGATATGGTATCCTTGAACCATATCAGTCCTGGTGATTTGCTGGGTGAAACGGTGTGGGTAAAATAACCGCTAGATAAAAACTTTACTTGTTTACCTCTTGCAAAAATTGAAATGGAAAGTGCGAAATTTGTAAATGTTGTGACTAAGGCAGCTGTGATTGATTCTTCCCTTGATCAGGGTTTTTATCTGTTATCAAATAAAACTGTAAAATTAATTGAAGATCAAAAAAGAAACCCATCGCTAGTTAACGCAGTTGTTACTCGTAGTCAAAAGCGAGAAGAAATACGTCGGAACCCTGAGGATCGTGACAGTACACAGGGGGAAAATCTAGAACAACCCTGTATGACGGGCAGTTTTGAGTTGGAGGAAGCAGAAAAAATGCAATTGCCGGAGGGGGGAGATTCTGCCATTCGAGCCCTTTTATCAGTGGACTCGCAAAACTTCGCTCGCGAACAGAGAGATTGCCCCACTCTTAAGCCATGTTTTTCAAGCGTGCAGGAGAGGGGAGGAAAATCTGAGTTTAAAATGGAGAAAGGGTTATTGTTTAGAAAATCTGTGGATCGCCTCAAAAACGAGCGTAAGCAGCTTCTTGTTCCGAAAAAATTTAGGGAGAGGATTAAAGCTATCTGTCATGAAGAGACATCGGGGCATGTGATTGTTGCGAAATCGAGGGATAGATTGCTACGTTACTATTTTTGGCCTAACTGCATTAAAGAGGTAGAAAATTATGTTCGTACTTGTGATCCGTGTCAGCGGGTTGGAAAGGCTCGATATACTAAAAAAGCCCCGTTAAAGCTGGTACCGATCATTAGGGAGGTTTCCTCAAAAATAAATATTGATACGGTCGGCCCTTTGCCATCTAGTGCAAATGGAATTCGGTATTTAGTAACAGCTATCTGTATGTCATCGAGGTATTCCGAGGGACACGCATTGAGAGATATTGGTTCGGTTTCGGTGATTGAGGCGTTGTTAATGACTTTCAGTAGACTGGGATTTCCACGGGAGGTACAGTGTGACTTGGGAACCTCATTCACTAGTCATCTCACCACCGAATTTTTTGACCGGTTTGGAATAAAGGTTACTCATAGTTCGGTTCATCACCCCCAATCAGATCCTGTTCAAAGGTTTCATAGGACTATTAAACGGTTAATCAAGGTATTTTGTTTAGAATCTGGAGAGGATTGGGAGAAAATTTACCCTCAGCATTACTGGCCCTACAACCATTCAAATATAGGATTGTGCATAGGACAGGCTCCGCCAACAGAAATGCTGACAGCCTTAGTCGAGGGAGTTAAATGCATTTTGTGGGAATTGATAATAGGACTTTCACTTGTGAATGGAATGTTGAAATTGAGTCAAATATGTGTGTGGGAGTATTGGTGTTTTTATATTATTTAAATTGTTAGAATATCAGGTTTATAAAATTTTGAAATATATTTTGTGTAGCTATGGTTAGATTAATTCTGTTTTATTTTATGAATAGTGGGAAATTTGCCTCGGGTTTGTGGCGAGATCAGGTTATCTACATGGAAAGTAGAAATTAAATTTTTTTCGATGCATCAGAGAAAAAATTTTCTAAAGGGGGAGGAGCTGTAAGGTTCCTTTTGGCATCACGTTGACAGCCTTGTGAGGACTCCTCCGACCGCCGTGTTCAAGATAGTAAACGAACTTGGTGCGTTCTTGAGTGGGAACTGTTTGCGAACCATCACCCGAATGAATTCGCTGTTGCGATTGAACTGAAGAGAATATACTTCTGTTGTCTGCCTACAAAAACTGTGAGTTGGACACGTGGAGTGCGCGGTGCGTCCAGCACGTGAAGAGATGACCCATGCGGGGGGTTGTTATTTTAACTACTGAGATACTCCGAGCAAGGAGTTTTTGTGGATTTTATTTTGTTTAATAAAGTGTCAGTGTGAAATTTATGTAATTATTGTAAATGGCTGGAATAAACATATGTTAACCCAGAATGACTGATTATCTGGTGGCCGTATCCTGAAGACGTTACAGCACTGAAATATTTTAGATTCTAAATGGAATTTAAAATTAAGATAGTTACAAACAGGGGTGGTCCTAGGGTAAGTGGTACCCCCAGCTAACGTAAAAAAGACGCCCCTTTTTATGCTCTAATTAGTTTTGGAGTTCGACATGACGCCCCTTCGAAGCTGCCCCGATGTGATGATTACCTTGCTTACCGCGTCGGGTCGCCCCTGGTTACAAAAATAAGATGGTTTAGTGATAAAAACCTTCAAAAAGGTACAAATTATTTCCATCCTTTATTAATTCTGAAGAGCTTCTAGATATACCGTTATTAAAAAACGGAAAGGAAAAAAAAATTAAGAAAATCTGAAACACTTTCAGATTTTAAATACGCACTAAAGTGCTATATATTAAAAGCTTATCACAATCAACGCGTCTTCCCTATTTTCTTTCCTTATTCCATTAAGTTGGAAAGTGTATCATTATTCATGAGTGTGATTAAACAAAAATAAAATTGATATTTCTAACATGCTTTTTCTGGATGTAATACATTATAAATAGAAGAGGAAAAAGACGCACAGTAAAATACATAATTCGAACTGAATGAAAATTTCAAAACCTTACTTTTAGTTTGTTTGTTTGTATTACATGTATTTCGGATTGGTGTGCGTGGACCGTAACCCGCTTATAAATACACGTGAGAAGCAAAAACTTATTCAGGTATTTTTATTTATTAAAATCTGCGTATTCTATAAGTTTGTGCCAAAAGTCGACGGCTTTGTAAAAAAAAGTTCAATTGTATTCTTTTTTTTTTTTATAAAAGATAGTTTTTTTTTGTATGTTATAGGAACAGCGTTTTTCTCCCGCGATAAAAGTAGCATGTTTGTTAATCCAGGACTTTAACTGTCTTCCAGTTTTCATAAAAATCCGTCAAACCATTTTAGCGTGAAATAGCAACAAATATACATACAAACATTGACACTTATACTATTAGTATGATTACCTTAACGGGAGCGTAATATAAAATGGCTTCTCAAGATGCAAAGATATACTGTTCCTTTCGGCGTCCTTTGCTGATTAAAACAGAATAAATTATCTTCTACCACATGCTGTTCCCCCAAAGAAGGCAAAAGAAATATACGAAATAAGGTATACAGTCTGTGCTGCTTCCATTATTCATGCAATTTCTCTAAGAAATCGCAACATTCCCAATTATCTGTCTGCGACATATTGCTGTCCGATACCATCTGTATATAAGTCATAATTATATCTATATTAGCAAGCGTAGTGCTATAAAGAGTTCATCTATTTTTCTTCGCGTCATATATTTACTTATTTTTCAAGAGTAACTTAAGTAAAGATTTCTTGGAACATGCAGTATGCATACATTTGTATATATTAAAAAGTAGAAAAATTCATTTACAACATGAAAAATAAAAAATACGTATTCTTTCTTTGTCTGAATGTTGGACCTTGACAAATAATTACCAACAAATTAATAACGCTGGAATTCTTTTAAATAATAGAAAAGCCACATCATAAAAAGCCAAGCCATAAGAAACATAGTTATTTTTTTTTCTAATGGCACATTAAAAGACTTGAATTTCAAAAGATATCACAATAAATGTATAAATGAAAGTGAGCTATCTAGTAGCGTTCGCAGGATGTCCGAAGAAGAGCAGGACATCTATGCAAGTGAGGCAAGCCAAAACCTCCTAAATAGAGAAAGCCTGAGAACAGAAACTTTTAAGTCATTAGTAGGTCCACTAAAATGATGTCATCAAAGTTTTATTTTCACAAACTAAAACTATTTAAAATTTGTGGTGAATTTACTCACGCATAAACCATTTTAAAGATTTATGATAGAAAATTTAATTTTATTACAAGTGACAACTTTTAAACATCACTATTTATATGATATGACGCTGAAATAAATCATAATACAAAATAATTCATAATGACGCTGAAATAAATCATAATGAATTATTTTGTATCAGAAAGGTATTTCAATTTTTATCTTTAACTTAAGATATTCTCTAATATTTGTAGTATTCACCAGATATTTTAAATAATTTTACTTTGTGAAAACAAAACCATGATGACGTCATTTTAGTGGACCTAATGATGACGTAAAAGTTTTTGATCTCAAGCTTTCTGTATCTACTAGATGTTGGGCAAACCCATTTCTTCGTGAAGATTACGGTGCAAAAAGGGTCAGGAGCTACATTGATAAGGCACAGGTGTTTACGCCTGCAATCGGGGACTGAAATCAGACGAAACGTGGCGACAGATTTCATTTTCGGTCACTGTGGGACATTGAGAATCTGTTTAATCCATCTGTATAGCCTCTTCGGTCCCGAGGTCAACTTTGGACATTTTTCTTTCCATTCTTGGAAGGATTCTTTAAGATTTTTTCATAGATCTGAATGGACGTAGACGCGTCGATGCTTTCCTTTTGAATGAATGATGCTAACGCATGTGAATGTGCACATCCTACGCACTTACACATACATTTTATTTTTGTTTGCCGTTACACAAAAGAATATTGTAATGTTAGTGAAATTCCCCATGTCGAATTTGTTAACATCTTTTGCTTATTTGCAAAATTCAAAGAGTTGAGAAGAACTTGCAGAGCATCCTTTACCTCAAAAAGTTTTTTTGTCAGTCTTCCTTTATGGGTGATAACAATATTTTACTACTAAACCGAGATTGGGAACATTTTACTGCTGAAACTGTCATTGGGAGCTTTTGGTCGAAATATTATTTGCAAATGCACTTCTACTAGTCATTTTTAAATGTAATAGGTTTTTGAAAATAATTATGAAATTGCTCTTTAGTTTGACACGTGAGGTTTTTGTTGAGTCTCAAGAGGTTTAGAGTGATGATTTTAAAGTGGATTGTAGGAGGCTTGAACCAAGCAAAGATACAAGAAATTTACTACACTTTAAAAACGTGGTTACGTAGATTGCACGAAATAATTTCTGTAAGTGAGAATGAAACACCCTAGCTTATTATAAGACACGGATAATTAACTTTGGAAAATTTTATCACTTCAGATTGTTTTTTTTTTAAATAAAAAAAAGACATAGTCTCAAAATATGCGTAAAGAGGGCGCTGACGTATAACATATGAAGGAGATATATGCAAGCATCAGTGAAGGACACTGAACGGCAATAAGAACACAACTCTGCTATTTACGGGTTTATGTAAAAAGCAAGAGATCGACGTCCCCTGCTTGACATAAAAAAACTACACAAGGTTCGTGTCTTCTGAGTGCAGAGTGCATTCAGATATCACAGATGAACCACAATTTTCAGTTCAGACTTTGTGGTACATGGATATATATATATATATATATATATATATATATATTTATATACACACACACGTACATATGTATTTGTATATATATATGTGTGTGTGTGTGTAATGTACCTTCTGTATTTAATATTGCTAACGCACATTAAATCTACCGAACATGAAATAAACATTATAGAAAAGTATCGAAGACCAACGATATAGTTCTAACAAAATAAATTAATAAATAAAAAATAGTAATTTTGCCAAACAAACTGTGTGTTGTTCTTTTCAGTGGAGGTAAATCTTTATGTCAGTAGACATAAGCACAGTACGACTATTGAAAGTATATTCAGTAGCATATATTAGACAAAATCATAGCTGGATAGATTTTTTCTATTTTTTCTTTATTTTGGCAATATTAACTTGGTAAAGCAACATTTTTGACACTTTTTAATAATCATCTAATTTTTTCATTACTATTTTCTGTAATCATGCTTAAAGATACGTTTAATGTCAGTAAGAATCGGTGTTATTTATAAAGTGTGTATCTAAATTCTTTCAACAAGATATTATGAAGGTAGGGCGCATAATAAGGAATCAGAATCAGATGGCAATGTGAAGTCAAAAACGTTGCGTTCATGTAACTGTTAATAACCACTTTATGAAAAGTCTCGAAATGTTTGTCAAATATCTTAAGCAAATTTCGTATACAATGGCCTTGTCTCCAAAAATCTCATAAAAGAAATAAAGTAGAATTTATAAACTGCAAATTTTAGTCACATGTTTTCTGAGAAAGGTTTTGACCAACAATGGTCGGAAAGTTCATTGTTGTTTCAGCACCCGCACCAAAGTCATTGTTAACAGCTACTCGAAGACAATGTTTTTGACCCCACATTGCTATGTGATTGTGATTCCTTATTATGTGCCTTATTTCCCGTACTATTTTGTTGACCCAACTTAGATACACCCTGTAAATATAAATAAAATATTTTAAATGTCGTGTCCAAGGGAAACTATTACGCATAACACTATCATAGTATTATAGCTAGCTGTAAACATCATTTTATTTTTTACAACCATTACAAAATCCTCTTACAATATTTTCTTGCAAACATCTTTCACTAAAACTTTAGAATACCAAAATTAGGCGAATTACTGGATAAATGAAAATCGCGAGCTCGCGCCATGGAGTTAGTTGGGTGGATTGTAACTAAAAGGATGACGATGCTTTGACGTCATTTTACGATTGTTACATCCTCCCCCTCTGGTTCTGACGACGTCCCGACGAAGAACCAGGAGGCTTTTTCGGTGGTCTACCTCGTTTTCTTATCGGAGCCACTGGTGTAGCGTCCGAATTATGACACAATTTTAATGCTGATGAATGATATGTTGCAAGCGGTTCATGTGGATTATCCAGGCTTGCAATTTCAAATGTAGTAGGCGATCTTTGAGTCAATATCACATATGGTCCATCACGCTTAGGCATGAACTTTGCAGTTTTGTGATTGGAGGCTTTACTCACAGGATGTGAGGTTACCCATACTTTATCTCCCGGTATGAAGTTAGGTCCTTGCTGCCTTTTACGATCAGCATATTTCTTTCTTTGGTCTTGTTTTATTTCCACTCTTTCCTTAATTTCCTTAGAAATATTAGCAAATCTCTTCAAATATGGTGTAATTTCTGGCACAAAATTGTCGTTATAAATAACTGCACGTATGTCATGCTGTACGTCATCGACTGTCCGTAGTTCTCGGCCGAACTGCAAATATGCTGCACTTTGTCCGGTGGTATCACATTTGGCAGTGTTCATAGCAAAACGAATTGTTGGGAGCTTTTCTTCCCAAGAGTCATGTTCATTACCCACAAGGATAGCCAATCTCGGTTTCAGATCCCGATTTTTCCTCTCTACAGGGTTAGCTTGAGGATGATAGACAGGAATCAAGCTTTGTTTTATATCCAAGAGGAAACAGAGTTGTTGCATTACACCACTGACAAATTGGCTTCCGTTATCACTAATTAGACGTCTTGGGAGACCATATCTCAAAATAACTTCTTCTAACAACGTCGTTGCACACTCCTTTGCAGTGGCTTGCTTTAAGGCAAACAATTCTACCCATCTAGTTGCAGAATCTTCAACAATAAATATCCACTTTTTGCCACTTTTACTTTCTGGTAAGGGACCAAAAAGATCAATAGATAGGACTTCAAATCTTTGAGAATAAACAGGAGTTTGCAACAATCCTGATGGTTTTTGATTTGACGGCTTGTACCTGTTGCATTCAGCACAGTTCTTTACATAGTTTGCAATATATGAACGCATTCCGGTCCAATAGTATCTTTTGGAAATTCTATCATAAGTTCCTTCAGCACCGTAATGACCTGCTGTTGGCGAATCATGGTATACTTTCATAATCTTTTCTTTCTCGTGCGATGGCACAACAAGCTGTGCCTCTTCCGAATCTGAACTTGGGGAATATCTGTACAAAACACCTTGGTTCATAATGTAACCACGTTCGGTCCAGTTATAATAGTCAACACTTTTTTGGTCACTTTCAAAGCTGTTAATTATCTTTTTCAATTCTTCATCTTTCATTTGGTTAAAACGTAAATCACTTGGTTTACTTGCTGGTATATCCACAACGACCGAGCAGAGCTCACAGCTATCTTTAGGAGGATGTCCACAACTAGGCCGGGACAACATATCAGCTATAACATTCGCCTTTCCAGGTATGTATTCTATCTTCAAATTGAATTCCTGCAATTGCAAAGCCCATCTGGCAAGTCGTCCAGATGGAGACTTAAGACTCATGAGCCATCTTAAAGGCTGGTGGTCTGAGACCACAGTAACTTCACTTCCATCAATGTACCCTCGGAACTTGTTAAGAGCCCAAATTACAGCAAGTGCCTCACACTCAGTAGTTGAATAGTTACGTTCTGCAGAATTCAATAATCTACTAGCATACTCAATCACTCGTTCTTCAGAATTCTCCCCCTGGAGGAGCACTGCTCCAAGAGCATAGCTGCTTGCATCAGTTCGAACAATGAATGGTTTTGTTTCATCAGCCTGTTCCAGTATTGGTGCCGAAACCAAGCAGCGTTTTAAAGCTTGAAATGCATTTTCTTCATGGGTACCCCAAAACCACGTTGATTTCTTCTTAGTGAGATTGCTTAACGGTCGAGATAGTTCTGCAAAGTTAGGTATGAATCGTCGATACCATGAACAGGTTTGTAGGAAGGACTGCAGTTGTTTAACATTCTTGGGAGGCGGAATCCGAGTGATGGCTTCAACCTTTTCAGAGTCTACTTCAATGCCATTAGGGGTAATCCAGTGACCTAAGTACTTTACTTTGTTACATGCAAAATTACACTTTTCTCTATTTACAAAAAGTTTCCATTTTTCAAGTCTCTGAAAAACAGCTTCAAGATCTGACATGTGCTGCTCAAAAGTGGAGGACAAAATTATAATATCATCCAAATAAGTAAGTATATTTATTCCAGGAAGTCCCTTTCGAAAGTTATCCATAAGTCTCTGAAAAGTTGCTGGTGCATTACGCAGACCAAAAGGCATTCTGCGATAGCGAAATGTTCCTAGAGAACACACGAAAGCTGTTTTGTCACGATCAGGTGTATACACATTTACCTGGTGGTAACCAGAACGTAAGTCAAGCGTAGACATGAATTCAGTACGTTTGGCTTGATGCAAAAGATCGTCCATCCTCGGTAAAGGATAAGAATCGGGTATAGTCACAGAGTTTAGCTTTCTGTAATCGATACAAAGACGTACGTCACCATTCGGTTTTGGAACAAGGACAACTGGTGCCGAGTACGGAGATTCACACTCTTCAATAATTCCTTTCACAAGAAGGTCATCTATTTTAGCTTTCAGCAACTCTCTTTTTGCTGGGGACAACCGATAAGGTGGAACTGACACTGGCGGGTGATTTCCTGTATTAATATGATGCTCTACTAGTGGAGTGGCCTCTCCCCCTGCCTGAAAAATTCTCTCATATTTGCAGAGCAAATCATTTAAAATTTTCTTTTCCTCAGAATCTAATCTTGAACCTTCGCTTTCTCTCAAAGAATAAGAATGTACTTCGATATTTTCGACAGGATCTTCCAGATTTGGATCCTCTTTTGTAAACGAGAATTTGTGACGAGGTGTGTCATCAAAGTGCCAAAACCCGCTCTTGATATCTAACACAATACCAGATTTTTGTAAAAAGTCTACACCCAACAGAGTGCGATTTCTCTTAGCATGGGGCAAGAAAATAATATTCGTAATAAATGTTCGGTTTTGAATCGTAATTGGCACGTCAGCACTCAACACTCTAGACGTAGTTCGATGACCATCAGCTAACTGCATAGAAAGTTCTAGATCCGTGAATATTTGGCCTCTTTCCTTGAGAAATTTATATAAGGATTCTCCACCAATAGAACGGCTAGCACCAGTATCCGCGCAAACAGCTCCAGTTGCTTCAAAAATGGATATGTCTAACAAAACAGTTGGAGGGGGTGAACCCAAACAAGTGTACATATGTACAGAATTAAATCTAGTTTGTTCTTCTCTGTTTTTTGAACAATTTGGACATTTTGCCTTTATGTATCCAGGGTTACCACAACCGTAACATGTTAAAGGATTTCTATCATCTGAGACAGATTTTATTTGTGTTCTTTCAGACCATTTAGACTGGTAGTCTCGTTTTGGCGAACTAGTTTTATATCCACTAAATTTCTTTCTAAAATAGACAAAGTCTTTTCCTAAATTATTTCGAATATTTACATAAGCATCAAGCTTTTCAGCTAATTCACTAGGAGAATTCCAGTCTGCCCATTCATCCATAAAATGATCTCTCATTTCTGATGGGGTTTTTCTTTTTATTTGGTCGGAAATTATTAAGTCTTTAAGGCTTTCGAAATCACTGATACCCAGTTCTGAAATACGACCTTCAAGGTATGTCCTTAATTCAAAATAGAAATCTCGCCAAGTACCGTCAGGCGATTTGTTATGCTGACAGAATAACTGTCTGAATTTATCTGCCGTAAGCTTAAACCTTTGTAATAACAAGTTTTTAACGTATTTATAATTCTGAGTCTTCTCATTTGGCTCCCTAGCAATAAGTTTGGCGATATCGGCTGGTAGCACACCGATCAAATAAGCAACCCATTTAGAATCAGGCACATTAAAGAAGTTTAACTGCCTTTCAAACAAATTCAAAAATAAACCCATATCATCTTCCTTTGGACAGAAAACTGGTAAAAGTTTTTGTACTTCCAAGATAGACTGATTCATTTCTACACTAGCTCTATTAATTTCGGTTGGCAAGCCTAACCTATGAGCTTCGAGTTGGGACCTAAGCCTTTCTATTTCGAGATTCTTGTCATTAATTATTTCTTGTTCTTTTAATTTCCGAACTTCAATTATATTTGATAGGACATCTTTTACAAACACTTCCTCATAATTCTTAGACTTCATAATTAAATTTCTAAGATCTATAATCTTTAAATCTGTACTAACTTCTTCCTCACCAATTTCTTGGGCAAGCAGGATTAAATCTTCTTTCCGCGCTTTACCTAAATACGCCATATTTCCTGAATTTAAAGTAAAACGTCACTCACGTAAAAATAAAACGTCACTCACTTATCTGTACCATTTTTTACGTTGGGCGCCACTTATAGCTAGCTGTAAACATCATTTTATTTTTTACAACCATTACAAAATCCTCTTACAATATTTTCTTGCAAACATCTTTCACTAAAACTTTAGAATACCAAAATTAGGCGAATTACTGGATAAATGAAAATCGCGAGCTCGCGCCATGGAGTTAGTTGGGTGGATTGTAACTAAAAGGATGACGATGCTTTGACGTCATTTTACGATTGTTACAGTATTAATTTTAACAGGTATTACGAATTTATTGAAAGCGATATTGTTATTATTATTATTATTAATTGCATGTTTATTTAAAGGAATCTACTTTGAAACACGAAATTAAAACCGCTTGCATCACAATATATAAAAAACTTTTCTTAAGGAATGGACTTTTAAGGAATTAACGACTCAATTCCACCAAGAAATGTTCTGAAACAGCTTTATTAACCATGAGTTTTAAAAAAGTATATTATACAGTAAAATCCAAGTATAGAAAAAGTTTGTAGCTGTCAGGCTTGCTATGTAGGTTTGTAACAAAACAAGAATTTACTCAAATTATTGTAGAACAAAACTGCCTGATGGCTCCTGACAGGTCTAAAAAATCGTCACAAATTCAGGCAAGTTGTTGCCCTAACTTAAATCACGAAATTAATTATTGAGATACAGGGACACTAACATAGTGAGGCCACAAAACTATTTCCAATATTATGCGGTCTATTAGAAGTAGTAGTATTGAACCAACTTAAAATTTATTATTGAATTGATAACTCGTTCTCCCAATCGGAAATGATAACTGTAGCATTAATTTAGACACACACAGAGTATTTTTTATCTTGTACGGTGTACTGGTGATAGTAGTAGGACAAAATAAAAATAATATTTATTATTGAAGTACATAACTACATGTTCCCCATTGGAAATGATAAACGAAAGCAGTAATGTACACGAACATCCAAAATATTTCCTATCTTTTACGATCTATTTGTGGTAGCAGAAACAAAAATTATTATTTACTATTAAAGTTGTATAACTACGTACTCCTCCTTAAAATTTATCATTTAAAAGTAAATTAGGTACTCCTTATTGTATATGATAAACATAATATTAATATATACGGACACGCAAAATATTTCCAATAGTTTCAAGTCTACAGGTGGTAATAGAAGAAAAAATAACGAAACGAATAATTGAAATACAGATGGGCAGTGGTTCTTCCTTCTAGATTCCTGTGTTCGCATTTGAAAATGTCGAATTACTTATAAGTACTTCATGGTCAATTTTTATATAATAATATAAAGCTAAAATTCTGTAACGAAAACATGAATGTAAAAGGACTATATTTTGATTCCGAATTTGAGGATTTTGTTCTCGCAGACGAAAGATTATTTCATGCACACAGTTTTTGTAACAAAACTTTTAGTGTTAAATCTCCCACCATGATGTATTAGAAGACTTATATTTCATTAAATTCCTTTGATTCCATCATATTCCTTTTACTTTGATCCGATTTTAAATTATTTGATTCTAAGCATCTTACATCATAAAAATTTCTAAAAAAATGTATGTTTGTATGTATATACGTTTATATATATATATATATATATATATATATATATATGAAATCATAAAATGAAAGTATAAAATACTCAGTTATCAATAACTTTGCTTGTTCCTATGAGAAGTTTTTAAACGTTGAGAATTTGAGTTTGCTGTTAAATTTATCTCTTTGACATCTTTTTTTTAAATCACGTTTTGTGTATCTGCTTTTTACTAGAGAGTACAAGTCACAGTATGTTTGTTTCTGTTTCAGGTGTTAATAAAATATCACAAAGAAAACTTGCGGTTAATAGATAAAAAACTTTAAATGTATCACACTGTGCGTTGAGGGAATTAACTTAAGTGATGTGCAAAAAATGTGATTTAAAACGCATTTGTTAAAACGGAAATTAAAGTGAAATTTTTAATATAAAACAACGTGACAAAATTAGGATTTAAAAAAAGTACAATAATTAAAGTTATTATTTTCTCACAACTTTCAAATTTTGTTAACGTTATTTGCATGGGATATCTATCTGAACAGTAGTTTTCGCAGAATTGCGGGAAGACTAGGGCATTTTTTCAAAGAAGCTTAGTTCTAATTGAATCGGTGAGTGCAGAAACCACCTCAGTCACAAAAAGGAAGTTTTTTTCAGGAGAGAGAAAATCTTCACAACTCCTCCAAATTTTCAAATATTTGAACTTATTTTTTTCCTCTGTCATAGCATGCATTTATGTTTCTGTCATGCAAATATTACCTAATTTATGAAGTTTTATGAAGTTTTTTCTCTCTCCTGAAAAAATTTTCCTATTTGTGACTGAGGTAGTTTCTGCACTCACAGACTCAATTATTACGCTATGTCTTTGCTCTTTAGGAAATTAATGAAACATTTTTGATTTATACGGTGTATTTGAAACCGCAAGTTGAAAAATAATGTTGAAAACAGGCTGATAAATGCAGGTAGCATTATTTATCTGTTAATGGACATGACGTAATAAACAATGTTTTATATTCTTCATTGTAGAAGTTTTTAAAAGTCCATAAAAGTAGTTAATATACTTTGTATTAATACGTAAATCAATGGAAAAGTTTTATTATATATGGCATATTTATCGTAAAATAGTTCTATGAAATAGTTTTTTATTTTCCATCAGTCAACAATTGGGGGGCAATGTTACTCGCGTCCGTGAAACACCTTAAGTCTCACGTGCTTTTGGGTGGTGGTAAATGAGTAACGGCTGTTGGCAATAGGATCTCATAAATCTTTGTCCGCCGAATCCCCTAAAAAGGTATATCCATAAAAACATCGCAAACGCCTGCAATGACAATTTAACTATATCTAAAGATAAAAAATGCAAAACATTCAAAGCACCTGGGAAACATTCAAACAGGCGCCAAGTAAAGAAGCAGTTTCCCACTTCAGATTAGTGACAGGCCACGACTGTCTTGCAGATCACCTAAATAGAGTAGGTGTTCTAGACGCGAACGCCCGTCCATTATGCAAAACAGGAACAATGAATTCTAATCATCTTCTGGGATGTTCTGAACTAAGCAAAGTCGCTCAAGAACAGAGACATGCCTTCAAACTGTATTGGGAAGGAAGAGGCCTAATCAACTGATGAAAGATATCTTCCACCTTTTCATCTCTTGATTCTTAGGACTGTCTTTCTTTTCGATTTCGTCGTTCTTTCCTTGTGAATTATTGCTGTTCTTTGATCAACTCTTTTACAATTTTCTCACTCAACATGATTAGACCTTTGCAAGTGGGTTAAATTCCAGTAAACCTTAGTTTAAAAAAAATTAACATTTATTGCAACAAAAATACCTTTTTTAAGCGTTTTTTTTTTCTTTTGAAAAGAATTGCTCCTGGAGAGAATCCAAGCAAATGAGAATACCATAACAGAAGATATTGCTTTCACATTGTATTTTGCAATGCGTGGGAGTGCGCTTGTTTTTCATTTTGTCGTAGTACTCGCAGAATTTTGCAAAGTTCTCGGATTGCTTTTGAAATGGACGTCTTTTTGAGTTGTGTCTCCAAGTATAAAATTGTAACTTTCTCAATTTACTAGCAAAATCGATAACACAGGATATCTATTGGCTAAGAAGAAATAAACATTCTTTTATTTGACGGGTTTTGCGCGGAGAGGCTTTTTGTCCTCTTCAAAATATTAAATAGCCTTTAGTTATTGGTTATATGGTTCAGATTTCATTTTTGTTGTTTCTCATGGCTAATACTTGGGTAAATTGGTTGAAATGTATTCGGTGATAACCAGTGGCTCTTCATCTGGGAATTAAATCATTTATTTGTGGTGCTCCTCATCCACCTGGTCCTTCGGATTCGCCTAGTCCTTCGGAGTGTGTGATGCTCCTCATCCACCTGGTCCTTCGGATTCGCCTAGGCCTTCGGAAACGTGCTAGCGATCACTAACTTGCGACTGAATGCGAAGCGGTGGCGCTCGCAGATATTGCAGATACAGTCAACTCTCTTTATAACGAAACACGATATAACGAAGCTCACGTTATAACGAAGAAGGATTTCTTATTTAGTTGGCCTAATGTTAAAATATAGGAGTTTTAAAACCTGATAGCGAAATCATTATAACGAATTTTACTTTATAGAGAAATAAAAGTAATTTGAAATTGGGTTTAGACGATCGTTATAACGAAATCGCTTTACGTGTTATGGTATTTATCTTAATATTTTTGGCAATATTTTAGCAGAGAGAACTACTTTTAGCTCGGGAAAAGAATTTTCCGTTCCCACGGTATCGGCTAGTAGCAGAGAACAAAGAAAAAAGGAATATTTTTGTAGACAGCTACAAGTTTCAAGAAGGGTAGCAAGTAAATTTACAGAACTGAGGGGAAACGGGTCCCTAGAGGATCAGGGATCTTTGTTGTTGGGATTCCTTCGAACCTCTTATCTCTAAACTAAACAGGATAGATCAATATGTCACATGCTACATTTCTGCGAGTTTTCTGACCCCGAGGCTCTATAGTAAACACCAAGCTGAAGACTTTGGTTCTATCCCTTACAGTGTTTCATCGGTGCCAGTGCCAGTCACTTTCTAGCAATTCTAAGGAAGTTAGTTTCCTCCTTCAGCCGAAAGTCAGGATTGAAATGGCGGCTAAACGCAAAGCCTTGTCCATAGAGGATAAAGTAAAAGTTATAAAACGTGTTGAGGAAAGTAAAATTAAGAAATCTGAAGTTGCAAAAGAATTCGAAATACCGCACTCTACCTTAAGCACAATTTTAAAAAATAAAGAAAAAATTATGCAAAGTTACAAAAGTGGAAAAGTGTCAACTTCCTTCAAAAAGATAAGGTCAGCAAAATATGTTGACGTAGAAGATGCACTCTACTCCTGGTTTAAGGATGCCAGAGAAAAGAATATTCCAGCAAGTGGACTAGTTTTACAAGAAAAGGCGAGGAATTCCGCATCTTCTTTGGGATATGAAAACTTTGATGTAAGCGATGGATGGCTGTCCAAATTCAAAAAAAGGCACGACATAGTGTGCCAAAGAGCTCACGGTGAATCAGCAGCCGTATCTGATGGTACTATAGATGGTTGGAAAAAAGACAAAAGCGATTTTTTTTCAAAGTATGATATGCAAGACATTTTCAACGTTTATGAGACGGGACTATTTTACCGGGCTCTGCCTCAAGAAACAATAGCTTTAAAAGGTGAGAAGTGCCATGGCGGCAAATTAAGCAAAGAGCGCTTGTCAGTAGCGGTTTGCTGTAATATGACCGGGAGTGAAAAAAGGAAACTTTTAGTCATAGTAAAATCAAAATCTCCACGCTGCATGAAAGGGGTTACTTCTTTACCAGTCATTTATAAAAACAACTCAAAAGCTTGGATGACAAAAGTAATATTTGACGACTGGCTCTTAAATTTCGACAAAGATATGCGCAAAAGCAATAGAAAAATTTTGTTGCTTTTAGATAATGTGTCATCCCATAATACAACTGTTCGACTAGAAAATATAGAGCTTTTGTACTTGCCCCCGAATACTACCGCAAAATTACAACCCTTAGATCAAGGAATTATCAGATCATTGAAGGCTAATTATAGACAACGGCTTCTGCAGAAGGTCATTTTGAATGTTGATGCTGGAAAAGAAACTAAAATCAATGTTTTAGACGCAATAAATCTCATCAACTGGGCATGGCAAGACGTTTCTGCTTCCACCATAAAAAACTGTTTCCTATCCTCAAAATGTATTACGGTTCCGCACGATACTCTGTCACAGGAAGAAATCCTTTCAACTGATGGAGAAGAAGATGGAGAAAGAGTTGATCTAACACCCTTGTTTGATAAATTGCCCGAAATCAGCATAGATGAGTATTTAAATATAGATGATGGTGTAGAATCAAATCAAGATTTTTCGATTTTCGACATTTCATATTCGAAGACGGAAAAAGAAGATTCTCCCAGTGAGGATGAGTCCGAAAATGAAAATAGTAGATGTGCTATTTCTTCTGTTCAGGCTGTTGAATATATTGAAAAAGTCGGACATTACATGCAAAGCAAAGGACTTTACAGTGAGGATATCGACATGTATTTCAATGCCATAAATAAAATGATAACTAAGGATGCTTTAAAGAAAAGGAAACAAACAACAATAACTGATTATTTCACGGCTGATTAAGGTAATTATGTATGTTTGAATAAGTATCATTTGTAATGTACAGCATGAGATAGTAATAAATCATGTAAATTTTCTATTTATTTTATAAAAATTGAAACAAACAAACATTTGGTGTTTAATTGCTTAAGTTACAGATGTGTTAATTATTACTAACGGACGTCTTTAACGACTTAATTGCACTAATATTTGTATCTAAATTTTTACTTCACATCTTAAGCATCTAGCTTATTAATGTGGATGTAACGTTATAACGAAATCTGTAATGGAACACCATATATTTCGTTATAACGTTTTAACGAAATTTCTTTATTACGAAGTTTTTTCTGGGTCCCTTGAATTTCGTTATAAAGAGAGTTGACTGTACGCAATTATGCAAAACTTCCGCCCTGCGCAAGCTACTATAAAAGTCGCGGCAAGTCTCGGAGCTCGTGGCAGTTCGATCTCTCTGGTGGTAGTGTTAACAAGCAGCCTTCCCTGCCAGGATCTGGTGTGGCTGTTTCGGAGTCCTATCAGATGTCATGGATCCCTCGACGTCGCTGTGGTAACGAGTCTGCCTTCCTCGCCTTCCAGCTTGATGCCGTGGAGCCATCGTCTTCGCTGTGGATTCGGATCGACCGCTTCTTCCTGCGTCCAGCCTCGCGCCATCGATCCGGTATTGCTCGCCGCTTAACCTACCACACAACATCACCTGTAATACTCGTGTTATCCGTTAGAACTTATTGTTTTGTTTCGTTCTGTTATTTATTAAGTTAGTTTCATGTTCATCAAGTTTGCTGCTAGATTTCGACGAAACCTGTGTATTCTTTTAAGACTGAATAACCTTCGAATCTGGAGTCAAAGAAAAGGGTTTATTAATACCCTTCATATTTAACACAGTCTAAAAAATTTCCCCAAAATAATTGTTGTTTTGGTTAATTATTTTTTGTTACCTTTCAAGTAAGATGTTAATGCAAATATCCTTGGACCTTCTTGCACATTTAATATCCATGGATAAAATGCCAAACATTGTCTATTAAATGGAAGAAAAGTTGGTAAACTTTTACACAGTGGCCAGGTAATCAGCGTTGCACCTTACTAATCACGTATACTTTAAGAAAGTGACCGTAGAATGTGTGGTGGCGTAAAAGAACTGGTTACAGAGAGAAAATATTTATGGCACATCAAAATATTCAGGGGCCTCAGTCACCGCCTCTAGATGGCGATTCGGCTAAGGGCGGAGATTGACCATCGGTACCATTCAACAGGAATCTTCCGCCTGTAATTATAAGGGGCATACAATTAGAAGCCCCTCTTAAAGAAAGATGGAGAAAAAGAACCCTGAGGGGAAAGAAGGAGAAGCGTCCCAAACCTGACCAAGGAGAGATGCAAAAAATGTTAGTGCTGGTGATACAACAGCTTTCTTTTCCGAGTGCTTATGCAAAATAGCTCCCTCCTGGCTGTGGACACTCAACACCTAACTGTACGCGCGAGGACGGATCTGCGGATTCTGATGAATATGTTCTATTTTTCTTATTTTCTGTGAAAAGTTTCCCTATGTACAACTAATTAATAAAAAAATCGCCACTAGGTACACATCTCCCCAGACCATATAGATATATTTATCGCAATCATAATTATGCTATAAATTCCGTTATTTCTTATTGATGAACTTAGTAATTTAAAATCTCATAAATAAAGATCACGTGAATTTTTAATTCAATTTTTGTTAAATTTATTAAATTTGTTAAATTTATTTTAGTGTATTCTGTAGTTTTCTTTTCTTTAAATGGTTTACAGGAGTACTAGCCAGGTCAGTTAGTTAGCGTCACTTCACACTATACGGTCACTTCGGCTTTCTCAAAGAACAATAAGAGATGAAGTCACTTCTACCACGGGCTACCGCCACAGAATGCTTCTACATAGATTATGTTAAATGTGTGATACACCAAAGCGCCACAAGGAAATTATCTCGTAAAGTAAACGGATCATTTCCTTTACTAAATTATGTTCACACTTTTTTTCAATGTATCTTAATATTTTGCAAGAATTTCTACTGTATAAATAAGTTCATTTAATGATTTAACTTTTGTTAAGAATAAATTAAAAATATAAAAACGTGGTATAATTCTTAAGCATTTACTATTCTTTGCTAAGTTGTAAAATATGCTTTTGTTCGGTTCTATTGATCAATACGATTGTTTTCATTTAAATCTTTTGAATTCCATTAAAAGTGCGTTTTTATAATATGAGATAAAATATGGATTTCAACTTACAGTGTTGTATTTCTTTTCATCAAATTTATTGTACAGCAAGAGGAAAAGGAGCAAAAATCAGTACTTGCGAGGTATTTTGAGCTCTAAATGTCACAGATACAAGCTGCTCAGATGTATGTTCAAAAATTCGTTCTTTGTAACTCTACAAATATATGAAAGATATAACTTTTTGAGGTGTCCATTTTAGTTTTGTATTTTAATTAATATCGAAATTTAAATAAAATCAATAATTTCTTATTTGTACAATTATTCTATGTTATTTTTTAAACTTCATTACCCCATATATGAAATTAATTTGCTCTACGATCAAAATTGAGTAAGTGTTCATACGTGGACTGCATATTTATTTATCACCGCTGTTAAACTAGTGGATGTGACAGAAATCTTAGATTTAAATTTTAACATACTGTTACCTAAGGTTTGATTTTAACTACAGAAGTAGGTAGTCTCAAAATTAGGTTTTTAATTAAGCTAAAGCTTGATTTGGTGTTTTTTTTTTGGAACACGGATTTTAATGAAATTAATAAATAAGCATTTCTCTATCTATGCTTTTTTTTAAATATGACTTAATTTATAATTGAAAAGCCTTTGTAACAAAGCGGGAAATTATGCGATATATTTAATTTAAGTCTTTTGTAAAGTATATTTTAAAATGAAGCACAATGGATTAAATACAATTTTTTAATAGTAATGAATTCAAGTTTTAAAAAAGAAATTCTTAGAGATTAAAGAAATACATTTTCAAGGATTTGTATATCATACACTATTACATAAAAATGAATGAAATGAATTTTTTCTTTTTTGATTCGCATATTTTAAAAGAATAAGTTCAAAAATTATGTCGCTAAAGATTCAAAAATCTTGTTTCAGTTTTATTGTGTAGATGGCCCCTCTAAGACTAAAATTAATATTTAGATTAATAGACATTTTCGAATATAAACAATACTCATCTTTTGTCTTTGAAGTATACAGAAGTGTACGGATTTTTATTTCGCGCACTTGTATGAGCTCCTCTATTTTGAAGACAAAATGCAAACATTTTAATGAATCATGCAACACCTTACATTTCTAACACGTTACAGTTCTATTAAATAGTATTTTTGATTCAATCTTCTAGAACTCTAATCTGTAAAGAAAAGAGAGATTTATTCCACTCGATAAAATTTCACTTAAAAAATGTATTTTCATATTTTAAAATCACTCTCGGTTTTTAATTAAAATTTCAATATAAAACCAGACTCTCGTACCCATGTAAAGATTCCTCGTTGCAGTTTCTTTGTATTTAAATGTATGTTTTTGAATCTTATGAAGGACGAATTAATGATTTTTTATAGATAAAAACAAAACTTAAATCAATATTAAATACTTTCTTGTAAAATAATAAAACTTGCTTCATTCTCACTCTTGCTCTAAAAAAAATCGCATCTTTTATTCGTGAATTAAAAACTCATTTATCATAAGACATAATATTTAGACACCTTTTATGAATTGATCTTTTTTTACGCCAGTATTGATGTTTGTTTGTTTATTATTTATTTACTGGGCCTTTCATACTAATGTTTATTTATTTTTTTAAATATTGTACTGGAGTCTGAAATATTGAAGTTATTGAAATCCGTATAAAATGCGTTGTTTAACAGTTTGGTTAAAATATCTTTAATAATTTTTTATGTTGCCGATTTTAATAATTAGCAATTTCAAAAATAATTTGTTTGAAACTTTATAGTAAAATATGTCCTCATCATAGAAAAAGCAAAATAATAAAAGATACTTTAAAAAGAAGTTTACAAAGTTGGATAAAATAAATATAAAAAAAGTATATATTAATGTTGAACAGCTACATTTAGAAAGAGCTTTCGAGACAAAACAGTTGAAAGGAATAAAATAATAAAAGTTAATGGTGTTTTTAAAACTTCCGTAATGAATTTCAAAAATATTTTATACTTCACTTTTTTTTTCTCTTTGAAACATTTATTTCTTTATTGAACGATATGGTCATATTAATTGAATCTGAAAAAGAGCATTAAAAGCTTGTGCTCGTGATTTCGATTTTAAAGCATAAGAAGTGTTTTAGTTTATTTACAGCTGCGGAAGAAAAACACCCACTTGTTCTTTATTTGGCCGTCGTTTGTCGAACAGAAAAGTTATATACGCCATTCTCTTGCAAACAGCATATACTTTAATTTACCGTTATTTTAATTTGCATAAGGGGCCGTCTTCATATTTAATTCTACATCAACTTCGTCTTTCTCAATGGCAACACTCTATTTTGACTTTATTAAACGAAAAAAAAAACCTTTCAAAATACCCGAATTTAAATTTTCACCCATTCTCTACGATAATTTACGGAGACATTGCGAATTCTCTTTTGCGCGATTTTAAGGGACTTTCTGCAAATTGAAAAACGCTATTTGTAGGTTCCGAACTTTTTGACTTTCATTAATTTCGCTAGCAACAGTGAAAAGAAATAAATATTATTTACAGGGAAAGTACAGTTTGTAGTCTTAAAGGTTTTTTTGTACTCAGGTTATCAGGGGTAGAAATTAGAATATTTAGTCAGTGCCAGTGGTCCAAATACCCGTCACTCCAAAACTTCCTTGGTCCGTAAACATGATAAAAAAAATGCAAAACCACTGCTTACGATTTTGAAAATCTTTCTAATTTTTAAATTGTTATTGAGTATTTAAGGGTTCTCTTAGACAGGTGAAATGTTGCCAGGAGTGAGAAACTGCTCTCTGCTCTTCTGACTACAAGCATGAAAGTTTCTCAGCTACGGTCGGCATGAAGAATAGTTTCATAATTGGAAATTTATTTTTTTGAATTTCGTGTAAGAAACGGAACTACTTTTATGCCGATCCAATATTATCACTGTGCTTGTTATGTCACTTTCTTCGTTTAATATTTTTGTCTGCAGTGTGCAATATTTTTATGACTTTTGGCGGCATTTTAATTTATAGCCAGGCGAAAATTTAGACTAAAAAAGTGATTTTGAATATTTGTTGAATGTTTGATAAAATAGGGGAAATCCAAAGACATGATGCTTCGTACATCAAAAAAGATCAAATTCATGCCAAGAATGTTCAGGATGTTAGTTTTTCAGAAATAGGACGTTGCATGGGAAGGCATACATCTACAGAATCTAATTCTATGAATGGAAAACATTTTATTTTGGGTCAAATAGTAGCATACGCAACAAAAGACGCTTTTTATAATCACCATGAAACTGGACAAACATCGAATTTATTTATTTCACATGTTGCTATTTTTTTAAATCACTAACATTTACTATTTTTTTCAAAGAAATCGAATTTAACTTTCTTTGACGAAATTTAAAAAAATAATAATCACTTAATAAATGGTCCACTATATGGGCCATTAACTCACGAAAATAACACATTTTATTTAATATAAATTAAACTACTGAAAGTAAAAATTTGAAATTTTGCATAGCCATTTAATATTACTTTCTGCATCTATTTCCATCAAAATTTAGGTAGGTTCACGATTCATATTTTTTTTAAATATTAATTTGATAATTCATAATTCATATTTTATTAAAAATTATAATAGTAGTAAATTAGTACGAATAAAAATCAGCTTCTTACTATCAATATTATATTAGATATGAATTAAAGTATGAAAAAATATTTTATCATAGGTGGATGGAGATTTCGGAAGTTCACAACTCACTTATTTTCAGTTCATATTTTTTGAAAATTGGTATCCGGGGTTAAAATGAGCTAAATTTTTTAAATATAACGTGAACGCTAGAGGTTGCTATTGGAAAAAAAAGTTGGTGTGAATTTTAATATGGAGATGGCCCCTTATGTAATTTTATGTATAGGAAATTAAAGTTTACGTCAATTGTAAATGATTGGTATATGTAACTTTGTTGTACTACGAACGACGATCGAATAAAGTTCAAGTGGGCGTTTTTTTTTCCGCAGCTGTACGTTTTATGTGTACAAAATTTCATTACAGAATAAGGGGATTTACTGGAAAAGTATTTATTTAGAGAAATATAGTGAAATTTTATTATTATTTAAAAATAGAAGATTAGAAGATTTGTTTAGACATTCATGCAATCTAAAGAATAATTGTAAGTTTATGTACACAACGTTTATGAATTTTTTCCCCTACATATTAATTTGAAGATAATGAAGGTTGTTTATCGTTGCCGTTGTTCAATAAAGAGTAAAAAGTTATTGCAATTCATGCAAAGGAAAATATTTCTGATTTGAACCATATATGTTACTTCATAAAGTTATTTTCTTCTGCCTTTCTGTATTTCTGATATGATCTATGAGATTCACTGATTGTTTCTGTTTTTCAAAATGAACAGTTAAAAAGTGCACTTACTTTTTCTGTGCTCTTAAAATCAAACACGTAATAACTTTGTAAATTAAATCATGAAGAAAGTGAATATCTAAACTCTCTGAAGTAATAAAAATGCTAACGAGGTAGTGAGTAAACGAGAACAGTAATTTCTTTCTTTAACTGTTGTTTCAAATATCCGAGGTTTGCCCACGGAACTCTGCTATTGAGCGATTGAAAGAAACATAATTATAACTAACCCACTAAGAAAAGCAACCATGTATTCAGTGTGAGAAAATAATTCAATATGGAGCAGCTCATACATTGTATCTGGCAGAAATCGAACAGTGAGTTGAATGCCTTGCATTGTGAAAACGGTTTCTAACAGTTGTTAATTATGTTCACCATATCACTTACTATAAGAGTTGTGTGATTGCAAGTTGGAATGATATACACTTATCCCGATTGAGAATAATACATTTTTTTAACATTCTGAGATGATATCAAAGTTTTTTTTTTCATGGCTCAACGTTTTAAAATGTGTAATAAAAATTTTACTACACTTCTGACATCTCAATATTGAATGTATTACAAAATAGTACGTTCAGAAATTTCATAAGGAATATTCAAGCTTTTAAATGCAGTATAACACTTTAAAGAATTAAAAAAAGGAAAATTACAACTTTTTACTATCGTTTTGACGTATGTTGTAATCAAATTTCTCTTCTCTTTATCTGGTAGATACACATACGCTCTGAAGAGACACCCAGTTTAATTTATAAACATACTAAATAAGTATATTATTACTCACTGAAAAATACGAGTGTGACAGTGTTAAGCATTCTATTCTAAAAATTATAAAAAAATTATGTGCAGTTGATATACTAGCACTTTCCCGAAACACCTATTTTTACACTAAAAAAGGGGTTCCGTTGAATCAATAAAAGAATTTGTTAAATCAACAATATTATCCGGTTAAATTAGCCCCAAGAATTGTTTTTTTAAATTATCAAAATTATCTTGCAAAAATTATTGGTTATTTCAATAATCATTTTGTTAATTTAACCAAACAATTTGGTTGAAGTAGCCAAATGTTTGTTAATTTAACCAAAATATTTGTTTAAATGGCTTATTTGGTTCAAATCATCCAAATTGTTCGTTTAAATTAACAAAATTTTTTGTTGACTTAAATATTATATTTTTTAACCTACAAACAGTTGTTCGAAAGTTTCAGAGGTAGGGCTAAACAATTTATCTATTCATCAAATTTGACATTTTTAGTTTAGTGTTTTTATAAATATAGAAATTCAATGTCAGGATTTTTTTCCTCATACAAAAAAAAAAAAAAAACTTGGTAACGCTATCCAAAATCGCTTTTGCGATCATAATAAAATAAATATGTGTACTGTTTCCTCAAAGTTTACATTATAACGAGACCTAGTTTGTTTAACTTAGTAATAATGATTCAGACTGCAGCAGATGGGAGGGGGAGGGTAATGTACCCGTCAGCTATTTTTAAATGTCTGTTCTCCCCATATAAACACTCTGAAACCGGTAGTCTTTATGTCATGTGTTCCGACGTGAGAACTTTATACAATCACTTAACTAGCAGAAATTAAGCGCTTTGATAAACGCATTACGAGCTAAGAAATATTTTTATTGATAGAGTTTTCCATTCGTGAAAATGAGTGCATTTTCCCTTAGAAAGAGTATAAAAAAATGAATGCTGACGATAAGTTATTTCTTTTCCTGCCTAGTATACAAATTAAACAGTTTGCTATACAAAACCGATATGGATTTTTAAAATGTTTGTTCCGCTTTGAAACTTAATGCATATGTATATTTAGAAAAATATTTTCGAAATATACATATAATGTATAAATACGTAATGCCAGTATTGTCCTGGTTAGTGTATAGTCAAGATTCCCTGTCCCCAACACCTCCAAAAAACTTCATCGATTCTATACATATATCAATATTTTTACATCCTCAGATATTTTGCGGCCCGTTACATTGTTGAAAAGAGATTCTGATTGCTTTAACTAAGTTAGTCTAACGGACACTGAGTGTCTTTAAGCTAAATCTACGAAACTTATTAAACACTATACTGAAAATTTAAATTTTTATAAACAGATAAACTAATTAGGCTTACCTCACAAACGTTCAACAAACTAAGGGAAATCCCAATTTTTTTTGCCATGGATAACCCAATGGTTTCATCCATTTTTAAACCTTTCTGCAGACATTATTGCAGACTCTCCGCTTTAAGTAAATACGAGTTTCACCTCTACGTTCTGCTCTTGTCTTTCACTGTCCCGTGCATGTCCTTGACGCATGCGTAAATTGATTGTCAAGCAATTTCAAATTTAATTTTTTCTGAGTTTAAAAAAAGTTTGTTAAAAGGAAAAGCATTTTGTTAAATCAATTTGATTGAATGAAACAAAATTTTTAATCAACAAAAGAAAGCTACCAAACTACATAACCAAACAAGTTTTGTTAAATTCAACAAATTACTTTTCAGCGTGCATGAAACAGAAGTAGAGCATGTACACATCGGCGTCCTATATATATATATTTTTCTTATTTCCCCCATTTAATTATTTGGCATTGTGCAGTGTACTGTTTTTATGCTCTACCTTAAAGTTCCAAAAGTAAATACAAATAAATGGGAATACTAATTCAAAGTAATACAAATTATAAATTTTCTCGTTGAACATCATAAATTTTAATGGTGTATAGAACAAGCATTCAAACATAAAATGTCATTCTTTAGTAGGAAGAAATGTTCACACTTGTACCCACACTGCAATCACGTTACAGCCTTGGCAGTCACGCCATGGTGATGTTACATTTCGCACGTTTGTTACATTATAGATGCTACTGCGTGCTTTATGTGATGTTTCTTCGTATCAAACATGTGACGTTGCAGAGTAATGCGGAGACGTCTATGTTGGTCAAATATAAATCAATCAAACATAAACTTCAGCTAAGTCTAGCAACTGAAAATTTAGAATTATCTTCGTCATCTTCTGATTTCATCTACATTTAAAGGTTAAAATAAGATTTGACGAGGTAAATAATGCTCAGAACAACATAAGTATAACAATTGCAAAGGATAACTAAGTAAGAATTAAAAAAAATTGAATTAAGTTAACAGTAGTATGCAGAATGTACGAACGAATTAAGTAGTGTGATATTAAAAAATGTGCGTTGGTCTAGGAATGCACTATATTCTAAAGAAAAGTTAGCATTTTTGTCTTGATCATTAGTGTGTAGAGTTTTTTTCTATTAACAAATCTTTCTATCATTCTTTCTTTCTGTTTTAATTAATTTGAAATATTCTTGAATATTTTACCATGAAACAGCTGTATATTATTCTTCCATTTCCAAGTAACAAAGAGGAGTATAAAAATTCTAAATACTTTAAATCGTTCTTCATTTTGATTATCTCTTTCGAAGAAAAATTCTTTATTTTTAAATAAAGTAGAAATAATAAGAAATGGAGAGATTCGATTAGATTTAGAGACTGACAAATTAAAGTACGCGGTAAATTTACTCAGAATTCACTTTTGCTCTGTAATTAGGAAAACAAATTGAATTAATATTAACACAAATTTCAAATGTGACTACCCAGAAGATTAAAGATGAACCCTGCAGTCATTTAAATCAAACAGAAAAGGGAATAAAAGAAGAAAATAAATTATAATTAGTTGTTTTTCTCCTGATTAAAATTTAGCAGTTACTCTGAAGGAACTATAACAGTAACACATTACCGTACTTATTTGGTGAAATCATCAATTTTAAAATTTAAATACTTGCTAAGACAGTATATTACTACACCTTTCGGACATATATAAATGCTTAAATCATTACATTTCAAGGTTTTATAAATCATCTCCCCTTTGGCTTCTTATATCTGCTCTCCACATCCTCTAGTTTATCTATTTTAGATACAGTATATCAAATCATACGATGTTAAAATTTTTATATTACTTTTCAGTAGATTTAATTTTTTTCACATTTTGAAATTTTAGGTTATTTATCTTAAGGAAAGCTTTCAAAAAGAAGACCCTTTGGGATTCATTTTAGCACCAAATCCGCTTCCGATTTGAGCGTTGTCAACGACACATGATTTTCTCTATGACAAGATAAAATACTTCCTGCAAAACAGAAAAACTGAATTTAGAACTATTCTAAAAAAAAACCGTAGGATTTAGTATTATTGTTTGATAAAAAATGTCATTTATTTTTCATCTGCTGAAAGTTTTCTCTGAAGAAGAGGAAAATAATCCTTATACAATTCATAAAATATTTCCTTCAATTCTAGAATTTATTTATACATTTATTTTTAAATAAAGCATCCGTTTTTAGTAATAATTAAAAGGCGAAAACTTATTATTAATTATATTACCTTGCTACTCTTTTCTTAAAGGGTATTTTAAAGATCTGTTTAATTTTTTTTGTGACATTAAGTACATTATGAAATAATTTACCAACGTACACATATACAAAAAACCTTTATGAAAGAAATAGAAAACTTAACCTAAACATTAAAAACTATATATAAAACAAAAAATAAATTACAGCATACCATTTTTCAACATAAAATGTTCAGTATTTCCCAAAGGAAACCATAGTATTAATTAGTCATTCTAAATATAGAAAATTTTAGCAAAGGAAAAAAATATATATATACATAGTAATCAACCCGTCAAAAGAAAAAGTTTAACGTTGCATAGTATTTATTTAAATTTTATCGATGGTGGATCTTTAAAATTAGTACAGATTATATATATATATATATATATATATATAAATATATATATATATATGCATTATATTTTTAATCGTCATATACATACATACTTTTAATTATCATTATTAGAACAAAAATAATATTTATTTTTAGATATATCATTTTCACAGTATAAATAGTTTTCATTCAAATATACGAAGAAAATAAATGAAAATAACATTTCTATGCCCGATTACAAAAATAACCTTTCTGTTTATTACTAACGTAGATGGTATATATATTGATTTTGTTTCACTTATAACTGAGGGAACTTTACATTTTGTGTGATTAAAAATATAAAAAAGGAAATAAAGAGTTAATAAATAAGCTCTACAATTACTATTGAAGTCATCTGAATATTTTGGGGCGTATGAAGTTTTCGCCACAAAATATGTTATTCAAAAACTAAAGAAAAATGAAAAAAAAGTATTGTAACACTACTTTTAATACTGATAGTAATATGAAATAAATTAGAGTTGACCACAAATGCGATATGAGAAAGAAAATTCGGTATGGGATTATTTTAGCTTGTATAAATAGAGTAAAAACTGGAGTTCATAGAATAAATGTGCACTTCGCAGCTTTTTAGATGGTTTAAAAGAAGAATACGTTAATAAGTCATTTAAAATATCCACATGATAGAAACTATTTTGGAGTCTCTCATATCTCCGAAGTCATAAAGAATGAGATACATTAAACAATTATGCAGATACCAAGGAATTAAGTACAATTATAGTTGCTAATTGTCACGTTTTTGTTCTTTACTTTTCCTTATAAATACTGTATTTTACTTGTTAATTTTTTGCTTTTTGTTTTCTTTTCACTAGCTTTACTTAACTAGGTTTTGATCCTGTTTTAAAATTAAGCAATCCTTCTTTTGCATTCATAGAACCTACTAGTGTCTTCCATTTTTTTAATAAGTAGTTACAAATTGAGGAACGATAAAGTTGTTGGTTTTAATTATAGATCTTATTTATTTTAGCTACTGGCAGATTTATAGTATACAAAAATTATTAAAATTCATTTAATTACTGCTCCTTTTATTCCATTATAATTGTGTAAAAAGCAGCAAAAAATCCACAAAAATTTCGTTGCTGAAAATTTAGGCCGCATTAGGCAATGAATTATAATCCAAAATCAAAATACTTTAATAACTTCCTACACTATCGATTGTTTCTTATTAAATGACAAAAATAAAAAAGAAGTAATAAATTTAGAGAAAAACTACATGTCAAGTATCAACTGTGCGGTAGCGTAATTTAGAAACCCACAACTTCGCTATAGAAAATATGTTTTTAGGCTTCTTAAACTGTGAAACTATAGCACATCTTTTATTTAAAGGTATATGACTATTTATTTCTTTCTCAAAAAGGGGAAATTTTTTTTATATGCAATTTACTTTTATGATATTGTTTTAACCAAAAAACATAATCAATCTCATCATAAAAATATTGGAATAAAGCACTCTATTAAGAGAAATATACATGTCCGTTTTTTGCCATTTTAATTACAAACAAAAGTTTGCTGTTCGCACTTTCTAGTTCGAAAAATAAATAAATAAAATTTTAAATATACGAATATGTACGTATCTGTGTGTGTTATCTTCAGTAATACATACATTCATGAAATCCCTTGATAAGTAATTTTTCTTGAAATCTCTTTAACGGTCTATAAAACTCTATCAATAACAAAAAAAGTACATAATAATTTATCTAATATTTTAAACATTTTTATCTTAATTAAATCTGATAGAACTGTGATCCGAAGTAGTTTCAAAGAAAGTACAAGGCTTTTACCCCAACCCATTCACGAAGAGAAATACCGCAAAACTTAGAAGCACCTTACATTTTCAATTAAGCTGTGCATTAGTAAGAGCACCCTAGTGAGATATAGTTAATGCGAGAAACATGATTCCATTCAATCTCATGCACTATCTTCTGCCTCTGGTGCCCCATAATTTTCACCAAAGTGGACTAGAGTTTCGATTTTACGATAAGTTGTTTTGTCTAAGAGAAAGAGAATAAAAGAAAATATATATAACACTATGACTTCGAAGCCTTTATCCGATAATGAAAGTATTTTATTCAATATGGGATAAAATAGATAAGGAAAATGAATATCAATGTGAACATTCCTCGTATCCGATAAAAATGCATATGTGTAGTAAAATAACTTTTTAGACAAGATCTCTTTAGCACTATTGGTAATTGACAGTAATATTTGTACGAACAAATTATTGAAGTACATTTTTGATTAGTACGATATTTATGTAAACATAAAATCATAATTATATTCATTGACGTTTTTAAAAATTTCTATAAGAATAAATTTGAAAAAAAAAACAAGCGGCAGTAAATACCTAACTTAAAAAAACAATTATCACGATATTTACTCTCATTTCGAGTATGACGCAACAAAGCATTTATACTTAACGCACCTCTCAATTTTAGTTTAATAAACAAATACGTAAAATATCTATGTATCATACAGTTTTACTCATGTTCTTAATATAAAATAACATATTTGATTCCAATTAGACAAGATATATATTCCAATACACAAGATAAGTTTTAGGATATAACCAACGTATCTATAGTATGGAGACTTAATCAAAGAGCAAACAACTGCATTTATGATATTCATGAAAAACAGCAGCACTTAAGAAAAAAAAAATCATTTGAATTTATTTCGTTTTGGTTGCGTTTCTTTTCTATTATTATTATTATTATTATTATTAAAAATATCAAACAGGAAAAAAATAACTATTTGTTCTGTGCCTTGTTATAGAAAAAGTAAAATAATTAGAACAAGTACTTAAAAATGACAGAAAATTACTTTAATGGATTGTAAGTGCAATATAAAATAAACTAGTGTGAGAAACTTAATAAAAAAATCTTTACTGATTTTTCTGCAGTTATTTCACAAGAGTGCTATAGATATAAAATTTATACTATGGAAGCACAATGCAGTGCTTAAACGATGAAGAAAATGTAGTGGTAATTCCATAGTATAAAGTTAATAGGACTCGTACAGTCCGGAACGAAGCAAGAAAAAGCTATACTCACAAAACGAAGTCGGTACAAAACACTTTACGGCGAAGAGAAAGAGCAACTAACTACTACTTTTGTAAGATACATAACAAAATCCCTTAGTAAGAGGTATGACCTCCTCCACCAGTAATATTAGTGCGACACCGACTGCCCATACTCAACGCTAGATTATCCAATCTTCTTGAAGTAAGGGACGCCATTCCTCAATTATCGTCTGCGTCAGAGGTTTGGTGTTAGTTTTAGGAAATAAGCGCTAAGCGTTTCCATAAAGCAACCTTTGAAGTAGGTTTCCCCAGTTTCAATAACTTCAAGACAAAACCGTGATAAAAAAGGAAGACGTCATACAGTGGCAAGCTTTTGTACTTTATTTTAACATATCAATGCATATAAACTTAAAAAATATTAAGGCCTGCGGTGGCTGGGCAGACCCCCTCAAAAAACCGCAACTTCTCAAGACAACAGCAGAGGCGAGAACGATAACGAGAAACTCAAGCCAAGAGGGTAGTAACAGAAGCAAATCACGCCCAAGGGCACGCCAAAGAAAGTGCGAAACAAAGAGACGCCAGTAGACGTTAAACACATTTCTATATAATTATATTTGAATCCGCGACGCGCCAACTGGCAAAAGAGAAATAAATAGCTACCCTGACAAAACCGCAAAGTGGCGAGATGTGAGAAAAAATATTAACCTAAAACATAACAGCGCAATATACTACGAAAGGAACTGTAGGCTTTTAGCATGCAAAGAGAAAAAACAAATAAAAATAAATGAAAACAGAAGATCGCTTTTAAGTAAGGCAGGTGAAAAAAGTAAAACTTTACAGGCGAAGCGAAGAAAAATCCGAATCGAAAGTGCAAAGAATAAATTTTGAACACAGATTAAATTTAGAAATAATTAACAATTAAGTAATTGATAATTAAATATAAGATATGTGATGATCTGCATCACACAACCTATAATAGTTTAAAGTGTTTTAAATCAAGTTAACACGCTGTCCAATCTTGTATCTTCACTACACAGAACCTTCTTAACAGCTTAAGAACTGTATGGCTATGGTTTGTTGGCCCTAAAAACAAATTCTGGATCAATAGCATTCGGAACACGCGTACATGGGGTATGATAACTTCATTACCGTATCAAACTCTACTATGTTAACATTTGTCAAAAATGTAAAGCTTTGCATGTCCTGTCATAGTAATGTCTTCCGTCACAAGAACTCCATGGCCGGTGTAACCTTCTTTTAGTCGACTTTTTACTACTGTCTTGACCTCATTCACTCTATCAAACTTTTTTGCCGATGACCTCCAAATTCGACCAGAGGTACCCTTAACCAATGTTTCCTAACCTTTTTACAACTGCGGACAGGAAAAAAATATAAGAACAATATTCTATTGTCAAGCGAAAATTATTCGACTATTGTCAAGCGAAAATTAATAAATACCATGCAAACAAACAATGTATTTATTAAATTACGCTTTGCGCGAGTGGAGTTTTTATTTAGATCGGCATTGGGTGCTGATTATTTGAAAATGAATTTGACATGCTTGAACCATTGGAGAAGTCTTGCGGACTGGTGTCGGACCGCGAGACTTCACTAATGGTCGCCGATCTCATTCTTTGATGAGATGAAGGCGCGTTAATACCTGTCTTCATATCAAGTGGCGCCAGGAATCATTTGTAAAACTGAAACAACTCTCATCAGTAAAAAGGGAAACGAATTAACTGATAAGATGTCCTGTCTTTTTGTTCTTTACACCATTGTAAACAGATCCTATTATGAGTTGCTGTCAGTGTTATGCAATGTTCACGATGAAGAGTGAATAGGTCACTTTAATGAAGGCATATGGATGCAGTAAACTCGTAAACTTTGCTATTCAAAAACTCGTAAACTTGCTACTAAACTATGATATACAAAGCTTCCGAGCAAACCTAGCTGCTCCTACGTACGTCCTCTTTTCACAAGCGACGCAATATATTGGTTATCATTTTCTATTCTTTTAATTCACCGAGTACCACCACTCTTTTGTTATACTCTTCGAACTACTCCGGTCTTCATATTTGTCGATCTTATTGACAACTGATTGGAGACAGCTTTAAATAAATGTACTGTATAGTTAAATTCTGATTCATTAATATCTCATTCAGATTTTAAAATATGGGGGAAACTCATACTCGTCTTTATACTTCATTTCAATTTGAGATATTATAAATATCTTATTATGAAATAAAATGTTTAGTGAAAATATGCTGAAATATTTCAAATAAAGATAGTTTCTAAAATTATGTTCTCTTCTAATTAATATAATGATGTTCCAGAATGCCGCATATTATTAAATTAATTAAATTTTCACTGCCTATATTTTTCCTGCATATCAGATTTAAAAAAAACCTTATTTCTAATATCCACTGAGATAAATATGGAATAGTTTTAATTATTAAAACTTTCTTTTTTAATATCATCCATAGACTGACGAGAAATAGAATTACAATACAAGTAAGCTAAAGAACATTTCTAATGAACTAAATGGAATAGTTTAGTGGAAAAAAAATGTATTTTTTTATCCGTTAGCAGCAAGTAGAATTTCATTACTTCGTCTCAACACAATACTAATATTTTCAATAAATAAACATTTTAATGCCCCTCTCTTGCATTTGAAACCAATAAAATTACCAAGATTTCTCTTGAACTGAGACGTTTTATTCATACTTTTTTCCCAGTGTGGCAGCATTGTCTGACTATAAATCTCCCTCGACCCTTGTGCTTTTCTATGCTGACTACAAGCTATCACATTAACCCGAATAAGATCGTTCATGGATAAAAGTCCTGTTTGACAGGTCCCAGACATCATAAATCTTGAAGCAGTAATCCGATTTTTCTATTTTGTCCCCACCTAATGGAGCAAGAGAATTCATAATCGGTCAAATCATACAGTGTATCCTAAATTAATGCGTGTGCAGTATTTTTTATTGGAAGTTCAACGTATCCATGTGTATTGAGTGTATACAAAACTTTCTTAAAAGCACCTTACGTAATGCAACTGAAAAGTTTATAAGTGAAAATGAGTTTAATGTATCTTTGCTACGATTATATAAAAAATCGCATTCTTACTCTGAAATGTATGTCTGAAGACATGCATTTCACTTTAAAAGAATACAGGTTGTCCTATAATCATCGGGACAAATTTAAAGGGGGGGCGGTAAGGCACATAATAAGGAATCAGAATCTCATAGCTGTGTAGGGTCAGTAAAAGTGTGGTTTTCACTAATCGTCTAATAATCAATCGAGAAAAGTGTTGAAATTTTTGTGTAATTTATTAACCATGTTCCATAAAAATTGGGCTTACCTCCGAAAAATGTTATTAATGAAATAAAATAAATTTTTAGAGCTAGAAATTTTGGACATGTGCTTTCTGTGAAGGACACATTAGTTTTTAACGGATAATGGTTGAGGAGTTTTCCATTATTTCAACACTTGTTCCAAAGTGATTATTAATAGCTGCATGAAGACGAGATTTCGATACCCAAACTGCCATGTGATTTAGAATCCTTATGATGTACTCTACGTCCACTTAAAGTTTGCCCAGTCATTATTGGACACTTTGCACATTGTGGTGAATAAATACACCACTGGATCAAACTTTGACGACCGCCTCATTCTAAAAAAGTATAAATTATGTACGGATGTGTTCCCCACCCTGAGTTGAAGGGACAATAAGGGACAAATATGAATATCACAAAATGTTTAATATCTCAAAATTAAAACATTTTACAGAAAATACATGAAAACGGATAGTCAAAACTTTCTCCTAGGAAATACATATTTATAACAAATAAAATATAACAAAACAGTGAGACAGTTATTGAATTTATGCTCCTTTAACATCAATGAACTTTAGCAAACTCCCAGGAATTGATTTGCATAGATTTATAAGGTTTTCCTTATTAAACTTCTTTGCATATCTCACCAGAGCACGAATCAGTTCTTCATGGTCATCGTACTTCTCATCGATTTACGAAAACATCCTCCATTGTGTGCCACACATTCTCAATGAAGTTCAGATCTGAGCTGCGCGCAGGCCAAACTATGACAGCAATATTATTAGACTTCAGGTACTACAACACTCGTTTTGCAGCATTGATTCTCGCATCGTCTTGCTCCCAGATCCATTCATAAATGATGGAATGACTATGTAATCGCATTCATAAATATTGGAATGGCTTGTTAATTTCTTTTTTTTTTTAATTTCAAATAGGGAACGGAAAATCAATAAAGGGACAATTTTGAGATTTTTTATTAGCCAATGTATTTGTTTTCCTTTTTTTTTCAATGTTTGTCAGCATATATAAAAATTCGAAACCGACTGGTCAAGTAGCTTAAGAGCAAACGTTAAAAATTAGTTGTGAAAATTGAAATTAATTTCATACCAAATCAGTATAAATGTGTTGATAATAACTAAACAAAATTTTGTCACAAATTTCAAAATCTAAATTTCAAGAAAAGAATTTCTCCCATCCATATCTCATTCTAAGACTAAAATAGCCTTCACTTTAACGTTTAGTCATCCGTGAGCCAGTCCAATATCGTCTAGGGGAGAAGAGCAGCAGTCTTTCCCTCCGTAGGTCGAGGGTTATATTCCAGGGTTAGCAGTATAAGAAATGTATAAAATAATTATTATGAAGCTAGATAATGTGTAGTTAATACAAAACTCTATTTACGATGTATTTTACGGTCTATGTGTTTTTTTACAGTATATCACTATAAAATATTTTACGCTACATATACCATATATGAAATTTGCGTTATATAACTGGTCCCACTGCTGCCAGTATACATAACATTATTTGGGGCTGAAATTTTTTGCAATGTATTTTTCGTTATTTGTATGCAAATTGAAAACTAAAGCCTGAAAACATAACTTTTTATGCATTTTAAATATTGTTAAACATGCTACATTTAATGTGTAGTTTTGTAATTAGCTTTTCTAATAGTTAAAATACGGTGTTGTTATCCTATTTTCAACTACGTAAAGGCATTAAGAAACTCATTAACACATTCCTTTAACCTAATGAAGGGAAGATCGTTTTTTCTAGCATCAAACTGAAAAACATTCACACTTTTCTTTTTCAGTGTATAAACATTCGATTTACAGTAGTTAATCGCGTATAAACAACTTTCGCGATTTCATTTCTAAAGCGTCTAATTATGTTCAAAAGAAAAACATTAGATTATTTACTGTTATTACTGAGGAGGAGTTAGCTGGAATGTTAAAATATTCTCTTTTGATCTCTCCCAATACTTACGAGCTGAATATTATCAAAAGACGCAAATCGAATATCACTTACTCAAAAGAAGAAAAAAGTGTAATAGTAATAAGCCTCTGAAATACAAAACTACATACAAATGAGGAGAGAAAGTAAAATAATTTTTTTAAATAACAGTTTATTAAAAGTTATAATTGTTGATTTTTATATTAAAACATATAAGTTTACTTTTAAACATAATAAACTAATTTAAAAACAGTAAGTATTTAATATATTTCAACTTGTAAATATACTTAAAATAATGTACTATCACATAAAAATTAGACAATGAAGCCATGTGGATTTGATTGAAAATTGAGAAACTTATACTATGAGTTATCCATCATGAACGTGAAAGATCCAGTTTTAAATCTCTTCCTTGGTAATTTCAATAATACATTTTTATACTAATCAAAATATATATGCCGAAGGATTCCTAAGTCGATTAAAAATTGGTAGCATTGTTTACCTTAATGTAAACAAATATTCGCCTACTTTAAAAGTGTTAGTTGGAAAAAAGGTAGTGTGTGTCTTCATATAATAAGGGGTATGATAAACTAATTTTTTTTTTCGTATGTCAGTCTTTCAACAAACAAAAATTTACTGTAGCGAGCTAATAATAGGAAATTTGGCATGGATTGGAGTTTTGTACCGTTGATGTTTGGTAAAAAAAGTACTTTTCAAAATACGTAATTTATTTGGGGGGTAGGATTTTCGAAATGTTCTTTTAACATATGAATATATATAAATACATGCAAACAGCTAATTGTCATTTTCAGGACATTTAGATAGTTTTCCTCCAACGTGGGTGAGCAACGACAAGAGCGTTTTCTAATTAATTCTTCATTTGACATGAAAGAAATATGAACACACTGTTTAGTCGCAATTTAATTGTAATTAAAAACTTTAAAACTTCTTTGTAATTTTTTCTTGAACCAAACAAAAAAATTAAAAAAGATTATTTGTTTTAAATACATCTAAAAAACGGCATTACTTTCTAGAACAGCCAATATTATACTGCGTTTTGTCACTAGAAAGGAAAAGCTTGGATTGCAGTATCTGTGAGAAAGGCTCCTTATGCAAGACAGATAACCAAACCGCAATAATATATTTCTTTGCTAACATCAATGGGGAAAAATATAGCAAAGACTAAAAGGAATTGCTAGTAAGCAGTTTATAGCATATAGTACATATAGTTTATAAAAGCTCATTATTCTCTGTCGCAAAAACATTTTCTTGCTAATTTTTATTTTTCAGCTGCATTATTGCATAGATGAATAAAAAATTGTATTAGAAATGTTTTTCTTTTTAATTTTTAAATGTAAAAATTATATAATACAGTACTTTTTGTCCGAAAATTATGTTGGAAAATATATTTTGTCCTCAGCAAGAAAAAAGAAAGGACGCAATCTTTTAACAGGCAAAAAAGAAAACGTTGTTATTTAAAAAAATATATTTATGAATATATTTTGGTACTCTTACATTGTGTTTTGCGTTTCATCTATACGTGATAAGGATGTTTATTTTTTCCCGCATCAGTTCCGTTACTTTATTACTTGGTAAAAATAAAGTTGAAATAGAAAAAAAAATATTCCTATAATCTAGAAAATTCTGGAAAATAATGATAAAAATGCACTCACTACCTTCAAAATCAAATTTCAATTTCCAAAATAATTCCATTTTATCGATTCTAACGAAGACTTCTGATCCTTATAAATATTTTTGATGAACGGTCTTGGAAAGAGGGATGCAGGAGATAAAATATAAAAGAATTTTTTCAGCTTGCCTTTTTAAAGTTTAGTAATCGTTTGCTTAGACATATTATCTTCTCGGTAATGCATGATTAAATTGCTTTAAACGCAATTGTACTTACCAACAGAGAGTCTATATTCCATAAAATATATTATATATTACAAAATGCATTTTTAGAAATACATATTTTACATAGTGCATTTTATTTCTTAGGCCTTTTTCTCAAAGTTATCCTTTTTAAGATTAAGAGAAACCGTTCTTTCATTTATTTTTTACGAAAACACAGCCGATAGGCTATCTAAAGTGTCCTGCTAGCTAATCCGATGAAAAGAATTTCCTTAAACTTTGCTAAAAAATCAAGTGCTGGGGTTGAAGGGAAACGCGGAAAAAAAGTCGTACAGTCTCTTTGTTTGAAACTACCGCTGAATATATTAACATAGGATTACATATCGTGGTGTTCCTCTTTTTTCTTTGCAATCTTCCTAATCAAATTGTCTAAACTTGGCGAACCAATCACTTTATCCATTTGAAGAACTCTGAAATTAAATATATTTTATTCATCAAAAACTAAATTATTTTACATAAAGCAGTTAATTACCGATCTGTTTTCGAGTGTTGACAACATCTAGATTTAAAATGACGATTCGAGATTATCCAATTACTTCACAAATGACTTTCTGTCCATTGATCACGATATTTTTTTCCCTTTTCTATAAATGTCTATAATAATAAAAATTAATGTCTGCAAATCTTTATGTATGCGATCTCTAGACAAATCTACAGCAAGCAGAGCTTCGAAAATTTGAACAAATACGACCATGTCTTCCGTAATGTGAACATGAGGCTCAGAATTTTGAAATTGTAATTACTTTGTTTAAGTATTAATTAAAAACTGTTTTTAGGTTGTCATGCTTGGCAAGTTTTGCTCGTATAAAATGATTCATGAGTTTGAGCTAGCAGAAAAATTTTATTACTTCAATGAAGAATCGCATGCATGCGAAATGGCATGGAACTTCGGACAGTTTTACTCCAAATTAAAAAGCATAAGCTAGAATTAAGGCCAAATGTGTTATTTAAAATTCATAAATTATCAAATCCTTTTAATATTGTAAATATGTACGCTTGTATGTTTGGATGTCTCTAACTTAAACACGCAAAAACGGTTGAACGGATTTGGATAAAATTTGGAATGAAGATAGCTTATACCCTGGATTTACATACAAGCAACCTTTCATATATCATAAATAAGTCTTTTACAAAGACACTCAAAATATTTCAATACATTACGTATAATTGCTGAACCGATTCTAGAACTTTTTCATTGAGTGAAAGTTACACTATTCCTGAGTATTATAATATACCTTTCGCTCATATATCACAAATAGGTCTTTTACAGGGACACCCATGAAAGTTACATTTCGCTCTATATGTATCTCTGTAACCGATTTCAAAACGTTTTTCACTGATAGAAAGGTACACTATTCCAGAGTATTATAGGCTGAAATCCATGCATATATCACAAATAGTTCTTTTACAGGAACAATTAAAATAATTCTAATATATTATTCTCTATGGGTACCCCTGTAACTACTGAACCGATTCTAAAAATGTTTCACTAATAGAAAGCTCCACTATTCCTGATTAACATAGGGTAAAATTAATGTATATAGCATAAATATTTCTATTGCAAGGACACTATAACAATTCGCAAATACTGTCGTTACTCTCTCCATTAATCGAAAGCCTAAAAAATCTAAATTTAGTAACTTCACACACACCATGTATTATACTTCATTTAAACTAAGTAAAAAATAAATAATATTGAAATACAGTCTCTTTTGCTATAGCGCAAACATATTTGTTATTCACACATGCTTCATTTCTCTCTGGATATAATTCTGCAGCCGAACGACGACGAAATCTCGGGCTGCCAGGCCGAAGTCGCGGGTAGCAGCTAGTCTTCAAATGAAATCAAATTTAGAAATTTAAATCAGCTGAATAATGTCCCTGAATTTTTCTCGATACTTTAATATCTATCTTGAGTTTGCGTGTATTCTAATTATTGAGTAAACCGCACGAAAGAATGCTTTGAAGTTAACCTATAACTTACAACGATGTTGAAAAAAAATTATTACATAGGACTCTTATGGCGGAAATAATCCTACGTTAACCCGTAAGCAGGCGCGCCTACTTTTGTAACTTATGCACTCGCATGGGGTAAATCTTACCCCATTTTGTTTTCTTTATATTTTTGTCTAAAAACGTTTGAAAAACAAATTTGTGGACTTATAACGTAAAATATATCAGTTCTATTACGTTTCATGGGAAGAAATTGTGCTTTTCATATTTATTTAAAAATTTTCTAGCAGTTCCTTTAAACATCATGCTTTCTGTTAAGAAAATTTCATAGGATATGCTTTATACCTAAAAACACTCATTACTTTTTTAATATGATATTAATTTCATTTAATAGCCTTTTGTCAATACATACCTGTAATGAAATGTTAATTTATAGTTAATTTACATTTAGTTTATTCTTAGTTTACGTTAACAACGTAATGAAACGTTGTTAGTCCCGCGGGAGTATTTAATCCCAAAGTGGAATTTCCTTCCCTTCTGGATAACAAAGAAACGAAATTCCTTCACCCACTCCAACTGGACCTTAAGTTTGAAAGGTAGAAGACGGGGCAAACTTGTTCTCAAAAAAATTATCCCATTTTACGAAGAAAAAATATCGCTGGGGTGAGATTTACCCCAGCGCGCGTGCTTACGGGTTAAAACGGACAGCACGGCTTTCGTCTAAAAATGAGTGAAGGATTACAATGCTAACTACATTTCAACGAGTAGAATAATCTTAGTGGCATTCATTTGTAAACATATATATTTGTAGACGTATGCATGGCCAAGCAAATTTTAATCACTAAACTATTAAATAAAATCCACATTCATTACAAGACTATTTCGAATAAAGCTACAAACTAATATTGTCCAGTGCCTGTATATTATTTTGCAAAGAAATCCTATTGTGAATATGAATTACCGGAATCACCGTTCACAGATCATACGAGTGATTCTCTTTCCCAAAAATTGCTCGTCAATTTCCTGCTCTCACTAATTGGTTGTTATACGTAATAACCAATTTTTGTACTTTTTAATACTGACATGAATCATTCATTGACAATGCAAATGAACATGTTTCTTACAAACCTGAATCTGGAAAAAATGCATTGAATATCCCAAAGTACCAGCTACAAATTTGTGAATAACCCTTTTAAGTGCCTCTTTATCTTTAGCTATTCCGGAAGTCAGCTGTTTTGTAATAAAATGAATAATTCTCTCTTCGTATTAGTGCTGTTTCATTCTCTTCGCGAAAAAAGTAGTTACAGAAGATATTGGGCCCACCCATCCTCTCTGAAGGTTAACAGACGTTCAGAAGACACGAGAAAAAATAAAGTTATCTTAATGTTAATAATTGTTTGGAGAACTTGTGCTGTCTGGATAAAAGCACTGAACTATTCAACATCGTTCATATTTCGTTGCTTAGACTTTTAAGTCTTATCTATCAAACATTTTAAGCCAGTCATCACACTCAAGTACGTAACGATTCAGACAAAATGAAATATTATTATGTTTTTATAAGGAAAAACGTAAAAACACCCCAGCACAAAAGTGTGCAGTAGTTAATACTGCAAAAATGTGGTAGATCCTTACTCTCGTTGGCCAAATGGCGACAATCTAGAGTGCTCTGAAATCTAAAAAAATAATAATAATAAATCATGAAAAATATTGAGAGAGGGGTAACACAGATATCTAGGAGTATTTCATAAAAATACTAACGAAGTGCATTGGACTCTTTCTGGGAGATAAAACAGTTATCAATTAAAACTCAATACTCTAAAAATGTTCTGAAAAAGTTGTAAAATTACGTTTCAGTTTTCCTATTCTGAGAGAATAAAATAAGCTATCGAATGAAATGAAATTCTCCAAAAATATTATGAAAAAAGTTGTAAAATTATCCTTCAGTTTATGAAATAATATGGCTTATTTATAATGCACACTAAATGTACTATATATATATATATATATATATATATATATATATTTTTTTTTTTTTACGATGACTACAAAGTAGTTCTAGTTCTTGTTGAAACTCCCCTCTTACCAAACATTCATAGGAGTAGATTTCGGTAATCAATATATGTATTTTGTTACGTTGTGTATGACTAAACCGCTCTTTTCAACACATCAGGGTAACAAATTTCTACCAAAAGATTTGCATTATTTTACTATTCAAAGCATATGCGTAAGGGTAGGCCAATAAGACCTCTTTCTTCCGTCGTGAGTTCATCGTTTATGCATAAAATATATGATGCATATTAAGAATAATGAAAAGTCGGAAACTTATATTAGAATATTAAAGTTCTTTTTCAGAACTTTATAATTTAATATTGGAAAACACATCTGGTTATTCAAAGAAACAGGTGTCATAAAAAGTCATGTAAATTTCAAATGTTTAAAAAATACAAATAAAACTCTTTAATCTTCAAAGTCAGTAAATCTCAATAATCAATATATTCTAGGTTTAACAGAAGTCACATACTCTCATTGCTTGCTTATTTTAATTAAAAAATATTCAATCCGTTTTCCGTTGTAATGTGGTAGATGATTAAATACAATTACATTTGTTTATTAAATGATAGTTAAAAGCAATCATTATATTTTGCAAAAGAAAATTTATGCGAAATTTCATGTAATATATGCACTGATTGTCAACTGAAAGATATTTGTATCCCTAAAATTTACCACTAATCAAATATTCATTATCACTAGCAGGCAAAGCTTCGTTAAACTACTAAAGTAAATTTTGTGCAGTGCTAAAATTCATTTACTAAGATATGAAACGCATGTTACTCAAAAATAGGAAATTTTCTTTTATTATTAACTGAATTGCACGCAGGAATAAATAAGTTAACATACGGTTTTAGATAATGTATTGTAATTTTTAATATTATATCATAATTAGAAAAGTTATTTACACTTATTATAAATAAAAAACAGTAAAATCAACAAATCTAGCTATTGTTTAAAAAAGAAGAAATATACATAAAACAATGAAGAACCCATTCTATTCAGATTGAAAGCAGACAAGATAAAAATGCAAGAAAAAGATGATTCATATCACTTTTCAAAATATGATGCCTGCATTATACAAAATAATAATAATAATTATGTTTTGTTTAATGAAGTACTTTAAGTGATTTTCTGTGTACATTTGATTCTTAATAAATATTACTAATAAAGGTATTTTGGGTTATTAATTAAAGTAGTCAATAAGTGGATTTCTCGGTCAACAGAAGATATTTTTCCAAGTTTTTGAAATTCTGGAGGCACTGTACTCACAGTAAAACATTATTTTTCCACGCTATGACACTGTTAAATTGGATTATATTTTTATATTTATTATTAGTTATCCATATTAAAATAATTTATTAAAACTTCTCAATTTTAGACCCTTTGTGGGGACGGACGTTGTTCGGGATTCATCTCATATTTTGCTTTCTTACTTAGAAGAGCTTTAGAAAAAAGTAACAGTTACATGTACAGTTATTACAATTTTACTTAAAACAGAAAATCGGATTATTTTGTTTTTTCTAAAAGTAACATCTTGGCCAAAATTTTTTCGGCAGCATTCAGTTTCAGAAAAAACCCTGTTCTCTTCAAAAAGGACTTCTTGAAAAGCTTATCATTAATTGAAATGTATTAAGAATGTTTCAATTAAAATCATACATCGAGTGAGTATGGAAGTTAACATATATAATTTCAAGTATATGGAAATTATGTAGACCAGCTCAAATTACATATTTATTTTTGCATTCATTTTGCAGAAACGCAATAGTAAAATATCTGAAATTACCAAATATGTAAGATACCATGTATATCATCTTACATTGCTATAAGAATGACAATTCGAATAACGCGATCATTTTATTAATAAATACTAGTAAGTTACACATTAACAATAACAATTCATCGTAACACTAACAGTAGTTATTCATTTAGATGATAAACAATACTAAAAAGTCTCTACATTATGAAACAATTGATATACTTCTTATACTTTATTTTCCAGGAGCAATTATTACTCTAAGTGAGTGATGGTATATTAATCATTTCTCATATAAAATGGGATTCCGAATTTCTTATCTTTAATTATTGATCGGAGATATAAAATATTTTTTGGGGTCACTTTTTGTGATATTTTGTGGTTTATCTTCGTAGTCTTTTCAAAATGATTGATGACGCGATCATTTGCCTTGAGCAACCTAATACTGTCTTTTCTAAACCGCACAGAATAAATCGCTGAGGCTTATCAGTCATCTTTTTTTCAAAGCTAAGTAGAATAATTTCTCCTTTTAATGCTTTCAATTTTCCGATAAATTTATGAACTTTTGTTAACTCTTTATGCAGATTTCGTATGGGCGAATGCAAAACAAATTTAGGGGAAGAAGTGAAAAATGGAGCAGATCAGTCCATATGCGTGGGTGTGCAGGTGTGTGGTCTAATGCGAATAGCAGATTCTTTGTAAGTCTGCTTGAACGCATCTGTTTAAATACCAGTAGTAAAATAATTAGGACTATCCTCAAATAGTAAACTAAAGATCTGTGCCTTGCCCATAACGAACCTTTGAGAAAGATCTATTTTTAAAAAATGACACAATTAAATGCAATTCTTAATGATTAATTTTATTAGGTTTGAAAGCTCTGTCTGTGTACGTTCACTCAATGCATGCAAAAAGATGTTTTCTTATAACATTAATATATATATATATGTAATAATATAGTATATAAAGTATTGCTTAAACTTTTTTAGACACTGAGCTAAAGGTACGCATTTTGTTGAAACAAACATTCAACGTATTCAAGTAAATACATGAATGCCATTTCTTGTATCTACCAGTGGGAACATGCAATTTTCTAGTTAAAAAACTATCTGTAATTTCTACCACACACAGACGGTGAAGGATGATAGTGAAGTTTCTTACAAAAAGAAATTATAAGTATATGGATATCGCTATTTCGAATTATTTATTCATGTAACATGATATGTTAACTAATAAATTAATACATTGTATGGTAATTGCATTTAAACCCCTGGTAAATATTCCGCCTGTGCAATAATGAATGATACATTCATTTCAACATAAAAACAAATAATTTCAATTTTCAGCGGAAAATGTACTTCGTTCTTTAAATACTAGAAGAAGTTTCCGTCATTGACAGGATTAAATTTCCAAATGGGCAAATTACCATAAAGGCCTTAATTTTTGTCAGCATTGTAGGAGTACAAAGAATGGAATTAGTATATTGGACATAGAACGGAAAACAAAGTTATAAATTCTGCTTATTGTTAAAAGATTACACTTTAGTGAGTAACAAAATGATGAGTAAAACTGACACTAGAGAAGTTTTTTTATATTTTAAAAATTAAAATTTTAGTGTGCTTGGATGAGCTTTTCAAGTCAAAAGACCATTCCTAAACTAAATTGCCTCAAGAAAATTTTGTACATTTTCAAAAAATTCTGACTCATTTTGTTTCATTCATAGCTGATCATGTTGGTAATTTTCATTGTATCCCCTTAAGCCATTTGTAAGGGATGAGAAAACAAATATTTATGTGATTTTCAAAAAAACAAAATCCATGAAATCGGCATCTAGGATTTAAATTAACTTACATCTAAGATAATTTTATAATTCATTCTTTCCCATTGCCATTTTTCAAGTATGGGACAAGCATACACTCAAATTTCACAAAATCTCAAAATCTATAAAAAGAAGTACTCTGACGCCTATACATTAAATGATCATCTGCCACGATGCTAAATTTTATTTTATTCGCTTCACTGGTTTTTACGTAATCGACAAATATTAATAATCGACAAATATTTTCTCACTTTGATAAATTTTCGCAAAATTTCAAAATGTAATCAATATTTTAAAAAATTCATCATTTTAACTTTAAGTTAAGTAACTATCTATGTTTTTCAATTTAATTTCATTCGCTTTAGTCGTTATTACGTGATACGCTAATAAAAATTTAAGCAGTTTAAAACAGTTTTCACAAAACCTCAAAGTATAATCAAAATGTTAATCAAATTATAATCGAACGTTCGAGGCCTATAGTTTGATTTCAGTGACCACCTATCATGTCATCAAATTTTATTTCATTCGCTTTAATCGCTATTACATGATACGCGAACAAATATTTACGCATTTTCAGATAATTTTCACAAAACCTCAAAATCTATTCAAAATTTTTTAAAAATTCGACGGAAAAGCATGAGAGATATAAAGATCCTGCTTGAGTGATCACCTATTATACCATCAAATTTCTGTTTTTCGCTGTAGTCGTTGTTACGGGAAGAGCGAACAAAAGTTTGCGCAGTTTGAAACATTTTTCGCAAAATTTCAAAATCCAATCATTTTTTTTTTAATTCGACGCCAATAGCTTAAGTTGAGTCACCGCCTATCATAGCACCAAATTTTATTTCATTGGTTTTAGTCGTTATTACGTCATACGGGAACAAAAATTTACGCAGTTTGAAATATTTTTTGCAAAATCTCAGAATCTAATCAAAAATTTTCACCTGTAATCTGGTCATTTTTACATGATGCGAGAGGGAAAAAAAAGTGACAGAATGTCAGGCAGGCAGACATTTTTTTGAGCCGTATTGGATTCCCAGTAGCTTGAAACGAGTAGAAATAGCAAAATTTTTTAATTATAAGTATAGACAGGTTATTTATATAGATACTTTATGATCATTTTGGGCGATAATATAAAATCCATTTTTCAACTGCAATTCCCTTATATGTGCATAAGTGTTCTTTCACTTCTTCCACTGCACCACTACAACCTGTTACACACCAAGGCAATATCTCTAAGCTTTCTCCAGCCGATTCGCTCTGAAGCAACGATATACGTTTATTCCTGTAGTAAGTTTCTTTATTATATAGACATCATCTTAGAGAAATCTACTTTTTTGCTTGGATTAGGCTTCTTATAAGGATAAATGTAGTACAAACATCTAATGCGATACTTTATAACTATTTTTGTGAGTAAGAACCCAATATCAATAAATATCAAAAAAATTCTTTGTATAATTATGGTTGTACAGTCTTCTGCATATTTCATTTTGCTCTGCTGGGTCATGCACTGTCTTCTCCTGTTTTTTTTTCCATTCATATCTATAAAGAGTGGCAAGTCTAATCAGAGGTTTCCAAAGACTACCTTTGAGGTTTTTTGCTAATAAATTTGAATTTTATTTGATGTCTAAGTCTATAAAAACATATTTGTCATCGATAGTCGACATTGATTTCAACTTTTGTATTGTTACTCCTGAAGTAAATTAAATTTATTTACACATTCAGAAAACTAAACTTCCATCTGTAATGGAGATGTATACACTATTTAATCTGTTAGCTTGGTTAATTCGTCATCATCCATCGTTAGTTGATAGGTCAGTGTATTTTACTAGTCTCAGGTGAACAAATTTTATGCACAACCAACTGCTCACTTTGACCAAGTATGTAATCATCTGCAAGTGCAAGTAATTTAGCAGATCTTTTATCTTCATAAAGTAGAAACTTTGTGAAAACTAAAAACAAGCGAGTTTCTATGAACATTTTCAAGAGTCATATTAAAGAGCAAACAAGAGAGTGAATCAGCTTGTCTAATCCTTTCATACTGCAGACGGGCTCTAAGAAATTTTACTTATTTTTAACCTTAATATTTTGTGCCCTTTCCCAACATCTTCTGTAATAATATGAAGAATATTAACGAACGTATGGGTTGCATTTACTGAAGAAAGTTTACTCTTGAAAATTGTGTTCACGCATTCACGGGTATCAAACAATGTTATTTAGTTGGCTTGATGCACTCCGTGTCAAAATAAGACATTCAAATTAATTGCATTTGGATTAATTCATCTCTTTTGTCCGATGTTAGATTATATGCAAAATTATATTAAAACTTGTATTTTTAATCGACTTTTTTATCAAATTATCGTGAAAAACACAAGCCAAAAAATTGCTTCGCATAAAATATGTCCACTGTATCAAACAGTCATTTGGGTCAAATAAGTATTTCAACTCAAAAAAATAAATAAATAAATAAATAAATAACAGTAAAGAAATATGCCATCATATGGCCCATTACTTTTGAAGCCAGATTTCTTTCATTTAATATGGATCACAATGATTCGAGAATTTTCTCAACTTTTATTCTAACGGTTTTTGTTGTTCAATAAATGTCAAATGAAAATTCTTTTGATATTGCTTTTAGTATAGTAACTTCATCAAAAGAGATTTATCCACAAACTGGAAAAGTAAGTTGAGGTTATAAAATACTTTATTTGATACATTTTTTTTTCTCAGGAAATGTTGTCAGTTGCGTTTGTGTGGAAGCTTATCAGGATATTTCGTATTATAAAGTAAAATTGCCTGTGTTACTTTCATAGTGTGTCTTACTTCATCACGTTATATGATGCTACTTTTGGTTCTTGGAAGTACTTTCTGTTGACGGTTTTCAGTTTGTAGAACATATTGTGTTTTTTTTTCAAAATTTTCTTTAGACGACTGTAAGAATTAACAAATGTTAGTGATTATAATACGAAAATAACCAAAAGAATGCAAACCGGTTTGTAATAAACATTCTTTCTGTGTGTATATTACATCTTGCAAAAACTGAATTTTCAGCTCTTTAAACAGCTACAAGAGCATCAAAAACAAACATCTGTATGTCCTACATATTTTATAAAGCAATAATAACAATTTTCCAAAAATAGATATTTTCATGTAAAAACAAAATGACATAAGGCCATTACATAACTCCTATCTCCTAAAAACATTTTGAAGCGATCTCAAGGAACATATAACCATGTCAATATGTCCAAACAATCTTTAATAAAGAATTCGATGATTTATTTCTAACGAACTAACGGAAAAAAACACTACCAAAAAAGAATGGAATTACCAAATGGAAGCAACATTCCAAAGTGAAAAAACTGAAAATATTTTTATCAATATTGTTTTTATAATAGAAAGTGCTTTGTGGTGGTTTGATGTGTTAAGTCTTTGGGTGGAATTTTAAAATAATTAAAATTTGATGAATACTAAGGCCAAATATGATCGTAAGGTGGGATTGTGCCGCGAACAACCTACCTGGCAAGTACTCCTAGAATTACGGTGAAAAAAGGAAATTAATGGGAATACATCTAAACACTTAAATGAACTAAAATCTATATGAGCCACAAATAAAACCAATTTATTCTTAGACATTCCGATCACATTAAATAAAAGGCGATGTTGAAATCAGTTCAGTATAACAAAGTATCTGGGGAGATGTGGTTTTGGAGGATAAGGGGTATCCACAAAAGGTTTGAAACACCACTTGGAAATAAATAGTTTGGATATTCACCATTATGTTGAGGTAGACATCTTTACGCAGGACACGACCGGCTTTTAGCTAGCTCTCCGTCGCTTCATCGGGATTGATAAGCTTTTCTTTCTCCATTGCGTGCACTGTTGGAACCGCTTTTTCTTTTAGGTCATTACCAAGCAATACTCCTTTGGCATTCTCTCCCGACACACACTTTTTGCACAACTGCGACGCCACACTGATTCGAAGCACTCTCTCAACTCTCTCTTCTCACACTCTGCTTCGACGCACACTTGTTATCTCTCTTCTCACGGGGCTGTTTCTTTTTTTACCCCTCTTACATCATTGGCTGGCGTTTTTGATTTGCTCGCATCGGGGAATTAATGAATCCCTTCGCCGAATCAGGGACATGTAGGTGTGGTATCGGGGTAATATACCCCTCCAGATTTGCATATCATTTTCGGAACTGCATATCATTTTCGGCCATAAATATTTTAACATTGACAGTCCATTGTGCTATAGTGTCCAAAATGTCAATTGCCTGGCGCCTCTTGTAATTTATTGTCCACCTGTGTGGTCTTCCCATATATTGTCGCGACTGCTCCTTTCACTCCACCACATGTTTAACATGTTGCCATAATTTATTTCGAGTTCGTATTTATCTTTCCAAAATTTTTGAACCTGAGATAGTTTTTCAAAAGAATGTTTATTTTTCAAAAATATACTATAGCTATAAACTCTGGATTACATTGTCAAATGTTCTTCTTAACATTTTAAAGCCTTAAAAAGTGAATGTTTGGAATACATTCAAAAACTGAAACCTGTAATCCTGGAGAAAGTACGTGGTGATTATGTACAATTGTTAAATATTATTAAGTTCACAAACGACGTAACTAAATAATATTCTAACTTTTCACCGTATTGCAATAGATTATATCTCTTTATTACAACATATATGTACATACAATTACACATACAGATATAAAGTGAAGAGGCTCAAATAACTGTTAACTCTTACTATCTCAAATAGTTGGATTTTTAGTATACGTTCGCAGTCAAGTCACAATAGTTGCGAGAGTAAATAAATGCATCCTTATTTGTAGAATTAGAAATAAAAATACACAGCTAATATGATTATTTAAGAAGAGATAGCAAGATTTACAAGTTAGCTCACTTCCAGTTACTTCAAAATAATGAAAAATAGTTTCACATTATAAAATAGTTGTTTGGCAGTTATTCGCCAAATATAGACGACATTGTCAAGGTGCATTCAGTTTTCGGAACTTATTTTTTTGCGTCAAACTTGTACAAACTTGGCAGAAACAAGAGCATCTGGAAAATGTAAAGAATTGAACAATTCTTTACCTTTTCTGGATGATCTTGTCCTTTAGGAATCCTAAGGGTTTCTCTTTGCCTCCTTGTGCTATATCTATTCATCCACACAGGGAAAACTTTCTTATTACACACTTATTAGCTTCGTGTCATTGGCTACCCGACACGGTAAGCAAGCTACGCATTTCAAATTCAAAAACGGAGAAAAACTTGACCTAGAGCACAAGAGAAGGTGCCTTTTTTACGTTTCCAGGGGGCGCCAGGGACCCTAGATCTGCTTATAGGTCTTATTTTCGAGGAAACACGGTATTCCATTTTACAATGCTATATCTCCCTTACTTAATTGGCTCATTTTGTACCTGTGACTTTCTCCCCTTCCTCAACGGAATCGAGCGAAAGTGCGTTGCTCTATCTGCGGTGTCTTCTCGGTGGAACACCAAACTCTGACGTTTTGACTGTTGCCAGTCACGAAGAATAGATTTGATTTCTATAAAAAATAGTTGCGGGTGACATAGCTCCACGAGAATCCTTCACTTTTTAGCACCTCTTTTCCCGTAAAAAAATTTTCACGATTATTTTTAACAGCACTGACATCTGCTGAAAAATGGAAGAATGAGAGAACAGCTGGATAGATTGCCCAATGCTTAAAAAAGGGCAGCCGTTGCCATCGCTCGACTTAACTACCAGCAAGATGGCGGACGATCGAAACGTTCATCGCGTGCCACAGATCTAGAGACCCTTTTTTGACGCAGCTGGCTGTGCGCGAGCACAGCCGGCTGTCGTCAAAAAAGGGGTTTGCATATGTGATGTTTGCTTCTCTTCATTATAGTATATGTTCTACATTGGGGATTAATTTACATTGGGGAGCATTTAATTCTGTTGTACAGTGTTTAGGCATCATAGTCTAATTTTAAAATTTCACGAAAAAAAAATAGAGATGGTGGTGTAAAACAGTTTTTTTTTCAATCTTTCAAACTTCTGCCGGAGAACAAATACAGGTAAAATAATTTTGCGGGACAACTTCATGGAGAAATAACAAATATATAAATATGTATTCTTTTTACTAAATCGAGTCCTATAAGATATCATTCTTAGTGACAACAACATTTTCTACTGACCAGTTTTAATAAATTTAATATACATGGACTGATCGTCTGGCCGACCTATAACAGTACACGGACAGTTGGGTGGGAAACACTGGTGGGAAGAAACGAGCAAATATATATACATGCCGAAAAATTCATAGTCTCAGTAGTGTGTTTAAAGAAAGATTGTTATGCTGGAAATACATCGCACAGATACTTAATCTATTATAATATTTATGATTATATAAATCATTTCTGTATATTTATTCAAATATTTTAAAATATAATACTAGTATATTGAAGAGTAAGGTAATATTTAATACTACATTGAACAGGAAAATTTTAAAACGTATGAATATCTGAGTTTTGAAGTACTTTGAGGTGGCTTAGTAAAATAATGAACATTAAAGAACGTAAAAATATAGCAATTCCTATTTAAAATATTTAAACGATTTATTGCATATCCTCTACAGAGAGCTGCATTATGTGTAGCGGAAGTTTAAGCTGCTTAAACACAATTGCCATATGTTTTAAAATTCATTTTCGACTTTCGAATCCATTCTGAGGTACTTTCATTGTATACACAACGCTTAGAGGATAAAAGCTGTTACGTAAATTTTAAGTACGGTTTCACAGAGAATAATGTAACTTTCATGTATTTTCATACACGGAATGTTTTCTATTTTGTTTAAAAAGAAGCAAGTATCATTATACATACTTAAGACCCTGGATGTTTTCGCTTTGTTTAGTCCACTTTCTTTTTACGTTTAAGTCAATTTTCATGTGTAGGAATTTGAAAAAGCACAATAAGTTTATCATAAAAATATTTTATGTACTTTACAGTTACTCACCTACGCTTAGTAGATGAGGAATACTACTGAAATTCTTGGTTTTTTCCGCTTAGAAAGGAAATTAGAGAACAACTGGGAGTTCACCAAAGAGGCGATCGCCGAAGAATTGGACATCACCAAGCGTCAGTAAACTGAAACTAAAATCTCAGAATGGCATCACAAGCCGGACTCCATCACCATGCAGAAATACGTGTAATGAGCATGCCCATTGGCCGCCTATACGGTTGTTTCTGTGTGTGTGGGTGGGTGATCAAGTCAAGGGTCCTGCCCCAGAAAGATACTAAAATTAAGTACTTTAACATGACATCAGTACGTTGACCATAACTATAATATGGAAGGTGAGGGGGGGGGGGGAGGGGGAACATAGCCTATCCCTGTCCACGGGTATAGACGCAATGTATCTATGGACGAAAATATATCTTTTCAATCGTAAATAAAATATATATTTGTAATAGGCTGATTTTATGATGGAAATATAATACTCTCATAAATAAAAATGCCTGCAAAACCTAGAACCAGGATTTTACTCAAAAATGATTTAAAAAATCGGGAAAAAAATTATATATATATATATATATAACATACTAAATCAAAAGCAAGGTTACGTGGCAAGACCTCTACAGAGTTAATAAAAAGCCTGACGCATCTGGGGAGACAGATTTTGCGTGCCCCCTCTTGCCTGAATAATCTGTAAGAAACGTCGACAGTAAAAGTATGTAAACCCGCAAGACTTCCTTTCTTGGCCCGGCTACGAGTTGTAGCAGCGGGCGGCCAGGGCCGCCCGCTGCTACAAGAGTTCAGACCGAGTTCAGCGGCCAGAGTTCAGACCGAGCCGCGCCGTCTCTTCCTGGGTAACCCGCCGATATCTTTCAAGAACCGCTTGCAACGACGACGTTATGAACCAACGCCGAGAATGGGTCTCCGCGAAGCCTCAACGGTATCGCCTCCTCCGGTGCACAACTACCGTCTACAACAGCTTTCCCTAGTCCGAATACCGCACACACACACACATATATTATGAGTACTTCCCCTTATAATGTGTCCACCTGTTGTAACTACTCAATATTTTGCTGACCGTTCTCTACACAGTCACTAAAAAGTGTGCTATTGAAAGTATGCTGCGAATAACTAGTTTTAATATCGACATTTCAGTATTAATATAGTTTAACAGAGAGCAGAAAAACTATTTTATTCAGTCAATATATATTCAAAATTTTCATAAGTTACTTGATAATAAAATCTTAATGTGTGAAATACAGTTTTTGCAACGATTGAATTCATCTGTCTTTCTTTTCTCTTAGCTGGTCTCTTAGCTTAGCTCTTAGCGGCTTTTCTCTTAGCTTAAATCTCTTCCCTGAAATATTTTCTTTTAATTATCGAATCCATTTAAATTTGTGATATGAAAAATAAGAAGCATAAGGCAAAATGTCAACATGAATATTGCTGGTGAACGTAAAATCTATTGTGGTATTGCCCACTATTGTCGACGTTGTTGGCACGTAGTTGAGGCCAAGTTCCTTCTTCGTGAAGTCAACGAGATAACTGTTTTGTCGTTGGTTGTTTTTTAAATCGCCGCAGAGAACGATTGGAGTCGTCAAGTGGGTTTAAAACCCGAAAAAAAATTCAAGTTCGCTGAATATGATGGGATGAATTGATAACCACATAGCGTAACATCCTCTGTTGAGGCCTTTAGATGTATATATACGGCATCATAGAGAAACACCGTACGGTCTTCGACTTTCACGTTCAGGGGGAATTTGTCGCTGACATTATTTTTTTCTCAATATAAAATTTCCGCATGGCCTGATAGCATATACGATGATGCTATCTGCAGCTCGTTTGGCTCTTTAGGGCTCTGTAGATTGCAGAGCAGAAACACGCGCCTGCAGCTATTCAGACGAGCTAGACCGACGATCAGTACGATTTTTATGTGCTGGTTAAGCTTGCTTTAGCTCCAGGGCACTGAGCTTCACAGTGTTCGCACAATTCATTGAAGTCTCTCTATTTGCCATATAGTAGAATTTTTTTTCAATTTATTATCGTTCTCGGGCTGTGGCCGACATATTGAATTTTTATAGTTTTTTATGCACTCCCTGGTTATAACTACCTATAGATATTTACAAATTTACACTTACTTTTACTTGAATTTATCGGTCTAAATAAACTCTTTAAACACTCGAAAAGATCTGATACACTGAATAGTAAAGAGCAAGAACGCCCGTTTCAGTCATTCTGCAACGTACCCCCCCCCCGCCCCCCCGCAACCCCGCCAGATACCGCCTAAAACTCAAGGGCATAACAGTGAGCTGACAATGAAAGCTGACTAATAGCACCGGATTCATGTTTCTAAGACGAATAGTTTGGCAATTTTGAAAGTAAGACGATATGGACCTTTTCGTTACTATCCAGTCAAACGGTCTGACGCCCGTATGTGCTTTTAAAAGACGTTTCACGTTAACAATAAAATGATAAATGGTAATTTTAGAATTTGATAAATGGTAATATTTATTAAATGGTAGTTTTAGCTCAGTATTGTATTATAGCCATTTTTGCATCACTTGAAGTAAGGTTTGTCTTCGTAAAATTCTTCACATTCTTTTTGTATAATAATTGCATGAAATAAGAACAAATACTGTTTTCAGATACAGATTAAACACAGATAAATAATATTCAGATACAGATAATTAATATTTTTACAGTTATAGCAGGTTGTCATATCTTTGTGTTTATTGCTTCAAGTAGCACATAATTTTTAGGCATTGTAATCGAGCACTATCGCCACTCCTTTAGTACGACGTTCTTCAGCACTTTATTAGAGAAAAATATAATATCAGATATAAAAAATATGTAACATAAGCATTCTTTTTAAATTAAATTAAATTCCGATTTTCTCTTCCATTTATAACGGTGCATCTTACTAGAAAGACATCTCTCAAATCAATGCGAATCGAAATTGGAATTTACTCATTATAATGGTTGCTTTTTAGACATTATAAAATAATACATAGGATTTTATGAGCCTTAAATGAATGAGAAGAATAGTGTAGTCACATCACACTAATACACTTTGATTTGGATGTTTATAAGCGATTTTTAAGTGACATCGTACCGTTTTATATAAAATACTATTTCGAAGTAGCGACTTAAAATTAAAAATGTTCACAACTTATAAATTGTGTACATAAATGTTCAATTTAAGTTTCACTGTTGTGTTGTATTTTTTCCCTCTGGAAAAATATAACACAGGGAAGAGCAGAAGCAATTGAAAGCAAATAATAAAAACCCTTTACATTCCGTAAAATATTTAAATACAAATTTCAATGGAAGTGATTCCCAGATATCAGAGATAGCATTCATAAAATCATTATATCGGGATGTTTTCAAAGAATCATTATATTTTTACGAAGAAACACTGCAACTTTTATTTGAATGAATATTTTAAAGTAAATGTCAAAAGGAGAATGAAACATAACCCCTGTTTTAATACAAAATGTAACTGCAGATTTTAATCTTATAAATGAAACGAAAATCTGTTTGTTTTACCAGATCGTATAAGTATCCATACCGTTTTATCGATCAGCTTGAAATTTTGCTTGAAAAAATACGTGTAAAATTAGGTGGATATTTTACTCTACATTAAATATTTAAAAATCTATTCATTCCCAAATTTTTAAGCATTTTTTGTGATTTTCACCTCTAGAAAGGAACTCCAAGTGTAATAATAGTAAAAAAAAAAGTGAAATATGTGATATTACGTCGTTTTACTGTTGGTTTTTTGCTCTAAAAATTTTCATGTCACTATTTCAAAAATGAGTAGAAAGTACTTCCGTAAAAATTGTTTCAGTCGGATTGAATTCGCAAGTTGATATTCCATTTATACCGCTACAGGTACTGAGATTACCTGGGTCGATTTTCTTCACGAATCAAATGAGATTTCAATAAAGTAATTGATATGAGGGTTACTAGATGAAGCATTTCAATGGTCATATTATCGAATTTTTAGGTGACACCAAATATATGGCATTTGTAAATAATGAATTAAGATTTGAGAACAGTACAGCTATGAAAAAGTCACGAATATGACCGGCAATACTACATATTTTTGCATCTTCCAGATGAGAAACAAATTGTGCATTATGATATGTAATTCTAATTCAGCTTTTGTTTGATTGTTTAATATTAAAACCTAAGTGGTGACACTAGATTTTACTACTATGGTAACTACTATGATATTATTATTCTACTAATGTAAGAACCAGGAAACAACGTCAAGGAGGCTATATCCAACAAATCAGAATCTTTCCAATTCGAAAAGTTTCAACAAACGTCCGCACGCTTTCATCGGAATCAGGGACGATGGAAATCATATACGCTTTTAAAAAACGCGCGAGACATCTTGGTGAGTGCGTTTGAAGCAGCGTATTCGATTGGATTAAAGCAAATAGTTCGCATTTCGTACTGTGTTGGTAATCATATTGAAAAATTAAGATATGGATGTATAGCTCACTCTCGATAATCCGTATCTTGGTTAGTCCGGCTTTAGTAATCCGGCTTTTTTGTGAAACACATGTCATATTAAGATCCACCGACTACTGCGGAAATATACGAGCATATGCGCTCTTGTGCTTCCCCCCCACTTTCGTCATTGTTTTCTGATTTACCTGGTGTATTTTGTTGTGCATTTATATAGGGTACTACAATGACGGCCAAACAAAACATGTGTTATTAAGTTTGTGTCAAAAACAGTAGATTTGATAATCCAGAATTTTTCGATAATCCAAGGGTTGTTTGGATTATCGATGTATGTTGGTTTATCAAGATTGTACTGTTGTGGTTAATGTGAATGCGGAATGTACTTGTATGTTCAAAGCAGATAATAAATTAAACTGTTAATGTAACTATGTTTATGACAATAAGCCTTATTCCCATGCGAGATCGGTAATTGTAGCTAGTACGCTATATAATTGCTCTTACACATATATTATATAATGATGTGAAACCCACAAAATACATATCCATACCAATCACTGCATGAAATGAATTATTTCAGCATGAATCTGAAAGTAAAAATTTATTCCAGAAAAATTTAAGCGCAAAATTTATCATTCATTATAAAATTAGAAACTAGTGAGCAGTTTCAAAATATACTTAAAAATGCTGTTTAAATCAATGATGGAAAATTTCGATATATTTATTCTACTAAAACTATCACTGTTTGCATACAGTATTAATTAATAATTTTTAATTTAAAGGGGCAGTACACAAAGCTGAATATCCTTATATGTAATGAACAAATATTTCTAATGTAACAAATTCTTCAAGCATTAAATAAATGCTTTACTCATAACAATTCGGTATTGTATATACATGTTTAATTAATCATCCTGATTTGATTAAATATTTCTAGTGCAAATTTAATAAAAACATGATCATTTTTCTATGTCTGCGCTTCATTTTAGAACCACCCTAGGAAGTAATTACTTTTACGGATGCAGTTTCAGGAGTTATTTACTCTATTCAGATATAATCACCTATATATAGGATATTTTTCGTTCTCTAAAAGTGATATAATTACATTATATGATTATATAAGTAAGTTAAATTAAAGTTATAAGATTATGTAACTGAATTAAAAGATATATAATTTATATTATATATAATTTTCCTTTTTAGAATGTGTAGATATAGTGCATAATACAGAAGATCATACCTTTCAAGGAATTTCTTTTATGATTGTTTACTATGTGATCCATCTCATCAGGAGTGATCCAGGGGAAATGTACCATATGAATAGAAGAGATAGACAGCAATAAAATACTAATGAAATAATTTCGCATATATTAGATTTAAGAACGTTTATTTTTATTACAGGATAATTAGATTAACTTACTTAATACTAAGTTTACATGAATTAATTCATGAATTTTCAATATGTGAAAGTTGAATGTTTTTGTTCAATTTTTACTCTATGTGAAAGATTTTATATTATAGGGTCAGGTAGGGGAAAGTGGTGGTATATTAAAAAACTACTCTTTTCATTTATTATTAATACATTTTTATTTTAAAAAATATTGTGAATAATTTTTTAGATTATGACAGACATTTCTACTTTAGTTTAAGAATCTGGCAACAGCATTGATGTTCTCAAATTACTCTGTTTATGTTCTCTGCCATGTGCTTGATCTCATGTATAGAACAAGTAAGGTACTGTACTGTATAGAACAGTAAGGTACTGTATAGATGTGCCAAAACTTCTATACAGTACCTTATTGTATTTATTTATGTGATATTTTTATATCAGAGGGCCTCCTGGGACCTTGTGTGGATGCAGAGAATCAGACTGGATGCAAGATTCCTTGTTTGAATCATGGATGGCATTCTTTGTAAATTATGTAAAAAAATTGAAGAAACCTGTACTCCTCATATACGATGGCCACGGGAGCCATTTAACGTATAACACTGCGAAACTCGCTATGGATGATGAGATAATTATTTTCTGCCTTCCACCACACTGTAGCTATGCCCTGCAACCACTTGACGTTGGTATATTTTCACCAATGAAAAAAGTGTGGAGAGACTTCCTTAAAAACTGGTATCGGGAAAGCAGACTACAAAATGTGACTAAAGTTTCCTTTCCATTCTTGCTGAGGAAAAGTTTTGAGAAAATGAAGCCGCAAAATGCAGTAAGTGGTTTTAAAGGAACCGGTTTGTATCATTTAAAGAATGCTATTAGTCATCGTATCTTAATCACTGAAAAAGAAATGACCAAGAACAAATCCCAGGAAGTAGTACGAATAAAGAAAGCACACAAGAAATTGAATTTTCCCTTAACTCGCCCCTTAAAGATTTCAGAAAAGCTATACTGCATACGCTTTCATCCCCTCCATCAGCAAATACTGTTCTAGCAACGGAAAACTCAACAAGAAAAAGAAAAAGAGTTCAAAATAAGTGTGGTGAAGTTTTGACCACTGAATCGGTTTTAGAAAGACTGGCTGTAGAAGAATCAGATCGTAAACTGAAATCTGAAAAACTAAAGGTACTAAAAAAGAAATGTATTGATGAAACAAAGATCAATGAAAAAGTAGAAAAGAATAGTAAAAAGAGATCAGCTGAAAATTTACAGAAAGAAAAAAAGCATCCAGACATGAAAGAAATAAAGCAAGGTTCGTGGGTCGAAGTTGAATGTAAATGCAAACGTGGACATTATTTTTTTAGTTGAATAACTATGGAGAAATAAACTAATTATGTACATTTTTTCAATAAATATATTCAATAATAACTAAAATGAGTGACTTATTTCATACAGAGTGAAAACAATGTAATTTATTACTTGAATTTGTTGTTTTAGCTCTACCACCACTTTCCCCAACCATGGGGTAAAGTGGTGGTATGTATACTAGCCTAATTAAATATATATCCGTAAACATATCATGCAGTAAAAAGTAAAAGTACTGCAATAATTTCATTCTAAAATGTTCAAATTTAAGTATTAACAATAAAAATGTTTTAGAAAATAATTTTAATATCTTTAAGCTTTGTTTCAAAAGTGCCTGATTTTACCACCACTTTCCCGCACCTGACCCTCTGTATTATGACTGTTTTGCAGTAACTTATTTCTTGCCCGTTAGTACATTCCCATAATAATCGCATGCTACATCAAACCGTGAGGGTCTTTTATGAGGCTAACGCAAACAACACGCACACTGTATCAAAATCTACTTTTTGCTTTGTCTCAATGTAATTTTTGCCACATACTACATATTCGTTTCCTTTTTCAACTTTCTCATCCTGATAATTCTAAAATTCGAGATTGTATGGCCAATATCTCCCGAGAGAAGGTGCTCCCAAACCTGATATTTACTCGTCTAAAATAGATAAAATTGGCTTTCATATAATGACATATTTCATGCAATTCTGAACTGATATTCAAGATTTGCACCCCCACTTGAAAACAAACTGGATGGATCCGCCCTTAAACCGCCGACAGAAGCCTGTTCCATCTCTCCAAATTGTTTTAGCAAGAAGTACAGCTTGACCTGACTCTGCAGTGTGGATTCCAAGTAATCATTTTAGGTTACACGAGATTGAATCTTCAAAATGAAATAGAGCACATATCAAACAAAATTGTATGATTATAACCACAAGAAAAAAATATTTACTTAAAAGGAAATTATTATTATCTGAAAAAAAAAAATTTTTTTCTTGAGAATTATGTAGTGGCACGCCATACAAAATGTCTTTCGGAAACTGACTGTCACGGTTGCAAAATCTACGGAGAAGTGCAAAACGAAATATTTGATTGGTCCATCTCATCCGGTGATTCAACTCTCGGAATTAATATGTAAAAATCTTCTAGGAAAAAACACTTCATTGAAATGCTTTAAGTCGTTCTAATTAAAAAAGTTTCAAGTTATTCAATGCGTGATAAGCTGATAAAACTAACCGATACAAATGACATTCGTTTTTTTAAGATGAATTTTTTTAAGACAAAGTTACTCAGAATATGCAAATGGTAAAAGAAACATTTCAGAGTTTACTGCATGCTCTCGAATTTCTATGTTTCTGGAATTAAATCGTTTTTGTATAAAAACAAAATCTTGAAAATCTCATGATTTAGGCAATTATAATCATTAAGGTTTTCTATTGTAGTTCTTCACTTAAAAATTCTCTTCTTCAATTATAAGGATATTGCCATGCTTTATAGCCTTCTTCTTCTTCTTTTTTCTATACACGCATTAGGAGTAAAAACGTGTAACCCAGCTAGAATTTTAATGAATACAGATAAGTTAGAATATGCCAATAAATGCAAGTATCAAACTGGTAACTGAAACTTTCTATTCATTTAAACATGTTTCGATGTAAATTAAATTGAAAACAAATTTCACTTATAAACTGTTCCTTATAAATATTTGTTTAGATGCTTCTAGGAACAGTTTTAATTCTATCCCTTTTTCGAAAGAAATATTAGCATTAATTTAATATATACCATCAGGTATTTTAAATCACTGATGAAAACTGCATCTTATTTTCACCAAATTCTAGTGATTATAATTGTTTACTGTTTATATAAGAGCTTTATAATTCAATTAGAACCAATAAAAATTATAATCATGTTTGTCAATTTAGTTTTGATGCAAACAGTTTATTTAGCATTTTCTATAAATTTTTCTTTTAAATTCTTTATAATCGTTAAATGCCTGATTATATTAGAGTTCATATAGTAAAATTTGAAATCAGAGAAAAAAGACATTATGTATCCATACTATCTATAACAAAAATTATTATGTACTTATCTGAACGTAATTGAATTTGGTTGAAAAAAAAAAGTTCTTAATCCTTTGAGATCTGACTAAATAAGTTATTTTGAACAGATGTAATTTCTATAATATCAAAGATTAAACGTTTAATAAAATAAATAAAATAAAATCCTGATTAATAAATTTGAGTAAAATATACACAGCCGTTTTCATCTTAAATTCATTCATTCATTTTTGTAAATTAATACATAACAGTTAATATATGCATATTATTCGTAAGAGATTGATGTAGATGGCTTTACTCTTTGGGACGATGAGTAAATAAAGGGAAATACAGCCTTGTTTTAATCTTCAGTATATGCTATGTTTTATTTAGTTTTTCTTTTCTTTTAATTCCAAAGTAGTTTCGTTACAATATTTCTATTTTTAAATTAATCTAGCAAAAATAAATAACTAGCTCAAATTTTGTTAAATTGTTACACGCATTAAAGAAATTGTGTCTTAGTGACATTTAGAAAGAAACACACAATGCCTAAACAGCGGGGAATTCGTCAAAACTTTTAAACACATTATTATTTCTTTTTTTTTAGTGCAATCAACATGTGCACCCAACATGTGCAATTTATTTTTATAAATTGACAGTCTTCAGGTATTTGCTTCATTTATATTTGTAATCCACTTTACCTCTAAAGATATTCTAATACATATGATGCAGTTAATATTCTGTGCTTTTTCATTGCACATTAATTCAAATATTTCATTTCCTCCTCTATGCAACCACTTTTATTCAGAGATGTTAGTTATAAAAAGGAAATCAATAGCCCAAGAAGCTGCTAGATTGCTAAAATTCACACTGGGGTCTTTTATTTTTCTCTTCGTGTGGAAGTGACATGACAGTTTAATCCTTCCTGGAACGAGAAAGCTGTTTATGAAGACAGAAAATCAAGAAATGGATTAAGATGTTTGCAACTTCCAAAGCATTCTGCTCACGTTTTCAATAAATCATTTACGTAAAAATTGTTGGAAATATCTTGATGTTTTTGCTTCGCGGAAGGTTTAAAAATAAATCCTTATACGTAGAACATGTTGACATTGAGTTTAGATATTGTAATGTAAACATAAAGAGTGTCAGTTTCCTTTTTCATGATTTATTTAATAAAACTTCGTATATCAGTACTTCGTAAAATAATTTTTAAAGTGGCAAGTGAATCTGGTCAATCCACGGAACTTCTCAGGGGATTTATTTCATTTTAGTGCTTGCGGGGTAGCGAAAATAATTATTATGTTTGCTCTTCTTTAAAATGGCCAAATAAATATTTTTTTTTCATTGATTTCAAGAAAAAGAAATTACTGATCAGTAAAAGAAAGAGAGCGTACATGCAGTGGTCTTTGTTAAGCTATTCGGTTGGCAAAAAAACAAATGCATTTTTTCATATGTCAGTATTTTGCCAGGACAAAACTGCTGAAGCTAATAATATTAAATTGGGCACGTACGTCAGTTAGTGCCAAATTAGTGTCAGTTAGTGTCTTAGGTGCTAAATTAAAGAGCATTTTTCGAAGTTCGTAACCTTAGGGGATGTAGGGCGTTAGCAAAAATTCTTTTCACATATCCCGCGTTATCTCAAAGAAGAATAGAGGCATACGTGAAACTCTTGCCGTAAAATACAGCACTCACGAAAACCTAAAAATCAATTTCAGGACATTTTAATATCGTCTTTTAAAGATGATAGACATAAAAAAGGGGGAGGGTGTCTATCTTTCATGTACGAAAAAAAATTATTACCTCTAAAATTCTTACTTTAAAATGTAACAAATATGAATCCTGTTTTTAGCCACACCATTTTCTAATTAAAAATTTATCAAAATTTATTTATTTGAATTTTATGTAAGAAAAAGCAATAGCATTTTTGGCAACCCATTTATAAGCTTCTCTTAAACTGCGTGGTTATGCAGAACACAGTTGACTTTGCCAGACCTTAAAAGAGCCATAATCAGACGAACAGGTTTTAAACTGCAAAGTACAGATACAACATATCTGGATTGCACTTACATCCTCATTTAAAAACCAGGTTTCTCCAAAAAATATAATAAAATGAAAAAATACATAAATAAATAGAGTTGCTACTCTATTTGCCAATTCTGAAACGACGAATTTTATTCTGATTTCGAATTGTAAGTACATGGATGAGCGCAATTTTATATCAATTAAAAAACAAACAAAAATAAGTATAATTTCTTTTATTAGTTCATATGCATGAAGCTATGAATCGCAAATGATGGAAAATGGAGGCATATTAATTGCAATAAGAAGAAATAAAATATTGTTGGAGAAAATGAAATACTACTTCTAACTTAGCAAAACGTCAAGGAGATAACTTTGCAATACAGACTGTCACATCTTAATTGAACAATCAAGATTTTTTTTCAGTACTTTTTAATGTGATAGGTATTTTTATTAAAGTTTTAGCTGGATTCAAACTCATTTGTCTTGATGGACATTATAAATTCAAAAGTAATGAATTAAAAAGTATCAATAATGACAAAAAAAATAAATAATACTTTATTAATAGCTATAATATAAAATTAAATTTGAAAATTTAAGAAAATAATGATAAATTAAAAAAGAATTATTAAATATATAAATGTATAGTTTTAAATATTCCTATACATATATGATTATGAGTGCAAAAAACACGGAAAGAATGATTCATCGTAAATATATAATAATTAATTAAAACCTCAATTTGTATGCAAATTTAAAAAATTTTTTAAATTTTATTTTCATAAATGTATGAAAAAAAATGTAAATTAATTGAAATATTATACTATAAAGTAATTGAATGTTTTCTTTGCCGCAATTTTATCTAATTACAAAATTTGAATTCATAATAAAACTGTAGATAATAATAATTTCATTCTTATTTCATTCGTTAAATTTTATTAATTTCTAAATCCTGTTTTCCATTATCAAACTTCAATCTGATAAATTTAACGGCAGATGCATTCCTCCACTTCATCCAACCCAGCTTCAAACGGACTCCCGACGTAAAAGCGCGTAATTTTAATAGGCCTCTGAAAGCATTCGAGCATAATGAAAGGCCAATCAGGGCAGGTCTTTATGACTAACCTGGAAGAGAATGAAACTACCTGACACCGATTCATGCGGTACTTGTCTTGCAGAAAAGGGATTAGAGGGCACACCGATTACGATTCCTTTGTCAGTAAGTATTAATTCTACAGGCAATTCAACCTGCGCTAAATGTCGGAGGAATCGCTGTGTTAAACACGACATTCTTAATTAAGGATTAGTTGGAGAGAGAGAAAGATTAACTTCGAATGAAATTTGTAATGCTTGTGTTAGCGTATACAATTCTCTCTACACGTTTAAGGAAAACAAGAGTAAATATACTGGCAAATTAAGGATAGTTTAAATGAGACAATTTCTTAAATTGCAGAATGTTACATAGATTCAAACTGATTGTATTTTGAAGCAATTGCTTATAGCCTGCTGATACGGATAAAATCTAACCATTAAGCATAAACATATAGATTAAGTAGAATAGAATCGTTTATACATATGAGGTAAAATCAAAAATTATAACAATATATTATATGACAAAATATAACATTAATACCTTTAATGTAAAAAGAAACATATAAGTTATCCGTCTTATTAAATAATATATGTTATCCGTCGTTATTATTAAAATTCTACACTGTATAGCTGAGCATTTTCGAACATCCGAAAGTAGAATGTTTATGTGTAAAAGTAGAAATTAGTATTGAAATTGAAAGGCGTTTTTTCGATTATTTAAGTTTTAGAAAAGCGAAATATAATTTCAGCATTACAGTTACCGAAATTATAACTATTACCATTGCCCTGTAAAATTTTCGTTCAAATTGTTCAGTGGAATGAGTTCAGAAAGTAACTATTTAAGAAATTATAATATTTATAGTGTAATGAGCATACTATGGTACTGCGTATCCAAGGTTCTTCTCTAGACATGTTTTGATTTTTATCGAGAGCTTTATTTCTTGAGCTTCGTCATTTTTGTTACTTTTTCTGCAAAAATAGCTTTAACAAAAAACAAGAAATTCTGAGAATATTTCTTTAGACGCCTAATTACGTCCCGGGGACGATATTGAGATTACAATAATCAGTACGTAAACTTAAATTTTATTTTTAAAGGTAATTATTAATAATCATAATTATTATATCTAATCAGACTTTTATTAATCATTGGTATATTTTAAGTAATTTTAATTCTCAAAACAGATTGTACAAATAAAATTTACTCCTGGATTTTCAACACAATCCTCATGCATCCATTGGAAACATTTTGTGCATCATATCCATTTCTCTCCCTTTGTATCTTGAGAAAACATTTTCTGACATACTGGGCATTCAGCGTCATCGTTGTCAATATCTTCTTCATCAGTAGGAACTAAAATTGGGTCTTCATCAGACGTGTCCTCGCCAGAAGATTGATTCTTACGTCCAGTGGCGTAGCCAGAAATTTTTCATGCGGGGTGTTACGACTACTGCAACTCACATATATGCATACATGTGTGCGATAAGGGAGCGAAGAATATACATTCTGTATGGCAAACAATTCCTGATGGGGGAATATGCCCCCCCTAGCCTCCCCCCCTTGGCTACGCCCCTGCTTGCGTCGCTTTTTGGTTTTCTTTTTGTTGCTTCCTGTCTTATTTTTCTTTAAATTTCTTCGGTGAATTATGTTGTTGGTTATGGTTCGGTGAATCGGTGTCGACTTATTCGGTGAAGCCGTAAATACCATGGTTTTGCCTCGCCTAGGTGACGTTGAAGGTGGCTAAACAACTGGAACAGGTTGTATGTCAGATGGAACTACAGACGGGGAGGAAGGGTTGCTTAACCTAGGTGATGCCGTTGGTGTTCTTGGTTCAGATGAAGTGACCTAAATGCCGTCCCGGGGGCGATATTAGGCTCATGTGAGGGGACGATGTTAAGAATTTGTCAAGTTTGTGGATATCATCCATTAAACCAAATGCCCATGTCATAACCTAAATAAAATTTCAATCAATTTAAATTTAAGAAATAACAGCAAATTTTGTCAAACATTTCATTACAATAACTCAAATACATCCATATTTAAACAGTACTCATAGTATTTTCATTAAAAACTCACCTTGGATAGATTTTTCTTTTCTTAAATATCTTGCGCAAGGAGCTACGTTTCACCGCCAAACTTTTACAATGACCAACTGACATAACTAATTTTAGATTTGGCGTATTAAAATTAGATGGCGTTATTTTGAAAAAGATATACCGACGGGGACGGAATTTGGCGACTTACGTTAATAATTAAGTTGAAAAACCATTCTGGTAGTAAATAGGAATGCGTTTATTACAAAAAGATCGCCTTGTTGATTAGAAAACAATGAGATAAAGAGTTATTAATGTTCTGTGGGTTTTACGCGAGACACCTGCCTTCAGTGAAAAACTATTAAAATATCTTAATTTTTAATTCAGGGCATATTGCCGATGTCCGAATGAAAGAAACATGAAATAATTCTTTACACTTTAGTTAACATTAGAATAAATATTCACTTTTTTCCCTTCCTCGTGATGAAAGATTCAGACAACATTAGAAGACGCAAATAATAAAGTAACATTTCATAGCCGTTCGATTAACAAAGCGTTTGTATTTTATCGCCCTTTGCTTCCCTTTAACATTTAAGAACCCAACCCCGTACTCTAGTAAATTCCAGTGATTTATGTACAACAATGAAGCTTTCTAAAATAAGATTGATTGTTTCGTTTAACTGTACCTAAAAAAATTTCTGATGTACATATTTCATCAGTGATTAGTACTTTCTATACAGAATTTTTTGATTACTTTAAACAAATATTTTCAATCTTAGGGCGAATAAATAAGTTTTCTTATTATTACAGAAATGATAGCAACGTTTTAAAACATTTGTATATTGATAAACAAAAAGGCGCAATTTCGCAAGCAAAACCGAAATTTGTAACATATAGTAAATTTTTTCAATCATAGCATTTTGCAGTAAAATATGTGTACTATAATGTATACATTAGTAAATAATTATTTAATTTATTCAATATTATTCAATATAGAAATATATATATATATATATATATATATATATATAGATAGATAGATAGATACATATATTTTAACTATCCGAATTATTTTTATGTTGTGCATTAAAATATATCGTTAAAAATGGTATTGTGTCAAAATATTTTACAACTTTCATTTAAATATTCCTCTTTAGATAACACTTTCTCGCTGTTTTAATTCCGAATACTAAGTATTTTTTTTTACGTTAAATTAAAATAGAGCAATGATTGATGATTTGATTAAAAAAAACAATAAAAGAAAATGCTAATAAGAAGTTCGCCGAGCAACTTAGAGTACTCTTTTTTTTCTTTTTTATGTGTGTAAGTTAAGTTGTAACATGCTAATACCACTAGAAAACAGAAAAAATGGCATCTTATTATGTAAAATTAAAGAAGGGATATCTAGTTAATAGGATATCGGATCAAATTAAATGTTTCTTAAATAAAAATTGCGAAAAGAAAAGAAATCTGTTTTCTAAACCTCTTCTGCTACAGATTAATTCAGAAGGTTACATTTAAAAGTATCTTAGCTTATTTCGTTGCTTTTAGTTTATATTTATATTACTGTAGAATAGATAGTATAACATAATGTAAAGGGACAGTTAAAAAACATGCTATAAAAAATGTTAAAAGTAGTTTACGTATTATTTTTAACTTTATATGAGAAGATGTGTCAATCTTTCTATTACTTAAAATACAGACAGATTTCTAAAGAGCATGCTCCAAAAATGCCCAAAACTATTCAATAACTTTTTTTCTATACTTGAGAACGCAATTTCTTTTACGTATTAGGGTAATAAAGCTTATGTAAATAAGAAAATATGCAAAAATGGAATATATGTGTATACATATATATGCTTGTTCAACCTGCAATTTTTATATTTGGAATCTCAGCGTAGTGTGACAGAAAAATGTTTAGAGCCACATATTTATAGAAACGGAATTTTTAATTCAAAGTATTCTGTTTAAGCTGAAGTGGCACGTTCTTTCCTCTTCTCCCTTGACGTTACGCCTGCGTTTGTCAAAAGAGGACAATTTGAAGTACATTAGCTCTATTCTGTCACGTTCGTTTAAGCGAACGTTCGGATGTGTGACATCAAATTGACGTCATTCGCAACCCGGTTGCTTATGTTGGGATTCTTCAAAGTCAGGTATAGATATAGGTGCAGATTCTCTCTACCAAATGAACTAAATAGTAGTTACGTTTGAGCGCATCTATAAGTGTTCTAATTCCATTCCGATTTTGTTGTTTTTTTATATATTTTTTGTGATGCGCGTGAGTTGTGTACTGAGTAAAATAATTTTTTTCTCTTGTGAGATTGTTTAGCTTTCTTTGGAATTTTAGACGCAATCACCCTGGCGTCATGACTAATGAAAAGGTAACTAATTTTCTTGCCTTTATTCAATTTTTATTGAATGAGAGATTAAATTTTATTTCGTGAAAATGACAACAGCGTTACCAAGAAATAAGTTACAAAATTCAAAAGGCTTTACACTGCGTTCTGTTGATTTTAATGAGATACAATTTGAATTACCCATACATCAAATGATGCGCTTGACACTTACTTAAAAAGCTACCAAATTCACCGATAGGTGGAAAAATGGCACAAATGATATCTATTTGCATATACTGGATATAAGAAGTATCATTTACATCGCATGTCTACTAAGTTAGTTAATTCTGCAGATAACAACCAGGCGGATTCTGCACCTCGGTAAAGGGGAAAAATGTTACGAATAAATATTTTCCACCATTACTTGAATGTACTTCCACACCTCTAATTGATCGTATTGCAAAGCAATTGCAATAACAGTAGCTCACAAATTCAAGCTTGATCAGATCGGCCATAATTTTCTGACAACAGGGCCTCCTCGTTCGCCGGATATCATTCCCTGCCACGTTAGTGTGAGTTTTCCTGAAGGACATGTACCGCACCATAACACCGTATAAGCCAGATCTGAAAGACGACATTTGGAGCGATACGCTTTATATTCTGGCAGACTTACCCCAAACAGCTTGAAAATATTCTGTGGAGAACATGGTTGAACATGTAAAGGGACATATCATATTACTTTTTTGAAATGATTCAACATACATATATAAAGCATATAAATATCGTTTCTATGGGCATAACAGTGCCACCAATTGGCACATTTTTGTATATATATTAATGACTATGTCATTTTATCTCTCAACACGCTTTATTGAAAAATGTATCCCAAAAATGCGACATAAAAAAGCGACATAAAAAGCGACATAATTTTACATGTATTTAAATACTATTAGTTCACAACAGCTTTAATCTATTGTTACAATATTTCGTAAGCTGTTGAATATGCTTCACATGTATTTTTCTATAAATAGGTTACACTCATAAAAATTTCAACATAGGGTTCCCTGGCGAAATACGCGAAAGATGAGCGATAAAATGACAATTAATCGCTCATCTTTCAATTAATATCGTTTAATTAATATCGTAATTTCATCTTCAATTAATATCGTTTTAATATGGCAATAGCAGGGGCGTAGCCAGAAAATTTTCATGGGGGGGGGTTACGACTACTACAACTCATATATATGTATACGTGTGTGTGATAATGTAGTGAAGAATATACATTTTGCATGGCAAAAAATTCCTCATGGGGGGTTATGACCCCCCTAACGCCCCCCGTGGCTACGCCCCTGGGCAATAGTGAAACTAAAAAATTAGGGGGGTTCAGGGGTCTCCCCCTGACGAGGCTCGAACAGCCGATATTTTATTTTTTAATTTTGTAAGTGACAGGTCCATCATTCGAATTATCGGTAATTGAAATTTAATCTCATTCGGACCATTCCTAGATATCTTGGAAGTGGACAACCTATTTCTTGCTAACTCTGTGTAAAATTTGTTTAATGATGGATAGCAAACAGGACAGACATGCGCAACTTTTATAAAATAAACTTTAAAAATGTTAAAAAATACATTTAAACTTAAAGGCTTATGGAAACGGTGTACAAACTACCTTAGTTACGTTTTCCAAAAATCGTGACGTCTGAAGATAAATCCCGTTTGCAAGAACGCCTCTAAGCAAATTATGATGATTATACCGAATCTACATTTAGTCTTTTTATAGCTATTTGTGAAGGTAAGGTTTAAAAAATAGAAATAGTTTCGAATATTTTATTAATTCACTTTATATAGTTTCCAACATTTAACTTTTTATAAATATGCTAATATTTTTTAAAGAATAATATCGCTGAAGTTGTTTAAAATGAAAATTTTCTGATACCATTATACGGTAACGAAATTTTTCATAGACACTATTATATTTTTGGGGAGCATTTTTTATATCACTGAAAATGGTAGACAGCCTAAGTGTGAATGTCCCGGGTTTGGGTCCCGTCGCGCGGTCGTCGATCTAACGATCTGGAGTTTTGGTAGGTTTTCTCCAGATGTAACGTGAATACGCGTTAGAACCTCTTAGAAAGTCCTTCTACCAAGGCATTCCTCATCTTAGGCATATATACCCCTCTCGCAGTTTTGCCCTAATCACACACAATCACAATCAGGGAGCATTTTATGAAGAAGGGAAATTCGTGATCGAAATTGAGCTGTTGAGTACGGATTTTTATTACATGAGATTTTCTTCTATATTTACATATGCAATGTTTATGCGTTCTTAGCAATAAACGATAATTTTAAAAGCAATTTTACAGAATTTAAGAAATTACTGTTTTAATCCTTTAAGTGAAAAAAAAAAACATAAGCCACAATTACTTATAAAAGAAAACGTTCCAGTAGAGGGAAAAGAACATAAAATTGCAGGTTTGGTCAGTTCCCTGTTTGATCTAAAAGATTTTCGAAGCTTATCCTCTAAAACATAAAATGCTCAGATCATAAATACAAGGTAATTGAGAGTTTAAATGTTAATTCTTTACTAATAGGTGCTCAAACAGAACTCGTACATAATAGTTATGCATTTAGTGCGAGAAAGACAATCAATATGAAAATTCTATTATACCCTCACAAAATGACGGATATAAAATTCAAACTTATTTGAATTAGCTTTGCCTTTAACAGTTCAGACACTACAGGAAACATTATCACTATTATACTAAAATGGATTAATATAATACGATGGTTAACTGCACTTTCTTAGTCAATATATTTCCTTTCATCTATTAAAATGGAAAGTTTGTTTACAGACAGACTTAAAAAACTGAGAAAAGGTGCTAAATTTTGCTATCTTTTGAAGGCATGATATAAAACAATGGAAAAATTTCAAGAACGTTTGTCAAAGTCTATTATTTTGTAACTAGCTTAAACTATATGCTAAATGCACACCACAAATCAAGGAGTAATACGTTCTTGAAAGAGCACTTTATTCAGAATCATTCTTTTTCACAAAATTTTAAACATTTTGTTTTCTATTTAAGATATTTAAAGATTTCACCAAGAGTTTCTAATAATAGATAACAAATAAATAGTAAAATTAATGGCGGCTCTGCAAACTATCCCTGGAAGGTTGATCGGGATAATGCAAATAATCTTGAAATAAAAAAAAGTATATGTTTTATTTTCAATCATAAAGTTTCAATTCAATATAATTGTAATTTATTTTTTAGGCTTAGAAATATTATAATGCATTTACTGTACAGCCAGCGAAATTTTACATTTGTATTACGCATACTCATATTACTAATTTCAATAACAAGACAGCCTTAATACTTAAAATTCATGCCTGATTGACAAATTCATTCATATATCGAACATTATCTACCAAAATTCTTAATTATCCGTTTACTTCCGTTATCTCCAATAAAATTAGACATATTTATAGTGGACTATTATAAGTATTGGTAAACCAAAAAAGACTACTTGAACCTAGAATCTTAAAATTACTTTATTGTCAAATTCAAATATAAAATGTATATTATAATGGAATATAACAAGCTAGAATTCTCGGAATTTCCATCAGCATAGTAATTTTACATTTCTGGTAACTAAAAATCAATAGAATGAATGAGGTTCTGAGATTTTTTTTTATTTAATCCTGCTTGTTAACAGCAAATTTTTCATTTCGACAGTGTTCTTTCGTCTGACTGAATCAAAAAAGGCCACGAACATTTTTCTTAATTAAAGGAAAAGGGGAAAATTGGGGGACTTTATGCATTTTCTCAGTTTTCTTTAATTCCTTCCTTTCAATTTAACTATATATGGCTGAGTGAATATTTGTTGTCAGATTTGTTAATAAGAAATAACTTTATCATTGTTACGAGTTAGAAAAGTCATAGCTTCATATCATTTCTGCTTTTGGACATAAATAACTTGACTACCTGGTTTTCCCAACGGTTTTATAAGGTAAATATTAAAATAACAACATGATTATACTTTTATCCTGTTTTCAGCTGAATAATTAAAACTATCGATGGAGGAAACATTTTTCGAAAGTCAAATAACAATTATAAGCAAAGAGAAATCAGATATTAATTAATATTTCCGCATTTCTAACTTGTTACAAACTCTAGAGATGGCATAGAATCTAAATTAAAGAATGACATTTAATTATGGGCGCATTTTACGTTTACTAATCATGGTAAGGGTTGGATTTACCATTATCTTGTTGGAAATGTTCACGACCTTCGAACAAAGTGCAGAAACATTGCAATTAGATAATTATTTGAATAGAAATCTTCGTTACATAAGCAGATTTAAATGATGGTTACGCCATCACTCGACAAATGCTATTAAACAAAAACAATTGTTTAAATTACAACGAGTTATTACTGTTAGTTTACAATAGTCTGAATTTGTGAAGTTTATTCAGGCATAAGTATCTAAGTAAGCAATATATACAATAAAGGAGCTTCTAATATTTACACAACTAGACGGTAAAGCTCATTGTGGACTCAATCACAAAGACGATATATATAGCTATTATATAAAACTGAAATTTTGTTTGTTTGTTTGTTTATTCGGGAACTCCTTCATACCGTTTAATCGATCGGCTTGAAATTTTGCAAATACATAAAAAATGGCACAAAAGAGGTCGTAGGCTGCTTTAAAATTGCGAAAATCCACCTATTCCCTAATTTTTAAAGACTTTTCCCTCAATTTTCAGGGTAGAGAGCTACTCAAATGTCCGATTTGAGCACATAGTTAACAAATGTAGATTTATTTATTTATTACTTACAATAATTCAAGTGAAACTGACGACATTCTGATGCCAATGAAGAAGGATCGCCATTTTAATTCAAAATAACGGTAGCCACATAAATACAAAAAATCGCCATGGTAAGTTCATATGTTTAATAATCGCTACCTTGGCGAGAGTTGAGGCATTAAAGAATTAATCAACTCAAGAAAGACAAACACGGCACACTCATGGATTATGATGAACACTCGAAACAGTATTTAAAACGGTGAAGTATAGTTGGAATATACTTGGCGAAGATTGTAAAATAGTTTTAGTAGGCGATTTTAAAATAGATTTCGTTTCCAAAGATGGGTTTTATGAAAGAAGGAAGAAAAATACGGCACACTCATGAATAATGATACACTTTCCAACTTATTGGAAGCAAAATAGGGACGATGCATAAATTATGATACGCTTTTAATATATAGCACTTTAGTGCGTATTTAAAATCTGAAAGTATTTCAGATTTTATTATTTTCAATTTGGGAAGGACCTTTCGCCTTCTGCTACTGGTACAGGAAGCATTAACGTAGGGGAAGCATTTGCGTACGTTTTTTTTAACGTAACAGGAAGCATTTGCGTTATAATTATTGGAATAAATATAATTTAATACATCCAGCGGAGCTGTGTCTTTTTCTCTACTTATTATAGAAGAAGATGCATGCCTGTTTGCCTGTCTGTCGGCAGCGTTTCGGACAAACGGCTACACGTAGAATTACCAAATTTGGTAGGTAGAAAGTTTTAAACAAGAAGTTATGCATCTCGAAGCGATTTTTTCAAATTTTGACTTAGAAATGGATTTCATCGATATACTTTAGTGATTTTTCAAATATTAGCAATGGAAGCGGAAGGAATATCCACAAGAAAACAGCCGATGTATCATCAGATAGAAGAGAAAATTTTCTGTCAAAAACAGTTTGTTCAGAATGTTTAACATTCTAGAACTGAGAAAATATCAAATAACAGTTGATGTTTTTTCAAAAATAATTTCATATTTACCGGATATTTTTGATAATTTTTTTTAATTGATGCATCTTAAAATCTATCCATCAGATTTACACCTATGACTTTTATACATAAAAAAAATCTATATCATGTAGCATCTAAGGTATAAATGCTATAACTTAAAAATAAAAAACGGTGTAATCTAGATATAAGAAAGACAATTTAAAAGTGAAAAGTGTTTCCCTACAAACCGTAAAGCTTTTTTTTTTTTAATCGCGAATGACACTGACATATCATGTCACCCGATATCACTGCAACATCATTTTGTGTTATGATATTGCAGTGTATGGGGTGAGTACTGATGACGCAAACTTTACTTCAAGAATGAAATAAGTTTGCTTATTTTTAGATTCCACATCACTGGAATGAATTCGAATTACACAAGTCAGAAAAATTTTCTTTCCCTACCGGGCGAAGAACTGGCACGCAGCTAGTATACATATATATATACTGTGGTGGAGTGAAACAGCAGTAAAATATAATTTTGAGACTGTTTCCATGGGAAGACCACACAAGTGGACCGTAAATTAGAAGAGGCGCCAGACAATGGACAGTCTGGACACTATAGCACAATGAACTGTCAATTAAAATATTTATGGCCGAAAATGATATGCAAATTTGGCGGGGTATATTACCCGATGGCACACCTACATGTCCGGGATTCGACGAGGGGATGCATTAATTCCCCGATACGAACAAATCAGAAACTCCAGCCAATGATGTAAGAGGGGGTAAGAAAAAAGGAAACAGCCCCGTGGAAAAAAAAAAAAAGAGAGAACGAGCGGACTGCAGAAGAAGCAGAAGAGAGTGTTGGAGAAGGTGTGAACGTGCTTAAAAAATCAGTGTGTGCTTCGAATCAGAGTGATGAAGTTGTGTTCAAAAATAAAAAAAGGAATAAGTGTTGCTTGGTGATGGCTTAAGAGAAAGAAAGCGGTTCCAGTAGTGCACGCGTCGATCGTGTCCTGTGTAAAGATGGCTACCTCATCATAATGGTGAATATCCCAAACGTTTTATTTATTCTTGGTGTTTCAAACCTTTTGTGGATACCCCTTATCCTCCAAAACCACATCTCCCCCAGACATGTTTTGATTTTAAAATTATGTCAATATCGTCTTTTAATTAATATTAGTGGAATGACTAAGAATAAATGGAATTTATTTGCAATTCATAGAGTCTTTAGTTTTTTTTAGTGTTTAGGTGTATGTCAATCAGTTTTCATTTTTCAGCGTAATCCTAGGAGTACTTGCCAGGCAGGTTATGCGCGGCACAATACCACTGTACGATCATCTTAGGCTTTAGTTTTCATCAAATTTTAACCATAACAAAAATTAAACCACCACATATACATGTGTGTGTGTGTGTCTATACTCAATATGTTTAATATTTGTCCACTTAAAATAAATAACTTCATATCCAATTTTTATTATACTCCGAAATCGGAATTACATACTATTCTTAGAACTGCCGGAAACTTTTCGATTCGAAACAATTTTATTTTCAGGAACAAAACAGTCCCACAAACAACACTGCTTCATGTTGAGGAAATCATTTTATTTGGGAAAAAATATTAAACTGGGCAATCTGAAAAAAGATTTGGATCGCATTTTTGCCTCCAAAGCCTGATAACTGTGACTTTAATATGACGTCATTATTCCTTGCAACACCATTTTTTTCCCGCAAATGATTAACTTTTCTACTCCCGCATTTAAAATGCCTCTCAAAATAGTAAAATATCGCTTTAAATCAAGAGAACATGTGTATTATCAGATATTTAAAGCTGCGCAGCTTGTTTTCTATATTTTTTTTGCATAATTATGAAAAGTTTCAAGCCAGCCGTACAACTGGTGAGGATTTTATTATGTATTAAAATTTAAATCTTTTGGAGTAATTCCGGTAAAAGTTTTATCTTGGAGTGATTGAGCAGGAATTGTGACAGTGTCACTGAATCAATGAGTCAGGATGAACTGTAACTATATAGGATTGTATAGTTCTGTTTTTTCAAATCTTCACTTTTAATGTTTATCAAATTACCATGAGAAGTAAAGAGTGAAAACAAGATAAATTCAACCTGGTGTCTTATGAGACTGAAATAAATAACATTTAACAAGTATAAAAACTTTGTAAAGTATTATTGTAAAGTGTTTGTTAAACTTATTGTAAAGTATAAAAACTTCACAATTTTCGCACAAACATTTTAAACATGTTTGCTTTTTAAATTAATGGCAAATAGTCTAATTAAATCCAAACTAATATTATAAATGCGAAAGTGAGTTTGTTTGTTTGTTTGTTTATGACGCTTTCACGCCTAAACCGCTGAATAAATTATGATGAATTTTGGTTTTAGATATAGATGGGACCCTGGAGAAGGTTATAGGCTACTTAGAATTTTAGATTTTTAATTACTTCTTTAATTATTAATTGAAAACCGTTTTTACATTGCCATGCTTGGCGAGTTTCGCCCGTATCAAGTGATTGATGTTTTGACCTAACAAGAATGCTATTACTTCAATGAAGAAGCACGTGCATCTGAAAAACATTAAATAATACAGAAATTATGCCAGTTTTATGCCAAATCTATCGTTTATAATAAAAATGAATGTTCTCCAGACAAATTTACAGAAAGCAGAGCTTTGAAAATTTGAGCATGACTGGGCCCATGACTTCGGTAAAGTGTACCTGAGGCTCAGAAATTTTAAGTACTTTTCTGACTATTAATTAAAAACCGTTTTATCAAAATTGTTATGCTTTTGAAATAAAGCAGAAATTCTATTTGCAAAATCACATGCATTTGGAAAACATAAATTAGTATGGAAATTATGTTGATTTTACGCCAAATTAAAAAGCATAAATAAAGAAAAGTGTACTTACGTATTATCCCGGCGGTCCGCCAAGACGAACGATTTTTTGCCGAGATAAATGCCGGGCACATGAAATTATTAATGGTTTTGAATACGATTGGCAACTCATTTGACGAAAAAACAGTTTGGCGAGAATAGCCGCCGAGATAAAACGTAAGTACCAAGAAAAGTCCAGATGTGTTTCTTAAAGTTCATAAATTTCCAAATCCTACCAATAATATAATGACGCTTTACGTGTGTACGTTTATGTGTTTGGATGTTTTTGACTGAATCGCATAAAAATGGTTGGAAAAATTTGTAATGAAGATAGTTTATGCCCTGAATTAACATACAGGCAACCTTTCAAGCATATAGCATAAATAATTCTTTTACAAAGACACTCAAAATAATTCTAATGCATTGCGCTCTATGGAAATTTTGTAGCTACTAAACCGATTTTCAAACTTTTTTCACTGATTGAAAGAGGCCTATATGGTCCTAGGCCTATAGGGTCCTAGGCCTATATGGAGAATTCCTCTGTTTGGAATTTTCTAAGGGATCCTAGCCCGTATTTTCGCGAGGTTTTGGAAAAAAACACGGAAAACTGCGAGCGGTAGGTCGACAGGCGCGACCGAGTTTGAACCTGGCACCTTCCGCGTTCCAGTTTTGAGAGCAGAACCTCTCAGACACTGGGGGGACCCTGAGTGTCATAGGCTACCTTTTATGCATACATCACAAATAGTTCTTTTACAGGGATACTCATAAGAATTACATTACGTTCTATGTGTATCTCTGTAAGTACTGAACCGATTCCAAAACTTTTTTCACTGATAGTAAGCTACACTATTCTTGAGTATTGTAGGCTAAAATTCATGCATGTAGCGCAAATAGTTCCTTTACAAAAACACTCAAAATAATTCTAATACATTACGCCCTATGGGCATCTCTTTAACTACAGAACCGATTCTAAAACTTTTTTCGCAAATAGAAAGCTGCACTATTCCTGATTAACATAGGCTAAAATTCATGCATATAGCATAAATATTTCTTTTACAAGAACACTCGAAACTGTTCGCAAATACTGTCGTAACTGTCTCTATTCGCCAAATGCCTGAAAAAAAACCTTAATTTAGTAATTCTGCATACTATGTAATTTTAAATGAAGTATACTACCATGCATTATACTTCATTTAAAATAAGTAAACAGCAAATAATATTTAAATGCAGTTTCTTTAGTCGCAAACATATTTGTTATTCACACATGCTTCGTTTCTCTCGGGACCTAATTCTAAATCCTACGCGGACGAAGTCGCGGGTAGCCGCTAGTAGTGTATATTTTTAAAGCTTCATATGTAACTCAAAGCTGTTTTGATGTGACATAATTTAAGTAATAAGAGTTGTATATATGCGTACGTGTATCGTAATAAGGCAAGCCCGCTCTAGGGATATTTGTCTACGGAGGTGCCTTGAGCGGTTGACTTTTTTAGGAGTTCTAGCACATATTCACGTAACATATGGAGAAGACTGGCCAAAATTCCTGACCGTTAGTTCGATAGGTGTGCAGTAGGTCACCTTCACTTTTCAACTATCTACCTAGTTCAGAGTCTAATCTACTTGACCATCGCGCCCAAAAAAATTTGATCAATGTAACTATCCACATATTTGTAGAGTCCATGGATTCACAACTTATAATTTAGAGTATTGAAAAGTGAAAATTTTTTTAATTTGATCATAGTTGTATATTCAAGGTCAAAACAATGTTTTAGCTTATTTTAGAGTATGGTTTAACGGTAAACCTAAAAGATTAACTTATAATGGATTCTTCTAGTTTTGAGTGAGATTTGAATTAAATAGATATTTTAATATTTTTTCATGTATACTTAAATTTACAGATGTATACGTGTTTTTAAATATGTAGGAATATATTTCATTTTAATTATTTTAATGTATAAATATTTTAGGCATTTACATAAAGTAAACTCTTTCATCTTAAAATACTGAAAATATATGTCTTAAACAAAACGTTTTAATGCACAACTCATGAAAATAGTTCAACCGATTAAAAAAAATACTATAATTCAAAGGATACGTAAAAAAAATACATCAACCGAGAAAATAGTCGTTTTATTCAATGCTTTCTTGCATTTTTTGAAAACAGGAGACAATTTGTGTCTGTTTGAGTTTTTATTTTTTGATGAAACAAGCATTTTCTTCAAGTTCGTTTTTTACTTTAAAAAGTAGATCTCTAACCGATTCGTTTGTAACCTCTTCGTAATTTTCGATAATTTCATCGGTTTTCCCTAAAGTCGCTTGTGTTGAAAGTTTAGCTTCCTCGCCATTACAAACATCGGGAAATTCCTCGTCAGTGACAGAATTGGCGCCTGAAAGGCACAAATATTCGTTTGTAAAAATGTTTATATACACAAACATACTGTTTAATTAATTTAAATCAACCTCAAATTAATTTTACGTTTGATTGTAAGGCTTTGAAATGCCTACCTTCGTCAGACTTCTGACCTTGAGCGTTTCCGCTCAAAATTAAAGCATGGAGTGAGTAGAATTTCCCGAAAAATTGAGATGGGCGATCCCACTCGATGGCCGTACACAAGGGGTAGGGTGGCCGCTGATAGAGGTTATTTTAACATTAGATCTATGGTCCGAAAATTCCGTGCCATGAAAAATTGGTCGTATTGAGGGGTGGCTGCTCTGAGAGGTTTCACTGTATTATGTTTTTTCAGCAAAAACAAACAAAAAAAAAAAAAACCCACTAGTTTACCGAAAAGAAAAGAATTGACTTACTACTCAGATTCTTGAAAATACATAAAATCATGTCTTGAGCACTTAGAGGAGTGTATCATAAATGTAAATAAATGGATTAATAAATAAAACATGTCATACCCCATATTATAAAACACTTTCCAACATAGCAATATTTTTTTGCAAAATTTGGAGTCATTTAAAAACCTGCAGATCTCTATTAATTGAATTTTGCGAGACCCATAGAAACAACTTTGGTTTCCATATTTTAAACTGAAAAGTAAACAGTTATAAACGGTTATACACTTATTTTATTATGACTGAAAAGGATTTATTTCTCTAAACTTCGAAAAACAGTCGTGTATTGGAATTCCTTTTAGTAATCCTGTAAAAGAACTACACTGCTGGCCATCGTAAATGCACCACCCTGAAGGAAGCATGCAAATAATATGAAATTTACAACATGCATTAGCTGAGGTGAGATATGCAAATGATTAGAATTTCAGCGCAGACGCACATCAAGCGCGCCTGTGGCGCCACCTCAAAGCGCTATTTAAGGCTTGGAGATTTCGACGGTTTCAAGTACAGCAATTGTGTTTTTCTTGCTTTTTTTTCAAAAAAACGATAAATTATGCCTCGTAGGAAACAACGATCATCTTTTGATCAAGTATCCGAGTTTGACAGAGGAAGGATAGTGGCATACCGAGATTGTGGGTTATCTTTCAGGGAAATCGGTCGTCGTATTGGACGAAACCAAACAACTGTGATGCGGATATGTGATCGTTGGGTGCAGGAGGGTACGACGGACAGACGTGATCGACCGCATCGACCTCAGTGCACCACGTCACGTGATGACAGGCAGATTGTACGCATGGCAGTGACGGACCGCTCAGTCACATCACGAACCATATCACAGCAGATTCAGTCTGTAACGCATCATCCAGTGTCTGCGCGTACCATTCGACGTCGTTTACAGCAGAATGGTCTGTCCGCAAGACGTCCGTTGCTTTGTCTACCTCTGACGCGGAACCACAGACGTCTCCGCCGCCAATGGTGCGATGAAAGAAGGATGTGGACGACAGAATGGAATGAAATTCTCTTTACTGACGAGTCACGCTTCTGTATGCAACACCACGACGGTCGGATTCGAGTCTGGAGACACCGTGGAGAGAGGATGCTGAACAGCTGCATTATGCACCGTCACACTGGTCCTGCACCGGGTATTATGGTATGGGGCGGTATCGGATATCTCTCTCGCACTCCTCTAGTACGCATTGCCGGTACTTTAACCAGCCAGCGCTACATCTCCGAGGTGTTGGAGCCAGTTGTCCTTTCTTTCCTTCAGGGCTTGCCAGCAGCCAAATTTCAGCAGGATAATGCACGGCCACACGTGGCACGCATTGTCCAAGGGTTCTTCGTCAATCACCAGATTGAATTGCTTCCCTGGCCGGCGCGCTCTCCGGATCTTTCGCCGATAGAAAACATGTGGTCCATGGTTGCTCAACGACTGACCCAGAGTTCATCCCCAGCTGTCACACCAGATCAACTTTGGCAACGTGTGGAAGCTGCTTGGTCTGCTGTACCCCAAGAACACATTCAAAGTCTCTTTGAATCAATGCCGAGGCGTGTGGCAGCTGTGATCTCCAACAACGGCGGCTACTCTGGGTACTGATTTTGGCAGGAACCACGCTTCATAGAATGCTGTAAATTTAATCATTTGTTACTTGGTCAACATGTTATCTACACAATAAATTTTGTTGTGATATCTCTTGTTTTTCTTGGTGTTGCAATTTGGGTGGCCAGCAGTGTATATACGCTATACCAAACACTATTTTCGATGGAAAGCATTATTTTGTGATCCTTAATAACATATATTTATCATTTTTCTTTGAAATACCCCAATATATCTACAATAGTTTTTTAAGAATGATTACCCATAGAGCATCATGCATTGAAATTCTTTTGCGCGCTCCTATAAAGTAATTGTAAATGCTGCATACATCATTTTTAATAGAGCACATGGTACTGTAGATAGAAACAACATCTATAAATTTCGTAGTAATAGATACGTAAAATAGATAAAAAACTTTGTGAATAAACACACATAAAATTTTACTTGTAACTTGTAGTTACAAGCAACATTTTATGTGCGGAATGTTTCACAATTTTTTATTTTATTTTATCGTTTAACACCAGTATTTTGAGTGTTTTTTTCCGTAATAGATGCGTATTTACGGCAAATAGAACGCAGAAAGAGGGACAGACAGGCAAACAGAAATCATAAACAACTTTTAAAATTGTTGGGAAGTGTTAGATACAAATACAATTATAATATATTTCAAATATATAACATTTATTGGTAATAAAAGGATTTTTTTCTAAAATTTTTAAAGCACTGCATCAAAATTCTTATTTTCAAATTCTTCATTTTAAATTGAATATTAGTACATTAAATAAAAAGTAACTACGGAGTGCACATATTATTTTAATTTGAATCTAGCAATGGAATTTCTAATAACAAAAATGTATCTGCACTTATCTTACTTTTCTATTACTAACATATATAATATTGGTAATTCCTTTTCAAGAGCTAAATTATTCATAAAATATATCCTACAGAAAAAAGTAATCAATCATCCACGAACTTTTTATTCAGACTTGAAGAAGTACTGAAATTAGTTTGTTTCCAGGCTATCAATCATTATCTGACACTTCCTGATACCTACAGAAATCATTTCGATTTCCGATATTAAGGTTAAATCTATTAATAAATAGTATTCAAATTTTCAGTTTAGACTTAATTTATAAACAGCCGGAAAAAAGAATCAGTAGCAATCTCTTATACAAGTGCAGTATGGTGTACTATAATACATAATTATTTAAAATTACAGATTGCGGAGAAGTATGGTAGGCATCTCTGTGAATTAAGTTACGGAAGAAAAAAATATAGGTACTGCCGATTGAACTTGAATTTAAATTTTATATGTAAGATGACATCTATCAAATACTGATTTTGTCTGGAAATGACTGGTATTTATGTGTGTTGGAAACGTGCTAGCATAAAACGAAGAATGATAATACGAGGAGAGATTTTTTTATACATTCGATGACCAATAAAGAAAGACAAGAGCAAAGAATAAAAAAAAATTATTACCAAAAGTTAGGCATGGTTACTTTCGACATGAACGTTTAGGAGATTCATATATTTGCAAATCAGTAGATGAGCTTTCCGATGCATTCTTTGAAAAACGTAAGCGCCAATGATGTGACCATAGATCTGATTATTGTTTCGAAAATCCTCATTGGTTTGGAAGCTTTGTGCTCATACCTATTCTTCATTTCAGGTAAGATATATAAATTCCCAAGTCAATGATCGAAAGAGACCAAGAGTTTCAAGACAACAGTGATGCCAGATACACAAAGGTCACTAGACCATTGACTTAGTCTCGAATGATTTACGATATTTGGACTAGTAGGTTAAAGCAAGGATACCCAAAGCTTCCAGACAAATGAAGTTTTGTAAAACAAAGTTAAGTCCCTCGGCCGCATCATTGTCGGTAAAGTTTTTCTAACAGCGCACCGGAAAGCTTGTCTACCGATATGTTAAATGTTGGAATCTTCATGGCGATTATGTCGAAAACAAAACCGTATAACTTCCTAACATTTGGTAATAAAGTCTTTTTATTCTTTACTCCTGTTTTTCTGTGACTGTCCATCGTTGGTGGAATTCTCTCGTAGATAAGGCCAATGTTTCTGAAAACTAATCGTTGCAACTCATTTGCATCAATGAGTCAAAAAAAGTTTGGAATGCAAACAAAATAATAATATTTTCTTCCGTTAAGTGAATAGATAAGTATTGTAATCAGAACAAATTTCAGCACACGTGCTTAATATTATTCAACGTACTCTAATACAGCGCTTGTATTAATCTATCTATAAATAAAACTTTAGTACTAAAGATTATAACTTTGAAGTATAACCCATTCTAAAAATATAAATTTTAATTTAATTATGTAAATATTCATTACTTAAAGACGAATGGCATTTCATAAGTGTTAAATTTTCAAATGCGTATCGAAAAAAAAAAAAATAAATTACAGTCTGTATTTGAATGCCCTGATAGTTTAGATTCTATGAAATATTTTAATAAATTTAGAGATTTTTTTTAACATGTAAGAGAAAGTCCCGATTACAAGATTGCATTTAGTGTTTGCCATACGCCAAGTCGTAATGTCGTATTTTATCTTCTACAAGAGATAAACTTTTTAGATCAGCTTAAACTGCAAATAAGTCCCAAAAAAGAAAGTTACTGGAACTAAGTGACTGACTGGGAGATTAAATGTTACCTGGAGCAATTAAAAGAAGCAAAGTTTCACTAAGTTCGGAATTACTGAAGTGTTATAAATGAAAGGAAGGAAACGCCGCTAATGCTCGGAAAAATTCGAATTCTTTCACAGAACGACAGCGAAGGTACGGTGTAAGAAGGATAATCTATGGAATGAGTTTAATTCCAGGCTTCATTTTACTAGGTTGAACATTCGATAAACTTTCTCAGACAAAAGTTTTACTTTGTTTTTATCGAGTCCTTTTTTATCACTTATTAATTTAAAACTTTGAAGCTGACGATTTCGAGTAACACATTTATAGATCTTAACTGTATTAAAAGCTGTTGCTTGTAAAAACTACAGTCGTCATGTCATGTGCTTTTGAAAAGCTATCAAACTCCGACATATTAAAACATAATTCAGTTCGCTATTTCGCAAACGGTACTATTCACTTATAGAAACTTTGAACATGTATGCTGCTTGCATCTTTCAGGAAAAGAGTGTACAGAATTTCAGTAGAAGAGCGTACAGAATTGTACAGAGAAAAATAGGCATCGAAATTTGAAATATTTCAAAATACTAACAAGGGGAGGGCACAACCTCGGAAATTCATTTCGGGACGAAATTTTGTTTAATGGTTATGAATCCTTAATAGATTCTTTAATTATTAATCCTTTAAAATGTTTACCCCTTAATATAATAACAGACAATAAAGGGTCAATTCCGAGAAAAAACCCTACAAAAATTCCAACTTGGCTTATACAGAATGCATAGGAAAGTCCCTTTAACGGACTAGACGACGGAGAGAACTACTGCTATGAAAGTGAGGAAACGGTACAGTAAAGCGAACACGCCCGATCTGATACAAAGACAGCAGCGCTCATAGCGGCGAAATTTGGAAGTTAGGCATGACAAATCGAAAACGAAAAGAGTAAGAGCAAAATTTATAAGTTAGAAAGTTTTAAAGCATCAGCTATTCAGTACGAAACGACCTTTGGTTCACACGAATAAGGCAAAATGTCGCCTGTATACCCAAAAATGACCAAAATTGATGCGCGCCATTTCGTAAATGTTTGAAAGAAATAGCCATAGGTATACAGAAATACTCACAATTTATTGCATAAAGTATGTACTTACGCCAATACAGTTTAATAACTAAACATAACCACACAGATTTAAAAAAAAAACACACATAAAGGTAACTGTTAAACAGTGATAACAAGTTACTGCCGAGTATGTTCGAAAAGCTGGCAATTGCTCACGATACACCTTTATATTCAAGAAAGTAGTTCTGCATCAGGTTCGGATCCAGAGAAATCATCTGGGGGGGGGGGGCTCCGTTTATCATTAGGATGATATATTGATTTCCCAATACTTTTTCTCCCAAAGTATAATTAGACATGGTATATCACAACTAAATAAGTATGTTGCCTGCTGCAAGAACCGTCGAAAGAAAATTCGGAAGGGGGGGGCAGAGCTATCGTGCGCCCTATACCGATCAAGTTCAGGCTGACGCTCATAAGACACGTGTTTTATGCGTTTCAATGGATGACGAGACTGATACGGGAAAAAAATGTTCCATTGCTTCTCCGTTGTGTGGGGGGACAGGGTTTTCAGTTTAACACATTAATCTTTTGTTGGTAGATCCCGACTGGTCGTTAAAAGTCGTATATTTCGCCAGAAAAATGTCACCTTAACCCCTGTAGCGACGACGAGACGTGGCTAATCAGCAACGATCTTTATTCATGTTGTTGTTCACGGGCCCTACCCATTAACATTTTAGTGTGTACAGAGTGTAATTGCTGAATGCATTATTGAATCCATTTCACAGCCACCGTGCAATATACAATGTTCACAGCATACATTTTCGCATTTTAGGATGGCATTAAGTTTTCCAGATTACGTAATACCCATCCTTTTCTGTGAGGACTGTTGTAAACCAATCTCAATTGCTATTTATAACTATTATCACTATTACCTGCTGTTTATTATTTGCGCTGTCTTTTTTAAACCCAGACCAGCTATACATTGCTAGGTACTCGCTTTGTCTGATATCTTAGAATATGTTTTACTTTTATAATGAAGATTTGTAGCCATACGTCTGGGTGGTGTGACAACTTATGAGAGCAGTTGAAAGAATGAAAGCTGTACAAATTGCGGAGGGTTGGATTGTTTGTCTATGCTTCAGCATCACTTAAGGCCGATGCTGATTGCCGCTGCGTCTAACGTGACTGCAGTGGGGAAGAGGTCATTCTCGTCGCGAATTTTACGACTTTTTTCATGGCAATTCGGGGTTTACCGATAAAAGATTTCTGCACTAATCCGCAAACATCTGGCAAGCCTATACTACAGGCATCTGCATTCTGGGGCGGTTGCCTTGGTGGCGGATTTTTTCAGAGATTCTAATGCGTATTCACCTCAGATCTGGAGAAAACCATCTGGAAAAACTCCAGATAGTTAGATCGACAGCTGCGCGGTAGGCCCAAACTCGGAACCTTCACACTTCAGACGCCTATCACGTCGAGTGCCTTATCCACTCGGCCATGGTGGGGCCCAGAAATTAGAATGTTGGATGCTCTTGCTTCATGCAACCATTTGCATGCAGAAGTGCCTTGGCAAACTCTTCCAATCGGCCACATTGACTTTTCGGCCGTTTGGATTTGGATCCCGAACTAAATTTTTGTGCTGCTTCAAGAATTTCCTCTTTGCTTCTAAAACACCTTTGAGAATACACTCAGGTAGTTGAGATTGTCTTGCAAATTGCACTTTTGATATCCCCCGATACTTTTTTCCCACTCTTAAAAAATTTTCCCCCTGTTCCTGTAGCGTAAGATTAAAAAAAATTCGTTGTTAAACAGAAACGACGTCGTCTTTGAATAGAAATTTTTAACTTTGGAGTTACTGGGACTTTGAAATCTCATCTTTGGAAAGAGATCGTCGTTAAACAGAGAGTCAACTGTATATACAGTGCTAATTTTTTAAATTTCAGTTCATGTGAAAATTTAGAAGTTTTTTTTAACTTTGCTAATCCATAGTGCATTTCTATCTCTGGGGAGGCTCGAGCCCCCAGAGCCCCCCGTGGATCCGCCACGGTTCTGCATGCACATTTCTCAGCATAAAAGGTGTTACACTACTTCAAGCATCTGTAATACGACGACGTAGATCCAGCAGAGTTGTATGTAGAGTTGCATAAACCTGATTTTTTATGTAAGTCTGCAGAAATAAATCCAGCAAATTGAGCTCCAGCGATCGTGGAGGCCATTCAACACTACCACTATAACAGATAATTTGCTTTCCAAAACAACTTTCAGAATTCTTCGCCCTTCAGCTGTCTGGTGTACAGGAGCATCGTCAAGCTGGAACCAGAAGGAGCGTAATGCGGACAGAGGAATATCACCTACAAAGTCAGGTTTGATATCCTGTAATAGTTGGAGGTACCTCTGTCCGTTTAATGAATCTTCGTAGAGTAGAATCGTCCCGCATCGATTTCGGACACTTTTAGGTTTACAGACGGCAATTTATCTTATCTGTGTGAACCAATGTCCTTTCATACTAACTGATGTTCTTTCCTAATTGGGGACTTTGCTCAATCTTCAAACTGCAATGCCTAGTTTCCAAATTTCGCCACTACGGGCACTGCTGTCGTTTGCATTAGGTGGGACATGGTCAATTTACTATACCGTAACCTCATGGCGAGAGTTTAACTTGAAAATACTTGCGAAAGGAGAACTGCGGCTGTAGCTCTCTCCTTTCGCAAGTATTTTCAGGTTAAAGGGACTTTCCTATGCACCCTGTATACTAATAAGTACCTTTATGCGACTGAGATCGAACAGCTTAGTCTGTAACATTTTTGACATAGAAATATCCAAAAACCTTCAGATTTTGTACAAACACTCTCCTAAACTCAAAAATTCAAGTTTTTGAAGTTAAAGCAATTATTGAAGGTTATTAACTATTTAAATGTTTGGAAAAATACTCGCTTATTTTAATATTTGATAAGAACTCTTTCTGCCGAGAATATATTCTCTCGTTGTATTCATACATATTGCAAATACAAATAATGCATTATGCATGTATGTTGTACGCTTACTGGTATTAAGATTCACTTGATACAACCGAAATTGTTCCTTATACCTACCAAGGAGAGCGTCTAATAAGACATTTCACCTTACTGGAATCAGTCTAATAAGCAGAAACAGATGTTTCTTATGTCTTTTCTTAAGTATTTCGATGTAATTGTTCTTGGAAAAATAAGGGAAAATTAATGGGATTCAACTCAATACGATTTAATCATCACGATTAAACTATATCGAGATCAAGAAAGTTGTAAAATGCTTACTAAATCTGCTTCTAGTATAAAACTGAAGGAATCATTGCTGAGACTTCAAAATTAAAACAATGCTGATAAACAGCAGCAAAAGCTTGTGTTAAAATGAAAAAAAAGAGTTACTTCCATCTGTACCGGAAATTTTTAATCCCATAGCTCATTCAATAATAATAAAAATAATAATAATAAAATAAAAGACATTAAAAACATTCATACATACACAAACTATTTAAAGCATGTGCAAGTATTATCAATGCATACATGATTGATTGAGAAACCATGTTTATTGAACAATTTGCATGATCAATTTACAATTATTCTGAAAGCATAAATTTTACGAAAGATAATTAAAACATAAAAAAAATTATGATATAAAATTATTTTCTAGCATAACTTTCAAGAAAAAATATCATTTTCTTAAAAGAAAATAAAAATATTTTTACTTATTTTGTCTGCAAAATAATGTATTAATTTAAATTTAGTAAAATTTGACATACACTACCATTTACGATAATCTAAAGCGAAATTAATATTGTTATTTCATTTATTAACTGCTAAAACTATATTATATGATAAGAATAAAAATTTATGTATAGTATCCAAATCCGTATCGTAAAATATCTGTATAATCGATTTTAATGAGAATTTAATGATTACGCATATCTGTTAAGATAAATGAAACTTGGCAAGTAAATGCCTTATGTATTTGGGTTATGTCCTTGCATGGTTTGGTTGACGCTCATATAAAAAAAAAAAAAATGTCTCTTGTTGACAGGAATACTGTTTGTGTTTGAAGAAGGAACAAAAGTCAAAAGAGAACGGGTGGATTTCGTGCTGTTCATTCTCCTCCCGACTCTTGTCCGGTAGAGTGAGTAAACTTGGTACCTGCAGACGGTAAAAGAAATAGGCAGGCCAAGATACATCGTGATACGTGAGTACAACTCTTCTTTAGTATCCGCAGTACGTCCTCGACTTTAGACAGCGTGCAAATGAGCTGGCGGAAGTAGTGTGGGGAAAAAAAAGAAAGATTGACCATATTGTATGGTAACAAGCGAATAAAATAACATAACTATTGAAATTCATCAGTATATTATTTTATATGGATCATAAAAGATTAACCTCGAATACTTCTTCTGTACATTCACCTCGTTCTATTTTAACCGGTAGTGTCAACAAGATTTTTTGTTTCATGTCATACCAATCTGGTCACAAATCTTGCGTATAGCAACGTAAATTTTATCAAACGTAAATCATGCTTCTATTACGATAACAACGTAAATCAAATCTAGTTCTTTTATGCAACTATAAAGAAAATTTCAGAATTTTAATTGATTGAAAAGATTTAAAAATGCACCATGTTCAGTGTATTTTCAAATGATTCTCGTTATTTGAAATTTTCTGTTTAGAGTAATATTAGATACAAAGAATTACACTTACAAAACTGTTCTTGTGTAAAAACAGTTTATGGGAAGTTTTAACAGATATAGTATATAAACATTGCCCTAGGAAGTTGAAATAAAAAAAAATAACATTAGACTGCCATGATTTTTTAGACCTGTCTTGACGGCACATTTAATTATGGTCATGGATTCATATGCATTTTGATATTAGTATAAAGCATTGATTTTAAACCACGTATTAATAAATCCTTAAAAGATTTTTATAGTTATCAAATACTCAATAAATGTAAAATTATCAATATACTGGCAAAGGAAGCAATGTTCACTGATAACCCTTTGAGGCGCAACCCTTTCCCAATGCTGAAAAAAGGGCAGCCTTTGCCATCGCTCGAATTAACTACCAGCAAGATGGCGGACGATCGAAACATTCATCGCGTGCCACAGATCTAGAGACCCTTTTTTGACGCAGCTGGCTGTGCGCGAGCACAGCCAGCTGAATCACTGAAGGCACCAGAGGGCCACTTTCCCAATCCATGGCCACCCCGGTCCACAGATCTCAATCCATGCGATTTTTGGCTTGGGGAGGAGCTTGAAATATTTGGTAAGTGGTGATAATACAAGAACTTTGCCTGATCTTAAAAGCAACATTTCACAACCTGTTCGTAACATTTCCCCGAACACACTGTGGTCAGCTGTGGAATGTGCTCTTTTACGATTCGACATGTAACTGACAATGATGGCCGTCATGTTGAACATCGTTTGTTGTAATAATATTTGTAAACTATCATAAATGTATGCTAAATGTATAATTCATAAAAAAACTACCCCTGGCGTTGAACTTTTGAACTATTTTTTTATTCAATCAGACAAATTCCTATATTTCATTATGTCCTATAAAAAATTACATAACTTTCTCAAAAATAGTTAAGTCTGTAGACAGCTTTGAAATAGGTTCGTTTAATTTTGGTCACAATGTATGTATGCATGAACATCAGCATTTTCTACAAATTTTGTATTATACCCAACATCTATAAAAACTTCATAAAAAATAAAATATTACATTATCTGATAAAACACTCTTTCAGTAAATCAAATTTTCAATACAAACTAGCGACTACCCGCGACTTCGTCCGCGTCGGCTTTAGAATTAGGTCCCGAGAGAAACAAAGCATGTGTGAATAACAAATACGTTTGCGACTAAAGAAACCGCATTTAAATATTATTTGCTTTTTACTTATTTTAAATGAAGTACTAACTGCTTGCCCGTTCTCCGCACGGTGGGAAACGAATATTTTCCTCACACATATAATTCGAATTAAACCCAGTAATACGGAATCTCAAAACGTGAAAAGAATACTTGAATCGTGACTAAAAGTTGACGTCATGAGTGCAAATCTGAGATGATTGCAACCTGATGACACAAAAACTTCGTCAGTGTCACTGGCGATCAAAAAAGAAGATCTTTATGGTATGCAAATGAAACTTCCCTCTTTCGAAAAATGCCTTATTTCTACATCATATAATTTTGTTTTTTAAGCTTAATTATAGCCTTTAATATATACCAGATGAATAAATTACATGATGTTGACAACTATTTTATCTTGCATTTCCTAAAGCGTGGACAATGCATTAGCGCAGTTATTTTGCAGATGACTTTATTGAATTTCACCTAAATTAACAAAACCTACATGAAATAATAGATGCACCACGTACGTTATAAGCCAAAATTGCACACAGTTTTCGTGAAAATCGTCACATTTCAAATGAAAACATTTGTGACGTAACTTCTGCGATAAAGTTTATCACCCTTACTAAACTCTTAATGCAGTATAGCACTTGTTACATAAAACTGACGTTGGTCAAACTGTCAACTCGCTCTAAATAAATAACTAATTTCATGTTTTATTTTTAACAATTTACAGTAGACCCCTTCATAACACGGGTCTACAACACGAATTCGTAGAACACGGCGAAAAAATTGTGATCGTTTTCGTGTAACACGTTAAAAGAGACTCGTACAGCACGGTAAAATGAGACATATGTTCTGATATTATGACGCTTTAGCTCCTGTAATTAGCATAACTTTTGAATGGCAATACCAAACATCATTGTATTTCTACGGGGTGCAAATAAGTTTTGCCGTGATTATCCCGCGCAATCCGCACTCCAGGTGGAGTATAGCACAGGACCCGTACAACACGGATTCCTATAACACAGAACGTATCTACCGTGTTATAGGGAATCTACTGTAGTTGCATAGTGTCAAATTCAAAAGAAAATCCTAGGTTGCCGTATTTAGTAATATTTCATCTCTTCTTGGTGGCAAATATCCGAACTGTATCAAAAGTAAACTTTACAAAAAATTTTTAATTCTGTATAACCCTCGAAATAACTTCGGTGTTTACCATCTACGACGGTTTTTCATGATGTGAGAACTTATGCTTGCGTGCAGTGGCGTTGCCAAGGAGGGGATAGGGGGTCGCAACCCCCCATGAGGAGTTTTTTGCCATACAAAATGTATATTCTTCACTCCCTTATCACACACGCGTATACATACATATATCTGAGCTGCAGTAGTCGTAACACCCCCATGAAAAATTTCTGGCTACGTCACTGCTAGCGCATAATTGACGATTTTTCTTTTCATGTATCAGTGATCAATATACTTCAGGATGAGAATCTCCATTGAAAAAAAATTTTCTAAAAAATCTGAACCCAGAAAACTCTGATTAACACAGTGGGATTACCATGGGCCCAACCCAGAAAAAAATTTCGGGGGGAGTGTACAGAAATTAAATTTATAAATTCATAAAAGATGAAAAAGGCCCAATTTTTCACACAAACGCTTCATTATTATTGTTTTGTTAACAAAATTTTAGATTTTGCGGGGGGACCCCTGGTCCCCCCCGGGTACGGCCTGGGGGTTACACAAATACGCGCCGGACATACGCTCTTGTTTATGTACGGAGGAGCATGTACATTAGTGCTTGTGTACTGCTCCGGATAATCTACCAGCAAGGCAGCAAAAATTGACATAAAAATGGCACCCACACGCGAAGGAAATAAAATTAAAGGTATATAGAATTACATGAAAACTTCGATTATTTTTAAAGTACATGCCTCTTACAGTTCTATTTGTTTCACATTTGATGCGTTTTCACTTTTACGAGTCTTAAAAGCTGTAGAAATGAGCGGTTTCACTTAATTGTTAAATTTTAATAACTTAAGTGGCAACAATGGATTCCGTCGCTACGCAAACTATAAAAATGGAACATGAAATGAGTTATTTATGTTTACTTTGCTAGAACTGTCATATTGGTGTCAATAACGCCACCAGTCGATGCCAAATAGCTCAAATCACAAATTAAACTTGACACTAAAGGCAATTCGCAATACCCTGTTTGGGGGAATTAAAAAAAAAGAAACAAAAAAGCAGCCCTTTCTTTAGACTAATGAAAATATTCAGCCTTCAGCTGAAATTAGTTTCCCCTCCGCTAAAGAGGTTTTTTGACAGAACCTTTTAATTTGTATTGGCAGCCATGTACAGGATGTATTTGCATGTAAATCAAACGGGGAGAAACCAACCGTTCTTCCAGTTTTTCAGATTTGAGAGTTAAATATGCACACACGTACACCAAAAGTCGCCAAGCTTGGCGACTTTTGGCATAGTTCTTGAGGGAGGCACGTGACCGTGGTCGGACCATTACCTAACTTATGTGGTAGGACGGTATTGTGCTTGAAATGGATGAATGCCCCTAAAATTGCCATTGACCGTAATGTATTGGAAATCTTTTGAGTGTTCCTGTAGCAGAACTGTAAATGATAAAGACACTTTTTTAATGGAGAAATTCATTTTCTAACTCTTTACAGCATATATCACTCCTGCGTCGTTTGAAATAGCCCAAAACCTCTAAAAAACGCTTTGATGAATGTCGGCCCATAGAGCTTAATGTATTTCGAATCTGTTAGGCCATTCTGTTGATAAACTATCCAGTCGAATGGAACCGAAACGGGAGGTGCACAAATAGATGTTACAACAATCCTAAATATAAAGTTTCAACATTCTACGCCTAATAGTTTTTGAGATATGCGAGTTTAATGAATTTCGGCCCATTGAGCGTAATGTATTTCGAATGTTTTGGGCGGTCCTGTAGATAAACTATCCAGTCGAATGGAACCAATAGGGGAGGTGCACAACTAGATGTTACAACTATCCAAAATATGAAGTTTCGACATTCTACGCCTAATAGTTTTTGCGTTAGGCGAGTTTAATGAATTTCGGCCCATAGAGCGTAATGTATTTCGAATCTTTTGGGCGGTCCTGTACATAAACTATACACTCGATTGCGACCAAAAGGGGAGGTGCACAACTAGATCATAGAACAATCCTAAATATCAAATCTCAACATTCTACGACCAATAGTTTTTGAGATATGCGAGTTACATACATACGTACGTACGTACGTACGAACATACGTACGTACGTACAGACGGCATGGAAAAACTGACCACAATAGACTCTTTGGAAGTTACTTTGAAATTTTTCAAGTATCCATTATTCCAATCATGTGTCGGATCTTGGTGTGTTTCAAATTTCCGTGAGATCTGTAAGATTTTATTTACTATCAATTATCATCCACGACTTTTTTCGTCTGCCAAAAACTATTACCCTCTTTAGCGGAGGGTAAAAAATATCTATGCATACGCTAGTGACATCGGCTCATCTCAATTGTGGAATGGAATTAATAATACGTACAGAGCTGCACTACATTTGAATATTTTTCGCCAAATTTGCTAAGAAATGTACTAAAGTAGGAATCAACATACATTTCAATTCGTAAACAAAAAATATATTAGACAGTATTAATTACGCCTTTCTAACAGCTTTTAGTAAAAGAAACTTCTGCAGCGCTGCTTTAACAAATAAGAATCAATTATTTATTACACAGTACTTCGATCGCCAAATGCCAACATACACCATTTTGCGAGATTTTTTGTTTTCAGGGAATCATTCGAAGCATTGATTTAACAGCAATCAAAATGGGGAAATAGTTATCTATCATTTATATGGTCGATCGCCAAAGTTTAATGCAGGCATATTATTGATAAGTAGCAGTTATTTAAATTATTGTTAACTATAACGGGTTTTAATCACCGTTAACTACCATGTACAAAATGAGAGAATTTCAATTTTCTGAAATTTGGCGGAATTCCTCTAACTTAAATCAGTTTACTTAATTTGGTGAAAATTCTATAGATCGTTTAAAATCGCCTTAATAACTGCATTATTTCTGTATGAAAAATCGAAGTATAGCGCCGTAAAATTTATACTTGTTATTAAAAATGCTATTTCGTTACGCTCTCAGGAATTTGCGCCAAGCCCAAAACTGTACAAATCGGTAGAACCTATTACTTTCTCAAAATCGCCAAATGAGCCATTTTTTTTTCGGCCAAACTAAAAAATATACATATTAGTCTCGGAAATCTCTCTATCCCTTATTCTTTTTTACGCATAAAAAACATTGAATTCCAGCTCTGATTTAACATGAACGCAATACTTTAATTAAAAAATAACTTTGTAAATAGTCTAAACAGAAAAAAAATCACTATTCTTTTATTTTTACTGCAGGAGTCTAAATAATTTAATAAAATAGCCAAACATGGCAACCTCGATGCTTATTTCTCACTTTTTTGACTACAGGGGTTACAATCACGGAATTGCGGAGAGCAAAAATTAGCGTTTTTGATGGGGTTTTCTATTAATATCTCCTAAACTAATTCGAATTTCAAAATTTAAATTAGCGGAGGTTCTTTCTCGAAATTTTCTGAATTCGTGGATACCTCGATCGAAACTCAACTCCCAGCCGTTTAGGAGGAGATGATGTTATACACACACGCACACACAGACAGACGCGCACAGATTTTTATAGTATAGACTAGCTGCGTGCCCGTTCTTCGCATGGTAGGAAATGAATATTTTACTAAAATCTAATCGTAACTACCTATGTAAAAGCAAAATGTCAAAAAGTTCAAGTAGTCCTTTTGTTGAAAATGCCGTAAAATATATTACGCAACGTATGATTATGGTTTATTTAGTTATAAGACGCGATCGTTGAAAAATAATGTATATAACACTTTTAATTTCACGAAATAGTTATTATCGTGGTATACTGTTCTTTAATCCATATTATCCAAACAAATCTACTATTACTACCAGAGATAAAAATGAGAATACGATCTATTACTTATATTAATATTATCTATCTTCGTTTCTAAGTTTTTAATACTCAATTTAAAGATACAGATTAGATATTTTAAACCAATGATGCCTTTTTACTTTTTGGTGATTCTGTGAAATTTATGCATTGCCATTAAAACAGATCTCCATATATTTTTAAGCATAATTCTTGTCTGATCGGCGTATTTAGCACAGCAAAATATTTCATCTCGCAGTGGTGGAAAACATCCAAGCTGTACCAATTTAAATATTATTTAAATCCACTATGGTTCAGACTCTTGAAAACATCAAACTGTGTAATCTCGAGTAACTATTTGGAATCGCTCAAATTGCGAATAGGGCGTTAAATTGTGTTGCAGAGTTTAGGAATTTCAGACAACTTTTAATCTATGACGTCACGTTCTGACCAGGGTAGTCAAATTTAGTCATTTCGCGCACTAGTTTTCAAACGGAATATTCATATTGAACGGAAATATTCATATTGAAACATACGACGTTGAAAAACTCTCGCTTGCAACAGAACTTTATTAAAGTTAATTTGAGAGATATTGGGGCTATTCCTAGCTAATCGGTATTTCAAATATTTTCCGCATCCATTTTGCTAATGATGTAACTTTTGTGCAAGAGCTTGTTAAGTTTCTAAAATTTAACAAAAAATGAGTATATCTAATATAGATAATATACCGCCAAAAGTCGTCCAAATTTGGCGACATTTTGTACGATTTTTGGGAATACATACAACGACCGTCATCAAACCGACAGCGAATACTATGAATTATGTTAATTAGTATTTTGCATCTTGTGCCGACATTTGAATTTCCCCCTATTTAAAAAAATGCAAGTTTCCTTTTGTTATTATGGTTGCTGAAAAATCACAGAGCTCAAAAATCGCTAAGGGTAACACGCGCATTAAACAAAATACTTTGAATTTTTATAATAGTAATTTTTGCGTCAAAACTTTTCAATGTAATTAGATTTCTAACACATTTTCGTGAGGTCAAAATGACATCATTGTCAGTTGCGATATCTAACATGAATTAGTGAAAGAAGGAAAAAAAAAAAAAAAAAGAAGGAAAAAAAAACACGTTATTTTATTTTCTACAGCATCTGATAATCCGGATGGAAGTTTATCATTTCGCTCGTGGTGTAATTTTTTGTCAAAACTTCTTAACCAGGATTTTTAATGCATTTTTACACTCGTGACATCAAAATGACGTCAGTCTCACTTGAATTATTGGAAGTAATAAATAAATAAATCTAACTTTGTTAACTATGCTCACGAATGTGCTGAAATCGGTTATTTGAGTAGCTTTCTACCCTCAAAATTGCGAAAAATCGTAAAAAGTTAGAGAATGGGTGGATTTCCAGAATTTTAAAGCAGCCTACGGACTATTCTATGTCGTTTTACATGTATGTGCAAAATTTCAAGCCGATAGGTCTAACGGTGTGGGAGGAATTCCCGGACAAACAAATCAACAAACATACTTTCACATTTATATAATAGACTGCATGAAAACTTCGATTATTTTTAAAGAAGCGCAGATATGTTAATGTTCTAATTTTTTCATATTTAATGCGTTTTTATTTTTCGAGTTTTAAGAGATGTAGATATTAATGATTTCACTTATTGTTATATTTAACAACTTAAGTGGCAACAATGGATTCCGTTACTACGGAAACTGTAGCAATCTTAAAAATAGAACATGAAATGAATTATTCATGTTTACTTTGATAGAACTGCCATATTGGCGTAATTAACGCCACAAATTGATGGTAAATAGCTAAAATGAATCATCAATTAAACTTAACAACAAATTCAAAAATTTACCCGCAATCCTTACAATACCAACAATTTTTACCACTCTGAAAAACCATTCTTATTCACCTCCAAAAGCATTCGTATTTTTAAAGAATTCCGATTTTATTACACCTTGTTTGGTGGGATTAAAAAAAATATCCAAGCATACGCTCATAATATCGACTCATTCCAATCGTGGAATGTAATTAGCAGCACAAACGCGAGAACACACTCTATTAAACACAGCGTTACACTATATTTGAATATTTATCGCCAGCTTTGCTAAGAAAGGTAAAGTAGGAATCAACATACATTTTAATTTGTGAAGCAAAACATTTATTAGACAGTATTACTTATATGCCATTCTAAAAGTTACCAGAAAAAGAAATTTCCGTAGCACTGCTTTAATGAATAAGAATCAATGATTTTTTACACATTCGATCTCCAAAGTGACAACATACACCATTTTGCGAGATTTTTTTCAAGGAATCATTCGAAGCATTGAAATAACCGCAACCAAAATGGGAAATAGTAATCTATCACTCATATGGTTTGATCGCCAAAGTACAACAGGCATATACTTGAAAAGGAGCAGTATTTTAAATTATTAACTATGTGTTAATGTGTTTTATTCATCGTTAACTATGATGTACAAAATGCGAGAATTTCAATGACCTTAAATTTGGCGGAATTTCCCCTCACTTTAATCAATTTACTTAATTTGGTGAAAATTCTCAAGTTAGATCGTTTAAATTCGCCTTAATAACTGCATTATTTCTGCACTAATAACTGCTAAATTAAAAAAATTAAAGCTAAACTCTATTAAAACCTACACTTGTTTTTAAAAATACTATTTCGGTACGCTCTCAGAAAATTGCGCCAAACCCAAAACTGTGAAAATCGGTAGAACCTACTACTTTCTCAAAATCGCCAAATGAGCCATTTTTTTCGGCCAAACTAAAAAATATACATATTAGTCTCGGAAATCTCTCAATCCCTTATTCTTTTACACATAAAACACATTGAATTCCAGCTCTGATTTAACATGAACGCAATATTTTAATTAAAAAATAACTTTGTAAATAATCTAAACAGAAAAAAAATCATTATTCTATTATTTTTACTGCAGGAGTCTAAATAATTTAATAAAATAGCCAAACATGGCAACCTCGATGCTTATTTCTCACTTTTCTGACTACAGGGGTTACAATTGGGGAGTTACGGAGATCAAAAATTAGCATTTTTAACGGGTTTTTTATCAATATCTTCTAAAATAATTCGAATTTCGAAATTTAAATTAGCGGAATACCTTCCTCGGAATTTTCCGAGTCTGTGGACACCTCGATCGAAATTCTACTCCCAGCCGTTTCGGAGGAGATGATGTTACACACAGACAGACAGACGCGCACAGATTTTAATAGTATAGAAGATAAGTTTAACATCAGCAATAATGTAAATGAAAAAAAAAACAACTACTGAATCTGTTTCTAATCTACCTAAATTACTTTTATATAGAAATGATATATTCAACTTTTATGTGAGTAAACTCTGTAATAAATGTTACAGATATTTTTAGAAGGATAATACATAATCAATTACAAGTAAATTTTAATAAAATATAGATAAGACAAAACATCTATATTTAAAAAAATATGTGTATATACATACATATAATTATCTATTGAATATTAGCAGTCGTGGAGACACTTTTACTTGTTTTCCAGGGATAATTAAATGTTATTTAATTCCTTCTTGAAAGTGTACATTAATAGCATTTGGGTCTTACATTGTTAAAAACGTTCGGTTCAAACGTCTTATTTAATGTAAATTATGTTACTTCTAGCAATTTGCATTTTAAATCAAGAATTAACAAAATACCTAGAAAGACTGAAATTGAGATAATTTTAAGCCAAACAAATTTATTAATTTTTAAAACACAGATAGTATTTCAATATTTCGGTGTTAATTACATTATAAAGTAATTATCTATATAAATTAAACAATGTGTAAACTGTCCGTTAGTCTGTCTGTGTCTCGCGTAGTTCTAAAACGGGTGATCGTAGACCTACCAAATTTTGTACGGAAATTCTCCAAGACGGGTCTCGACACACCTCGAAGCGATTTTTTCGAAATTCGAATTAGAAAATGTTTTATTTTATGTTTTGTCCGATTTTTAGCGATTTTTCTTGCGTAATACATAATAACGCCGGTAATTGCACTCGCAAGAAAACGATATTTACATCATCGTACAGAGGAGAAAATTTGCTTTTAAAAACTGTTTGTTCGGACTGTCTAACATAATTTGCAGATTTTTGGGAATTTTTCAAATAAAATTAAATTTTACGCTGACTTTCGTAAAATAGTTTTCAAACTGCTGCATCTTGAATTCTATCTGTCATAACTTTTTTATATTTCGGCAAAAGACGGAGCATACAATTCGCCCACTTTTAAAAAAAGAACGGAGGAAAAATATAAATTAGGAGAATTTTTAAGTAAAGAAGGATTTTCATTTCAATCGCGGCTGCTTAAAAACTTCGGTATGATATCATGCGGTTTGGTTGTCTTGGAGACAGTAGAAAAGTTTAAAATTGCCAGCTGATTGCCAGCTACTTTAAAATAACAGAGTTTTCACATGTGAAATGTGCGCCACTTTGACGTCACGAGTTTAAAACCCCTTTCGAAACTCAATCAGAATAACGGACTCACAAGCAAAACATACACCACGCATGAAATAATTCCATATTTTATTTTACGTTGCCAGAAAAAGAATTGAATGCTGGTTTTTCACCAGTGAATTATCCAGCATTATTTTCAATTGAGATTTTAAACGGGACACGTTTTCGAATCCCAAGAAATATTTTGCGGTGCTAAACAGGGCCAGATTATGGCAAATAGGGACCCCGGGCATTGATGAATTTGGGGGCCTCCATCTATGAAATTTATTTTATTTTTCATAAAATATGTTTAAAAAAAGGAATACTTCAGAACAACATTTGAACTTGGGGGCCATTTCGAGCCGGATGCACTGGGCTAAGTCCCGATTTGTCAGTGAGATAATAGGGCCCTGGTGCTAAATAGGCCAATCTGACAATAATTAAGCATACAAATGTATGGAGGGCTGCTTTAGTGGCAACCATAAAGTGAAATGATTATCGTTTATGCTAATGCGTAAATTGCAAAGAATCACCAAAGAGTAAAAGACTACATTCGTGGCAAATATCTAAACCGTTTCTTTAAATTAAGCATTAACGGTTGCAAAACGAAAATATATTGTATTGGTATCAGTAAAAGATAGTATAAGTAATAGTAAGTAGATATGCTAAGGCAATATTGATCAAAGCACCATATACCGCATTAATAAATATTTCGTGAAACTAAGCCTTCCATTCATTCTTCAACAACTGTCTTACATCACAGCTAACAAAACAGTAAGTAAGTCTACGTCGCGTTAATATATCCCGCGGTAGTTTCAACAAAAAAGACTGTAACAGAACTTTCTTTTTTCTTGGAGATTCTGTTTTCTCACAAGAGTTATGATCACATTTTAGGAAAATGTTCTGTTCTAGCCTTGCGAAGAGCGGGTACACAACTATTTAATTATAAAATAAAACGGTTCTCCACATCATGTAGTATCTAAGGTATTAATGGCATAACTTAGATCTAAAAAAGACTATGATGCAGAAATGAGACATTTTGAATAGTAGGAATTTTCACTGCGAACCGTCACGCTTTTCTTTTCTAATTGCGAATGACACCGACATAGTTTTTTGCGTCATAATATTAACAATGGTCTCAGGTCAGTACTTATACTAACTTTACAAATAACTAATGAGTAACTTTAAAAGGCGGATCCAGGGGGAGGGCGCAAGGGGCGCTCGCACCCTCCGAGAAAAATATATTTACACTAGATAAATGGGGCTTTCACCAATATTAAGTGGGCTTAACACTAGATAAATGAGTATTCGGGATTTGCGCCCCCTCCGAAAACAGTTTCTGGATCCGCCCTTGGTAACTTTACGCCAAGAGTCAAATCATTTTCCTTATTTTTAGATCCCAAATCACTGGAATCAATTCGAACTATACATGTAAGAAAAAGTTTCGCTCCCTACCGTGCGGAGAACGCGTACGCAGCTAGTACTAACAAAGAGCTTAAACTAATGTAATTATCTTATTACACAAAATTTAAATACCAATTTTCCATTTTAAAAATTTGTAATCGATCAATTCGATTTAAACTTTTCCACTTTTCGCGCATTATTACTTGCAAGTATTTGACTATTATTTTTTTCCTTAATAAAATATTGATCAAAATTTTGCTTACAATCAAAGCAATTTTGTTAATGCAATCAATCTAAGACTGTTTTAACGCATATGCAATTATCACCAAAAGTTATATTCTAACCTATTTAACTATATGTGCAAAATTATTTATCTGGAGCAGAAACTTATTGTTTCATGCTTAAAAAAATAACTCCATGATTATTACAAATTTCATTCACCAGGTACCAAGCAATAGAAACTGTACAAATAAACCATTCAGTACGAACAGTAAGTTTGGCCCTGTCAAAATCCCTTACAAAATCATATGATGAGGCAATCGCAATTGTTACTTTGTTTATTTGTAGCCATGATTTACATTCAAACAATTTTTGTGTTCTAAAACTTACATACCTGCATATCCACCTATAAATACTAAACTTCTGAAAAAACACTCAAAATACTGGTGTTAAACGATAAAGTATTTAAAAAAGTTTGTAAAAAACACACATAAGAAGTAAAAGGAAAGAGGATACGCGTTTCGTTCAAAAATTGTTTTGAACTTCTTCAGTCCAAGCCCTTCGACGTAAAGGACACAGGGAACTGAAAAGCTGGCTTTTCAGTTCCCTGTGTTCTTTACGTCGAAGGGCTTGGACTGAAGAAGTTCAAAACAATTTTTGAACGAAACGCGTATCCTCTTTCCTTTTACTTCTTATGTGTGTTTTTTACAAAGTTTTTTAATTACTTTAAATACTAAACTTGTTTTAAACATTATCGGAAATTTATCCTGTATTAAAATCTAAATCTGAAAGATGTATTAAGATTTAATACATACTGAGCCCCACCAGTGGCTGCGAGACTCTGTTCTGAAAGCTAGAAGGTGCTAGAGATGAGACGGGCTCAGCCCGAGCCCGAAAGCCCGAGCCCGAGCCCGGGCCCGACTCGGGCTCGGGCTCTGTAATTCACGATTGCGTTCGGGCTCGGGCGGGCTCGGGATCGTGAAAAATTTCTCCTTTGTTGAACATACTCCTTGAAACAGATTTTAAAAAGTGATTCATGGGATAAATAGACGTACTTATTTAAAAAAATAGCGGCACGGGGGACTAGAAGGTATGTGAAGCTCCAAAATTTATTGTATCCTATTAATGAAGTAGTTAAATTTATTTGTCTTTAGCTGAAATTTCGGGCTCGGGCTCCAACTTTAATAATATTGCTCGGGCTCGGGCGGGCTCGGATTAAAAGTCCTCGGGCTCGGGCTTCAAAAAATGAGCCCGAACTCATCTCTAGAAGGTGCCAGGTTCGACCCCGGTCGCGTCTGTCGACCAAGCCGTTCGCTCCCAAACCTCGCGTAAATACGGGTTAGGATACATTAGAAAGACCCCCTCGGAGAGCATTCACCCTATAGGCCTAGGACCCTAGTGCAGTCAATCGGCCGATAAACACAAACACATCCATACAAAGTGAATTGAAATACTGTTTGCTCCATCGGAATTAAAGTCCCCAACGGGAGATCATCCATAACGTCATCCAAAAACCATGCACATTGCACATGCTAGGCATTTTCAAAGCAGATAAATATTTTAAATAAAGTCAACTTTCAAATATACAGGAAACACAATAAAATAATAACTTAATCTTTTTGTAATAAATAATAATACATAGAACGACAAACTTTGCATCAAAATTTAAAGAAAAATATCACTGTTCATTTCAAAACAGATTTTCAGAGCAACCACTACGATTAAAATTTCGAACTTCGCGTAAACAAGAAGATCACGTGACATTTCACTACCAAAGCCCTTCTTTTTCGTCTGCCACGGGGTCACTTCATGTCACTTTAACAAATTTTATTCATTTCCCTTTACTTGTTTATGAAGGATGCACGATTATACAAATATTATATTTTGTTTACACAAATATTTCGATATTGGTGTATAAATAGATATACTAAAATATTCAGTATTTCATAGAAATAGTTTTAACTTTAAAGTTAAAAAAACTCGTGCTGTTAAAAAATAAATAAAAAATAAATAAATAAATCATTCAGCATATGAGATAATTCTTTCTATTCTGTTCCCTATAGATTACAATACGACAGTTCAATACTTTTAATGTTACATATTTCACGAATGCTGCACTTTTTAAATGAATTCAAGAAACGCCTTTAATCTAATTTTATTGTATTCGATTTTCTATTAAATGTATAGAAAGAAACTAAATATCTCGTACCGAGACATTCATGAATATACATACGATAGAATTTCTTAAGGCAGAATTCTATACTTCAACGCTTAACTTTTGTTCGTGATAATTGAATTTATTCCTAATGCTTGTATTCATAGACTTCAATTTTAAAATGCGATTGCACTTTACACAAAACTGAATGTTAAGACTGATTTTCTTTTAAGGGAAACTGAATTCTAAAACCTTTTACTTATTTTGGAACCCCCTAGAGATATTTCTCATTCAAAACGCCTTCAATTGTGGGATGAAAGAGGAAATGTGAAACGTGATTCTTGTATTCCCTAGAAATATGTATCTAGGATAAGAATGACAATCAATTCTGAAATTGTTCAATTTATTTTGACAAATTTTGCTGTAGTAAATTAAGTGAATTAAACTGGTGCGATTATTCTTTTGATATGTAAAAATGAATATCTTCGAGGGAAAAATGTACTTATTCCGGGCTAACAAATTACTACCAGAAATAGAGTGTACTGAAAGATTTCAATCATCCTTAATACAGTTTTTCAATGTTGTTTCAAATAACAGTACTTGGATTTCTAGTTTAATGTTTGAGAGTGACGGAAACCTGCATTCGTATGAGTATTCTCGGATATTTTAAGAGGTAAAACAGCATGTATTCATATCTGTATAAGTCTGAGCTAAAATACCCGTATTATTATAAGAGTACGTCAGAGTGAAAATAAATTATTCGTAGCCGTGCCTCGATCTGCTTTTATTCAGCGGATCTCCGATGAATATTTTAAAAGTTGTTTTCAGGATAAGTGATAGAAATGAGAAATAAATAAATAAATAAAATCATTATGCTACACTCATGTCCATAAATTAAGGATAATTCAGAATCACACAGAAATTGATCTGTAAAATAAAAATTTCACCTGTGGAATGATCACACACATCTTGAAGAAGAATATGCAAATTACAGGAAACCACCAGATGGCTTGGATGGTACGTCACAATGACGAGAGTGTAAGAGAGGGGTATATAAGGAATGGTGGCAAAGAAGTAAAATTGTTCACAAGCGCTGTGAAAGCCTTTCAGTGCAAAAACCGCATAGTTATGGCACAAAGGAGGCATTTGGATGATGTTTTACGTGGCAGAATTATCGGACGACTGGAATGTGGACGTACCCAGCTGGAAGTATCCGAGGAACTTGGAATCGCCCAGAGTGGCAACGATTCCAAGATGATGGTAATGTGAGTAGACGTTACAGCACAGGTCGCCCCCGAGTTACAACGCCGAATGAGGACCGCTATTTGGCAGTTACTGCCAAAAGAAACAGACGGAGTACAGCATCAGACCTGTCTCGTCAGCTCTCTTCAGCTACCGGTACGACAGTTTCAAGGCAGACCGTGTACAGACGCTTAGGGCACATTGGTCTATATGCTCGTAGGCCTGTCAGATGTGTTCCACTTACCGCAACCCGCTGTCGCCTGCGATTAACCTGGAGTGGAGCGCATGCATTGTGGACACCGCAACAGTGGTCTTGTGTGATGTTTTCCGACGAGTCCAGGTTTAGTTTGGAGTCTGATTCTCGCCGGACATTCATCTGGAGAGCGCCAGGTACCCGTTACCACCAAGAGAACACCATTGAAAGACAACGTTACGGTGGTGCAGGATGGCTCGTTTGGGGAGGAATTATTCTTGGTTCCAGAACTGACCTGCATGTTCAGAGTGTAACGATGACAGGCCACATCTATCGGGATGTCCTTCTGGAACAACATGTACGTTTGTTTCGGGGCGCCGTGGGTGCTGAATTTGTGTTTATGGATGACAACGCCCGTCCTCACCGTGCAAACATTGTAGACGAATGACTTCAATCGGAGGATATCACCCGTATGCATTGGCCAGCATACTCACCGGACTTGAATCCAATAGAGCATGTGTGGGATATGCTTGGCCGACGAATTGCAGCCCGTCAACCCCCTCCCACCTGTCTACCGGAACTTCGGAGTGCATTGCTTGATTAGTGGTGTAATATTCCCCAAGATCAGATTGATCATTTGATACTCAACATGCCTAGGCGTTGTCAGGCCTGTATTGCATCGTCCGGGAAACATACTCCGTATCAACCATCCTACTAACCATGTTATACTGTTTTTTGTAAATAGGTTCTTTTTTGAAATTTGGTCAAGGGAGTAAAACTTGCAATTTTTATTAATTATGTCAAACATATAGCATCTTTTTTGCTCTTTACTTTTTGTTTAATAAATAGACTTTACAAATAAGTCAAATTTGTTTTGCTTCTTTCTCTTTCTTTGCCTGAACTTCATTATCCTTAATTTATGGACATGAGTGTATTAATTTGTTTTGTTAATTAAAAAAGAATTTTAATATTTAAAAGTCAAAAATTATTGTTTATTGAGTTTAAATAAATCCTTTTGTTTAGCTCAAAAGTTATTCGTTTAAAATAATGTTAGTAATTTAAAGCTAATAGCATGCACAGTAGACCCCATATGCCAGTAGATACGTTCCGTGATATAGGAATCCGTGTTATACGAGACCTCAGCTACTCTCCACCTGGAGTGTAAACCAAGCTGTTCAACCGCTGCACACCTTATTTGAGAAATTTACTTCACATTTCACTAAAATACAGCTTACTTGATACTACGTATGCACCAGAAATAACTGATATGCACTTCCTCTAAATTAAATCGGGTTTAAATGCGCAGATTTATTTTAACTAATTGTCTGCCAGTGGTCTAAATTCGACCATAAAGCATTATTTTTTTTTTTTTTAATTTGACCGTGAATGAAGTTCTTTTGTCAAAGAGTATGTCTCAAATCCACATACAGTGGAACCATAGACATCTAATGCAATAAACGGCGCACCGGTAACCTGGCGTGTGCACAAGATTGCTATCACCTCAGTCAAATAGTCGCATGGTATATTTTTATTACAGTGCTGCATATCTGCGCTATACGATACGCTGTCTACAGTATTAGATGCCCGTGATCAAAAACCACAGCTCTTAAGGATTATATTCCCCCATAATAGCGCCGAAAGAGCAATAACTGTCTCAAGCTGGCTGCATTGGTCTAATAGTCACGTGATGCATCCTTGTTACTGCGTTACATATGTATTGGCCGAAGGATACACTGTATACCTTATTAGATGTCTATAAGTAGAACCTACAAAAGTGACCACCTTGGCTAAGGAGCATCTGTCTACCACATTTCTACAGTTTCACTTTACAACCACCACACATTTCTGTGAAGACGCTGTTTTTGTAAAAACTCTATCATATTTTGCTAAATGTAAAGGCTGTTCCAGCAAGTGGGTCACAGGGGTCATCTCCCTCTACCGACCTTGGATTTCACACGTTCCCGTACGATTTCACACATTCAGTTTGCGTTTTGAACAATTTAGGTTAATCTAAAAAGTCTAGTGGCCACCTCCGAAAATTCAGCCTGGAGCCGTCCACGGCTAAAGGCCTATTATGTTCGGAGTTATAAAATTTAAACCGTCCAATGATTGAACTCTACTTGCTGAGGCGTACCACTGACCATGTATAAAAACTTGCTGTCTCAATAAATTTGTCCTTTTTTGAATGATTATCCTTGAGATTTTTTTACTGTCATCGCAAATGCAGATATACTTTGAAATTGAGTTTCTTGAAAGGATATGGTAAAATAGTACCAGAATATTTTATAAGTGCAATTAAAATTCTTTTATTGCCTGCGAATCCAGTTCAAACTTCGCAATACGTAGCATTATAATATATAGATTTGATGCACGCTGTTGTTCATTGACTAATGCTTCCTTTGTATTTAAGTTTCTGATTAGTATAATAGATGCAATCAACTTTCAATACTAACTTATGTGGTGGCAAACTATGGTGTTTTTCGGTTAGCCGGGCGTAAATTCCCCCAACTATATTTTCTGGGAAACCTTTAAAGACTACTTCTGAAACACTGTCGTTCCCCAAGATAAAGCCGGAAATTTTAATCCGTATACAAAATAGTATTTATGTACATAATTCAATATATACAAAAATATCAATATACTAAAAAAGTTTTATACTTATTGGTTACATACTGTGGAATTGGGGAAAACGAGTGGAATTAAATTAAAATACGGTATTAAATTAAACTTCCAAAATATGGAAAGGAACAAACAAATATGTACTGGAAATCGGTTTAGATTTGTAAGCATTTGCCGCAGATCACAATTATTTGGCAATTTTTCTTTTGCTCCCGGCTAAACAAAGAAGAAAAAAAAAAAAGAAAAAAAAAAAAAAAACAGGCCACTCATAGCCAAAGAATTTAAAAACTCAACTGGATGGTTATTGGTTTCATTGTCATGATAGCAAATTATGCTATCGTAGCTAAGGTGATATGTTTTCTATTCATCAGATATTCGATTAAGTCAACATTAATAAAAGTTCAGTCATCATTTTTAGGTTCTACTATAACTGACTTCATTATGTAATCTGAGAGCATGTTTTCGGAAAGAGTTCCATACACTTCATTAGTAATATTATTTTCATTCCCTATTAATTGCTGAGATATTTCTTAAATAATATTTTCGGAGGAATTTTCCTTTAGCATACTGCCTGGCGAAAGATTGCGTAGAAATTGTCGAATTAGCGCATTTCTGTGGAGAGTCTCTTGGATTGCAACCTGCCCTGTTCGGTTCGTTTTTTCACAGCTTTACAACATGGAATTTACAACACTTCTCGCACTTATCCAGCGTCTAAAAAAAGTCGGCAAGCACAGACGTAAAGCACATTTTAGTCATTCGGGTTTCACCAAACTGGAGAATAATTTCATTTATTTGTAAATTTTGCTGTAATAGTATAACCCTGTAGTACTGCTGAAACTTAGTGTTGTTATTTCAAAAGTGACAGAACAATGGAACCATCGCTCGACTTGGCGCGAAATACTGCGTGCTAAATTACTTATCTAATTTTTTTACGGTGCATTAGCATATTACACAAAAATTTTAGAATTCGTACAAGCACCTCCAGAGGAACTTTAACTGTGCCGGATATTGCGCTCATCCATTCGCTCAATGTGCTGCTAAAGGTTTTCCTTAGCGTATTTATAAATAAAAAATTAGGTAGATGAAACTTTTTGTTTCTCAAGTTGAAATAGAAAAAAATAAATCATACAGAAGTTGTTTCAGAGGCATTTAATGTACACCACAGCTATAAAAATCAGACGGTATAAGATTATTTTTCAAGGTGTTATAGGGAAACCGATCGCAATTTTTTTGGCATGTTCTAGCAATGCCTCCTAGATATAGAAAGCCTTAAAGCTCCTCCGTAACGAAGCTTTGATGTCATCAGCAGACCTACATTTAAAAGTTGTATTTTCACAAAATAAAACTATTAAAAATTTATAGGCGAATTTACCCATGAATAACAATGTTTTAATGATTTAAAGTAAACGACAAAATTTTACGTCAACCGTCAGTTTTTAATCATGACTAATTAGATAATTTGATAAGGAAATAGATCATGATGAATAATTTTGTATGAAAAAGGTATTTTAATTTTAAGTTTTAATTTAAGATTATTTTCTAATATTTGTTGCATTCAACTGAAATTTTAAATAGTTTTAATTTGTGAAATTAAAATTGTGATGACGTCACTTTTGAAGGCCAAGTGATGACGTGAAAGCTTGGTGACGTAGGAGTTGTAAGGTTTTCCATCTGGGAGGCGTTGGTTCTAGGGATCCGTGTTGTAGGAGGTCTACTCTATTTACAATTGCCGTAACATGGTAAGACTTTTAAATCTTTCTACGTGGTAGGCTTTATCCAATCTAACCCACTAAAGAGCTCATTCTCTTTCAACAGTTTGTGTACTTTCCCTAAAGGGGGATAAAATCTTTTCAGGGCGGATTTATCCCCCTTAATTACGCCGCCGATATTTACACATAATTATTGTTGGTTTTTAATGTTTCAGTACAAGAAGACCATCGTTTTCCGATACATGTTTTTCTGAGAGTTCCTTTTTTGCACAGGTTTATAGGTCTAGTAATGATTCCATAATTTAATGTACAAAATTCAAAATCTGTTGAAATGTTTAAAAGCATAATTTTAATGCATAATTTACCTTTTTAGCCCATGCATTCCTATGATCTGGAGGTTATAATTGTGGCAGAGTATTTCATCCATTGTGGATGAATTTATCTTTTCAAGATAATGTATTCTTTAAAATAATTTTGAAACAAAGAGGTCCATATCCATATTTGTGTGTATGAGGTAAAAGTAATCCGTTTTCATATTCATGTCTGTAAATCTAGCTTTTCAATGATCCGGTTCACCTCTAATTTAAATATTTATCTCCATGCAAGAGAAGTGATTTTAGTGCGAAATTCCTTACTAAAATAGCTAATATTCAATTGTTAACAGCAGAACTTTGACGAGCTGCAATTACAGTCTCAATCCTCAGGAGTAGGCCTCTCTCTAGGTCCCTCCACAACGAGAATAGGTATATTTTTTTTCTACTCGGCTTGGAGAAGACATGATTTCTTTCACCGATTTTTGATGGTTGTTACAACCAGGGTCCTTGCCTATACCACAAGAAACACCATCACATCATAAACTCACCTCCGTCGAACTCTACTGTAAGCACATCGCATTTTAGCACGTCGTTGTTAATTAGCACACGTTCTCAAGCCAGACGGCAGACTCTGCCATCGAAATGGTCACAGATAAATCTTAAGGGGGGGGGTACCTTCAGTGAGAACTTGAAGTTGCTCTTGAACTTGAATCTGTTGCATCTGGACGTTGTTGCATCTGGAGAAAACCGATAAAAACTCCAGACCATAAACTGGTCTGCAGTAACAAAACAGCGCTGCTGTACTTCATAATCGAAGGTTTACTTCCGGCAGCAGACCCGCCGAGAGGGGGTCAGGGCGGGGTCGCCGCGACTGAAGAGGAGAAAGCAAGAGGGGTCTGGGTACTGGTTTTCGTGACGTCACAAGAAAGGATGGGATTTGGAACAGTTTGCATTGAGTTCAATGGAAGAAATGGAATTAATAATGCCAATAAATACGAGTAGCTTAATTTTTTATGACTCATTGAAATAGCATTTTCGTTTTACAACACTTTGTTCTTAAATAATAGTGAATCAACAATATTTTTTGTCAGAAATTAATGAAATAAATTGGTACGGAATTTAAAGCAATTTCAGCATTGTATGCAGTATGTTTTGCATTTCGGGCTAGCAAATACATTCTAATTAATATAATGGTTACTCAATGTTATCATTTATCTAAAATAATATGTATATGGATTAAATTTATACGTTGTATAAGCATAAAGTCATACTTTTAAGTAAGTAAAAGTAAATATATTTTTAAGTAAAAATAATAATAATTTTTATTAATTTTACTTAAAAACTGAAATACATTATTTAGTTTTGCTTCGTTTTAATAAGCTTTTTGAAAGAATTTATGTTAAAAATATCCAGATTCATAAATAGTCATCTTAAGCCATTTCGTGACGTCACAAGAGAGGATGGGATTTCAAAGAGTTTGTATTGAATTCTATGGAAGAAATCTGATCAATAATGTCAATAAACACTAGTAGCACGAGGAATATAATCAGAAATTTCCACAATTAATATTTTAAAAACTTGTACAATACATACTATATATAATTATGTTATACAGACTCCTAATGTCAAATTTTATTAGAAGCAATTAAAGCACAAAAAACAAGAAAATAAAAAGTAAAAGCTTTTACCCAAACCTTACAAATACTATAAAGTTTTTCATGAAAGCACTACAAGTGTTTGCTTTAATTTTTTCTAGATAAGACTTTCAAATATCACATTGAGACATTTGAAATATACATAATTAAATATTTTCTTTTTTGAGTTAATTTCCAAATCTGTGTTCATACTTAATTTCAGAATTTTCAACAAATTCCGATAAACCGTTTAGTTGGAAATATTTCTTTAATAAATACCTTCTATATTTTTGTTTTTCTAAGTATCCAGAAAATAGATTTCTCTCTCTCTCTCTCTTTTTTTTTTTTTTTTTTTTTTAAATAAATAAATCAACCATGAGATCCGCATTGAACCTTAAGCTACTTGGTATGTGCAGTGGAAGGGGATCTGCGTTTAATTTATAATTAAAGGTGAAATTTTCTTAACATAGAATTGCCATAAAACTCTTGATACATTTCTTAATTACAAAAGAATTTATATTTTCCTTTGCATTATTTTTTTCGGTTTCCTCAACATCTTTTTCCTAAACGTTTTCTCTTCTTTTAGTAGGATCAGTTCTTTCTTGTTTTTTGGTAATATCGGATATATAGGCTGGTAAGCTCGAAAAAATGCACGGGATAGCATTCGGTTCTAATTTATAATGCTTTCTTTTTACAGTTAAAAGTGCCCCATCTGATTTTAAAATAGCATCGTCTTTTAAAAGATCTTCATCTCGAAAATGCTCAATACAAACATACGTATTTTTTCCTGGGGACCAATTTTTTCTTGGAATACTTTTAGTCCATTCGGCCCGCTTTTCTTCGTTTTTTGGGAAAAGTGAAAACTTTTACATTTTCTCATCTTTTGTAATTAGCTTTACTTACAGCCTGGGACGCAGCAAACGGAAGCATAATGATTGCTAGAACAAAAGAACAGAAATCAATAAAACTAACGCTAAATACGGCAATTTTATATTTTTATGTACTCTATAGCTTAATAACTATTATCAAGTATGTCGTATTAAGAATAGAGATTGCTGACTTATCATTAGTATCCATAAAAGGCACAAAACATCTTAGTTTCTTCTACTTTTCCGTATGATTCTAATGCTTTTAACGGAGAAAAGTCCATCCTCTCTTGTGACGTCACAACACCTCCACGCGTTCAGTACCCAGGCTCGCCTTGTAATTGTCTACTCTCCCCCTCCCTTCCCGGGGGCTCCGGTCAGGGGGGGATTGCCTTGGGGCCCCGGCCTTGAAGACATATGTTACGTCACCTCTTGCCGATTTCAGTACCGGCCGACCGATTTCGGTAAGTACGACTTAAAAACATCAGTGCGAGGATACATTCTCGCACTGATGTTTTTAAGCCGTACTTACCGAAATCGGTCTGCGGCATTAACTCTCATTGGTGTTTGTTAACTTTTTCTTTCTGCGTTATTCAGTTGGCTTCGAATTTTGTAATAACTTTGCTTTAGTTTTCAAATACCAAGTACTCAATATTTAAAAGGGTCTTAGATTTAATTGTATCAAGTGCTTCTCTGTATACATTGAGGAAGAATTTCAGAATTATATGTACATTACTTTAAAATAATTTAGTTTTATCATGTACATAATTTTGTATATACAATATGGTCTATGGTAAATTTGTAGCGTACTAATTCTAAAATGTTTAAAATCTTTTCTGGATTAAAAAAAAAGTGAGGAGGGGAGGAGCCCGTCGTACATACCTTACCTTGCGTCCGAAAATCTTGGCAGAACGACCATGATAACCAATCACATATGCTTCCTAAGAGATCCACTGAAAAAGCCCTTTCGAATATCTGCCGAAAGTCCATACTTTGTGAAAGTAAAACTGTGATGACGCCATCTTAGAAGACCTAAAGATGACGTAAAAGTTTCTGCTCTCAGGCCTTCTATGTCTAGGAGATGTTGCTGCTAGGCACCCAACAATGAAATCCGCGAAACTCCAGGCTCTCGTGGCGTCAATCAACACCACCTAAATACAGAAAGCCTGAGAACAGAAGCTATTACGTCGTTAGTAGGTCCACTAAAATGACGTCATCATAGTTTTATTTTCGCAAACTAAAACTATTTAAAATTTGTGGTGAATTTACTTACGCTAAAACCATTAGAAAGTTTAATTTTACGACGAATAACAACTTTTAACCATCACTAATTATATGATATGACGCAGAAATAGGTCATTATGAATTATTTTGTATCATAAAGGTATTTCAATCTTTATCTTTAACTCAAGACATTCTCTAATACTTGTAGTACTCGCTAGAAATTTTAAATAATTTTACTTTGTGAAAACAAAACCATGATGACGTCATATAGTGGAGTAAAGATGACTTAAAAATTTCTGTTCTCAGGCCTTCTGTATCTAGGAGGTGTTGCGTCAATCCATCATCAGGCATTGAAAAAAATCGAAATATTTTGAGGAAATAGCTTGAAATATCCATTTTTCACTTTGTGGATTTTACAACTGTGAGTTCCTGCGAATCTAGCTCATATCAATTTCGTAGCATATCTTTAGTAGAATAAAATTCCAGAAATCTCCAGAAATTGGGACTCTGCACTAGAATGCAATCAGTCTCAATTAATGGAAAACATGTAAAACACAATTTGAGAGACTTTTCTTTTATTTTAATACAGGAAAGTTAGCTTTTATTCAAGCTTTATTGGTAAAATGAAAGAGTAGATACATTTTATTATTATTTTTATTTATATAATGTTTTCGATTAAATAAATAGCAACATAAAACTTCCATAAAACACAAACAAAATTAAACAATTTTTAACCTTTTTCAGGGCAAGAATAATTTTCCATTACACTATTTTCTGCATACATTTTTTAACAATAAGAATACTTTAAAATGCAAGGAAAACAGCTATATTTAAAAATAATTTTCCAAAAGAGTCACTTTATACAAAAAGTGAACATTAACTGCATTTTATGAAATACATCCCAAAACTTTTCTAAAATTCCTACCGTGTCATAATCTCCACGCATCTGCGGCCTCAATATTTTGCATTCAATTCACATCCTCACCTGCCCCTCTAAAAGGGAGATCATAAGCACTTTAACGGCGTTTATTGATCGCCCACAAAAGGACTACATTGCTGAATAAAAAATCGACGCTGGTTTGTAGGGATATTATAGGATAAAAATAGGAGAAGATTTCTCTGACTTTATGTCGTTTCCTAGATTTACCGTATCTTCTGTGTCACCTGATGTCAAGAACATTTTTATGGATGCAATAAAATATCACTTTAGGACCTTTAAGTCAGAGCCGCAATAAGAATCCGCATTTCAGGAAAGTTAAACAGGTCAGAATAAAATTCTTTTGGTAAGCGGCTGGATACATGTGAAAGAATAATAAACGTTTGTTGAACGCTCCTATGGGTTTTTTATTCGTGAAACAATATATGTTTGAAATTATTGAAAACTAGAAGGTAAAGCCCGTTGTGGAGGCAATTACAAAGGGCGATAGGAAAAGCATTTAGCAGAAACATAGGTGCACTCAATATACTTAATTTTTGTCCACTTAAAATAAGTAACTCTATTCAGTTGTTATCATGTACCGAAATCGAACTTCATGCTCTTCTGGAAACGTGCGGAAAGTTTCGCATTCGAATGATTTCGTTTCGTGGGAACAGCCCCTCTTATACCAATGCTTCATGCACACGAAATCATTTTATTTGTGAAAAGAAATAATAACTACACTGGTTAATCTGTAAAAACTATTTTAAATGAAATTGAATCGCCATTTTCATTTCAAAGCCCGATAATCGTGACTTCAATATGATGCCAATGGCAATTGTCACCACTAATTTTGTTGGAGCTGAAAATGGAGCTGAATTGTTGGCGCTTGAAACTTTTGCTGGAGCTTAAAATAGCTAAAAATCGCTTCAAAATTAGTCAACGGGTGGATTTTCTGATTTATAAAAAGCGAAGATTCTTTATACGTAATTAATAAAAAATTGAAGTGTATCATACATACGGTGTGGATTTTATTGAGACAATAACTTTTTAATCTGTTTGGATTAATGACGGTAAAGTTTTATTTTGGAGTGGTTCAACCGAATTTGTGACAGAATGAGTGAGTCAGGGATGAGCGTAAATATATTATAGGATAATGTTGTAAGCTCTATTTTGCAGGGTTTAGCTGAGAATTTTCTACAAATATCAGCTTTTGTGGCAAATTTATTGTATGAGGTATTGGCCTTATTTGAATATTCCCAGTTTTTCTACGAAATATGCTTGACAAAACCAAGTTCAAATTTAGCAATAACAGTCTTCAAAACTATGAACTATTTCATACATAAATAAATGTTTCAAAATTAATAAGTTAAATTATTATAGACAGTACCTGTATTTATGTTCACTTCGAATTAAAAAGTTACTTAAACTGATTCTAAGTATATTTCATTGCGAATCCATTATTTGATAACAATATTTGCATTTCCAACAACTTACTCATCTGTAAGATAAAATACAAAAAATTAATGCACTATTTAATTTACATGGGTAACAATCTCTCGTTATTAAATAAACTGTGAGATCATGCGTTAAACAGTGAAAAGTAATCAAAAACTAATGAGTAAATACTATATTTTGGAAATGTAAAATCAATGAAGAATTAAAAATATAAAATATGAAAAATAATACCGAATGAATAAGAGATTTTATAAAGACTGTTACATTTCCTGAGGATGCATATTCAAAAATTTAATTTTAGATTTTATACATTATAATTGTGGCCATCATATTTTATTAATTCAATGTTACACGCAAGTCAGAAAATAAAATTTATCCAGTGGCATAAGTGTGGCGTTAAACATGAAATTTCTACATTATTGGCAAAACAATTTCTATAATGAAAGGTTAATTTCAGTGGAATCATCTAAGTTAAATGCGTAACATTTAGAAATCATTCATCATGTTTGACGATCTACAAAATATTGGATTATGGACAAATTTGATGGCTTACTAAAAGAAAGTGATAAATTGCAATTCTCTATACATTCTGATAACTTTGTTAGAACCACTACATAAATTTTGTAGGAAATTATCTGAACTACAATGTGATACAGAGTTATCAATTTCGATGTAGTAAGATATGGGTGAAAATCATAAACTTTCTTAATTCACTGAATGATCATGCCTAAATTGATTCTCTCAGTTATTATTTAAATTTCTCTTCAAATGCATACCCTGTATTTATTTTTCTTTGTGCGATTATTTTCTCATAGTTTGCATATATATATATATATATTAGGGTGGATCGAAAAAATTTTTTTTTCGAAATCTTTATCTCCTGAGGTCTCAAAAGTCTCAAAAGTTGTATATTGATATGAATAAGACGTGTGTAAAATTTGAATGTTCTACGACAACGTCTTGGGGTTGCGCATCGAGCTTGAAATTTAGAAATTTTTGAAAAATACGACTTTTTTTAAAAATTGACCAAAAAAATTCTTTTCCGAATTATTAGGCTCCCGAGGTTTTAGGAGTTGTATATTGTTATGAATAACACGTATGCAAAATCTGGAGAGGCTATGACAATTTCTAGGGATTGCACATCGAGCTTGAAATCTATAAATATCTGAAAATTAAGTGTTTTTTGAAAAAATTATGTATAAAGCAAACTTTATTTGTTAAAAATAATTTGGTCCTTTTATATGTTAAAACATATTTAGAGAAGCTCAGTAAATCACAAAAAATAGCTTTATGAACAATTTGATACAATGCACACGTTATTTGGTCGTTTCGTCTTGTGCGCAGTACGCAAGCTGTGCTCTAGACAACTAGCACCGGTTTGCCTGCCGAGTGATGGCAATGCACATGCGTTCGGTTAAATCAGGCACGAGATATTTCGTTGAAACAGGCATTTAGTCTCACGTTTCAGATAGATGGTTCTTTCAGTTTACTCCCAAAAAAAGCTAAAAGGTGGTTGCCTTGCACTGCTACGATTCTGAATAGAGTGAAACTGTCTGCAACAGGACATGGAACACAATTTGGTCTTCTTAGAAAAGGTGGGAATATCGAAAGAATTGCCTTGTACCAAGTTACCAACCCAAGAAGATATACTCGTACTTCTATGTTACTATTTTGCACTTACGAAGAAAAATTTCTTAATAAAGGGCAGGAACCACCGGAAGGAGAAGTAACCTTAGTTGTGGGAATCAAAATACAGGAAATTTGGATCATAGCCAGTATCCCTACTGTGTCAATCCAAGGAATTCAAGAGACAGTTAGAAAAGGTCATGAGCAAGTTTAGCATCTAAATAAATCGTATGTTAGAGACGGACATAAGGAATTGTTTATGAAGAAAGTTGGAAAAACTCTTCCTTACCGAGTTATTGAATATCGCACTTGTAAATGTACTGACTTTTTCCGGAGCAGGTGTGGCTCAGAGCCTCACATACCTCACACAGAACGGGAGTCATTAGCAGACCAGAGGGGAGCTAGAAATGTGACAATCGATGGAATTGTAAAGAAGAAAAGTTGTGGAGAACGAGAGAAAAGTTGAAATGTTGGAAAGAGAAATTTCGAGATTGGTGGAGAAAGAGGTTAAAGTTCCAATATCCAGTCTCCAACTTTAGTCATTGATTTGGAAAGTGAAAATAACGAAAGAGAAGTACGAAAGACTGAAGAAAACGCTGAATGCCTATCTACCGCCATTTTGGGAGATGCGTTTACAAATGACCAAGTTAGAATAAAAATCTCAGTGCTTTCACAAGTCTGCGACACAAAGTTATTACGGACTAGGCAGCAGAAACTCTGGTATCAACTTTATTTCACAATCTAGAAAGCGGAAGGAATGCAGATGGAGAGAAACCTTCTCAACTCGATTCTCGACCCATATAAAGTTAGAGGAAGGCTGACATGACTCACAGTTACACAAACGGAAGAAGGATTTAAAAATTTCTTTGGATTGTGTTTTGATAGGAGGAAGTACAAAACCAAATACATAGAAATATTTGTTGACGGCAAATTACACCCAAGTGTTTGTCACAAAGAACATATCTCGCTGATAATGGAACCTCGTTCAACATACTTTGGCCATATGCCAAGATCTGATTTGATGAATTTCACTGGAAATTTAAGAAAGTTTGTCCGAATTCCATTGATCTTGGGACGCTCACAGGCATTGCCGGTGGTGGCGAATCATCGAATTCTGGAAAGAACAAAGGATTCATCCGAAATCTAATAACGGAGTTCTCTAATCTAACTAAATCTCTGCAATGTCGTATTTGCCAGCTTCACACCCAGAGCCCGTTTATCGGCAGGGCAACCGGGGCATCTGCCCTGGGCCCACGCATTTCAAGGGCCCAAAAATTTTGTACCTTTCAACAAATTTTTATTTATTAAAAAAACTTTGTACGAATATTTAATTTGCCATTTTCTCGAAAATACTCAAGAGTTGGCAGCTAATTCTCTGGTATTTTACTCCACTAAGGCTCCTCTAAAACTCATCAGCATTAGGTCAAAGTTCGTGAGCCAACGTCTGAGTCTATTTTTTGTAAGTTTTATTATTTTAAAAAATCGTATCAGTTTTAAGATATGTACACTAATTTTACATTATGTACACTACAATTTTACATATGTACACTATGTACACTAATATGTACATTCTTTTCATTTATATCGTAAAGAAATTTAGTATAGAAGTGTATGTAGTATGTGTCTAGATATTCATTATTTGTGAAAATAATTGTTATTCATATTTACTAAAGTCCTTTAATATTATTTACTGTAATGTATTCATATATTTGGTAGTTAAACTCGATATATATATATATCTGCAGCTAAATGTGCCCAAAACAACTTAAATGCGGAATATGTAATTTCTCGTAAGTGAAAGGCCCAAAAATGTGTATTTGCCTAGGGCCCAATATCGTGATGATCGGGCCCTGTTCGCACCATAGCAAACAGCCACTCCGAAATTGCAACCTATCAGATGATTGTTTCTTAAGATCTAGATTATTACACTTGACATAAAATGCCACAGTTTGATCTGAAGTCGGGCTTTACATTATTCATTAAAACGCATGCTCCAATAATTGGATGCTTGGGCTGACACGGGCAGGACTCAGATAGCATGCAAATCAACGAGGTGGGTCCTGGGTTATGTAGTTACTATCGTGGTTATACTAGAGAAGAGCTGCGAATGTTACGAACTATTTTTCAACGGCACTGATTCACTAAAAATATAATTATTTATTTCTACATATTTTTGTCAAAAACGCGCATTGTCACAGCCTCTTCAGATTTTGCATACGTCTTATTCATAACAATATACAACTCCTAAAACCTCGGGAGCATAATAATCCGAAAAAGAATTTTTTTGGTCGATTTTTTAAAAAAGTCGTATTTTTCAAAAATTTGTAAATTTCAAGTTCGGCGCGCAACCCCAAGACGTTGTCGTAGAACATTCAAATTTTACACATGTCTTATTTATATCAATTTACAACTTTTGACACCTCAGGAGATAACGATTTCGAAAAAAAATTTTTTTTCGATCCACCCTAATATATATATATATGTATGTATGTATATATATATATATATATATATATATATATATATATATATATATATATATATATATATATATATATATATATCATGTATTGCTATATGGGTACTATCTGCTCTATGTTTCATGTTCGAACAATCTTAATACCGGTTCAACTGTTTTTCTTTTTTGTCAGAGCTTGCTAACATTAATATAATAATACACTATTAAAGTACATAATGTAAAAATTACGTCAAAGAGAAATAGATTTAATTATATATTTTTTCTATTCTCTAGTTACCAAAATAATAGTGTTTTTTTTTATAACTTCAGTCGTTGAATGACACAGTAAAGCGAAAACTGAAATAGTTTCTAACGTTTTTAAAACTCCGAAAAATAAAAAAATACACAAATGTGAGCAGTAGCTTTTAAAAAAACTATAATTTTGATGCTTTTGTATCTACTTTGCATTTTATTTCTTTTGTGTGTGTTCCATCAATCTTCACATTACCCACAATTGCGCATGCGCATTGTTTAATATGACTCTTACAAAATGGCGCGACATCTGTTATTATCGACAGAATGTATGACTTTTAAAAAGATTTGAGGCCAAAAAATCACTTGTATCGTCTTACATTAATCCATGGAATAGGTGATATTATTTTTAATTTTAAACATTATACTTACTACAGTAATATAATGTACTAAAATGCTACATTCAACAATTAAAAGTAAATAAAAATATTCAGAAATTTTCTTCTACTGCATAATTTGTGCTGAGCAAGAATATGATACAAAAAGATCATTAACTATCTCGAATTCTAAAACACTCGGATTTAAGATGGTGTGATTGCTATTTTACATTTTATTCCCTTTGCACAACCGACTACAGATCTTTCAAACTAGTGGAGCTGAGTATGTACAGAAATCCTCCAGTCTTATTAATGCTTCCAGAAATAACTTCCTCGCAGTTTCAGCTCCAGGAGCAGACAGACGAATAACCAGGGACCTCAAAAATTCGGATATTGTATTTTGGCTATGAGTATGAAAAAATATTGATATGTTAATAAATAAATCGATTTTTTCCTTAAAATTTCTCTAAAAAATGACAGTTCCATTATTGTCCGAGGCGGTGTTTTGATCGAATCAGTTATATATATATCTATATATAATCAACAAATGGATCCGTGGTATTTTACATTTCCATCCGTAGCGGCAAAAAGCCCACGAGCGGTCCTTGTTACCTGTTTTGTAATTTTAATGTCAAAGCTTTTCCACATTAAGCTATAACATTTGAAAACACCGAAGTAAAGATGACGTCAATCGATGTTGAGTTGAAAGAAAACTTAAATCCTTAAAGGCAGTTTTCTGGATTGCAAATTTTTCCGCGATCTTTCACAACAACCATCTCCGCGAACTTGGTACTTTGGCGATTGATTATCGATGGCCGCTGTAGCCCCTAAGTGTTTACAATAACCTACACACTTTAGACAGTTTTCGTTTTTCAATCAAAAATGAAATTCTCATTAAAATCACCCTGTATGCTGAGGCGACATCTTTCAAAGCTCGTCACCGTCTTCATTATTCATCAAGGATACGAATTCTAATCATTTATTTGTTTATGTTCGTTACAGTTTAAAGAAATAATTTTTCAGCTATCTCTATTTTTCTTTCGATTTGAAGGAAAATGCGAAAAGAAGAATGCTTCCGTTCCCCATCTCAATTTAGATGCGAATTTAAAAAGGACGATTTAAGCACCAAAAATAAAGTCTTAAAATTTTAAGTCTCTACCTAAAATAGATTTGGCGAAGCGTTGATTAGTAGTCAGTCAATCAGTCATTCACCCTGAACATCTTTCTTTACAAACAGAGACTATACTAATACACACACAGATGTCATTTTCAGATTTCCAAAACAATATAGAACAAAAATCATTTAGCCAAATAAAGTATTATCGTCCAGACAATGGAATTGGCATTTTAATACAGTCAAACCTCGTTAGTAAGTCACGTGGGTAAGACGCCACTCCAGATACTACGTCATCTTTCACAAGTCCCGACCGTTTAAATACGCCTTTTGACATATAGTACTCTTCTTATTGGGCCCCTATTTTTTCAATCACTCCGCATTAGGGTGGTGCGAAAAGCAATTTTTTTAAAAAATTCGAAACGTCACCATATGCGATAGTTGCGATTTTGATAGCAAAATTAAACCCCGTAATTTGGATGAAATTGTATAATATCTTAGGCCTCTCCTCAAGATCCACGAATTTTGGAAATTATAGGAAAAAATGCTTTAAAATCAACTGCACTTTTCATTAAAGGAAAAAAAAGAAATGTCACCAGGTTATTTATTTGTACTTTTGAGTATATAAACATTTGTAAAAAGCTAGCCGATGTAAAATTAATTCTTAGTCCTCCCCAAATCCCTTAAAGTTTGCCATTTTTACTCCAAAAATAGATCGACAAATTGGCTAAACAAATTCGTCTACATCCACTTCATTACCAAGATGAGCTTGATATTAACAAATCTCTAACCGTCACATACTTTTTGTAAACATCGTCCTAATTTTCAGCTTGCATTCTTCCTTAAATTATTACTCCTCCAAACCCCCCTCCCCATTCTATTCTGGGAAGATCCTGATTTCATTCCACAGCGCTCTCAGCTGATTTTGAAACCTAAGTCTCAAATAAAATTATCTGTGTTTTCCAGAAAGTGTGATTGGCAAAGCGTCAGCTTTGTTTCACGATGTAAGTGAACATATACAAGAACAGACGGAAGATAAGAGTACACCTCTTATTGATCAGTATAAAATTCTGCGAGAAAGGATAAAGACACGTCAAGCAATTCAAGATGAGTTAATCTGCTGGTCAAAGGGCGGATTAAAGGGGTGGATGGAGGAGGCGACCGCCCCCCCCCCGAAAAAAAGAAATTAATGCAAAAGATCCTATTTTATCTTTATAAAAGATGCTATAATACTTCTATTAATGTAAAATATCTATATTACCATAAAATGGATGTATATGTCAATCTTCTAACTGCCCCCACTGACAAACTAAGCGCCCCATGCCGATAAACTTGCATTAATCCGCCACTGTCTAGTCACAAGATCATGACTTTCTTCTTTGACAAAAGAAGGGATGAAACTCTTACAATTACGAAAATGGATGACAGCAAGTGGCATAAGAGAAAAGTATGGGAGGAGCATATTACACTAACTGAAGAGCTCGGTCCTGTCTATTTGGGACATTTTGCACCGAAGAACAAGAGTTCAAAGGACATTTCCGATGGTATCTTCAGCTTATTTAATGAGAAAGCTTTTAATTTTTCAGAATTAGCCTTTATTGGAAGTGATGGGGAAGTGACTAATACCGGTGTAAATGCAGGTGTAATCAGACGCCTTGAAGAAAAGCTCAATTATCCCGTGCATTGGACAATATGTCAATTTCATTTTAACGAGCTGCCTTTATATCACCTTACAGAAGTAGCCGACGGGAAAACGTCAGGAACAAGCGAATTCAGTGGCTTGATTGATAAGTCCTTGAAGACGTGCACTAAACTTCCTATCATTAAGTTCCAGGGACTTGAATTTTCGTCTGAGTCCAATATTGACTTTGGAGATCTTTGCACTGATCAACGTTATTTGTGGGAAATTTGTAAGGCTGTTTGCTCTGGTTATTGCCCACAAGATCTAGCAAGTAGAGACCCTGTTAAACTTTCTCATTCTCGCTGGCTATGGTTCGCAATCTCATTTTGCGTCTTTTTTTCTTTTGGGGGAACATCTTATCCAACACCACAACTTATTGTATTAGCCACATTCGTATTGAAAGTATACGCGCCGACACGGTTCTGAATCAAGTGTAACAGTGCCCTTCAGGATGGCCCAAAGAATTTGCAATATTTTATATCTCTCAGATAACTTAAAGGGTATGATAAAAAACGCTGTTCAAAACAACGCGTATTTTGCTCATGTAGAAAATGTACTCGCTGCAATGCTATTCGATGACATAATATCTGCCATTCAGCGTATCATAAAGGCCAGAAAATCTTCGGAACAAACAATGAGCATTTGAAGGTCCAAAGGTGATTTCGAAAGCAATGACTACATTGACCTAATCCATTGACAAGAATGTATGGTGACTGAGCCTCCCATCACAAAGAAATGGACAAATAGTGTGTTACAGGAATTACTGAAGTCGGATAAACATCCAAGTTCGTGAGATAAATTTCTAAAAGTACCCTACCATTCCAAAGCAGTTGAGAGGATAATTAGGATTGTGACAGAATCTGCTCTTCATGTGTGTGGCCTCCATGCAAGAGATGGATTCATCCGAGCAAAAACATTCGATAAAAAGCTATGCCATGTTTTGAAAAAAAGTCTGATTTCTGAGTGAAATAACCTACTCCTTACATGAGAAGGTAAGACTAGTATCTTCTCTATTTACATATCTTTGCGTACCATTTTCAGTAAAAAACGCTCAACTTCAAAGAATTTGGGGAGGCCTAAGAATTAATTTTATATCGGCTAGCTTTTTACAAATGTTTATATATTCTAAAGAGCAAATAAATAACTTGGTGGCATTTCATATTTTTATTATTTTTTAATGAAAAGAGCAGTTTATTTTCAAGAATTTTTTCCTATAATTTCCAAAATTCGTGGGTCTTGAGGAGGCCTAAGATATTAAACAATTTCATCCAAATTTCAGGGTTTAATTTTACTATCAAACTGTAACTATTGCACATGGTGACGTTTCCAATTAAAAAAAAAAATTGTTTTTCGCACCACCCTACTCCGCATAATGCGTCACTTTTAAGAGTACAATATGCATACTCGTTCCTTTTTCTTTGTCAAGGTTCTCTACAAAAAGAACTTAAATTTTGCTGAGGAAGACTCTCAGCAGTTTTACTCACAATGACATTTTTCTCATCAACAAATTTTAGGAATTTATCCAGGACTGTTCTTTACGATATCCATATTATGGCATATTAAATACGGCAGCTTGTACAGTTAAATTACAAGCATTTGTTATTCTACTAATTTATATAAATTATAACGTAAGTTAATTATAGGCACACTTTTTATATAAACATTTACAATGTCATTTTGCATTTAATATAAACTGGGCTTAAGATGTCACTCCACTTAGCGAATATTTTTTTTAATGTCCCCGAGAATAAAGTGCTAACGAGGTATAACTGTAGTGAGTACAAGCAAAAACATCGAATAAAGATTATTGAAACAATATAAATTATATTATTCTTTAGTCCAGAAAATCGCAAAGTTGAAATTAATTTTACCTCATTTTTGTTTTTTCGTTAGCATTTCATTTTTTTCGCCAGAAAAATTGGCGATAAGCTAAACCGTATTTTGTATCAGAAAAGAAATTTCTTGATTTGTTTTTCTGCAACGAATTCACTTCCTTTATTGAGCTCAAAGGGAAAAAACGAAAAAAAGAATCGATAATGTAACATACTTTTTAGCAGAATTGCATATCCCGAAAAATATTCTTTTCACTTGATCAGTGTTAATGGTAGCCCCTAAACAATGAATTCAAAGTATAGTCAAGTTATTCCGTTCTAAATTTTATGGATTATAGATTTACTTTATTTTTGGTGGTGTTGAATTGGAAACCTTATCTGAAAGTGTTCCAAAGATATTTTTCATGTGAAGATTTCACTATCAGAAAAAGTATAAGCTCCAATACATTTTGTTGCAGCATTTATTATTCTGAACGTCTCTGCAAATTACAGACATAAATATATGATCAGGTTAGAGAGTTGTAGCCGGTAACTTGGAACTAGGCATGCATTTTTTAGCACTCCGAATGGGAGAAAATCTCAACATGTAAGATATTAATTCGCGTTACCTTTTAAATATACCATTTAAGCATGAAGAAATAAATATTTTTATCAATGTAATTTGATACTTTATACCACTCTAGACAAAATTTTCTCAGGGTATTTTCATTAAAACAAAATTAATAATAAATGATACACCCACTGCGGCAAAGATGAAATAATTGAATAAGAAAAATGATCCCATTCGTCTTCTTATAAACACAAAACTGATTTTTGTTTGAATTACCAGTCTAAACATCAATCATAGTCATCTAAAGAATAAAGAAACCACAAAAGCCACAAAAAGAAAACAAGAAGTACTATCTTCAGTATTTGTCAATCTAGGACGGAGAGAAAAATGATAAAAAAAGGAAGATTAAGCACAAAAAAGTCAAAAAGGAGTAATAAAGAAGGTAGAAGTTGTGTGATTGTAGATGCTCTTCTTTTAAACAATATACCAGAGATAGGAAGTTTTCCCTGCCAACGGTCATTGCTTTAATATTTAAACGTATTTATTGCAACGAAATTTTATCTAGCAATGCATTAGTCATAAAAAATAAAGAAATTATCTCTTTCGCAGTTATAAATATCTTATGCATCGCTGATGTAACTGAAACATAAATATACAATGCAAACACTGATAAAATTTTATCCGATATTTTATGATCACTTTCCGTTTTATGAGTTAATACAGACAGTTAAAAAATATGTCAGTCTAATATTATCGATTCTAATAAAAGTTTAGTCTTTTAAGTTCAAAGTCTTAGTTGAAATTATTTCCATCGTTTTAAGGTTAATTTTACAGTAGTAAGAGTCTGTTTAAGATATGTATTAATATTACAGAATCGCATTATTTGAATAATATTCACACGTAGATTGCTTGAAACGGACATCTTAGTGATCTCTTAGCTTCAATATATTTAAATAGCTCTAATGTACAGGCATTAATACATGTAAAATTTTTAAGAAATGAAAATAATAAGAGCGAAAAGTATAGTTTTCTTTTCTTGTGATTCTATCACATACAGTTAACATAAAAAATGCTAAAAAAAGAATAATAAATTTATTATCATAGTAATTTTGACTAATAAGTATATTGAAATTCCCCAAAAGAAAATCTATATTAAACATATAGATTCAAAATAAACTACTTCGCGTGATATTTTAAGGGACCACACGAATTTAGTATAACAATCGTGTACGTATAATTATTACATGCATGATGTACTAAATAAGTAAAGGGAATACTAGCATTGCATCCAAACTAGGAACTTTATTTAAATTCCACTCTTAGTGTATTTCAAAATAATCCCTTGCATGTGCATACAACGATTATATGCATGATATAGGTTGTTTAAAGAACATTAGAAATCGTAACTGTGTATCTCACTTAGTTTGTTGATCAGAGGGCAATACGGCTCATTGCCCGTAAATGAGTTTTCAGAGTTTTCAGCATCTAACAGATGTGTGTGCATGCAGATCCACCTTATTTACCCAATTTCGCAGCTGTAAACTTTGTTCCATTACCGAAAATTAAATTTTCTTGATGCAAAGAAAGTCTTAGTGGCACTGAAGACATAACACGTGCTGTGACCAACGGCTCGTCGGAGGTAGACTATCAGGACTTTCAGTATACTTACAAGAATACATAGATATTCCAAGGAGGTGCAAAGTGGAGATGAGTTCGGGCTCATTTTTGAAGCCCGAGCCCGGAGACTTTTAATCCGAGCCCGCCCGAGCCCGAAATTTTAGCTAAAGATAAATAAAATTCAATAAAATTCAAAAAAGTAATTCTTTGATAGAATACTATAAATTTTGCGCCGTTTGTGCAAATTAAAGACTAATATAGTTGCAAAATTTTAATGCACTTTCTAATTCTTTATACCTATGTTTATGAAATATTGTCGAATCTCATGACTAACTAAGCAATATAAAGCACCGTTCTGAAATACCCAAAGAGCTTCACGCGTCTTCTAGGCACCCCTGCCGCTATTTCTTTTTTATAAGTACTTTTATTTTTCATATGAATCACTTTTTAAAAATATGTTTCAAGGAGTGTGTTCAATAAAATAGAAATTTTTCACGAGCCCGAGCCCGAACGCAATTGTGAATTACAGAGCCCGAGCCCGGTTTGGGCCCGTGCTCGGGCTCGGGCTTTCAGGTTCGGACTGAGCCCCGTCTCATCTCTAGTGCAAAGGGATAGTTTTTTATCTCTCTACTGAAAAATTTAAAGAGTAATTAAATTATTAATTCAGTTTTTACATATGCACGCATTATACATTAAGTTCTTAGTTTGGGTATAATGTCCGTAGTCAATGCGCTTCTAGGCGCATTGTGAGCTTCTTTTATTTTAATACAAAACTATTTTTTCACATAAACTTGGAATACAAATCCCTATTTCCATAAAGAAATTTTTATAATAAGCTTTAGAAATTCACCATAAAACGAATAAAATATTTTTATATGTTAAATATTTGAACATTTATGAGGCTAATTCTGTAAAAGGAAAATTTGTATAAATAAGCTTGGATAAAAGATAATTTGTAAAATTACTTATTTGTAAAATTACTTTTTCTACTAGTTAAGACAGTTAAAAATATGTACGCATAATCGTAAATTTGTGCTAAAATTACTTCAAACATATCCATTCCGTGAAAAAAGTATCTTACACATGTAAGTTAAGGAAAATTAATTAAAATATTCTTAGATGAGATAGTGTTCATCCTTATTTTGATTCACATAGTTTTCGCTTTTTTCTTTTTCTTTTTTTTTTTAAGAGCTTCAAAGGTTTCGGAATTTTTCACGCACTACGGTTTCCAAGTTTGAAATTAAGGTTATTTAGAGTTCAACTTTCTACCAACCAAGCTTATTTTAAAGACATATGAGTTCAGTACTAAAATTATACATTTAATGGCAGAACCACTGTGACAGCATAGCAGAGAGAATTTCACTTACTCTAACTAGAGAGAGAGAGAGAGAGAGTATAAGTTACAAAAATATAGTAATAAAATTTCTCAAAAACAAAGTTCTTTGCCATTTGTTCTGAGAGTTCTAATTATTTTATACTGTAGCGATCTAATTTATCTTATGGAAGAAACTATCACCATTTTTAATATCTTATTTTATTTTTATTTTTATTTTTATATTTTTTTCAAAACCAAAGCAACCACAATAAAATAATCAGCAATAATTACCACGATTTCTGATTTGTTTCTCTAAAAGAATAAAGCAAAAATAACAAATAAAGTAAAACTAGACAAAACATCTTGTTATTATGTCAAAGTGGTTTTTTTTTAAATACAAATTTCTATTCCATACTTTCATTATATGTTTTCTTACATCAATTATTTTAAACTTTTCTAATTTTTTAAAATTATATCTAGAAAAGCTCAGTAAGTGATTGAATTCCAAATAATTTTAGTATAATGATGTAATCCATATGGCTGCTAGAATGTATCTCTACGTTAATATCATAATTTTCTAATATTATGAACGTATAATCTCATAAAAATAAGAATATCAGTTCTGTAACTAAATTAATTTTATTTCCTTCCAAACAATGAAAGTCATAATATAGCAGAATATCTAAATATAATTGAAAAGATAGAGCAAACATTATTTTGGAAGTTATGATTCATATAATAACTGTCTAAATAATCAGTGCGACAGTGAAGACTTAAAATGAAAATATTTGTTTCAAATGGATTCATTTTTTTTAATCATCTACAATTTTCAATACGGAATATTTTATGTGTTTTAAATTTGCATGTAAATGTTACACTCGTATTGAGTCAATTCCTTAATTCAATAACCGAATAGTTCATATACTCTTTCTAGCCCTCGGGATGGAATGCAAAAGTAAGAGAAAAGCTGAATATACAGCTCATTCTAATACTATCATCTTCTTTTCTTTTTTCCTTGTTCGAAAATACGGAATTATTTTGATCACGAAAACTTTCGTTGTTTCGTATTTTGAAAGAAATATACCCTGATTGTCCAACATTCTAGAATCCATCTGGCTAGTTACGGCGTGATAACTGCATATCCGTCTATACATATTAAGTGTAAATCAAAAATGATTAGCTGTAGAATGTTGAAATTTTACATTTAGGACTGATGAAACATTTCTTTGGTCACCTCCCTTTTCTACAGCATATGACTGCGTATTTTATTTGCAGGATCACTCAAAGGACTGCCAATATCTTGCTCTATGGACGGTATTTGTTGAAGGTGCATTTCACAGTCATATATAAAGAAAAATTAATGGAGTGAGGATTTTTAAAAATAACGTTGAAAAGAGTTACGTGACATTTATAGAACATTTAGTGGGACAAACTGAAAAAAGTTTTGATAGATTTGGGTTTAAGGACAGCACTTTCAATACATTGAAGTCAATGGGCGGTGATTGCAGTAAATAATTAGCTAAACAGTGTAATTAAAGAGTCATGTAAGTAAGTTACTAGTTGTACCCATGGGATTTTTAAAATTTGTACGCACGATCAAATTCTTACTGAAGTGTTATTTGAAAGAAAATAGGTAGTTTAATATTTCAACTAGAACTACAAAATTTCGTAGTTGTAAAACTAATGATATGGAAAATTTGATCTGCCTAAGAAAAGTTCCAAAATTTGCCTATAAGAAAATATTTAATGCTGGTGGCTAAAATGAAGGCCTTTTAAATGCATAAACTAATAAGGGATATTTACGTAATTTGCTCAATGTTCCAAGATCTAAAAGAGTGGCCGTTGCAGTTGACTGGTGATAAAAAAAAAAGAATTCGCTGGTCCTGAAACAAACTGGCTCATGTGGTTTTCTGAGTAAAACGTAATAGCTCTATTTTTTTACTTTTCGAATTACCTTTATATCTCGATTTACTGGCCTAGATTGAATAGATAAGGGTAGATTTGAAATTTTTTGTTGTTGTTTGTTGGTTTTGTGCACAGACTCAACTTTGTCCACAACAGCCACGACGTTTTTTCCTACAAAACTTTAAAAAGTGTTTTTTTCATAGTGTATTTGTTCCCATTTCGTAGTTAGTATTTTGTAGCTCATTTCATGATATGGTTTAAAGTTGGAGGTATAGGTGTGTCCGATAAAAATAAGAACTACACTCCTTTATTGTATTAAAATAAACTTACTTACTTTTTTTGTTGTTGTTTCTTAAATTGTCGGATCAGCAATTAGACTAAACGATATCCATGAGACCGTGAACCGTTAAAAAGTCGAAAACAAGGAAAGGACTTCGAAGAAAGTCTTCTTTTTCAAGTTCTAAGCAGGTAAGCAGATATTCAGGTGTGAAATGTGCGATATTGCATTTCCTATACATGGTGTGCGAAACTGAAAATAGCTTTTCTTCTGTTGCTTTGAAATTCACAAAATTATTCTGCAGAAAGCAAACACGGTGGTTCTATTTACATTTATACATTTATTTACAATTGCCACAAACATTTAACATTTTAATATTACAAGGGGCATCTTCCAGCCCAAAATACAAAGGGGTTAGGCATCTTTCAGCCCTAAGCACCTACGCAGTACGCAGTAGAAAAAACAAGTGGGGTTTTTTTTCCCCAGAGATCAATGAACTTTTTATCCCATAGATCTGGGATATAGACAACTAGCGCCATCAAGCGCAATTAAAAGGAGGTTATACAACACTCCCCACCTGATAATTTTACAAAAATTATCATTTTTTTCTCTTTATCAGCAACAACAAAAATATACTTACCAATTACCTCAATCTATAATAGCACTAGGTTAAGTAACAATGTGAACATATAAATTTTCTTCAAAGTACAACTTAAATTTAAACAGATGATTACTAAACACAAATTTCTAGATTAATTACAAAGTCAAAATTAATATTTTTAAAGTCAAAGAATTTAACACTTAAAGTTCAGTAATGATTCACAAGTTCAATGTTTATGTATCAGTCATTGATTTCCAGTGGATACAAAAGCTGGACTGGGCGTCGAAATTCTCCATTTTTAGTTTTTACGACGCATGATCGAACGAGTCCATCTCTACCTTTCATAGTTTGTGTTATCATACCTAAGTTCCACAAGAACTTAGATTTAGTTGAACCTTCAAGGAGAACAATGTCCCCAACTTGTAAGTCCCTCTTCTTCTGAGGAGTCGAAAGTTCGTGGAAATTTTTGTTGTTCAAAAGGTACTCACCTTTCCATTTTTTCCATAACTGAGACAAAATCTTAGATTGGTATAATTTCCTTTTTTTCAGTCCTTCTTTGGTTGAAGATCTGTTTGTTATTTCTACAAAGTTGTACGGATATTCTATTTTTCTTCCAACCAAAAGGAAATGAGAAGGGGTTAAGGGTTCTGGCTCTGAATGATCATTAAATACATAAGTAATCGGTCTTTGGTTAAGAATATTTTCAATCTCGGCAAGAAGAGTCATGATCTCTTCAAAGGTTAGCTGAGCTCTTCCTAAGACCTTTCTGAGCGGTTCTTTAATCGATCTCATCAATCTTTCATAGAACCCTCCCCACCATGGGGCAAGCTCAACTATGAATTTCCAGGTTATCCCTTCAGATGATGCAAAATTCTGGATTTCTTTGTCTTTGATCAGGTCTACAAAGTATTGTAAGTCCTTACTAGCACCTTTAAAAGTTTTAGCATTATCTGAGTAAAATATCTTGGTGTTCCCTCGTCGGGACAAAAAGCGTCTAAGTGCTAAAATAAAACTTTTAGAAGACAAATCCGAGACCAGTTCGAGGTGAACTGCTCGAGTGACTGCGCATGTAAATAATGCGACATAAGATTTTTGGGTTTCTTTTCCCAACTTTACGTATATAGGTCCGGTGAAGTCAACACCTGTCACACTAAAGGGGGGAGATTCAAGTATTCTGTCCTTAGGTAACTGTCCCGTCATTTGACTTGCTGGTTTCGCTGAATACCTTCTGCATATGAGACACCTGTTTATAACTTTTCTTACGACTTGTCTTCCTTTGGATATCCAATACCTTTGACGAATCTTCGTTAAAGTAATACTTACACCAGAATGCATAGCTTTATTGTGGTCTCGTAATATTATTAATTCTGTAAATCGTGAATTACTTGGTAGTAGAATTGGGTGTATCTCCTCTCTTGTTAATTCGCCTTCTTCCAATCTTCCTCTTATTCTGAGAATTTGGTTTTCATCTAAAAAAGGGCATAAACTATATATACTGGAATCTGGTGAAATGGGTTTTTGAGAATTTAGAGAGGCTATTTCCGAAGAAAAATATTCCATTTGAACTTTACGGATGCACATGTCTTCACACATTTGAATTTCTTCTGTAGAAAGAGGACCCTTATTTACATTCGTTTTTTTCAAAGCATTAATAAATCGTTTAACATATGCTATTATTCTTATAAACTTTGTGACTGAGCTAAATTTATTTATGTCAAGCAGCTCTTCTTTATTTTGAACAATACAGTCATTGACTAAAATGTTATTACGAGCTTCAGGGAAGTCTTCATCTTTTGTTTGAGTTATCTGTTGTTCTGGCCATTCTGTAGTAGGGCATTGTAGCCAAAATGGCCCCAGCCACCAAAGAGAACTTTTCTTCAGTGATTCGGCAGTCAAACCTCTAGTTAAAAGATCTGCCGGATTTTGCTTACCGTGGCAGAATCGCCATTGCCGAGGATTGGTATTTTCCTGAATTTCGGTGACCCTGTTACAAACAAAGGGTTTCCAGTTCTTGGGGGATCCTTTAATCCAGCATAATACTATATTAGAATCAGTCCACAAAAAGGTGTTTTTTATAACATCACCGAATAGCTTTTGAAGATATTTCGACACTCTGGAAGCAATTACAGCTCCCATCAGTTCTAACCGTGGTAACGTTAAAGCTTTAAGGGGAGCAACCCTACTCTTTGAACAAACGAAGGTAGTTTTAATTTCACCTAATTTGTTGGTGTACTGAAAGTAAGCTGTACACCCAAAAGCCTTTTGACTTGAATCACTAAAATATGTAAATCACAGTTTTTCACCACGTCGCAGTCAGGGAAGTATTCACGAGGAATTGAAATAGTTTTAACAGTTTCTATATCGGAGAACCAGTTTTCAAAATCAGTTTTTAAGTCCTGGGGAAGTTCATCGTCCCAATCAACTCCTAAGAGCCATATTTGTTGCAGCAAAAGTTTAATTCTAACTGTGAATGGCGTGATATAGCCTGCTGGATCATACAGTTTTGCGGCAGTTTTAAGAACGACTCTTTTTGTTATTTTACCGCTTATATTTTCAAAACAATCTGAAAATTCGTGTAAATCAAGTTTTATATTGTCTTCTTCAGTATTCCAAATTAGACCTAACACTTTTGACAGTGCAAGCGACTCATTTACTTCAAATTTATTTTCTACCCAAACATTTTTTAATTCAGCGGAATTGGAATTAAATTTACGTAAGTTCATTCCTGCATTTTTCAGAATAAAGGCAGCATTAGACGACAGCTGATATGCATCCTCGATACAGTTTGCTCCGTAAAATAAGTCGTCCACATAAAGGGAAGAATTTAGCATGTCAAAAGTTTCGGGGTAATCATTTTTATACTGCTTAAGGTGATATTTTATCGTAGCAGCAAGTATAAAAGGACTTGAAGTAACTCCAAAGGGTAATCGAGTCATATTCATAACTCTAATTAAATCCGTTTCAAAATCATCAAACCATAGAAATTTTAAATATTTTCGACTTATTTCGGCAATACTAATCATTAAAAAGGCCTTTTCTATGTCTGCCGAAAATGCTATATGGTACTTACGGAATTTTAATATTATATCCAAAATGTTAGGGTTTAGGTTAGGACCGGACACTAATAAGTCATTTAATGATTTACAATTTTCACCCTTTGACGAAGCGTCAAAAACAATCCTAACACGAGATGTCTCCTTATCGGGCCTAATGACCGCTCTATGGGGCATGAAATAACCATCATTCCAATTATTATTCTTACATTCTTCTACAATACCATCTGATATTTGTTCATTAATGATATTTTTATACTCTGCGCAAATTTCCCTATCAGCATTCAATTTAGTTTTTAAATTCCTAAAGCGCCTTTTGGCAACAGAAAAATTACTATCCAGATCGCTAGGTTCGCAATCCCAAAGTAAATTTGTTTCGTATCTGCCATTTTTAAACACTAATTCTCTTTCAAAATGCTCCACTATTTCCTTATATTTACAGGACATTTCCTGTGATTCAACTATTCCTAAGCTATCAAGCCTCCAAAGATCCGCTAAGTCATTCATTAATACTACATTATTCATAATCGCAACGTTTTGCGCACAGTTTTCTTGTCCAATGAAATTAGAACCGTAAATTATCCAACCAAAAACAGAGTTAATTGCCCCTACAGTTTTATTTATAGTAATCCTCTCATTTAAAACAAAATCCCAAAATAAATCACTCCCAATCAGAATTTCAATATTCAACTCATCAGAATTCGAAAACGAATCTGCAAGGTCTAAACAATGTGTTTCCATGAAATTCCGAATAAAAACATCTGGGGTCGTGATTTCTGCGCCCGTTATATTTTCTACAACTAAAGTTTGTATTTTCCTTTTAAATTTCCCATCTCTAGACATCAACTGAAATTCCACTACAGGATATAGCCTTTCAGTTGTCTGTTTCATGCCAAAAGAAAATACAGACAAATTCTCATAACGTACAGGCTTTAAATTTAACTGCTCGACAATTTTGTTTGAGCAAAAACTCCGAGAGCTCCCACTATCTAGCAAAACGCGTGTTAACTTACTACCACTTTCAGAATTAACGACCGCAGCTGAAGTTTGCAAGTAAACACTTTTAGCGCACTCCTTGTTTACATCGAAAGAAACGGAATTGATAAGCTCGCTTTTCGGGGGAGGAGAATTGACCTTGACCTCGCTATGCTCAGCAGCTTCACGGCCTTTCCCTTCGGGAGAGCTCGTATAACCTTCGGTATTTAAAGCGTTGTAATCAACGCGCTTAAAATTTAATTTACTATTATCATTTACACAGACAGATTCATGATGGTTATCATTTTTGCATTTGTAACAAGAAATCTTATTCGTTCTGCAATGGGAACTTTGGTGAAATTTTTTAAAACATTTAAAACAACGTTTATCATTTCTCAATATTTCCATTTTTTTTTGAGCATTTAAATCACATTTTAATGAATCATGAAGAGCATTGCAGAAAATGCATATCAGCTTAGGTATATGCGTATTTACATTCAGAGCACTCGCTGAGGGTACATTTCTTTTAAATCCTCTGTTTACAAATTTGTTATGCTGGGTACGCTGGTTAGAGGGCATTTCTTTCCTCTCATTTAATGTAAAATAAACAGATTCTCGACACTCAATTTCACATTTCAAAAACGAAAGAAGTTCCGAAACATCATCGGTCTCTCTAGATTTCCTTTGCCGATTAAATTCTAACACAAGATCTTCTGGTAATAAATTTTACAAAATTGGAATCAAGAGAGGTCCATAATTTTCAGAATTAATTTTCATTGAATCCAAATTACGAATTGAAATGTCCAATTCGTCGTACAGTTTGCGTAATCCAGAAACATTTGTAGAGTATTTGACATTTTGCAAATTTAAAATTTTATGCATAAAAGAGCTCACAATTAAATCTTTGCGTCCAAAACGCTCTTTAATTAAATTAACACACTTATCGTAATTAATGTCGGTAAGTTCGAAACCTGATACGACACTTAATGCTGATCCAGACAAAAATGATTTTAAATAAGCAAATTTCTCAACCTTAGAAATGGAATCATTTTGATTAATAGTACTATCAAACGAATTCCAAAATTCGTTCCACAATTTTGGATCGCCAGAAAAGGGCCGAATAGTTAATTTTGGAAGTTTGACCGAATGAGGAATATTAACCTTTTCAGTTACACTCGAACCAAAAGCAGAAGGAACCTCAGAACTTGAGGTGTTTAATGGTTCTTTATTTTTTAAGAAATGCTTAATTTTGTAGCCGAACCTAATACTTTTTTCTTGATATTCATCGCTGGCATTCGCTTCTTGTTCAATTAACGTCACATCGATAAGTTTTTCAATTTGTGAATCTAATAATTTTAAATTATTAGCTCTTTCCGTCAAAACAGCAAGATGTTCCTCTAACTCAGCGCAATCAGCATTCTCATCAGCTAAAACAGTTTCTAACTTAGTAAACAATTTAGTTATATTAGATCTTTCGATCTTTCTTTTTCCTTTCAACAATGCCAAAGTATCCTCAGTTTTAGACATGTTTAAAATATTAAACTGAAAACGTATTTGTACCCAATAACAGCAACAAATAAATCAAAGTTTTACGGTACCTGTATAATTCCAATAGTATTAAATATAACTATCCAAATTACGAGAGACTTGCACTGCACAATCAAACAAAGAATCGAATTACGCACTTCCCGGCCTGTCATGCACCAAAATGTGCGAAACTGAAAATAGCTTTTTTTCTGTTGCTTTGAAATTCACAAAATTATTCTGCAGAAAGCAAACACGGTGGTTCTATTTACATTTATACATTTATTTACAATTGCCACAAACATTTAACATTTTAATATTACAAGGGGCATCTTCCAGCCCAAAATATAAAGGGGTTAGGCATCTTTCAGCCCTAAGCACCTACGCAGTACGCAGTAGAAAAAACAAGTGGGGTTTTTTTTCCCCAGAGATCAATGAACTTTTTATCCCATAGATCTGGGATATAGACAACTAGCGCCATCAAGCGCAATTAAAAGGAGGTTATACATTGTCGGATCAGCAATTAGACTAAACGATATCCATGAGACCGTGAACCGTTAAAAAGTCGAAAACAAGGAAAGGACTTCGAAGAAAGTCTTCTTTTTCAAGTTCTAAGCAGGTAAGCAGATATTCAGGTGTGAAATGTGCGATATTGCATTTCCTATACATGGGGAAGATATTATTTCCTTCATCAAATCCAAGGCACTTGAGTTGTCCATTTGAAAGTCTTCATAAAGCAGGTGGCTGTACACGGCTACTCTTGAAATTGACAGCACCTCCAGACTGCTTGTCACCATACCAGTCATGAGTCGGGAGAGAACACATGATGAAGGAATGGTAGATTTAACATTTGAGCTGATCTTAAAGAAAAGACATTGTAGTAGATGTTAAAGTATTGAAGTTCCCTCCTTTTTCCAAGGTGTCAGGCACTTCATTTCTATTAAGGCCAACGTGTGAGTCGTGTTGTGGGATTACGGCCAATTTTCTGCACATGGGATCTAGGCCAAGGGTAGGGTGCCCTCCATGAGAGTCTTCCTAAAGGGTACTAACTCATATTTACGATGCGATTTTGAGGAAACCACGGAAAACTCTGAACGGTTAGGTCAGCGCACGCGACCTGTTTTTGAACGAGGCACTTTCCGTCGCCCAGTTCGTAGCGCTATACGCTCGGTCACCGGTCGGGAGGCCAACGTGTGAAGGGAACCATTGTAGATGTACATAATAGCAAGATAAAAATTTTTGTATCAAGGCCAGGGCGAGATCGAGGCTCTATCACCAATGCGAAGCCATTTTTGAAGGTGCTGGATAGATGCACGACAGTAAATGAAAATCCAGATATCTTTATAGCCTGTTCAGAAAATAGGAGCCAGAAAAGAAGACCCCCTTAAGGATTGACATTGAAATAGGTAGTTACTTAAATATCTACTTGAGCTATTTTGAAAAGAGTATTCAATAAATAAGAATAGAGATGCGATATTTAAAAAAAAATTATTATTTTTAATTCGTCGCAGTAATGCTATCCATCTATCAAAATATTACCTCAATTATGTTATCTAATGAATCTACTCAAACACTGGAATTTTTAATTAATCGAGAAATAGTTAAGGAATTTTATGGCGATAATGGAATATGCTATGCTTCGAATATTATTTACCATGGTAACGATACTGGTGAAAACTCTTAAATAATTATCTGATGCAATGCTGCGCATTCCAGACACCTTTCCAGGAGACATACTTTAAAACATTATACAGGGGTAAAAAATATAATAAAATGACAGTAATTTATTGCATGAAAGGGTTATATTTTGTCTTTAAAAGTGATTTTTTTGTATGCTTAAAAAGTCGAATTGATTGTAGGATTAAAAGAACTAATGATGAAATTTCAAATCATTTATTTAAATGTATCTACAAACATATAGATAATAGTAAATATTGCATATTTCCTTCATCCACTGGGTGACCCATAAAGAAATTCCCTCAATACCTTCGGTGATTGTAGTGGATTATGCCTTGTTTGATGCCACGCTTTAGTACATCCAGATTAGTGAAACTCAAAAGGAGTTAGGATACATCGACACAATTCAAAATTGCGCAAAAACTATACAATAGATTTTTTACTTTTAAACGTCAATTCATAAGGTAAATAAAAAACTTTGTAAAAAACACACATAAGAAGTTACAGGTAAGAAGACCTTACCTATAACTTCTTATGTATTATGTATCCTCTTATGTATCCTCCTCCTCCTTATGTATCCTCCTATCCTTATGTATCCTCTCTTATGTATTATGTATCCTCTTCTTACCTATAACTTCTTATGTGTGTTTTTTACAAAGTTTTTTATTTACTTTATCGTTTAACACCAGTGATTTGAGTGTTTTTTACGGTCAATTCATAAGGTTTGTAAAGTATCTATGTATATATAAATACACTAAGGAAAATCTTTGTACCCCTTTTGCAGCACATTGGAATTTTAATTTAATTCCATATGTTTTTCCCATTTCCATATTTTTAGCAAACGATTAATCCAATATAACATACAAACTTCCTTTCAGTATATTAATAGTTTTATAGTTTGATACATTATAATTTGTATTCAAGTACCTTTTTTGTATACTGATTAACATTTCTGGCTTTATTTTAAGGAACAGCGATGTTTCAGAAGTAGTCTTTTAATGTCGCCACAAGAAAAAATTATTGGTGGGATTTACGACCGGCTAATTGAAAGTACCATAATTTGCTACCACATATGTTAGGGTTGAAATTTAATTGAATAGTTTTACTGATCAGAACCAAAAAGTACCATAGTTTGCCACCAGTTATATTAATGTTTAAAGCTAATTGCATAGTTTTACTCATCATAAACTTAAATAACATAAAGGGATGAGGGTCAATTGCACCCGCGCCAACAGATATCAATCAAATCTAGGGGCGAGTTGTACCGGAATCAATATATTGCTCCCCCTCGAAAATATACTACCGCTGTTTTTGCGACACCCGAAAGAACATCACTGGGTCCAGCTATCGCTGTAGGGGCTCTTCGAAAATATGCTACCGCTAGTCTTTTGTGAAACCGCAGGGTTCCTCTATGATTGTCCCCCTCCCTTCCATTTTGCGGCCGTAGATTAAATTCATCAGCGGTGCATCTCGCCCTTTTCTCCTTTCGCCTGATGCATCTAACCAATTCCTGTACAAAGGAAACATTAATCAATGGAACAAGAATGCGCTTCACGTTTATGCACCGTAATGTTATCTATTGTGATGTTTTAACTGGTATCGCATGCAGTAAGAAAATTTGGATTCTAAATAATCGGATAATACGGAATATGCCCCACGTTGAACATATTCCGGAGCTATTTTATCTTTCACTTATGTCTCCAAAGAAACCAATTTCCAATTATACCTGCATTTGCGATGACAATAAGAAAGTCTCAAGGACAAACATTCAAAAAATTTGAATATTATTGAGACAACCAGATTTCAATCGTAGGTTGCAGAAATGCAATGTTCGATCATTCCATGGTTTGAGATTTCATCTTATTTTTTTATTAAATTTTATATACTTTGAAAAAGACAAACGAAATAAATGTGTATCCTTTACGAAACCCGTCCAGTATAGCAATAAAATAAATAAAATAAACTGAGAAATGCCAAAAAACGCATTGTCGCTTTTTAAATATCGCTTAGCCAAGTTATACCTCATTTTTCCTATCGTTCACATTTTTCAAATAATTGGAAAATTAATTCATAATGACGTATTTGTACAAGCATGCAGCTTACGTAATAGAACAAAATAAAAAACGTTATAAGCAATGGTTATAGACTTATAAGCAATGATTATACAGATGTTTAATATATGGTCCAATTTCGATCACTGGGCGACCACTTGTTTTCAAAAATAAAAGATTTATTATCCATAATGTAAATTTTACTAAGTGTGGAATGATATGTGAAATATTTATTTTCTGTATTTCAGTAACTGATTTCCGATATACTGAATTAAATGTTGTTATAAGTGTATCCGAATATCAAATAAAATAAAATCTTTGAAATGAGTTAACTATTCCACGAAGAGATAGTTTTCGATCCCTTATTAATATGTGGCTCAGCAGTGTAGGGAAGTATGCAGTAGTTAATATTTACTCAATTCTGAAACGGTCTGGGTAAATACGAATTTCCTTGCATGTTTACATGCGCAAATGCATCAAGAAAGCAGTACAGTTTTTTCTTAAATTCGACACTACATCATAACAGTTTGTATCTCCATGACATGTATTTTTATGTTGCATTCCATTTTACAAGGTTTCGGACAAGGACGTAGAAAATAACAATTGAAAGTTATTACATCAGTAATTTCTGCAAATGTATCAATCTAAAAAAAATGAGACATATCAACAACAAACAAACGAAATTTGAATGCATCGAACGATGCATTCAAATTTCGTTTGTTTGCTGTTGCAGTTCTCCTAAGTTTTTTCAAAAGTAAGATAATCTTAACATACTCGATTAGTTTTAATATTAAAAATCATTGAAATGGCGTCCGAAATACATATATAACTTTTAGTAGTTTATTAAAGTCCTTTGTCCTTCTACATAAATTTGAAAAGAAACTAATAAAGTTGTAAAAACTATCAATTAATGAGACAATTTGTTAATTAATGAAACTAATTATGCTAATGAGAGATAACACTTCTGTATCTTTTATACACTATCTTTCATAATGGAATCCGAGAGTAAACAAAGATTGTAGCGGACTATGTAGGTTTATATGCATGTATGTAGGTAGGTAGGTATGTGACCTCCGATCTTCTCACGCGTGTCTTTCCTTCGCTTATTTAAATTTTGATTCATCCCATGGAAAAATAAAAGATGTACATCGGCATCGGGCAATACTGGCCAATCTCGCCAAAAAAAAAAAAAAAAAAACGGCGTGACAACCATAACAGTTACTTCAAACTTTAGTCATTTCACCTCGAGTTAGATTTGCATGGTGGTTAGGACGCTTTCTTCCCAGGATCGATCGCGGACGCTAGACGGAAGCAGATTAAAAATAACTTGAGGTTTCAGCTTGGAGGGAAAAATGTGTGGAAAAATAAAATATAAGGGGCGAGTTCGCCAACCGGCGTCCCATGTATTTAATTCTGGACCGGCCATGCATGTACTGCAAAATTTACGGTAAAGCTGCAGAAATAACGGTTAATATACTGTAGAAATATTACAGTATGACTATAAGTGTACCGTTAAATATACAGCCTAACAGTAAAATAATACGGTATAATATTTCACAGTAAGCTGTTACATTAACGGAAAAAAACCGGCATCCCGATTGCCAGTATTTTACGGTAAATTTGACGGAAAATTTTTTAGAGTGAATGTTAACTTTTTATATTAAACGCCGTGTCATTAAGATGAATGTTACAGGCTTTTTTAAAGCCTTGCTGAACATGATGGCAATAACATAACAGTTAACCCTTTCGCTCTCAATCCGCCCGTACCGGCTTTAGATGCACGCTCCCAGTTCCGGCCTTACGCCAGGACGAAGATTCGTCCCCCCCCGTGCTTTGCAACATCCATTTAAGAGTGTCAAGTGTGAAAAACCCCTTTCTCGTGTTTGCTATTGTAACCCCCTTGCCCCTTTGGGTGAAAAGCTGCATTTACGAACGGGTGCTTTTGAAATGCTTCGGGGAGGCACGCCCACGGATTCTTTGCACTCCTGTTTTGACAGAGATATATCTACACAGGTACAAAAGAAACGTGTTTTGTGGGGGAAAGCATTCAAAAACATTTCTCGGGAGTTTCCGGGATTTTGAGCAAGCATTCCAAATCAAAGCTTGGGAGCGAAAGGGTTAAGCCTAGATAGAATAGACAAAACGATTAATCCCCAAATGAATAGTTATTTGTTCATTCTGTTACCTGTTCACTATGTTTTCCAGCTAAAAATAAGTTTCAGAGAAAGGGGAAAATTAACGCGCATTCAACAGGGAAATTGCAGTATTTTTTTTGAAAATGACCGAAATACAAAGTAGCAATCGTTAGCTATACATATTTAGTGGCATCAACAATTGTGTATAAAATAACAGCTCATTCCTTTTTTAAAGAGTATAACTCAATATACGTCAATCATTTAATAACCTTTCAGATTAAGCATTGTCCAGAAACATTTTTGTCTGAATGTCCAAATCAGAATAATTGAAATTTCAAGTCTTCTCGTTCGATAGAATGTGAAAAAATAATAAAAATAGGATCATATTCTCTGAGTATGAACGTTTGTAGGCAATTTATAATTAACCGTACTTCAATTTCTTTACTCACATGCGAAATAATTTAATTTAAATTATTCCTCTTTAAAAAGAAAGAAAATACAGCTTTATTATGCGCATCTTTAAGAATGACCACGAAGATCATAGTTACTTTGTGAAATGGATGTTCTAGCGCATCAGTGCTGTAAAGAGGTATGCAATCAGTGATGTTTTGTGGAAATCCAAGCAGTTTTTTTAATGTAATAATATGTATTCAAATATGTTTGAAATATTAGCGATTTTCGCCATTCAATCGTTTCTCAGATTTCGTGTAACAAATTTAAAATTTCTTAAATAATTTTATTTACTGGCTGAAGAATATAATTTTCAAACGATTAATGCAACCCGAGATAATTCGTGTCTGTTTTCTTTCATATTATCTTCCTACAGCTGAAGAGACTTCCACATTCACAGTTTTGAATGAATTGATCAAAAGCGGGGATAGGCTGAAACCGAATTATTTGTTGTTGATATTGTTACGAATTTTCGGGGCAACCCGCTGCTCTGGGGCTTAGAATGGTTTAAAATTCGTATTCTACGCTTCAAATAGATAAATTTTGCTTTTTGTTGCATCAAAATCGGCCAATTAGAACCGGAGATACGGAGGTTTCGCTTTCCCATATGTTTTTCTATGGGCTTCTAGAAATCTCGAGAAATATTAGTCCTAGAGCTTAGATCTCTTCACTTTTGAGGACTTATTTTTGGCGCCAAATTTGGCGATATTTCGCCAAAAGTCGCCAAGCTTGGCGACTTTTTGGTCATTTGGCGCGATTTTCCCAATGGGGCCTGGAAGTTGTTTTTCCTGCATTAAAAACGCATAATAACCTAACATTTATCTTCTATGACGTAATCAAAATTCACGCTTTATGTAGAACCCTCGAGAAATTGACTTTTCTGGAAACCTCTTGTAGCTCCTGCGCCGGCTATTTATAGAAGAGCGCGTCGCCCCGACAGTCAGTGCGAGCTGAACGCTCGATGTGTGAATAGCTCTCGGTACGTTTGTGTGAATTGATAGTGCTATAGAAGCTGTGTTTTAGCTTGTTTTGTGAAGCTGTTTTCAAAGTGCTGTGTGTAAATTCTTCATTGCTGTGTCTTAAGGGATTGTGTACTATATCCCTTGAATATTTCTACGGAATTTTTGCGTGTGAAAGTGACTTATTTTGGTGTGAGAAATACAGCATTTGTGAGAGCTTCTGATCCAAGCGGATTGTTAAAAGCACGTTATTGCTAGATTGTGCTTGTGAATTGTGTACAGCTGATTGTACTACGAAGATCTAGAAGCAATAAAGTTTGTGTTCCATCCTGACAAGTGACTTTTTACTTGAACTTTTTACACCAACAGGACTTTAGAACGACGAACCCAAGGAGTAGCAGAGTAATTCCGCAACATTTGGTGTCAGAATCGGGGTTCTAAATAAAGACTTTAATTTTCCAGTTTATGGTTTTGACTAGACAAAAAATGGAAGAACAACTTCAAAAGCTCATGAATATGATGCAAGAAATGAAAGCCGGACAAGGCGAGATGAAAGCCGGACAAGACGAGATGAAAGCCGGACAAGACGAGATGAAAGCGGGACAAGACGAGATGAAAGCCGCACAAGAACAGATGAAAGCCGGACAAGACGAGATGAAAGCTGGACAAGAACAGATGAAGGCGGATTTAGAGAAGAAAATTGAAGCAGGACAGACCGATTTAGAACAGAAAATTGAAGCCGGACAGACCGATTTAGAAAAGAAAATTGAAGCCGGACAAGAACAGATGAAAGTGGATTTAGAGAAGAAAATTGAAGCCGGACAAGAAGGAATGAAATTGGGATTGGAGAAAATGGAGACTGCTTTGGGAAAATTAGAGAAATTCGAAAAGAGTGTGCAGGAAAATCAAGAGATAATGGAGAAAAGAATGTCGCTCATAGAAGAAACTCAAACGAAATATGAACAAAGAATTGAAGGAAAAATAGAAGAAAATGTTAAGGAATTGCAGCAAGATATTTGCAGAATGCGGGAAGAATTTAAGAATAAAATCGAGGAGAAACTAGACTGGAAAGAAAATATAGTTTCGAAAATACATGAAGAATGTGAAGCTAAAATTGAAGAAAAATTGGACTCTCTCGTAAAGCTGGGAAAGTTACCCGAAAACATCAGGTTATCTTCACACCGCACAGCAGTGAAACTTACTGCCTATGACGGAAAGACTCCCTGGGAAGCTTACAAGACCCAATTTTCGATCGTCGCCAGAGCCAATGGTTGGAGCGAGTCCGAGAAAGCTAATCAACTGGCCGCTTCCCTTAGCGGAGATGCAATTAATGTATTGCAAACTATCGGAGCGACGAAGATAGGAGATTTTGACGCCCTTGCCAGTGCCTTGGAGATGAAATTCGGAGAGAAGTGCCAGAAAGAATATAGTAGAATCCAACTTAAGTCAAGGATGCAGAGATCTGGCGAGACCCTTCAAGAGCTGGCTTCGGACATAGATAGGCTGTGTCATCTAGCCTACATGGACCACCTTGATAATGTCAGAGAGGAAATGGCGGTGCGTCATTTTATTGAAGCCATCCGTGATCCAGAAACCCAAAAGGCACTCATGTTGGAGGATTATCAGGATTTGAAGTCTGCTCTGGTGTTCGCAATGAAGCTAGAGGCAGCCCAGCGGGCCGTGAGAAAAGATCGGCACGCTGTTAGAGCGGTAACGGTCCAAGAGGAAGCTGACAAAGACACAGAGAGCGTCGAGAACAGATTGAAGAGAATTGAAGATCTCATAGAGCGAAAATCAAGATCCGATAGAACGAGAGATGGCCCAAAGAAAGTAAAATGTTGGAAGTGCAACAGCGAGGGGCATTTACGAAAATACTGTGACGCACAAAAGAACTCTCGTCGTAAAGATCGCAGTTATCAATGCACCAGAGAAGCCCATGAAGGAAGACAGGAAAGAGACGACTTTCAGGAACAGATGCTGAGGGATATTCAAAAGCCCCGTTTGAAAGTCTTGCAGATTTCATCAGTGAATGGCGGCAGTAATGGACTCTTCGTACTGGGATATGTTAATGGTTCCCCATGCCACATGGTGATTGATACTGGAGCGAACGTAACCATCATAAGGACGGATCTGGCCAAGAAATTAAATTTGAAGATTATCTGGACTCCGCCCTCGCTGACCCTCCAGACTGTGACAGGTGACAAGATCGAAGTGGGCGGAAAAGCGCAAGTAGAAATCACGTTTGGAAATGCCAGATACGACCATGTGGTATATGTCGCCAATATTACAGACTCTTTTATTCTCGGACTGGACTTTTTAAAATCACACAAATTTAATTTGGACTTTAAGAATAATGAGCTTCGTTCAGACTCAGAAGAAATAGCTGCGTTCGATATTAGAAATGAAACTGTTTTGCCTGTTCAGCAAATAATAGCCCAGACTGATATCACTCTACCTCCCAGAACTGATTCAATAATTTCTGGAACAGTAAAAGAAAGCAATAAATTCCGTTTTGGATTAATCGAACACCCAAGCAATAGTGATTCCGTCAGAGGAGTACTTGTGGGAGCAACACTTGTGGACTTGTCGAGAACAGAAATTCCAGTTAGAGTAGTAAATGTGACGGACAAGTCAAAGGTGATAAAGAAAAATGAAGTGTTGGCGACATGCACTCCTGTTACCTGCATTAATAAGAACATCAGCCAAACGACAGCTAAATCTTCCGAGTACCTGACGAAGGAATTAATACAAGACGTGGAGTTAACGGCAGAACAGAGAAGCGCTGCGGAGAAAGTAATAGCTGAATTTGAAGACCTCTTCTCCCGAACTTCGGGTGACTTTGGCCGTACGAGCTTAACTGAACATAGGATAGATACAGGCAGCCATTCTCCCATCAAGCAACATCCTAGGCGGCTGCCGTTTGCTAAGCAAGAAGAGGTGAGCAGACTTTTAGAGGAGATGCAGCGTGATGACGTCATCGAGCCATCGACTAGTCCGTGGGCCTCGCCGATTGTTTTGGTCCGAAAGAAAGATGGTTCCACCCGGTTCTGCGTTGACTATAGACGTCTGAATGACATTACCAAGAAAGACAGCTACCCTCTTCCCAGGATAGACGACACATTGGACACTTTATCGGGAAATGAATGGTTCTCCACTCTGGATCTCAGGAGTGGCTACTGGCAAGTAGAAATCCATCCCGATGACCGTGAAAAGACTGCGTTCACCACGGGACAAGGATTGTGGCAGTTCAAAGTTATGCCTTTTGGACTCTGCAACGCACCGGCTACATTCGAGCGTCTAATGGAGACAGTGTTGAGAGGACTTTCCTACGAAGCATGTCTCGTTTATTTGGACGATATCATCATCGTCGGAAGGACTTTCGAAGAGCATCTCGAGAACATTCGAAAGGTACTGCAGAAATTAAAAGAGGCAAACTTGAAACTAAGTCCGTCGAAGTGCAACTTGTTCCGTCGGGAAGTACGTTACCTCGGGCACATAATATCCGCCCACGGAGTCCGAACCGATCCCGAAAAGACGTCCGCAGTCAAGAACTGGAGTCGTCCCGAGAATATCCATGACTTAAGAAGTTTTCTCGGTCTGTGTACTTACTATCGAAAATTCGTGAAGGGCTTTTCTCAAATTGCAAGACCTCTTCACAAACTGACAGAGACTGGACAGAAATTTCTGGGCAAGATGCTCCGATGGCAGTTAGTACTCCCTCGCTCGAGGATTCCGAAGGTTCTAGAAGAGCTGCATAATGGCTTAACTGGAGGCCATTTTGGCGTGATGAAGACCCTGCAGAAAGTTCGCGAGCGCTTCTACTGGGTTAGGGCTCGAGGCGACGTCGAAAAGTGGTGTCAAGCTTGTGACGCCTGTGCCGCCCGTAAAGGCCCGAAGAAACGAAGCCGTGGAAGACTACATCGTTATAATGTAGGAGCGCCTTTTGAGAGGATTGCACTCGACATCCTGGGACCTCTTCCGCGAACTTCGGATGGCAACAAGTACATCCTAGTTGTCATTGACTACTTCTCTAAATGGCCCGAAGCGTTTCCTATTCCCGATCAAGAAGCTACGACTGTAGCAGAGGTACTGGTACAAGAATGGATTTCCAGATATGGAACCCCTCTGCAACTTCATTCCGACCAAGGAACGAACTTTACCTCTGCAGTCTTTAAAGGACTATGCCATCTTCTCGGAATGGACAAAACCCAGACTACGCCTTTACACCCACAATCCGACGGCATGGTGGAGAGGTTCAATCGCACAATTTTAAACAACCTCTCGCTTCTGGTATCTAGGAATCAAGAGGACTGGGACAAGAAACTCCCCCTCTTCCTGCTGGCCTATAAGAGCGCCGTCCATGAGACTACCGGCTTCACACCTTCCCAGATGCTGTTCGGCAGAGATCTTCGTCTTCTCGCCGATCTAGTGTTCGGTCGCCCTCCAGATGCGCCTTCATCGCCAGAGGAGTACGTGGAAAACCTTCGGGCACGGTTTGAAGATGTACATCATTTTGCTCGGGAGCGGATCAACCTGAACACGGAAAAGATGAAGACTCGCTACGACACGAAGGCTACGGGACACGAGTTCAACGCAGGTGACAAAGTTTGGCTATGGAATCCTACTCGACGGAAAGGCCTGTCTCCCAAGCTGCAATCGCCGTGGGACGGTCCTTACACAGTCCTAAACCGGCTGAATGACGTCATCGTACGGATTCGTAAGTCACCAAACTCGAAGCCAAGAGTTGTACATTACGATCGGCTAGCCATCTACCGCGGTTGTAATTAGCTCAGACTATGGTCACTATGGCGTAATTCCTCTTTTCTTTCACCTCTCATTCCTTTCCTGTCTTTCTCTTCTCTTCCTCTTTCTTCAACTCTCTTTCTCTCACCACTTACGCCATGTTTAGTGTGCATATTTGTAATATATTGGATTTTATTAATGTGTATTTGTTATTACATTGATTACTTATTACAGTGTAATTATTTATTATGATGATTATTTATTTATTAATGTGTATTTGCTTATTGTGCTATTGATTACTTGCTTGAATTATGTTGTTAAGATCTTGTTAAGTGTTATACAGTGTAGGTACCTGTGTGACCTCCTAACTAGGGATTGTACTACCCGGGACGTGCAGTCCTTGGGAAGGGGGCAATGTTACGAATTTTCGGGGCAACCCGCTGCTCTGGGGCTTAGAATGGTTTAAAATTCGTATTCTACGCTTCAAATAGATAAATTTTGCTTTTTGTTGCATCAAAATCGGCCAATTAGAACCGGAGATACGGAGGTTTCGCTTTCCCATATGTTTTTCTATGGGCTTCTAGAAATCTCGAGAAATATTAGTCCTAGAGCTTAGATCTCTTCACTTTTGAGGACTTATTTTTGGCGCCAAATTTGGCGATATTTCGCCAAAAGTCGCCAAGCTTGGCGACTTTTTGGTCATTTGGCGCGATTTTCCCAATGGGGCCTGGAAGTTGTTTTTCCTGCATTAAAAACGCATAATAACCTAACATTTATCTTCTATGACGTAATCAAAATTCACGCTTTATGTAGAACCCTCGAGAAATTGACTTTTCTGGAAACCTCTTGTAGCTCCTGCGCCGGCTATTTATAGAAGAGCGCGTCGCCCCGACAGTCAGTGCGAGCTGAACGCTCGATGTGTGAATAGCTCTCGGTACGTTTGTGTGAATTGATAGTGCTATAGAAGCTGTGTTTTAGCTTGTTTTGTGAAGCTGTTTTCAAAGTGCTGTGTGTAAATTCTTCATTGCTGTGTCTTAAGGGATTGTGTACTATATCCCTTGAATATTTCTACGGAATTTTTGCGTGTGAAAGTGACTTATTTTGGTGTGAGAAATACAGCATTTGTGAGAGCTTCTGATCCAAGCGGATTGTTAAAAGCACGTTATTGCTAGATTGTGCTTGTGAATTGTGTACAGCTGATTGTACTACGAAGATCTAGAAGCAATAAAGTTTGTGTTCCATCCTGACAAGTGACTTTTTACTTGAACTTTTTACACCAACAGGACTTTAGAACGACGAACCCAAGGAGTAGCAGAGTAATTCCGCAACAATATATTAGACTTGTAAGTAACTGCGGAACGCTGTGTCCGCAGAAAAAAATCAGAGAATGTAAACTTTAGATTTTAGTGCAGAAACCCTGACGATGTTAATTTTTAGAACATGGACAATAAACAAATTAATCGACTTAATAAGTAAATAATTTTTAAAGAATCTTAATCTGTTCTAATTAATAATTAATGTAGAAAGTTTTTTAATTCATCTTTATTATTATTATTATACAAATATTATTGCAAAATATCCTTAAATCATAACTAAGTACTGATCAACCAAATATCTAAAGCGTGTACATGTTTCCTGATTTATGCAATATACATATAAACATGTAAATCATTCAATTAAACTTAATCTATCCGAACATTTACAAGGCAATTACTAACCGATTACAGTTTACCTACTACACCATTGATGAATATCTATACAATGTTCGTTCATTATTGCAAGTCATCGGTTAATTAGACAGAAATTATTAGTTAATGTAGTAGCTATTGAAAGTAATTTCAAATATCAATAGTGATTCAATGCATCTACTGGTTGGAGCACGTACATTAATATTTCTTCTGTAAATAACTATTTTTAAATGATTATATATTTTCATATTTTCTATTTTCGAAAATACTATTAAAGATTCTTTCATCTTTAAAAACTATATTTTCAAGAATACTTCAGAAAATGAGTGATGCAATAAAATGAATGCATACTCAATAAGATAGTTGTACTTCACTTAAATGTTCTACCTGAGTGAAGCAACATGCTTTCAGGCGGAAATTCATGATAGAATGTGAAAAAATAACAAAATTCCTTCTTAAAAGCTTTCCACACATTTTTAAATATGAATCATCACTGCAGATTTGATCCATTCCATGATATCGTGTAGTGTTTAACATAGTGACATATACATACAAGATTTTAGATGTTCCCGAGGAATAGGAGGACAAGAAGAACATATCACAAAGTCTACAATCGGTTGTCTTAGGCTACAAGGAAATAAAGTGAAATCATCTTTACCAACACTCCGCTACCGGCGATTCAGATGGTCCTCGTATCGATGAACTTGGTACTTGTTCGATTAGTTTCACGTATCACTCGTATTTTTATTCATAATACATTTGAATATATCACGTTTTGAAAAGTAATGAATATTTTGCGGTAGCCCTAGAGTATTCTGAAACATCTTTGTCTTTTAGACATTCAATTAGTGTCTAAATAAACGAAGCATTTTAATAGCTGTTCAAAATTTAAGAATTTAATGACTGATGCTAAAAGATGCTGCAATTTATGTGTATGAAGGGAAACACCTAAATAACGGTTTATTGCTTAAGGGTGTAATACTTTTAACATCTACATACATCATCTTTATATAGCATAGAATTTCTTTTCAATTTTTTTCTAAAATTTCATACTCTTCCTTTTATGCTTAAGCACAAGCATTCATTCTTAGATGTAGTATAAATCGATCTTTTATCTAAGCTCTCAAAGGAATACTGTGTGGGGTACGCCTTGCAACCAGGGCTGAACAAGAAGTTCCGGAACTTGTGTGACGTCGCGGTCCGCTGTCAAATTACCGTCAATGGTTAGGATAGGGTTAAGATCAAACATTATATCCCACGCAAACCATGATGCACGGTGTAGGATCGGTGTGATGCTCGGTGAAATCGGCTGATTCGAAGCGTTCTCCGGGTCGCCGATATACGTCGACGCAATGGCGGCTCGTGGGTTATTTAAACGGAGGTTCACAAAATAAATTTCGAAAATTAAATATGCAGATACGACACACCTTAACTTAAAACATATTTGCATTTCCAGCAGTTAAAGAAAAACAATGCATGCAACGGAAAGAAAACAAGTAATCTTTGGTCTCACATTTCGTCACCAAGACAAGTTTTAGAAAAAGTGTTGTCTTGATTTTTTATTTCAATTTGTTTTTCAATGGTTAATACTGAAAAATGTAATTGCTTTAGCTCCGAAACACTTATTTTATTCCCATCTTAATTATTTACAATAGTTCATAAAAATTCAGTAGTGAAAAATGATAAAATGAAGAATCCGATAAGAAAATGAAAAAAAAAAATGCATTTACTAACCAAACATAACAAACCAAGGGAGAATACGAAAGGGATAACGGCAAAAAAATCGTCCATGAGTACACTAAAAATGTGTAACCGGAATAATATCAGCAGCGCCTTACTTCTCCCGCATCTATCTCAGCGTCTTTTCTCAGAGAGCGGTTCAAAAGACCATTTGGACGATTGCACCTGCGAGTGACGAAACGCTTTGCTGTAGTAACCTACGATACAGTGCTTTACCTATAATAAGCGTATTAAATAATAGTAGAAGGGGTGGGGCATAGTAAATCTCACGATTTAAATTCACAAAAATCTAGAAGAGTACTTATTTTTTTAAATTTAATTTGTTAATGTGTTTATTTTTTAGTTTTTCCTCTGGGGATTCACCTGCTCATGTGCTCAACTGCAGAGGCCGCCACTGTGTCGACGACCGTCATTCCTCCACAGACGGAAACCATATTCATACGGGAACAATCTCCCATGCGATTTGTTAGTCCATGTATGAAGACACCACGCCAAGCGTCTAGCCCTGTTTCGAGTGATCAACGGTATCCCTGTTGCTGGTATCCATGCAGGTAACCATACTTCATGCAGGTGGTTGCGTATGGTTTGGGTGGTTGCCTGCATTCGGATGTCACGTACAGTAGAGAAAAGGTCTCGAACAGTCGACTGGTGAATACGCTGGTCTGCTCGCTTTGACGTGCACCTGTGCACATCACTTCCATTCGGCGTCACGTACACCTTCCCGAATCTATCGTGTGAAACAACATTGTAAGGTATTGAGGCTGTGCCCCACATGAGTTGCTATTGTGCGCAGCGACTAGCCAAGTTCATGGAGTTCCGATAACACGGTCACTTTCACTGTCATTAACTGATGGTATGAGCTCTCAGACGTCTCAGAGGCATTTTCTACGTTTCTCCGAAAGTCTCAAATAGTATGCAAAACCTCAGATGCCGTTTATGAAAAGGGAAAGTTGCTGGTCTTTATAGCCCCAATATGAGTACCGCGTAACTAGATGAATGTGCAAATTTAATCATTTGCAAATGCATTTCCCCAATATCACTCCTGAAATTTGCACAACGCTACGTGCATTAGATTTGGTGTTGCAATTTCACTTTTGAGGAGTTTGTTTCATAAATCTACTGTGCATGACAGAACTTATGTATCTTGTTGTAAAATCAAATGCTACTTTTCAGGATACAATTTTAAAAATGCTTTGTGGCTCTGAAATTGGATTACAACATTTAACAAAAGTATAAAAATAGAAGATATAGATATCGCTATGGTCGTAAAATAATTGATCTGGAATCGCAAATTCTTTAAAATAATCTGGAAACATTAATTGTTTGCAAAACTGCGATTTAGATCAGTTGAGAGTCTAAAGACAGATCAAAGTCAGACAGACATGGATAGAATGCAGTATGTGTCCTTGTGTGGTTTAGAGTTTTTGGCAACGATTTCAAACCACTGAACTCAATCAACATGCAGAACGTTCAACAAAAAAATATCAAGTACTTCGGCGAACGTCAATGAGCGATGTTTGCGATTATGAATGCAAAAGAATAGAACAGCAACTCTCTTTGATCTTAGAGCATTCATTTCTGAAGCCTTCTTAAGTTTGCTGTCAGCATCTAACCGTACCCGGAGGACTTTTCGAATGTGGTGTTATGCAAGGTGAGAAACAGTTTTGGTGCCGCTCATCTCACGTTACAAGACAGAACTTTTGAGGAACGCACAAGATAGATGCTGAATGGACATTGTTACTCACAGATGTGTTCCGGTTCAGCCTTCAAAGAGGGAATAATTTTTGGTTTCATGAGAACAGGCATCCAAGCCATCCTTGTTATTTACTGCGAGTTCTTTTGGTGCATAGGTAATGATTTTGTGTTTCTGGACAACACTCAATTGCACAGGGCTCACGTCATACAAGATCCCGTTTAGCATCAAAAATTCAGCTCAAAAAATAGCTTGATAAGCGGATTGAATACCTCCGAGCATGTTTGAATGCACTTCAGTCCTCTTCTTCAGATTCGTGCCACACGTAAGCCTGCTTTGCAAGAAGATTAGTCCACACTTCCTACGAATTAACATATCACATATCGCTTCATCTGATTCAGTGCTTCTCTCTCAGATCATGCTCAATACAAAATGTCGATTTTCTTATCAAAGTAAGCTGATTTCTAAAAATGCATTCTTGTCATGTATTTAGTTTTAACTTTTTGAGTAATTGCGAAATTTATGATATCCTCGTATGTTTAAGAAGTGTGCATTTAATTTTTAGAACTCTCTAAATATTATTCATGACTTATTTTAGATTTATTTAGAATAATAGCTTTAATTTTATTTATAAAATTTTAAAAAAATGTAACAAATCTCTAAGAACTGCAACGCGGGATTCTGAATATTCTTTTAAAAAAAAAAATATCTTTAAAAAGCTTTTTGCCATACGACGATGAAATCTGCAAAACGAAACCTCCAAAAAACATTATATATATACTTGTATATATATATATATATATATAATGCAGGTTCTATAAATCTTCGCGTGACAGCTCATCTGAAGGCGCTAAAAAGATTTATAGATGTGGCATGTTTAACCATCTGAAGAATAAGATTCCTATTACGCCTGTTTTAGGCCAATAAGGGTAAACTTTCCCTAGTGGAAATTATTTTAGTTTTTTTTCTCAACTCTGTGAATGAACATTGCCTGGTACAGTAAAAATAGCACAGTGCGTACGTTATGGTTTATTACTTCTTCAGCAGCAAAAAGTTACAATTTACACACACAATTAGGACAGTGAGATTAAAACTATTTCCTTAATGCTTCCACAAACACTAAAAACAAATAGAAAGAATCGATGTTGAAATGTTGATAGCTGTTACATTAACTAATTTTAGTGTTCACTCTCTTATTCACAATGATATTTCTTATCATCACAAATTTTTATTTTGATTGTTGATTTGGGAAATAAGCATGTTCATCATGTAATAAATACGTGGACTTTTTTAAAGGGAACAGTATCTATGTTGTTATCTAATGTAGAAGAACATTTTTCTGTCATACTATTGGCACCTCTTGGCAAACCAATTAATACAGGAGCAGATAATTTTACAATGAATTGCTTGCCTTTTTCCAGTTCAAATCTCCACAATACTAAATAAATACACAGATAAAGATGTAATTGTATGCTGTAGAATGTGAAGTAATTTATTTAAACAATTTTCTATAAAATTCACTGGAAAAGTTGGATGTCATTTATGCATGTCTAAAGAAAGGAAAACTTTTTAAGAATATGTAATCTTAACCATATTACAAAAAGGATAATTTAAATATTATTAACTGTCTTTTCACATTTTTAAATTTTGGAAATAATTAAATGTTAAAAAAAAACAAAATACATTTCTTTCAAAAAAATCCGAAACAAAATTCATTATGTAAGTTATCTTAGTTAATAAATTCTCCTCTCGTCCCACCCTTCCCCTTGAAAAAACAACATACAAATAAATTAGTTACAATATTTTGTTTTTAAAACTTTTATTACTTTAAAAATTCTATGGCATTATTAATTAAAATACAGAAAAAATCCAAATTTTAATTTTAATTATAGAGTTGGATATATTGTGTTTTTATTTTTAAAAGTAACAACTTTTCTTTAGATATTTCTGAGGGGGGACCACTGTAAAACAATGACCTAGAAAATCCTTGAATAAAAAGCATTCATATGTTTACAGATGTGCCGAAGAAAATATTTTAAAACCTTACAAGTGCTAACAGCATACCTGTCATTGAAAAATGATTTATTACGGCGTTGGTTTTTGTTTAAAGAAAAGTTCCTTGTTTAAGAAGTTTTGAAACATGAAAATGCATTGAAAAACGCAAAAGAAAAACAAGAAAACATATTTAGACAAGCGAATATTTTTAAGAAAACAGAAACGGTGTATATTTTCTAAGTAACGTCCTCTTTTAACACATTTAAGCATTTAAATGCGAGAAAGTAAAGATTTCTATAAAGAGGCGAGATTGATTTGATGTTATCGAATTAAAGTATTATACGCACCTTAAGAAAAGTATTCTACAACTCAAATAAATTAAGATAGAAAAACACATGCTATTTTGACAAAATGAAGTATGAAGAACCACAATACTATGAAGATTTCTGTCAATCGTGCAAAAAAATATCACGTGCAGCAATGGCTTTGATGCCGAGTTGACTTAACGACATGACTTCCAGTTCATTGATGTTGTCCAGCTATTGCGGTGGCTCTGCACTATTTGGAATACCCCTTGGAAGAAGATTTATACTCCAGTCTGGTGATCAGCACAGCCAAACTTAAGCACCACGATTGGCCAACTTAAAAAATTATTTCGGTATTCTTCTGGGAATACTGCAACAACAACATATCACTATGAGCTTAACTTAGCCCACTTTAGATGGCTGTGTGACTCCTTTCCGGTCGGACTCTTATAGTAAACGGTGAACACATGCACATCTAAAATTATGCTAAACCTGGAATAACTATTCTGAATACGCTTTCATTCTTTCAACTATTTTAAAATAGTTTACTTTTATAATATACTGGCTGAAAACCTATTAATCGTACGGGGGAAAAGTGCAATTTTTATAAGACACACAATGGGTATTATTGCGATTGAAGATAAATAATAATGATAATAATAATGATTATAATAATTATGATAATAATAATAATAATTATTATTATTATAATTATAATAATAATAATAATAATAATAATAATACATTTTTATCGCATAACCCCAGACAGCACATAAGCTTAAATCAAGCTAGACATTTCTTTGAATTTGACGTATTAATACAAGCTTGACAGTTCAATTCATTTTAAGCTTGCATCAAGCTTGGAGATTACAAAAAAATGAGTCAGCAAATATTTTCCCGCCGAATTTAAGTCATTTGAACTGTCAAGCTTGAATACTACTTGATTACTGCTTGATTTGGAAAGCCAGATCCACATAACAAATAATCTATCATCAGTCATAAATGTACTTGACTATAGAATTTAAAAAAAAGATTCTATATTTCCAAATATTTAAATTCTTCAAAATAAAATACAAATCTTATAAATAAAAATGAAATTCTGTTTGTTTGTTTGTTTGTTTATTTGTTTGTTTGTTTGTTTGTTTGTTTGTGGATTTGATTCGTATACAAATCCACAAAAATAGACCTATCGGCCTGAATTTTAGTACAGATATGTAAAATAATATAGAATAACTCATAGTCCACTTTAAAACTTTGAAAGTCCACCCGTTCCCCGAATTTAAGAGATTTTTTATGCTCTTCACGCAAAAATCTTTCCGTAATTGTAACCCCTGTAGTGAAAAAAGTGTGAAATAAGGATCGTGGTTGCCATGTGTGGCGATTTTGCCGAATAAAATGTCGTTCGTATACAAATCCACAAAAATGGACCTATCGGCCTGAAATTTAGCACAGATATGTAAAATAATATAGAATAAATCGTAGTCCACTTTAAAACTTTGAAAGTCCACCCGTTCCCGGAATTTAAGAGATTTTTTATGCTATTCACGCAAAAAGCTTTCCGTAATTGTAACCCCTGTAGTGAAAAAAGTGTGAAATAAGGATCGTGGTTGCCATGTGTGGCGATTTTGCCGAATAAGATGTTTTAAATTCTCAAAGTAAAAATAAAATAATAATAATGATTTTTTTTGTTAGTTTATATTTGTAAAATTATTAATTTTTTATTATAATATCGTGTGCATGGGAAATCGGAGCAGGAATGAAATGTTTTATACGCAAAACAATAAGAATTGAAGATTTCCGAGGCTAATATGTAATTTTTTTTTAGTTTGGCGAAAAAATAAAATGGCTCAAATGCTAATTTTGAGAAAGTGAGTTCTAGCGGTTTGCACAGTTTTCGGCTTGGCGCAATTTATTGAGAGCTTAAGGAAATAGATTTTTGAAAGCAAGTGCAAAGGTTTTATTAGAATACAGCGTTAAATTTTAATGATCCGTGAAGAAATAATGCAGTTATTAAGGGATTTCAAGCGATCTATCTTCAGAATTCTCGCCAATTGAGTACATTGATTTAAGTTGGGGAATTCCGCCAAATTTCAGAAAATTGAAATCTTCTCATTTAGTACATCGGAGTAACGATGAATAAAACACGTTATAGTTGATAATTTAAAAAAATTCGGTTGTATTAAGGGATTCCCCTTTTCAAATAAATGTGTGCTTTACTTTTTGGCGGCCGAACCATTTCCCATATTGATTGCTGCTAAGTCAATGCTTCGAATGATTTCCTGAAAAAACGCTTGCAAAATGGCGTATGTTGGCACTTTGGCGAGGCCTAGATTTGAAACTGGATTTTATTTGAGACTGGGATATATAATGACACTGGTTATAGATAAAAATGAATGTTGGTATGAGTGTATGAGGTTGAAAAACTCCAGCACCGTTGAGCACCGATGCACCATGAAATTTGGTTCACCTAAGTCTTTTATCATGGGGAAGCTTTTTATGCTATCCGTTTTCCTCTAACTTGCCACCAGGTGGCGCAGCAGAACGTCAAATTCTATTCCGTTTAGCCGTTTGCTATGCGAATATCGTCCAACCGATTTCGATGAAATTTGGTACACGCGAATATTAGAACACGGAGAATATTTTTCACTATCCATTTTACTATAACTTGCCGCTAAATGGCGCTGAAAAGCATCAACTTCTATACCGTTCGACCAATCGGCATAAAATTTTTTATACTTACACATTTGAGCACGAAGAATATATTCTAACTGCGTTCCTTTTGATGTTACTCACCACTAGATGACACTGCAATGCATTATTATTTTAACTCGCCACTAGATGACGCTGCAGCAGGCCAAATTCTTGACCATTCAAACGGTCGCTATGAAAATCAGTATACATAGCTATTTGAACAATGAGAAAATTTTGGCGTTATCCATTTTGCTATAACTCGCCACTTGACGGCGCTGTAGCAAATCATTACTTTAATTAACTAGTAGATGGCCCTGCAGTGTATCACTTCTTGACTGTGCAAATGATCGTTATGAAAATTGGTATACATAGATAGTTGAACACGGTCGCTATGAAAATCAGTATACATAGCTATTTGAACAATGATAATATTTTGGCGTTATCCATTTTGCTATAACTCGCCACTTGACGGCGCTGTAGCAAATCATTACTTTATTGAACCACCGGATGGCCCTGCAGTGTATCACTTCTTGACTGTGCAAATAATCGCTATGAAAATAGGTATACATAGATATTTGAACACGGGGAAGAGTTTGGCGCTATCCATTTTCCTATAACTTGCCACTAGATGTCGCGTCAACACATGAACTTCAGGACTGTCCAGCCGATAGTCATGAAAATTCGTATACATCGATATCTGAATGCGAAAAATATTTTCGCCGTATCCGTTTTGCTAAAACTCGCCACTAGATTGCGCTACGCCGCATGGCCTTCTGCACCGTACAAACGATTGCCTTGCAATTCGGTATGCATGATTATTGGACACAATATAACGCGATATCCACTTTGTTATATCTGTTTATTACAATGAATAGTAATCACCACAAATCGTAATATCAAAAAGTCCATTCATACCCGTGCGAAGAACGGGTACTTCAGCTAGTCTTATAAATAAAAATGAAATTCTGTTTGTTTGTTTGTTTGTTTGTGGATTTGATTCGTATACAAATCCACAAAAATGGACCTTCGGCCTGAAATTTAGTACAGATATGTGAAGTAATATAGAATAACTCATAGTCCACTTTAAAACTTTGAAAGTCCACCCGTTCCCGGAATTTAAGAGATTTTTTATGCTATTAACGCAAAAAGCTTTCCGTAATTGTAACCCCTGTAGTGAAAAAAGTGTGAAATAAGGATCGTGGTTGCCATGTGTGGCGATTTTGCCGAATAAAATGTTTTAAATTCTCAAAGTAAAAATAAAAGAATAATAATGATTTTTTTTTTGTTAGTTTATATTCGTAAGGTTATTTTTTTTAAAATTATAATATCGTGTGCATGGGAAATCAGAGCAGGAATGTAATGCTTTACACGCAAAACAATAAGAAATGAAGATTTCCGAGGCTAATAGGTAAATTATTTTAGTTTGGCGAAAAAATAAAATGGCTCAAATGCCGATTTTGTGAAAGTGAGTTCTAGCGGTTTGCACAGATTTCGGCTTGGCGCAATTTATTGAGAGCTTAAGGAAATAGATTTTTGAAAACAAGTAGAAAGGTTTTATTAGAATACAGCGTTAAATTTTAATGATCCGTGAAGAAATAATGCAGTTATTAAGGGATTTCAATTGATCTATCTCCAGAATTCTCGCCAAATGAGTACATTGATTTAAGTTGGGGGAATTCCGCCAAATTTCAGAAAATTGAAATCTTCTCATTTAGTACATCGGAGTAATGATGAATAAAACACGTTATAGTTGATAATTTTAAAAAATTCGGCTGTATTAAGGGATTCAACTTTTCAAATAAAGGCTTGCTTTACTTTTTCGCTATCGAACCATTTCCCATATATTATTGCTGCTAAGTCAATGCTTCGAATGATTTCCTGAAAAAACGCTTGCAAAATGGCGTATGTTGGCACTTTGGCGAGGCTTAGATTTGAAACTGGATTTTATTTGAGACTGGTATATATAATAACACTGGTTATAGATAAAAATGAATGTTGGTATGAGTGTATGAGGTTGAAAAACTCCAGCACCGTTGAGCACCGTTGCACCATGAAATTTGGTTCACCTAAGTCTTTTATCATGGAGAAGCTTTTTATGCTATCCGTTTTCCTCTAACTTGCCACCAGGTGGCGCAGCAGAACGTCGAATTCTATTCCGTTTATCCGTTTGCTATGCGAATATCGTCCAACCGATTTCGATGAAATTTGGTACACGCGAATATTAGAACACGGAGAATATTTTTCACTATCCATTTTGCTGTAACTTGCCGCTAAATGGCGCTGAAAAGCATCAACTTCTATACCGTTCGACCAATCGGCATAAAATTTTTTATACTTACACATTTGAGCACGAAGAATATATTCTAACTGCGTTCCTTTTGATGTTACTCACCACTAGATGACACTGCAATGCATTATTATTTTAACTCGCCACTAGATGACGCTGCAGCAGGCCAAATTCTTGACCATTCAAACGGTCGCTATGAAAATCAGTATACATAGCTATTTGAACAATGAGAAAATTTTGGCGTTATCCATTTTGCTATAACTCGCCACTTGACGGCGCTGTAGCAAATCATTACTTTAATTAACTACTAGATGGCCCTGCAGTGTATCACTTCTTGACTGTGCAAATGATCGTTATGAAAATTGGTATACATAGATAGTTGAACACGGTCGCTATGAAAATCAGTATACATAGCTATTTGAACAATGAGAATATTTTGGCGTTATCCATTTTGCTATAACTCTCCACTTGACGGCGCTGTAGCAAATCATTACTTTATTGAACCACTAGATTGCCCTGCAGTGTATCACTTCTTGACTGTGCAAATGATCGCTATGAAAATAGGTATACATAGATATTTGAACACGGGGCAGAGTTTGGCGCTATCCATTTTTCTATAACTTGCCACTAGATGTCGCGTCAACACATGAACTTGAGGACTGTCCAGCCGATAGTCATGAAAATTCGTATACATCGATATCTGAATGCGAAAAATATTTTCGCCGTATCCGTTTTGCTAAAACTCGCCACTAGATTGCGCTACGCCGCATGGCCTTCTGCACCGTACAAACGATTGCCTTGCAATTCGATATGCATGATTATTGGAGACAATATAACGCGATATCCACTTTGCTATATCTGTTTATTACAATGAATAGTAATCACCACAAATCGTAATATCAAAAAGTCCATTCATTCCCGTGCGAATAACGGGTACTTCAGCTAGTATACTATGAAATTGATTTCAAAATCAATCGTTTGTCTCGATTTTGGCCAATATTGCCCAACATGAATGTTGGGAGATTGAAAGTTTTAAAACGTGTGCTGCTTTTAAGTTTATATTATGCTTACTTCCCTATTAGTAGAGTCAATAAATCACACATAACATTATTTTAATTTTGATTCATCCCATGGAAAACTAAAAGAAACAGATCGGCATCGGCCACTGATCAATCTCGCCAGAAAACGGCGTGACATCCATAACAGTCACTTCAAAGTTCAGTCATATCACGACGCGTCAGACTAGCTGAGTGGTTAGGACGCTGTCTTCGCACACTTTAGGTCCCGATATCGATCCCAGCCGCGGGCGCAAGACGGAAACAGATTAAAATAATTTGAAATTTCAGCGTAGAGGGGAAAATGCGTGGAAAAATAAAATATATGGGACGAGTTCGCCGACGGGCGCCCCATGTGTTTTTAGGAAAAAAATTTTTTGGAATTTTTTAAAGTTTGAATTAAGCTATGTCAAGCTTGATTCAAGCTTGCTATGTCAAGCTTAATGCAAGTTGGGCAAGCGTAAACTTGAACACTTGATTCAAGCTTGCATTAAGCTTACACGCTTGAAATTTTCAAGCTTAATTCAAGTTTTTGACTTGATAAATCAAGCTTACTGCAAGTTTGATGCAAATTTGCTGTGCTGTCTGGGACGCAAAACTTCCGTACCAATACTTTATCTGAAGTAAAAATAAAGTGCAAATGTCTATTTGTTTCTAGAATTCTATTGTTTTAGTTTCCATGGCCAACTATGTAGTTTTACACATACACAGAAATTTACAAGCCATCGACCGAATGCTGTGTTTTGTGCACTAATATTCTTTCGAGGTCAAATTTCGAATTTCAATAACTTTAAACCTTAAACGGATCAATTTGTCGAAAACCGCGTTTAAAAATCAGTAATTTAGTAGTTTTTCAATTAAGATAGAAAATCTCATTTGAACATTAAGACCTATGCCCGTGTGTCAATTCTTCCTAGCTTTTTATGACAATTTTACATTTTTAAAGAGCCTTCTATTATTTATTTTTTATGACATTTCCTGTGCTTTCTTCCGATTCCATAACACTGCATAAGAAATATCACTGTTCTATGCTGAAATATTTAAAAGTTTCCAATTGGTGTCTTTATTACTATTTAGCTCTGCCACTTGAAAACCGAACATGATTAAGCGCAAAATAATATTATCTAGCACAGGGTACTTAAGTTTTACCTTTGACCAAATATATTATAATCTTATGTTTTCTGAAGTACTGAATAGCATGAAACTTAAATTTATTTTCTGACGTTTTAAAAAATATTGTTCATAAGAATGTAAAATAAAATAGTACTCGTTTTTAGTACACTTTTTTGGAAACTATCGTTTAATAATCCACAATTAATATGATAGAAATCTAATAGAGTTCCTATCTGTGTGCATTTAATATTTTGGGAGCTATGATTATCTTTATCACAGATTCATTTTTCATTGCTTAATAACACAAGCCCTTTTAGTTGAAAATTAATGATCTGTTACTATTATAATATCACGTAAAATATCCCATGATATACTATGCTTAATTTTTCCCATTTTACTCCTTAAAGTAAGTAATGTAATTTACCAGTACATATATATATGTTATTGCAGACTACGCCCATTTATTCAAATTCAAGTAAATTGTTATAAATATCACAGAACCGACTTATATTTATAATGGATGCTGAGAAAAATTCTGAAATTGTTGCTTTAAAATAAGTTCATCTAACATTTAAAATATCTCCCTTCTGAAATTTTCGAGGAAAATTCCCTGGCGTAATTTTAGGATTGCATAAACATGCTAAAATTTTCTCAAAGCTATTAAACTAAATGATACCCTTTACGAATCTGCTTTTAATACCTAGATATTTGTAGGGTATTACTAGTTTAAGCACCTAATAACAGGTGTTTTATTTTAATGATGATACTTGATTGCTTTGGTTGTAATTACACATTCGCTGGCTGATTTGCGAAGTTAAATGTCCATCCATTTGAATTTCTAACTTAATCTGTGATAATCTCACGGAAAGGCTGAACTCATCTATAAATTGCTACATATTGATACAAGAATAACCAAGATTATTTCAAATTTGAATTATCAGATATTAAAAAAAATTCCATTTCACTTCAAAAATAATAAATTTATAATTTTCTTATTTGTTTATTATCAGCATGAATAACACTAACCCTTATCATGAAATACTTAAAATACGATACTACGATAAATTAATCTTTTAAGTCATATTCTTTATAAAAGAATAAATAGATTTTTTAATTCATTCAGAAAAAAAGATAAATTCCGTAAATGTTTCAGTTTTATTTGTCGTAGAAGCTTCATGCATAAATAAACCAATGTATTTCTTATGGCATGCAGTTTAACAGAGCACATTAAACATCTTTTTCTTATCTTGTTTCCAATAATAATTTACATATACAAAATTTGCATAAACTGTTTTTTGTATAATAATTAAGACATTTTTAAAATATTAAATGAGTAAAATATGCCGTTTCAAATTGCATTTTACTATATACAGCTTAATTTGTTCAATCGTTCAATATAAATTTTGAGACGTCACAAAAATGCATTTTCTATTATGAAAGGGATTTAAGGAAAGTTCCACTAAGCATAACTGCCAACCTTCCCGATTTCTTTGGGAAATTTCCCACCACAAATTTTTACTTATCAATTCAGGATATTTTTCTCCCAGGAATCGTTTTTCCCTAATTTATTTTTTAAAATTTTGCAATTTATATTGCCAACTTATCTCTAATAGTTGAAGAATTAAAGTGTGTTACCACCTTTTTGGAATGCCTTTCATATCAATAAAATAAAATCATTTATCAATTATGATGCATTGGAGGTTTAATAAATCACCATGAAAAATAATTAGTAAGAAGACAGACAATAAACGTCAGCTCTACCCTTCTCGCCTGCAGACCGATTTAGAAATATTGAATAGCGTTTGCTCCACAGACTATCGTTCTAGCTTGTAACCTTTCCGTTTGATATATGATTAATTTGAAGTTGATGCTTGTTTTCCGAAAAAGGAAACTGCCTGTTACTTAGATCACCACTATGACATACCGTTGAGGTACACAATGAATTCCCAAATTTATCTTATTTTAACATCCACATCTATGGAACGATGATATTCTGACTATGTTTTTTTTTTCTAATGGGCAGGCACTGGCCACAAGCCTTTGCCATCAACGGCCCTAGTTACTGTCCATTTTATTATGGGAGCACCCAGTGGGCGGAAAGCACTACCCCCTGTGAAGGGACGGACAAGTTAACATCCATGCCCAAGCCGGGATTCGAACCCGGACCAACGGCGTGATAGAATGGTTCTCTAGCCACTACACCACCTGGACGGCTCTGACTATGTTGTTATAGTATGGATATTATGTGAAATTGAGGAGTGATTATCAGTTTTGTTATTTTTCTGCTGATCATATACCTTACATTGGCTGTCGCTTGTAAAAGAAGTGCAATACATTGTCGGGTACTCTCTGTTGAGAAATGTGTGTAAATAAATATCAGCGTATGAATTCTAAACCATATTCCCGACAAAAAGGTATGTGGACGATATGTGTTCTCAATGCATTTCAGCGATACAATTTTATTTCATACGAACTATTTTACCCAGAATCTTAAAAAATCGAAACTGTAACATTCATAGTACTTTTAAGGAGGCTCACGAGATTAATTTTAGTACTGTGAGATCTTAAGACTTCGATATTTTTAAATTCCGTTTAATGGCGCTGTGCTATTTCTTACGAAACTGAATTATTATACAGTACTCCTCCGTATTTGTGTAGCCTGAAGCAGGCATCAAAAAACTTTTTTTCAAAATTTTCAAATATCTATAATGCTTCAAAATTTGTAATAACCTCTCAAAATCTCTCAATACAGGGCAAATTACTATAATCACTAATTTATTTGAAAAAATATTTTGTGATGAGATGTAAATGAATTTTTGTTTGTTAGTTTCATTGCCATTTAATAACTAGTTATACAGTTTTATCAAAATTATTTTCAAGAATTAGGAGGTTAAAGATGTTTATTACAGACTACTCTCCAATGAAAGTAATGGAAATACAATAGTCCTTAAACAGGGGTTTAAAATATAACGATTTTGCACTGCCATCAGTGGTAAATTAAAATATAATTATCATTCCAGTAAGTCAATCTGTATTTCTGTACATCACTCTGTCTGGGCTTTCAGGTTAAAATTTAAAAAAAAATCAGAGAATGCACATGTGTCAGTGACATACACTCGAAAAAATAAAGTAAATTTTTAAAATCTGTGTTCCTTTCCCAAAAGTAATTTCTTCTTGAATTGCAAAATTTAGGGAAATTCTCACCGATGGCGTCAAGAAAAATAAAAAAATAAAGTGGCATGGCAGTCGTTGCAAGTAAAATTTAAAAATAATTACAGAAAATATATAGAAACAAATGTGAAGTACCAAACAATTCTCTAGCATTCAGGTAAAGATTAAATTAAGAATATGTTAAGAAAAAGCAGTATAAAATAAATAACACATAAATATATGTAAGCAAAACTCAAAATCTGAAAAACAATATCCTCAGATTACTTTAATATTTTAGCTACTTTTCTCCGCATATATAACACATGGTAACTGGAACTTTTAAAGCTTATTCCCTTAGATTGGTTAACCTGAATAATTAGTACTGCTTTTATCCAATATTCAAGAAAAGTGGTGTGCTAGACGCAGAACTCCGTGAGTACTTTATTGTACGCTGTACCGAAGAATTTTGTGAAAATAATTTTAATATTATTGGTGATAGCCATGAGAAAGCATGTAAATCCTGAAGCATAGTCGTGGAGAATTAAAAAAAATGCAGGCGCATGTGATCGATGATAGTGGTTAGTATTTGATGAATTAGTTGAACACAGGGTTTTTCCCTTATTTACGTATTTTCCTTCTAACATCTTTACAAACACACACACATCTAGAATACTTGAGCATGCAGTAAACATCCTTATCGAAGGAAAAGAAAACGATCATCAACATGCAAGGTGTGAATAATTCCTTGCACTAAATAAAACATCACTTCTGAACTCTATAGATGAAGACGAATGAAAATGCACTATTTCTTAAATCACCGTAATTGAAGAAAACAGATTATTGACGATAATGACAATTTTTTATTTTCAGGATCACAATATCACAATATAGGCTTCTAGGTTAAATTGCACACGATTAATATTGAAGTAATTAGCAACAACATATTTTCACATAAAATTAGAATATATTATGGGCACGGACAGAGGCACAAGCCCCGAAGGGCAAGTGCTTGTCCAAACCTCCAACGCACCTCTACTCTGCTCGCTGACTTACAACTGAATGCTCATATTCAAAGATGCACAGGGGGGTATGTCACGAGGTCAACTTTTGCCGTTAAGCTATTACATATGTACAAGAAAAAAAAGGAACACGAAAGACTTTTCTAGAACATTCGATGCAAGCAGCTGCACAGAGAGAAGCATCAAAGAAAAACAAAACACTGCGGTCTGGGAGCAGTGCAATACTGCAAGTTAGGCTTTCATATGAATAAGTGCGAAAAGAGGATGGGAAGAAAAAAATATAAATAAAACAGATTGCAGCTGTAAATTTGATTAGCATAGCAGAAGGCAGGAAATCGAAATGATTAAAAGTGCGTTATTGCCTTACAAATAAAATGGCTGAAAGGAAATTTGAAAGCTTTAAAAAGAGATACTGTTAAAAACTTATAATTAATTAAATTTAGAATAGACTATTAGTTTAAATTTAGACAATATTAATTAAGATTTGTATTAATAATTTTTCATTAACAAATATGCACGTTGTGTCAACGTGACATATACTCCCCCAAGTTTAGGAGAAAAAAAATATACGCATTATATATTCAATCAGCAAAACACAAGATAAAAATATTCACTTCTAAAGCAATATTGAAGCTTCAGAGTGCTGAAAGAAAAATAAGGTGACTAGGTATATACTGAAAATATTACAGTTCAAATATAGTTTTTGCGAATTACAGTCAGAAAAGTTCTTGTAACATATCACCAATAAGCAAGTAGTAGCCTAATAAAAGAAATCTTTTTAACACAAGTCATTTTTCTATGCATAGTCTTATGAGCTCAAATTCAATTACTATATGCAACATTTTCGCAATAAAACCTTGAATTTAGAGGTAATTGGTATAACTGTTCTGTTCACAACACTGAAACAACTGCGTAACAGTCTTTAAAAAAATGTCCTGGAAGAACATCTTGTTACCATACATAAAGTGTTTGGCATGGAAATAAACTTTGGTAATACACATCAAGTTATGTAACTAAAACTATTCATTCTCAAAAGTTGTAATATATAAAAATATTTGTCACAATACTTAATAAAAACATACGAAACTTCTAATAATATATTATCGTCATATGTAAATTTTTCATATTCAGTGTTTGAGAGACAACTTTCACATATAATATTCTCAAATTATTATTTTTTTTTTTTAGGATCCAAAAATATTTTTTTATTATAATTCTCAAACATAATATTCATAACCTAGGATTTTATTATCATCATCATCAAATAGGCCATTATTTTGCTTCAAAATGGATCCTTTTAACATTTTTTATGTTACCAAAAAAATTATTTTAAAATGACAAGTATTGTTCATATTTGAACACATTAACCTTATAAACATAAAACATACACAATGTATTTTAAATAAATATCCAAAATAACAAAACAGTCAAATTTTAACATTCTAAATAATAAAACAGTTTGTGTGTCTTGAAAAAAAAATTGAAAAGAAAAAAATATGTGTGCAAAAAAATGTTTTTTGGAGAAAATTGAAATTGTTTGATTTCACTTAATTTCTTCCAAGAATCAAAAAGACACATATGTATAGAACAGTGGAAAATACCAAAAAATGTGTAAAAAATGACACGTTTACAAACACTGGGCAAAAAATGCAAAATAACTGTGTGTAAAAAAATTTACTGAAAATTTAAGAAAAGAAAAAAAACCTTATGCGACTTGTTAACAAGAAACTGGAACCATTCAATGCAAACAGGGGATCAGGCTATTCACATTAAAAGGCTCAAGCACTCATTTAAAAGTACACAATGTGTGCAAGACAACAATATAATTCAAGAGATAAAAAATCAATACTTCAACTATAAAATTGTGTAAAAAATGACATAAAAAGTATATTGTGAGGTAAATATTGGAAAAAAAAGTTATATAAGCTGAATAAATTTCACATATAATGTGCCATGGACTTAAGCATGCAAGAATGCAGTGTGTAAAAAAACTAAAACAAAAAGGGTGTACCTCAGAAAGGTATTGCCATGAACATGGAAATTACAAGTGTGTCGAAAAAAAAACAAATGTGGCGAAAGCAGACTTTGACATGGTGAGGAAAAAAGAGTGCATGTACCTCAGAGAGGCTATACCATGAATATCAAAATGTAAAATGCAGTATGTAGAGAAAAAAAATGTGAAGCATGGAACAAGCTGCATAAAAAAAACCGCAACGCAAAGCAAGGTACACTGTTGAAACTATCAAAGACAAAAAAAAAAAAAAGAAAAGAAAGAAAACTGGACCAGCCAGTAACAGAAAATGATGCAATCAAGCACTGTATCTCGCAGTGCAATAGGGTATGGAATTCACAATATACAAAAAATGAGTGTAAAATTTTAGCCCTAAAAAAATTGCACCAACATATGTAAATTTCATAAAAAGTCTTACATGATAAAAATGAGTACACTAAAAAATGAAAATTATGTAGACAAAATAAAAACAATTATCATAAGGTATTTACAGCAAATAAAAAAACATGTATATATCTAAATTAAATCAAATAGAATGTAATGGGTATAAGTTTGTGTAACTCTTGAAAAGTTGTAATTGCTGTTCGAGGAAAATTATTATGAAACTCTAGTACAAGCAACAAGAGTGTAAGTTATAAAAATAAGAGGCATTGCTTGTTGAGGAAAAGTGAATGTAATCTTATATTATTATTACTTTATATTATCTCTTACTTGTATCCGTATAAAAAATTACGTCACATATACTACTACTATAATTACTTAGCACAGCAAATAAAAATGTTCATGCAAAAATGACTGAAAAAATATCATAAAAATTTGTTCTCAAATATTACTCATCATTTTTTTAAACCCTAAACACAACCAGATATAAATTTCTTGGATATTATATTTATACATACATTAACACACTTCGTACTATTAGAGTTTCCAATAAAAACTTAAGTAAACAAAAAAGCTATAGGGTTATTATAAAAACAAAATTTTTCACTTCGAGAACATTTTAACGTCAAAATCTCAAAAGGTTGCCAAACGAAAAAAATTAAAATCAAAGTGGAAATAAAAGTGCAAAATAATACAATAAAAACTATATAACACAACATACTTCGCAAGCGGTTCGTGCCTGGTACTGGCACCAAATGTACGGAAGATATATTTTTGTGAAAAGAATTTTAATATTATTGGTGATGATGGTAGTATTTGTAAAATTATATATAGAAGCAGAACCGTAGAGAATTAAAAACTGTGGTGCATGTGATCGATGATAGTGGTTAGTATTTGATGAATTAGTTGAACACAGGGTTTTCCCTGATTTACGTATTTTCATACTAACATCTTTACAAACACACACACATCTAGAATGCTTGAGCATGCAGTAAACATCCTTATCGAAGGAAAAGAAAACGATCATCAACATGCAAGGTGTGAATAATTCCTTGCACTAAATAAAACATCACTTCCGAACTCTATAGATGAAGACGAATGAAAATGCACTATTTCTTAAATCACCGTAATTGACTAAAACAGATTATTGACGATAATGACAATTTCTTATTTTCAGGATCACAATATCACAATATAGGCTTCTAGGTTAAATTGCACACGATTAATATTGAAGTAAGGAGCAACAACATATTTTCACATAAAATTAGAATATATTATGGGCACGGACAGAGGCACAAGCTCCGAAGGGCAAGTGCTTGTCCAAACCTCCAACGCACCTCTACTCTGCTCGCTGACTTACAACTGAATGCTCATATTCAAAGATGCACAGGGGGGTATGTCACGAGGTCAACTTTTGCCGTTAAGCTATTACATATGTACGAGAAAAAAAAGGAACACGAAAGACTTTTCTAGAACATTCGATGCATGCAGCTGCACACAGAGAAGCAAAAAAGAAAAACAAAACACTGCGGTCTGGGAGCAGTGCAATACTGCAAGTTAGGCTTTCATATGAATAAGTGCGAAAAGAGGATGGGAAGAAAAAAATATAAATAAAACAGATTGAAGCTGTAAATTTGATTAGCATAGCAGAAGGCAGGAAATCGAAATGATTAAAAGTGTGTTATTGTCTTACAAATAAAATGGCTGAAAGGAAATTTGAAAGCTTTAAAAAAAGTTTCTGTTAAAAACTTATAATTAATTAAATTTAGAATAGACTATTAGTTTAAATTTAGACAATATTAATTAAGATTTGTATTAATAATTTTTCATTAAAAAATATGCACGTTGTGTCAACGTGACATACGCAATAATTGCATTTCTTTTCACTATTCTACATAAGCCGTGGGAGTTTATAAAACCTTACTGGATGCATTTTAATATTTCCACTTAGCAATTTCACTTTTAAACTACTGAAATATAGGTTTTCATTAGTTTCACATGTTATGTAAATGTACATATATTGAGTTAAATTTTGCCTCATTATTTTTACTGCACACATACGACGATTTATTTGAAAATTGCTTTATTAGTTTAGATAAATCATAAATAAAATAGTATAATTTTGTTTAATTTTAACCATCTAAAAGAAGTAGCGTACATAAACGTCCATTTTTTAATTTGGTTATAATTAAAGTAACTGGAAAAAAATACTTTTAGCATAATTTATCTATCTATCTACATGTATGTATATATAATAGATATGCATTCACATGCATAAGTATATTTATTTCTTATTACTTAAATAAAGAGAAACCGATCTTCAGCCAAACATGTACATTGAAATTAGCTTTGCACTAGCTCATAACAAGCGCATTTCATGGCACAATTAGAAATCTAACATTATAGTTGTAACAAATTAGATGGTGAGCATATTCATTAAAACACATAAATCCAATTTATGTTTAAACTGACCAACTTCTAATGCGTAAGAGAGTTGCTCTTCCCAGTCCTTAAGTACCTCCTCTTAATTGAATTTAATGGCTCTGTAGACATTTTAGGGCTACGTCTTGTTTGTTATAAAGCGCCATTAATCGAGTATGTGGTCCAATTAGAAAAGATCCACTGAAAAGGATTAAAGTGTGTCTTTTAAATGACTCGTTTCTTGTGAGAGGTCAAAATTAATTGCCAATTAAAATTAAACATTCGCAATTTTGACTTTGAGAAGTAAGATTTTTAGAAAGTAGTTTGGTTTTAAAAAATTGGTGCGTTTTAGTGAGTGAATCCAAATCCTGGTGTAATTAAACTTGATTGGTGCGTATTAAAATTTAACTGATTTTACAAAGAGGTATTCGCATTTATATAGTGAAAAATGAATTCACAGCTTTTATGAATCAGTGAAATTAAAATTTGGAATCTTGGCATGTTTTTGAGCTGTTTTATATCAATCTATTTCTTACTTCAATAATGAAATATTTTGTTTTCTTTAGTTAAAGAAATAATTTACATCCTTTTGATATTAGAAAACACTTACTTAAAATTATTTTTTAATAATTTCAAGTAAGTATTTTTTACAAAAACTATTCCAGAATGCCCCCGATTGGAAGGGTAAAAATCTAATTTGTCGCATATAAATATGTTAATTAAAGAGCGAGTAGCAAGTTTTTAAAATTTCCATGGGTTAACTTTTAGGATTTGGCAGTTTCTGGCGAAATAGTTTTAGTTTTGGGAACATATTTTTCGTGAGAAATTTGGCGAGTTTTTGTCAAAATAATTTAATGCCTGGAGGCACTTGGCGCGATTTTCAAAAATGAGTATGACGTCGAGCACGGTCGCTGAACTATTAGCGAATTTTACAGGGTGTCCGAAAAGTCCTTGATACATTATAAAATTCATAGTAACACAACAAATTGTCGTATGAATGCACAATATTACTTCACAGACTCAATTTTTTTTTTTTGTCATCGTAATAAAATAAAAAATAAAAAGCTTTTAAATTGTGTTCATAGGCGACCCTGTACCGTCGAAGTAAGAAACACAAACGTAACGTAAGGTGTTTAATCATTTTATTAAGCAGAAAGCAATACCTTTCATTACCAGAGTTCAATGTATGCACCTTTTATTGCTCGAAGCACATCTAAACGTTACTCAAGTTCATCACATGTTGCAGCTACCACGGATTGTGGTTTTTCTTAAGCATGTTACGAAACTTTCTCTGAACTGATTCGAAATGCGAGGGTTGCCTTTTAAGTTTTTGCAAAATGTAGGAAGAAAAATAATTTTTTGGGAACAAGCTGTTTTATTACTATTCAAAATATTTGTTTTTAAGATTTATACACTTTTTCACCCTTTCAAACCAATTCTTAAAACAATTTTTTCACTCTGAAATTGATAGCTCGAAACATGGTTTTCGAAGGTATCAACAAACTTCTTGCGGTGGCGAAAATCGCTCTCCACGCATTTTTTGTTTGATATAAGGGAACAAGAAAAAGTCGTTAGGCGACAAATCAGGAGAACACAGGCAATGAGACATTAATTTGATATTTTTATCCTTCAAATAATCTATTTAATCACGTTCTGTGTGGGAGCTGACGTTGTCGTGATGTAGAATGATGCGTCGATTTTTGTTGTTTTTCCTGATTTCATTGATGACTTTTGGCAAACAAATTTCTGTTTACCATTTAGCGTTAACAGTTTTTCGATCCTCTAAAGGAATGGTTGCGATGTCCTGTAAGGCCGAAGAAACAGGCAAGCATTTTCTTGGAAGTGCTTGATAAACGAAGAACTTTCGTGGGATTCGGTTCATCTGGAAACACCCAAACAGTGGATTGTTGTATACTTTCCAGCTCATATGTATATATCTAAGTTTCGTTACCTGTAACGATGTTTTATACGGATTCTGCGGTTCCCAATTGCAATTTTTTAGCATTTCATTAAACCAATTTGCACGATCCTAATTTTGAGCTTCTGTCAAATTGTGCGGAATCCATCTGGAACAAATCTTTTTAACAGCTAAATGTTCGTGCGAAATCGAATGTATTGCAGTCTGTGATATGCCAAAGGGATACTTCTATCTCAAGGTATGTGACATGCCGTTCTTCTTCAATTATGTTGCACATAGCATGGATGTTGTCTGGAATCACTACCAATTTTGGTCGTTCTTCACGAGATTCATCACTGACGGACGCACGACCACAACGAAATTCTAAAAACCAATTGTAAACAGTCTTTTCTGATGGTACTTCATTACCAAAAGTTTCACGAAGTGATACCAAGTATTCTTGTCGAGTGAGGTCTTTCTTAAAATCATAAAAAATCATTCAACGAAAACCTTCACGAGTTATTTCAATTTTTTTCACTCATTGTTTTCTTTAGAGCTCTCGTGTAAACAAAATACGCAGGAAATTCCTATAATGCCACTGATTTCTATATTTTAAAAAATGTGCATTTTACGAATAGCTGGCATTTACCGGGTGTCCAGAAAAGCACTCCCTGATTTCAAAATTAAATATCTCGAAAACAAAGATCGATAGAGGAATGCAGTAAACGGTATGTTTATTGTGAAAGCTGTAAGAATTTTATACAGCAGTTTGAAATAATAGTTACAAATGGTGCTAACAGATGGCGCTGTAATCGCCTCACGTAATGCCTAGTATAAATAGTGATCCGAAGCCCAGAGCGATCAGTTCCATTATTGAAGCGTGAAAGGAGGTTAGCGTACCGAAGGAAGAGATTAAAACCATGTACTCCATTGAAGAACGCGTTTTTCTGGTGCTAGAGTACCACAGGTTAAAAGAGAGTCCTACGGCAACAAGGTGCAGTTTTCAAGCACGTTTTAATGTTCCAAAATATCCCGATGCGAAAACCATTCGTACGCTCTTCGCCAAATTTCAACGAACAGGCAACGTAACTGATGATCTAGTGGGGAATGTTGGCCGCAAGCAAACTGCAGTTACGCCTGCAAATGTCGCCGCAGTTTCTGGAATTATTCAGCAAAATCCAATGTCATCCGTCCGTAGAATTGCATCTCAGACTGGTTTGAAGCGTTCCGGCATGCATAAAATACTGAGAAAGAGCCTACACAGGGCCTAAAGAGCTGTACAGCGTACAGCTCCATCTGTAAGCAGCTTTTGTAACTATTATTTCAAACTGCTGTATAAAATTCTTACAGCTTCACAATAAACATACCGTTTACTGCATTCCTCTATCGATCTTTGTTTTCGAGATATTTAATTTTGAAATCAGGGAGTCCTTTTCTGGACACCCGGTATATTCCCGCATCGCCAGTGCTGTTTGAAACTCACAAAAAATCCATGTTGGCTGACATTGCTGCAAACTGTTGAACATTTCATATGAACACGTTTTAGAAGTAATTTTTTTTAAGATGAAAAAATAAATTCTTGATTCTGTGAAGCATTAGTGTGCGAACCACATATCCATACAACAATTTGTTGGTTTTCTATGAATTTTTGACAAGTGTCAAGGAATTTTCGGACACCCTGTATTTTAGGATTTTTGAGCTTACTACTTTAAATGAACAGGGAGTATATTTCAAAGATTGTAAAAAAAAATCAAAACTGCAATTAGTTAAGACAGAAACGGTGGCGGCGCTGCAAAAGCAATAGACGTGGAGAAAGATTGACGCTTTACCTGGTCTTATAGAAAAATTTAGGATTAAAAAAGTACTAAATCCGGAGTATCATTATTCGTCCATGACCAAAGAGTTCTGCTATAAATGAGTTTAAGCTACAACGAACTCTCCGCTCCTGGTGAGTAGGATACTCGACCTAGATTCCACAAAACTTAACACCCCTAGCGAACGGAATTGTCGAGCTTGATTCTCCCGCGATAGATGGGACTATTCCCTCGATAGATTAAGTCTACCCTCCGGGTAGACTTAAACCTCGACTAAACGACCACGACAACCTAAGTATTTTTTTTAAATATGTTATACTAGAGATATTATAATAATATAAAAATGTATTTAAAGTCAAATTGTATTGAAAAGTGTGTTAAACTGATAACTGACAATGTTTAAATAAAATTAAATTCAGATTAAATTGTTTCGGACTTGAATTGAAAGACTTTAAATTCAAATTCGTAAATAGTGTTTTTTTGTGTGTGTGGTTTTTTATCTTTTTTTTTTTTTTTTTGCAAAATATATCTGACATTGGTGAAAAATGTGCATAACACTTCTTTCCAGTTTTTTTTTGCATTATGGAGGGCTTAGTCCCTTCTGCTTTAGAGCATTTTACCAACCCCAAATGCAGATTAGATCGACATTTTCTGCCAAGGGAGTTAATTTCTACGACAGACTTCCAAACAGTTTATTTCTACCTCATTCAGGAGCCGGACTCTCGAACAGTTCACTTCTACCTCATTCAGGAACCGATAGATGGCAGCACTACCGATCATAAAGGGGGGGGGTTCTTAATTTTGAATCAAATACCAAGCAGAAGACCCCCAAGGCTTAGTTTTGCCACCCCTCGGTATCGTTTTGCATGGGAACTTAGAGGGCATTGCGATCACGACGTATTTAACGTGCCCTAGTCGCCATTAACGAGAACTGCGGTCTTTCGTTGGTCCCACGATCGAACTCACAAGCTTTCGGCTGCAAGACCGATGCCTCTCCCAACTGAGTTACCTCGGCCACCTACATAACGCTTACTCACCGTTTACCTTTCTGTGCAAATCTCAATGTTATATGGTGATTAACCGTATGAAAATTGACTGATTTTCCTGTATTTTTGAAATCAACAACATAAATGTCACAGTTGGCTAGAAGGTCTAACCACCGCCCACGAATGGGTTAATTACACATTTTTTACACAGTATTGCGCGCAAAGTAAAAAGAAAATTCAGTATAATTTATTTCTCATTGAAACACTTTATGAAATCTAATGCTACGAGCGGCATGAGAAGCACATGTCACAACAGTACCACAAAATGAAAACCCCACTAAGCAAAAACTAGCTTTCTCATCAAACCGAGAGAACGGACAACTGTAGCCGCTACGCGTACATTTGTTTTGTCCGAAATGTATAGTATCAAATCTATTTTCCTTTCATTTTCGCATTAACACCATCATCGTCGTAGATTCTCATGTAGATTTATGAACATGCTTTGCACGTATAATATTTTAACAATATGAAATTTTATATTATAACGCATTTTTCAGCTAGTGAACATCTAATAAAGTATGAACTAAAACAGATTAGTGTCGTCTGTCTAGTTTGGATGATTATAACATTCAAAATTAATTTATGGAAAGCCGCGAATTTCATGTAAAAATATGAATTAGTTTAAAGCTAAATTTCCGCTTTCACTGGAATTTTCGAATCATAATAGTAGCTTTCGAATATTTTTAATGACTAAAATTAATTTCATTGAGAATTGAATAAATTGATTGAAATAGTAAATTGGTTAAGTGCCACAGAAGACTTACCTGGCGATTTCGACTGAAATGCGTAAATAATAGACACCGAAAATAAATAACTCATTAAATAAGTATTTGCTTTTATACAGAAAAAATAAATTCATTTACCAATGATTGCATTGATCATAAAATTTACTTAATTTGATCTATTGATGCTTGACTGAATTTCTCACTTATTTTCTGAAAAGAAGTGGCTATTTCTATCAAACTACTTACTAGGTTTTGCTGAAATTCTAAAAGGATAGTGGACTTACCAGTTTCGAAGAAATTAGATGGCATATAAATCGCTATGATTATCAAATAGCTACCAAGGCTCACCACATCATAATATCAGTTTCTTGCATTCGTACAGCCCAGTTGCACCCAATGTTACTTCATATATTTTTCTTTTCTCACTCCCTCTCAAGTCATTTTTCGTCCTATTTCGTTTCTTTTCAACATTTCTTTCAATTTTCTTTTGGATAGGACGAACTTTAAAGCTATCATCCTCTTTTCGTACATAGACTGATGGACTTGATTCGTCCAGTCCATGAAGCACATTTAAGTGATAGAGTGTGGTTTGGCAACCAGATCTGAGGCATTTATTCCATCGGCTGGCTTGTGGCAAGATATCACGCCGCGCTTTATTCTTGCTCATCCAACTCGCCTTAGTCGTCTATGGAGCATTTGTGGACAGCACGCTAATTTACATTTTCATCGCTCTATTATTGAGAAAAAAGGGTACATTGGGTGTGACAAAGGTGGGACAAAAGGGTGCTCTGCATATGGATGAAATTCAAGATTTGTGAAAGTTCAGGAATAAAATTACACAGACGAGAGTTGTTTTTTGTATTTTTAAAACAAACTTTTATAAACGAAAAATGCTTCAGTTTACCCACATTCACTAAACCTTGGTGATAATTTTCTACGCGAAAGTGTTTGTAATCCACATGTTGACAGTAAATTTTGCTTGTAGATTACATTTACACACTTTAAAAAAGTATTCGAGTAAGACATAAACTTACTAGACATAAACTATTCGAGTAAGACTAAACATTAGTTTCGTCTATTAAAACTTATTTATCAAAGAATATGAATCAGGCTATGTATAATTATGATTTTCTATATATCTCTCGAGTTGTGCGTTTTCCAAAAACCTTAATTATTCGCAAAGCTAAACCAGAAAATTTTCCTTATAAACGAATAATTTTAAAGAGGGCGTACCACTCGCCAAGTATTGCGATAGTGTGAGAGTCTAGGAAGTGCAAGTCTACTTTTTCTGTGCCACAAGTCACATGGTTCATCTTTTCCTCACTTTTACGAAGGGCTTTGTACAGAAATCCGCTCTCTATAATATTATTGCTACTCTCTGGACCAGTCATGATTATCCTAGTAATATTCCTTTAGCTCATGAACGGAATGACGGGGGGTTGTTTCATTCTCTTCTTAACCCTTTAATGCGCAGTGTTCCCGCTCTGGGAACACAAAACTCTGACGTTTTGACTGTTGCCAGTCCCGAAGAATGGATTTGATTTCTATAAAAATAGTTACGGGTGACATAGCTCCACGAGAATCCTTTACTTTTTAGCACGTCATTTCCCGTAAAACAATTGTCACGATTACTTTTAACAGCACTGACATCTGAGGAAGAATGAAAGAATGCGAGAACAGCTGGGTAGATTGCCCAATGCTGAAAAAAGGGCAGCTGTTGCCATCGCTCGACTTACCAGCAAGATGGCGGACGATCGAAACGTTCACCGCGTGCCACAGATCTAGAGGGCCTTTTTGACTCAGCTGGAAGTGCCGCCACAGCCAGCTGTCGTCAAAAAAGGATCTCTATATCTGTGGCACGCGATGAACGTTTCGATCGTCCGCCATCTTGCTGGTAGATAAGTCGAGCGATGGTAACGGCTGCCCTTTTTTCAGCATTGGGAAAGGGTTGCGCCTCAAAGGGTTAATTCTACAATTTCCTGTCTCGGCCCCAAGAGACCCTACACTTGTTTGCCCCATGTCCTTTTCAGTTCTTGACACAAACTGTCATTGGCGGCGACTTTTTGATAACTTGCTATACCCACCAGCATGGGTGGTCATAATTTGCTTGTATTTTATTTCTCTCTTCTCATTGTTTTTATAATTATTATTGCGTGATTATGCTACATTTTCAACATCCAGCATCTTTTACGTCTTTTCGCAACCTCAATAATATTTGAGAATCAAAAATATAACTTAAATATTAAAATATTTTTATAATATGAAGGATGCGAAACTTGTCGTTAATAACATAATTTCTGTAGTGTAAATGAAATTATATTTTCTTTGAAATATACTTTAAAAACCTTATAATTTGTATTAAAAACGAATATTGTAAACAAAGAGGATGGTTGAATGAAACATGAACTTTATTTTTCTCCAAGTTGTGAAAATACGGCATTACTGCAATAATAAAAATTATAACATGTTAGTTTTATTACTGTCTTTCTGTATGCATAATTCTTTATAAATAAAAATACTAAAACTTACAGAATAAGCTGTATAAGAAAAAATAAGTATTTCAATATGTGTGCAGAAACCTTTTGAACAAGGCAAATTATTACCACGGCAATTAACGAAGCATTAAGTTTAATAAATTTCATCCCATCTTTCATCCTTAAAATTCCATCAAACTAACAAAAATAAAATTTCCATTATACTCTTTATAAAATGATTTTCATATAATCTAACATATAAAAAAATGCTCATGAAAAATAATTATGCAATATTTCTGGGTATTTTAATTAGACGGTATTATAAGAATTATTATTAATCTTTCAAGAATACGTAACTTTCCTAACTTTTAAACGTTTCTTAATATATGATTAATAAAAGGCGTATCAAAATGCTTAATGACATACAGTTTTTAAAAGACAAATCTTTGGGTGATTTTTAGAAACTTATCGGAACAAAATTTTAATTAAAATTTAGATTATTTCTGTAAATATAAGAAGTGCTCAATTTTGAAGTTTAAAAATTTGTTAATTAAACTTTTAATTGCATTTTTTGATCTGAACTTAAATGAGCTTAATGATCAGGTAATGTTTTATTGATATTTTTGCTGCATTTTTGCTTGTAATTAGAAAAATTATTTTCTTTCTGAATGTAAATTTTACAATGCGGCAAATTTATGCATATGTTAAAGTGTACATTTTCGTGTAAAACATTTCATCCTTGAAATTGTTCAGCATTTTATTTTAAAGAAATTTATAAAATATTATTAAACTAGCTACGCACTCGTTCCAAGTACGATAAAAACCAAATAAGTTAATTCTAACGTTGCAGAATCTCAAAGAAGTTCGAAAATTTTCGATATAAACTTTGAAACTGCAAAATAAAGACACTGAAACTATGAGGGCGTTACTTGTAATCTTCAGAAAGAACCTAAAAGCCATTTTATAAGCATATCAGTTCCCTTTCAAAGAAGCTAAAATAAAATTTTGTAATTTAGGTATAGTTTCTAAAATTACTCCCCTAAAAAACGTCGCATTATGTCATGAACTCTTTTATTTAGGCTTATAATTCGTAAAGCAAGATCATTTTGGGATATAGATAGATATGTAGATATATATATCATTCATTTAAGTATGATCATTGCACACAAATTCAAAAGTCATTTCCCGCAGACATGGTTGCAAAGTAAACAGCACTATCGCTCTCTCTATATCCGGTAACAGAAATGCGCATGCGTGAAAGTGAAATGAACAATCTTAGCCCTAACTTTCTTGCAGGGTGGTTGGGGAATGATTAAACTTGATTAAACTGAGCATTAATTAAATGGCCGAAATAGTACATTGGACCAAGGGAACAGTGTCGGTCTGGTCAGTGTGTCTGACTGTCTGCAGACGGGCTGGCCCTCCCATCTATCGGTCCCAGACTTAGTGCCGATTACAGCCGAACCGACTGTAATCGATGACTAAAATAATATTTTTAAAAATGCTGTGATAAACTTGCATTATTATCGAATTATTTTGATATTTAACATTAAGATTAATGTTTTTTTTTACTAAATTAATATTCACTGCTCATAATCTTTTTGGAAATTGTTAATAATCGTAATCGTAAACTATATTATTTCTTGTAATCGATTACAGATAACCATGTAATCGTACGAAATCTGATCGGCACCCGTCTTGACCTGTCTGACGCAAATGTTTCAGATATACAAGTGTTCAGAAAATGACAAAAGTTTCATTTTTTTCCAGGGTACCAAGTTTCCAGGTTAGGATTGCTTCGAATGCTTCTCATATGCAGAAACTTCTGTAGTCGCAAGTGAGCTTCAAAGGAGCATAAAGCGCATATTTTTGTACCTAGTTTTATAAACACAGTACACCCCCCCCCCTCCGCTTTGTTGAGTATTGCGACGGGTGGGCTCTTACCTTCCCAGTCTGGGCCTGCAAGGGAATGTTAGGAGTAATAGAGTACCTGCGATGGTGATGGCCTTGCTAACCTCTTGGCGAAACCAGAGAATCGAAAGTGATATTAACCCATTAAGCGCCAAAGATTCCGTTACGGGAACATCTATTATATATATTTTTTTTTCTTAAAATATTTTAACGCAATTTACGAAATGCACATTTTATATAAACAATTACTCTATAGGGTGTGTTATATAGTGTAAATGTTTATATTAAATGTGTATTTCGTAAATTGCATTAAATTATTTTAAGAAAAAAATATATAATAGATACGGATGGACGCGAGGCGGAAAAGTGGCGTCTCGCGTCTCGCAAAACTGCCTAAAAGCTTTGTCGCGTCTCGCAAAATCCCTATATCGTAATGTTAAAAATCTCTGTCTCGTCTCGCAAAAAAGCTGAAAATCTCTGTCTCGTCTCGTAAAATCCCTATATCGTAATGTTAAAAATCTCTGTCTCGTCTCTCAAAAAAGCTGAAAATCTCTGTCTCGTCTCGCAAAAAATCGTCTCGCGTCCATCCCTAATAATAGATGTTCCCGTAACGGGAGTTTTGGTGCTTAATGGGTTAAGAAAGTAAAAGAAGTATATAAGTTGTGCACGTTTCAAGAACAGACGCTTCGAATGGATGCCATTTGGTTGGAGATTCCTGCTATGACGCACTGAAAAAAATTTGCACTAAAAAAAAAATGTTTTGTTGAAACAACAAAAATGTTGGTAAAACAACAAACTTATCTAGTTGAAATAGCACCAACGATATTTTCGTCAAATTAGTTCCATCTACTTCTCAATTTAGCACATCCTGGAATCCGTACCAGATAATTCAGCCGCGGTATGTCTGGCCATGAATACTCACAGAAATCACTAAGTTGGCGCGCTCTTGCATTCTAAGTCAATATGCATAAATATTAAATATTTGTTCTGATATTTCGTAAATAGTAAAGTATATAAGAAATAAATAATAAAATAATATTTTCAACATATTTCATTAAAAATTATTATGAAATCGGATAACAATAGATATATTTCAATAAATTTAGTTAGCGAAATATCATATTTAATGAGTTAAAGAGCGAAAACAAAATTACAATTCTCTAGGAACTCAAACCCGTCAGCCACATTTTTATAGCTTGGTGCCTCAACCGATCACGCCAGAATCATGCGAAATAAGATGTCTGCGGTTATCTGTGGCTGCGGATTTTCAAATGATTAGACGCAACATCATGAGAATGCTTGTATACCAAGTCTCAGAATATTGATCAGTGTTTGGATGTCTTTGGAGCTCCATTTCTACGAAATTTCTTTCGAATCGGTCATTCGATGTTCATTCCCTCGCCTTGTCAAACTATGTGCGATATTTAAAGTTTATGACAATTTTAAGCGACAGATTGCTAATGTGGAGTAGATTTTTAAAAAATTATTTAGACATTAAATGCAAAAAATTCAATTTTCTGGCAATATGGATAAAAATACAGTATTTATTTTTGCAGTGTAAGTAAAAGGGAAAAACATAAGTTAATATATAATAGGAAGTTTTCATATTTTAAAAAAGTATAAATACCTAGAATACGTAAAATATTACACAAAATCCTACTTTCAAAATTTCAAGATCGTAATATTATTTGAAGGTCAGTACATAATCTGTACTCATTTGAAACGAAATGTTACATTTTTCTATGGTTAAATCAAGAGCTTTCTCACATTTTCAGAAAAGTCTTAAATAGCTGAAATTTTTTTCTACCTTGAAGAACTTCAGTCGAAAAATTCATATTTTATAATGATTAAAAATATGCGTAGTGAATTTCCGTAAATATTTTACATTTTGAAAAATAATTCTTTATTTACGTGTTATTTAAACTAACTAAGGAGTTTGACGTTTTAGAAGCATGTTATTATTTTTAAAAATAATTTAGATATTCTGACATACACACAATAAATTATGCTTGCATACATCAGAGTTCTATGCTTAGATATCACAGGAGTACAATATCACGTACTCTAAAATTTCAAAATGCTAATCGATCAATTAATAATGTTAGCAAAATGAATTTCCTAATAATTCAAATGTATTACAAATGTACGAAGTGAAATCCATCATCCAACAAATACTGCAAATAGCGGGTGTTTGCACTGAAATAACTTTGTTAAAGTTATTTTGCAGAGTAGCCGCAAATTCTGATACACAGATTACTAGTAAATTAGCTTTAGGTATTCAGAGCCCCCTCTGACGTGTAAAGTATTGGACAAAACATAATAAAATTGGATGAGCGTACAAGAAACACGAAGGGATTTCGATTTTTTAAAGAAAAAATAATCAACCAAAAGTCGCAACCAGAAATAATGTTGCCGCTGCTTACCAAATAAAAAGCACTAATTTGCATAACAGCGTTATTTGCTGCGTCTAGGAGTATTAAAGGAAAGGTTAGGAGAATTCCCATTCTGAGGCCAACTGTCTTTCGCTGAATCTTACATTACAGGACCGTACTTAGTTAGTTTTTATTTGTCCTGTTAGTCCTTTCTTATTCTCTATTTGGTCTGTTGGTTTTTTGGTAGTCTCTATACCTGCAGAATGAGAATGCCTTTACTGCCCTTCGTGAATTACGGTGCTTAAAGAAACTGCGAAAAGTACCGATGAGCATAAAAAACTTAGATACATCGAGGCTACGGAAACTCAAGCACATCAATCATTCGGGGGACGCAAGCCGGTTAGTCCGTAAAAAGTTCGAAAAGTAACATCTGCTAAGCTAGTTGTAATTTTTGGACTTTTCACACCTCCCATTATTATTTTAACCATCATGTATCTTAAAAGGCGTAATAATATACAAATATATTTTGAAATAATTAATGTAGGAATAAAAATATATTATTATATTATAAAGTATTTAATTAAGAATCTCTCTCATGTTCTATGAAAAATAATAGTAAAACTAATATGAATGAAAAATAATAGTAAATAAATTAACAGCTTAATCACGCATTTATTTACATAATTCACTGTGCAAATAGAAATGACATCTATGCGCAACACTGATATATTTGAGCAGAAGCTATACTTTTTGGGGGGAGAATAAGTAGATTGGGTATGACACTCTTGAAAATCATTTATCATAAACTTGAATTTCGTTCATACGTAGCCTCCTAAATAGATGTGAACCCTCTGGAAAAAGTTTTCGGCCAAAAGTCGAATTTCCTACGTTAGTTTCATTTATTTTAAAAAAAATGTTTTTTCTGAATTGCGATTTAGGTTAAATATAATTATAATTTTTCATATTTCTGCCGAGTTGTGTTTTTTATAAAATTAAGTAGTTAGTCACAAAGACAAAATAAGAGATTTAGCTGATACTCGAATACAGGTAGGGTGCACATTCAACGAATTTTGCCGTTGTCAGTCACATACAAATACTGGCTGTTGTGTATGTAGCTGATAATGCTGATTAATCTGTTTTAAAATTCGTAATTATAAAAACTTTGTAATATACTTCAGACAAAAAAAAAAGTATTTTTCAAAGATACTTATAAATATAAGTATGTTAGTTTACAAAGGCTTTAATGGATTCTTATTTTTGACGACAGTTTTTTGTTGAGTGTTATTGTTATTATATTCCCGTGTTCTTTTCTTTTCTTTTTATGCAATTATTTTAAAATATAATTTATTCTCCATTGCATGCCATTAGTTAAACATTTCCAGTGCGATGGGCATATCTACTCTTTTTACATTAACCTAAACCGTAAAATTAAGAGCTTCTCATACGAATGGCTTACTAATATCTATTTGTAAATAAGTTATACGGATACGCATTATACTAATTTGTTACAGTACCTGCTAAATGCAACTTGTATTTCTCAAAAATCTTAAAATACCATAGCCGACAAATTAATCACATTAGCAAAATGGAATTCCTAAATGTTCAAGTATATAACAGCCGAAGCATGCATTCAGATCCATCATTCACCATGCACTGGTAAATTAAGCTTACTTGAGGTGAGATACATTTATTGTGCGGATCGCAATTATATTGGATAGATTGGCGAATGATTAATGATAGAAGTTGTCCTCCGGTACACAGAGGTCTGAGGAAATTCAATTTCCGTAATGCTATTAATCTTCCAAATCGAATCTGTTGTGTATTAAATTTTTAACGGATATTTTGGATAATTTATGTTGGATTCGTGTAGGATTTCCGCTAAATTGTCTGTATTAATCATCGTTTACTTTAACGAAATCCCTGAAACATTTTGTCACAATCGTATTAATTCATAATTGTAGCATGCATGGAATGAGGATACAATAAATTTTGCTCATGAATTTTTAAATAGGCGTGTGAAAGTCAATTACTTGAATACCATGAATAACACAAGTATAATCAATTATGCGCATCTACGAAAAAGTCGAGGTATGGTTTTGTAGGTGGGAATACAAACGGAAAAATTTTATGTAATGCATTTAAAGCAGGAAAACAATAATATAATGTACCAATTTTTGTACGTTAAATAATGTAAAATTATAATATTCACTTTTCCCTGCTATTTTTATAAAGCACCACTGTTAAATAAACTCACTCAGTTCGAATGAACATTTTTATGAATATCGTTTTTAAAAACGTGTATAGTACGTATTTTTTATTTTATTAATTTCGAATGCTTCTTAAACTGAACAAGGCGAGCTCAAATATTTTTTTAGAAAATTATTAAATTATTTTGTTATATTATTTAAACTATCTATATATTTATAGTGTACCGAAACCTTATTCCATATAGAAGTAAGTAAATTTAGAAGAAAATGGTATTTATTTTGCCGACAGATAAAATTCATTATTCAAGTCGCACACAGAAAAATATAATCATTATGTCTAAAAAATCATATGAGGTGTTCCATATCACTATTCATAATATTCACATTTTTACATTTTAATTCTTTCATTTAAAAATACATACTGCAGCAAACACTCAAATAAGGATGTACAACGTAATTCAACATGATGAAATGAAGCCAACAAAAAAAGAAAGAAAGAAAGAAAAGAAAAGAAAAGAAAAGGGAAAAGATAAAAGCTATGTGATTTGGTTTGTCGGGTTAAGGCAACGCTACACTTGGGCGATCTGCCTTGGATGGGGGATGTTTTGGTCGGAGGATTTTCTAAGGGTCTCTAACGCGTATTCCCGTCACATCTAGAGAAAACCGACCAAAACTCCAGACCGTTAGATCGACAGCTGCGCGATGGGACCGAAACCCAGGACCTTCCACTTCAGCCGTTTACCATTTTGAGTGACTAATCCACTCGGACATGGTGGGGCAAATAGCTAGGTGAAAGCACATTTTGCTGTCAGTAATATATGGCTCCGGCTGACTAAAATACACTGAAATATATATATATACACTGGTGTGCAAAAATTAAGGACGAAGTCGAAAAATCAGCATATCAGCTGAACGAAGAGGCAGAGCGGACAGAAAGACCAATCAGGAGATTAAGTAAGGTGATGTACGGTAGCACATGCGCAGATATGCAGGTAGACGTTATGGGGGAGTGTCTGAGTAGTATATAGCATGTTGCCGGTGTAAGATCAGTATTTCTGGCAAAGAGATTGCACGCAGTATAGCAGTTAAAATCACACCCAGTTGCTGCCTCAACGAGAAATGGCGAATAATCAAACTGTTAGACGACATCTGGATGCTTTTACCCGAGGTCGAATCATTGGGAAGTTGGAGGAAGGCCGCAGTGTGACAAGTGTGGCTGCAGAGTTCGGAATTGCTCACAGCATCGTTTCACGACTTTGGAGACAATTTCAAACTACAGGAACAGCTATCCGGGGGTTTAGTAGTGGTCGTCCACGAGGAACCACACCCGCAGATGACCGGTATATTGCCTTACAGGCCAGAAGAAACAGGCGGCAGACAGCGGGAGAAATCGCTAGACACACGACACAGGCGACTGGACGACCGATATCGCGTTTTACCGTGGCCAGAAGACTGCACGGTGGTGGTCTGTTTGCACGACGCCCTGCACGGTGTGTACCTCTAACGCCTGCCCATCGGAGAAGGCGTTCTCTGTGGTGCCGGGAACACCGGAATTGGAGAGACAATGAATGGGGACGAGTACTCTTTACAGATGAGAGCAGATTCAGTCTGAGTAGCGATTCTCATCGCATACTCATCTGGAGAGAGCGGAGAAGCCGCAATCATCCCTCGAACATCATTGAAAGGGACAGGTATGGAGGTCGCGGTGTTCTCGTTTGGGGAGGCATCATGCTTGGTAGTCGTACAGACCTTCACATCTTCGACGCAGGTTCAGTCAACGGGACCCGTTATTGTAACGAGATTCTTCTTCCATATGTGCGTCTTTTTAGAGGCGCTACGGGTCCGCAGTTCCTTTTCATGGACGACAATGCACCATGTCATCGCACAGTAGCTGCCGAACAACTCTTAGAGAGTGAGGATAGTGAACGTATGGATTGGACGGCACGATCTCCGGATCTCAATCCCATCGAGCATGTATGGGATTTTCTAGGCAGACGCTTGGCAGCTCGTACCTTACCACCAGTAACGATTCCGGAGCTTCGATTGGCGCTGCAAGACGAATGGGCAGCAATGCCTCAACAACTCATTGACACCCTCATTCTCAGCATGGGCAGACGCTGTGAAACCTGCCTAGCAGTCAGGGGAGATCATATCCCCTATTAAAGACCGGATGTTTCTTGCTGGACACCCATCACAGGGATGTTTCGGCCTTCAGTCGCATTGCGCTCCATGCTACTTTTTCAATAAAGCTTCTTTTTATCCCTCTGATTTCTCTTTTAGTAAGTGTTGCTTACATTACTCATGTCCTTACGTATTGGGGATCTTACGGTATTAAATGTGTTGATTTGGAAAGCTTTTGTACAAAGTTATATTGAAAAAACCGTCTCGTCCTTAATTTTTGCACACCAGTGTATTCCGGACATACACATAATATATTCCAGAAATTCGATAAATTGAACTAAGCATAATTTATCAAATTCATATCATATTTTAAATATTATATTAAAAAATCCACAGGCATTAAAAATAACTGATACTTCTGTTACTAGTATTGCACTGATTTTGTTGTGATTTTGTTATTGCACTGATTTGTTGCACTGATCTGTTTGCAAGAATTTCATAAGAATATTTAAAAATTTTTAAATACACATGCAAGCCTGTGATACCTTCAACAGAAAGTGCAACTATACATATACAAACCTAATTTTGAAACACCAACATAAATGGGTATCATAATTTGCCTACTTTTAAAATTCAGTTTTCAGAACAATTCAAATTTTTCCACTCTTTGCTTAAACTATGATTTTTGACCGTTTTCAGCTATAACACAAATTTCAAAAATCAATGCTCAAAACCTTGTTTTTTAAACTTTGATTTTGAAATTTGTATTAAAGGAAGTTTAATGTGTTGATGTAATATTTTTTTCCCTCAAAATGAGATTTTCCTTTACCGCAAAACAGTCAAATTCAAAAAAGAGTAATTCTTTTTTCGTTCTGGTTGCAAATTTATAAGTCAGTCTCACGTAGTCATACCAGATCCAAGATTTTTACTTATCCGAATAATAATAATAATAATAATAATAAAGATAATAATAATTTTTCAAGGTAGACGAGCATTTTAAAATGTACATGGGACCTGAAGGTAAGTGCTAAGCAGATGAAAACTAACAACAAATGAAAGTACTGGTACGCATATAGATATAATTTTTCAACGATCCACCCTGTTTTTTAAAGAAATAAAGAAACTATTAGAGATATTGCCTTGTCGGGCATCAGAAGATTACGGTTTTCGTAATATTCCATGATGTCGATCAAAAGACGGGCGCATAAATATTTAGAATAAATGTAAAATTAAATAAACTAAATGTATTTAGTTTTTAGCTTTTAAACTTACACATTCAAAGTATTTTGTCTGCTTGCTTAATGTGTTTTCTCCTGTGAGCCAGAATTCTCTATTTTTTTTTTTTAATCTTTGTCATATGACTTGCTTCATTTTTATATACAAGCACTAAATGTTTTCGTAAAATATAATGTTGTCTGCTACATTTCCCTAATTTCCCCAAAGACACACTAGTTACTCTATCGTATTTTTTCTTTTCGTTTTAAAATATTTCAAACTGTAAAATCCTTTTACAGGTAGAAACGTCGTCTTTAAATTTTTAGAATTACAGTAATTAAGTTTCGAGAAATATTTAACTTTTAAATTCTCAAGGGCTTAAATTTGTGTAACTAAATTCAATTTCTCCATAGTTTGCTTTCAAATACAGGTTAAATGAGTTACATTTATTTCCAGGATTTGACATATATTTCAAACGAAAATAAAATTTGATCGAAAAGTTTAAGTTTATTTAAAGAAACGCATATTTTAAAGTCCTCGGGGTTTTATAAATGTGAATGCTAATAATAGAAATTTAAAACATTAAGCCTCTAATGTTCGGTAATGCTTGGTATATACATAAATATTATTGATAATAATCGTACTTACAGTTCTACAATATAATTTATGAAATAATTTAATTAATATGAAATCACTATGAAAAAATAACTGTTCAAACTACTATAATTTAAAGTATAACAATAATTTTTAATTGCTACCTACAAGATACATGATATTGTATAGGTCAGGGATGGGCAAACTACGGCCCGCGGACCAAATCCGGCCCGCGGGTGAAATTTTAATTAGCCGGTCCGACGGAAATTGAAAGAATATATATATTTATATATTATATATCCATATTAAGAATTATGAAGATGGCTTGAAAAAAGTGCATTTTAAGTTCGAACGCAGATTTCAAGATTTCAGTGCCATTCAAACAGAACTGGATATTTTTACCATGCCTTTCAACGTAAATTGTGAAGCAGTGAGGTCAGATTTGAAGGTTGAATTAATTGAATTGCAATCTAACAATCATCTCAAGCAGTTGTTTCTAAATATGCCAAAGTTAGAAATTTAGTAATCAATATCGAAAGTAAGTTTCCAAAATTTAATATCTCACGCCCAGAAAATCAGTGCTATGTTTGCTTCATCTTATACATGAGAACGAGTGTTTTCAACTATGATCCTTAGAGAGAATTCTTTCAGAAGTAGACTGACAAATGAGCATTTAGCCTCGCTCCTTAGAATCAGTGCATCTCACTTCGAGCCTCAATATAAGGAACTTTAAAAAATGAAATCGCAATTTCATTTATCTCATTAACATATTTCAATTGTAATACTTGTATATTGTTCTTGAAATTTTAGAAAAATTTATCTTGGCCCGCCAAACTTTTTTTTTTCGATTTTTGGCCCGCGACCGAAAAAGTTTGCCCATCCCTGTATAGGTATAAATTTAAGATTAAATTATTTCATATGAGTTTTGTTTCATGTGAGGCCTACACGAGAAGCATCTGCCCATATCGGGGGTGCCTTAGTTGGATGATTTTTAGGGGTTCTAACACGTATTCACGTTACATCTGGAGAAAACCGACCAAAACTTCAGACCGAAAATGATTTCATTTCAAATACATGTAAAAGTGAATATCAATCAATTCCTGCGTTCATCAAAAAATTGAAAAATATCAAATATAACACTAATTTCGGAAAAAAAAACCTTTCTTTACCACCCTTGCAGTCAATATCAAAGTCACAAACTAATTAAATACTTAATAAATCTAATTAAATAAAATCTTAAAATATAGGGTGGAGAGAAATGGTTGTAAAATCATGCAATTTTTTGAAAGGTCCTAAAATCGAGCTATTAAATTTATGTTAATTAAATTATTGATGTACATTACATTTGACTTATATAGATTGAAAATAAAGCATTACATTTTCATGTTATCTATTTTATTAATGTTAAAAATGCTTTTCTGAGGTGTCACTTTTAGTAGGGAAATATTGATAACCCCATTTTCCCCCATGGTGGGGGAAAATCGGGTTAGTACAAAAATGCCTGCATACTTTTATTAAAATATTGTTTAATGCTATGAAAGAAAGAAAAAGCACTCAGTTTAATGTATTTTTAACATACTGAAAGAATAAAAATGCACAGAAAATGCACATTACTTCCCAAAATATTTTGCTTAAGAAATAATGTCCACGATTATATCAAATTCAGGTTAGCTCAATATGTAGCAAATGCTGCTTGGTTCCGCACAGGGGTGTAAGCAGGAGATGGCTGATGCGGCTACAGTCATCACCAAAATGAGTAAACATAAGTATGTAAAATATTAAATATTCGTGGATAAATTTGAAAATTACCCTTGAAAAATTTGATGTTCAGCCACAGACCTAAGGCAAATTTAATATTTTCTCTAATGTGTGTTTTTTCACACCGCAAAGATTTCAATTAGATTTATGAATTTTTTTCGTTAATTCATTTTTATATGTGAGCACTTCTAGACAAAACAAAGGGGTTCCATTCTCCCCCCCCCTCCTCCCTCATAAAGTGCTATATCTATTTTTAAATTACATTCTAGTTTTTGAGTTCTTAGTCATCCGCTAAAAAAATTCTTGGTGAAGCTATTGGTTCCAAAAAATTAATTTCTACAATAAACAGTATATTAAAATGGGAGTTTCGCTCATTATAAGTAATGTTTCAAGAACATTTAGTAAAGGAGAAATAGAATTGCCAGTATCATATAGAACTTTGCTAAGTCTACCCCCCCTTCCATTTTACCCACCTCTAAAAAAAAAAAAATTAAAAACAGAGATTATAATTTTTTTATCATTCACTTCTTTAAAGTCTATCTAATAATATGTATCAAAATATAAATGCTTTATCTAATTATAAGGAAGCTAGAAGAAAGTTTTCAATATCACTTGTTAACACGTAATATGTTTAGAACGAAAAGAAGACGTTTAGAGACCACACATTATTGTTATTAAAATACCCTAAAACTTCGTTAGAAATACTTGTTGTGTTGTTAAAATATATGTCCATGGAAGAAAAATAATCACACATCTTTATAGTGAAAAAAGGTATTTTTAAATATGTCCCCGTTTTCCCCCACTTGACCCTACTAATTAAAAACTTAAAGTTAAAAAATTGAAGGGTTTAACTGAATAAATATTTAAAACATTCTAAAATAACTGCTTCATTCGGAAAACGAATGTTTGAACTCAACATAAAATGTATATTCTAAAAAACATTACATGGTAAAACATAAATAGATGCCACAAGTTAAATTTATTGAGTGTTTAGTTTCAAAATCATGTACATCAAGTATGAAGTTTGCAATATTTTATGTATGAAAACGCTCAATTTATTTGTCTGGAAATCCAGAAAGAGAAACAGTTCTTAATTAGAACTTTTCTAAGGCAGCTAATTTATTTTGAAATATAGAATCAATTTGCACTTTGGTTGAGGGTAAAATGATCAACTGGAATTTTTTTCAAAATTCTATCTTTCTATTTCTCAATGTGCTTTTAAAATATTATTACAATATGTTTTATGATGCAAAACATAGTGTAAAATGTGATAGAAAAATGGGATTAATCAATCTTGTTAATTTCAAGCAGATATTCCAAGCTAACCGCAATCGGATAAGTTACGAAATAATTTTTCTCGCGACGTAATTTTTGCATAGTGAAAAATAGTCTCCCCTCTAATGCTAATTCGCTTTTTGCACATTTTTTTTCACGAAAGCGGGTTAACCTAATTGAGCTTCTAATTTTGGGATTTTTAAAAACTGCATTTTTTAATTTGTGATATCAAAATAACTCATTTGTAATATCTAAAACATTAATTTCACGTTGTTCACAGATCTTTTATCGGATATGAAACCGATTATTACAGTTATTTTGCATGCTTTAAGCTGATAACTTTATTGCGTAGGCGTAAATATTGGCTTTTTCTTCTATACACGTGAATATTACTGTCGTACCATGATGCTATATAGATATATAAAACCTTCCGTGAAAAATTATTTAACTGATGGCGAAAACCGCATTAAAATCAGTTGTGTGGTTTATGATGAGTCAGAGGATAATCAGACAGACTCGGAAAGCTACTGTCACGTCGACACAACGTGCATATTTTTTAATGAAAAATTATTAATACAAATCCTAATTAATATTGTCTAAATTTAAACTAATAATCTGTTCTAAATTTAATTTAAAAGTTTTTAGCAATAACTATCTTTTAAAGCTTTCAATTTTCCTCTTAGCCTTCTCAATTACAGCGCATTAACGTACTTCTAAGGCATTTCCCTCTTACCAGCTGCTTTGAAATAAAATAACAGTTGACGCCAGTTTTCTCTCCTGCTAAAAGACTAACCATAACAACACCTCTTCCTCACATATTTCTCTGCTCCGCTGAAACAGATGTATTTCTCTTGCGGTTTTGCCCTTCTGCGCAAGAAGCATATTGCACGTATTGTAAAACACCTGCTAAAATTGTTCAAGAAAGATCCAGCTCCATTTTCTATAGCTATAGGTCTAACGGTCATTTTTAGCAGTTAGCAGTTGTTTATCGGTGGGGCAAGCCACTCACTTCACGTGAGGAGGCTTTTGCCCACCACGACGCGTTGCACGGATTCGCATCTACGCCGATCACTTTTGGCGACGGAGGCTTTCGTCCACAGAGATGCCAGGCCGCTTTAGCATCAACGCCGTGATGTTTTTATCAACACGCTTCCCTAAGTTTACTTTTGAGTGCATGTATTGTAGAGTTTTAAATGTATAATCCTGGATTTTGAAAATTAGCGACTGTTCCAGTGAGAAAATAAATTAATATGTCTCAAGTTTAAAAGTGTGAGTGAGACTCCTTATTTAAAGGGAATGTGGTCTTCAAAATGTGTTTTTCTCCTGAAGTAAAATGTGTTAGCCCAGTGTTCAAAGATCATGTTTCAGAAGAAGTATAACGACATGGGCCATCAAAAGCGAATTTCATTCTTGATTTTGGAATTTTTCTTTCCTCGTCGCTCTGATGAGGGATTTCTAGTGCATATGTGATTTCGTTCAGTGGGGAAGAAAAGCATGTTCACCCCTACGACGTTGTGTATGCCATCGTATTCCGCGTGAAAGAAAGCACGTCCTACCTAAGGGGAATAATTCTCATTTCGACATCGTTGCGAGTGTGAATTTAAAATGTGACCCACTATCCGATCGTGTTCTTAAAACTATGTCGCTCTCACTACAAAGTCGTACCAGTTATAATCTTTACAAAAAAATCCATCGTCTTTTTACGATCTCCACCTAAAACCATAATATAGCTACTTTGTTTTATACCAAGTATAAGTCGAGATGAAAGAAAAAAAAAGTGATTTTTTTGGAATAGAAAACAAGAAAACCATGTATCTACGAAGTTCTAATTTTAAGAAATGAGTTTCATCGTAGTTTGATCTGAGTGATTTTAAGCTGTTATACTCAGTATTGAATGCAACTGAAACTATAAAGTATGTGTACAACGTTATTATGTATTCTTCAATTTAGTGTAATTTCATGGGTCACAAAATGAATTTACACTAAATTATAAGAAATAGAGAGTTCTACGAGTTTTATTATGCATCTCTTCATTACCCAATTTTAAAAAGTAATCAAAATATCATTTTTTATTTGATTTTTTAAATGTTTTTAGAAATGAATCCTCAATCCAAAAATTGCATCCTCAGTCGTAGCTACAGCTACGTTGATTTAGAATAGTAATAATAATACTTATTACAGACTTTTAATAATTATATGATATGAATGAGCTACCGAATAAACTTTTATATGGAGTGAAATGAAGTTTGATTATATTGTATTTTTTAGAGGGAATATCTTTTTCTCTTCGTACAGAAATAAATAAATATCACAAATTGTGTTTGATAAGTGAAATATATCTTGCATAACAATATATAATCTATTTTTAACTTAAACTTTTGTTAATTATACTTATCGGTAATCATATATAAAGAGGGAATTACTTTTCTCGATCTTCCAATATGGCTGGCAATTTAAAATATTTTATTTAGATATTATAATGGTGTGACATATTAATGGAGAATTGATTTATAAGAGTATGACTTCTAGAAGAGTGACTTCTAGAAGAGGTGAAAAAAATTGTAGTATCTTCCCTTCCCAATACAATCTAAGAAAATTAGATAGCTTAGTAAATTTCAGGTTCTCTTTTCCTGGTCGAGTTGTTTAAAAAAAAAAAAATGATAATCATACTTCAGAAAACCTTAGCAGAAGCGGCGCTACGATGCCACTAATTATAATAGTAATAATAATTTAGTGGATATTATAAGGGTATATTTGTCTTATTTGAATATATTTTGGGGGGAAATGTGCATCGATCAAATTCTCATTTAAAAACAAAATTCCAAAAATGGTTGTGCCAGCTTGCATAGAACCACACGGGAAATTGCAGGAAATACATCAAGATGTGAAAAGGAAAATAGTAGTTTTTTTAATGTTTTCTGTTAGTTTTTAATCATAAAAAATACTGTGCATTTACGCGATAAATAGAAATACCTGCATATGAAAAAATATTTTAATCGAAACCTATATACATTGTAGGCGGAAGTTGCAATTACATTCTATCGAGAAAGCTTTTTTTTTTAATTGTTTCTTACGAGCAAGATTTTTTATGTGTTTGGTTAAAAAATAGTATTACTTTTTTCCTCCCAAACAAACGTTTAAAATAAAAGAACAATTAATAACACAGAACAATTAATTAAAAGGGAAGTAATTATTTTTTATCCAATACTTTATTATGTGTTACTAAATTGTGTTAATTAATTATGGACATGTTTAATACATTAGAGTGTTTTATTCTAATCTGATTTAAGAATACTGCAAGGCAAAAACTACAAAGAAATATGAATGCTCATTTTATTTATACACGCACAGTAAAACTTTAATGAACCAAAAAACATGTGAAATGTAAGTACTCAGAAAGCATTTCTATTATGTGAATTAAAGTCAGTCACGGAAATCGTTTTCGATCGAAGAAAAAAAAAATTCTGCGATTGTATTTTCATTTTCTCCTTTTTGTATTGAGTGTGTTCTTTTTAAAATTTTATCCATTTTCTCCTTGATCTTAAAATATTCATAATGAAATTCACGCACGTAAAAACTCATGGCAAAAACAGTGTAAAAGCTTTAAAAGTGTATTCATTGTAAAAAAGATTGTAAGCATGTATATATCTGAATGTTTATAAAGAAAATGATAAGGCTGAAAACATATGCTTAAGAATAGAATACTTTTTCTAATCTATTCATATAATAAGACATTGAAAGTACAACAGGTGTATAAAATGGATTATTGATTTACTATTAAAACAGAAAGAATACTTTTGAAAATTTGACTTAAAAAAAAAAAAAAACTATACTTGATTACATCCTATAAATTGAAAATACAAGCAATAATAAAAGTTAGAGGAAGATTCGAGCATTTTTAATAGAAATCGTGAAATTTGAATGAACTTGAGTGATATTCTCATTGAAAAACTAATGATATATTTTCAATCACATTATACTTAATTTATCACTGGAATTTGAATTCCATTTTTTTTAAGAAAGAGGTGCTTTATGTCACGAAAAAAAATAGCTCATGACATCAGAAAACTTGACAAATTACAATTTTCAAAAGGGCTGATTGATCAAAACGAAACAAAACTTAGCAACTAGGTAGTGCTTTCCACTTTTTACCTATGGCTATCGAAGATAGACTAGCCTGTATTATTATCTAAAATATAAATAATCCTGTATTACCTTCTCCAGTAAAAGTAATGCAAAAGTATGAAAAAATAAGACGGGAACCAATATTTTCCAAATATATTAGTTACCAAACAGGATATTAATGTATGATACGAAGGAAGGGATCGCGAATTTGATGTGAGTTATTTCAAAAATTTTTCGGAAATTCGCCCAAAAATTTGGGCGGGATTTCCGATAAACGAATGGCAGGAAGTACTGTTGGTGGCTTTCGTGACAAGATACTTATTATAAAAGACAAATAAAGGTTTTTCTTCTTTTTTAGAGGGAGGTGGATTAAAATGAGTTCCTTTCAGCTTTTTTTATTTAGTGTATATGTTACTATGAACATCTAAAATCTGGAAAATGTCGACTTTCACCAGTGAATTTCAGCATTCACATAATCGTTTGGTGGATGTCTGACAAATTAGCTACATAGTCTTACTTCTCCCTTACACCATTCATGTCTCCGTATTTTGGGCGCGTCACAAATTTGACGTTACGTTTTCGGCTTTCTTACTGAGAGGTGTGACCAATCATGGTGAGGAGAGGGTTTGTTAGTCTTTAGAGAATCTTCGGTGCGGGACTAACCGAAGGAAATTTAAATGGCGTGTTAGATTTAAAGCGAAGCTATTTTTTTTTCTTTTGACCATTTAGTTTGAGGTTCTAGCGTGAGAAGAAGAAAGGGGTCTCGATAATATTTTCCTTCTTAATAGGAGATGTACTTGGATAAATGTTGATCATGAACAATTGAGTTTTAAGTTTATCCAATAAATTACTTGGCATTTATACCATGGTGAAATTTTCTTCTACATCCATTTAGAACCATGGATTCGAAGGGAAATATCCCCTCCTAACAACAAAATAAAAATATTTTTGCTACATCTTGCTCTTTCTGCTTACCTCGGTTTCTTTATTCCGGCTCCGCCAGAGTATATCTGTGCTTCTCGATATATATCGTTGTTAGTCCGAATATACTATAATATAATCAAATATTCGGTATTTCACCGACATTTCTGGTATATTTTAACATTCACTGATTAAAGACGAAAATCTCCAATTTCTTTCCACACTTCTTTTTTCCGCCGGAGCCACGAGTTGGCCCGTTATTGTACTGCTTACGGGAACGGCTCACATGAATCTAAAGATAGAACTCATTCCACTCTTCCACTAAATGCCCTACTTTCTTCGCATCCTTTACTTATCCTAAATGTTCTCCCCCCCCCCTTCATTGCTTCTTTATAACGAACTTGGATTTCCTCTCTTCGACAGCACACCACAATTTCTTAGTACATCTTGCTTGAAGCCGTCTCCTTGTTTCATTGACAATGTCTTTGAGTCTTAGGCCTAATTCCCTTCTGCAAAACTAATATTTCTATCTTTGTTACAGAAACCCGGAAGGTACACTTTGATATGAAATGGCTCATGATTGAAGCTGTGTGCACTTTGCCGAAAGTTCAAGATACCACACCCTGGAAGACCGCGGGCTAACCTTCAACACTGATTTTAACTATCTGAATGAATAATTCGCGTGACAGAAAACTCCCACCTTTAGACAGTTGTGAGTTTGACTTAACGTGACGAATGCTGTGGGAGTCGACGGAAGGCGGAGCGTCGAAGTGAGGTTTATGCCCAGCTTCTTTATTTTACTTAAATGTACCAAACCTAAAGGTACCTTGCATTTAATGATGAAAGAAAAATAATACATTACGCTTTTACTCAAAATGTAGCCTCAAACAGACTAGTCATTCGAAATAAGAAAACTATACATTTCATATCTTAAAGCTTTCATAAAAATATTTGGAATTAAAATTATTAATTTAATCATATGTGTACTTATGTTTAGAAACACTGAGTGAAGTGCATTTAGTAGGGAGTTTTTGCATACCGTTTCTTTTTCCTACGTCACCGCTAACATTGTCCGCTTTTCGGAGTTTCTAGCCCATTCTGGAATTCAACGTTAGCGTTACCATGAGTGAAGCCACGTTGCAAAAGCTCCTTATTAATAAACATCAATTTTGATATTATGCAGTTTACTACATACATTCATTTTATAACTTCACTGTACACACACGCAAAATTATCCTCACATGACAGTGCTTTGTAATGAATTCGTTTAAATATTTTATTTTCCTTTGTAAATGCAACTTGCATTGTTAATCGCACAGTAACTCTTTTCCAAAAAAAAAAAAAAAAAAGCGAAATGAGTTCTGGTACAATTTACAATGATAAAAAGCATCCATTACGTGAAACAACAAAACTCGCTCTGAGTTTCAAAATTACTTTTTAGCAGAAGTCGACGTCAGACTGAATAGCCCATTCGAACTGAAACCAAGTGGAAAAAAGAAACACGGTAAGAAAAATACATACACTCCTAAACAGGAAAGACGATAAATGTTCCGCTATGTCGCACCTGCAGACTAGCAGGAATGCAACCGCCATCTGTGCTAAATAAAGTACAAATACGGCATTTCTCATTCTTTCTTAGTGCTGAGAAGTTTCTTCTGAGTGTTTATTTTCATATAAATATCCTTCAGACTAAAAATGAAGATTTTTTTCTTTACTTTTCCTTTTTTTATATGCACTCTAGGAACAGTTTATTTAAAATGAAACTTTAGTTGTATCTTTAAATGGTGTTCCCATTTATATTCGTAACTATTTGTATTGTTTGTTCAGTAACTTGCTGATATTCATATTTTTGGTGTACACAGAGACTGCAGATTACATGACGTGTACTTAGAGTTAGTAAATGTAAAGCAAAATTCAAAGTGCGGTGTATTACATAATAATATTAAACAATAGCATGTGTGATAATAGCGTGTGGTGTTTTTATGACTGAAAAGAACATAAAGTATTGTTATTAAGTTAAAAATCTCTCTAAATGATCTTAATATAAAAGTAAGCGCGTTATTTCAGGGACGTAGAGAGAAAAAAAATTCTGCAGGGAGGAAAAGAGGTGAAAAAGCTAGCATTTCTAGCAACAAAAGCTTCATTTTTGCATACAATTAACAAAATATGACAATTTCGGGGAGAGCTAGGCCTTTATGGTCCACCACCTTGCTACGCTCTTGCTTTATTCATAAACTTATCGCTGTGAAAAATTATTTAATGTATGCACTCTCTCACATATTAAATATTGGGACGGCTTAACGACAATTTTCAGAAGGATTGTGTGCTTCGGGGTAAAAACAGTTTGTTTTATATTCTTGTTTTGGGACATTTATACAACGTTTTCAGACATGGGGGCACTTGCTGTGAGCTTCGAAAAATATCGTACAAGAGAGCGAAATTTGAATCCATTGTTTCTATTTTTCGCCTAATTCTGTTTTCTTTCGATGCCAATAATTCCCTCCAAATGCAACAGTTAAAGATAGAAAATGTGGTAAAAATACTTAAAACTGAAAAACTTACTTAAAAGATCTCAAAAACGTGAAAAACACTGGTTTTACAGAGCTGCCAACCATAGAAATATTTAAAATCTTCTTAAAATACCATAGAAAAGCTGCATAAACATATTCACTTACATCCAAACTGAAATAAAGTAAACTTTGTTTATCAGACACACACAAAAAGAAACATTTATTGATAATGTCTTGAACACCGCTCGTTTAATCACAGAACAACGGAAGTTGGTAGCTCTAAATCACTTCGCCGACAATAAACCTGCTCGGACAAGATCGGATGTATATGATCATTTCACTCAGTGCAGTGGCATCGTATTGCGAACTCGGTTGGTACGCACGGAGTTTTGAATTGCAGACAATGCCGCGTATTTAGTTGTACTTCAAAGATTAACTGCACCAACGTGTATTAATTAGTGATTACTGTAAAAAATGTATTGTAAACAAAGTTTAAGAAAAAAGTTCTCGGGTCGTGTTCGAAGTTTTTGATTGGTATGTAACCTGTTTCATTCTAATACTACAGTTTTTCTGGCAAATGTCTTTTTAGTCTTTTTTACTACAGCTTACATTGACGCCAGGAGGGGGGTGCAAGGAGGTGCGGTTGCATCCCGTGCGGTTATCCGAAATGAAATGGGCCACGTAACCGAGGAAGACGAGCATTTGTCATGGACAGAATACCACATGAAAATTTTTTTTTGGAGTGGAAAATGAAATTTGCAAATTTGTTTTACTGCCATTTTTTCCAGAAGAACCAAAATCAGTAGTGATGATGCGCTATGTAATGGGCGTAATTAAATTATCTACTAATTTCCTTAGCCACTACCAAATTCTTGTAATAGCTTGTAATCAGCCACTGTATAGACTGTAAGGAAATCCATGGGCATTCCCACAAAAATTTGGCGATAAAAATTTTGTTTCTAAGAGATTTACACATAACGATGGATCGCTTAAAGTGCTTGAGAATACTCCTCGAAGGTAACGGATGGATTGCAGTCCTATCGCAAAGAGAAATTACATTCAGTGGTACAGCCGAGTTCTTCTTAGTCACTTCTCACTTCAACAAATTCTCCGGGCAAATGAAATATCGGCTTGCGCCTTAAAAAAAGCCTATGAAGAAAGAAAGAGCACAAATGATGAGGACAATCCACAAGCCGTAGACGAGAAAGAGTGGAATTTATCCAGAGTAGAGGAGAGCTCATAGTTTTACTTTTGGCAACTCATCTTGGACAGTGAACTTTTTGTTATGACTTTCACAAGAGCTTAGAATCTGGAAATATTGATTTTTACGTGCTAGCGACTTGAAATGGATATTCTTTTCTTTTGATCGACATATTCCATGCTGTGTCAGTCATTGTGAGGGACATGCTATCTTTGGTGGATCGGCTACCTTCTGTCTACTCCGATCTTACGAAAGAATTTTTGTCGTAAGGAAGACAAGAGTGCCATATTAAAGAAGGTCATTCGAAGAAACTCAGGAACAAAACAATGCGATTGTTTAAGGAGACTGTGGAGCCACCGACCTTACTGAGAATCATGTTGTCTTACATAGATGGATGGCTGTAGGACCCGAAGTCACTCGGATCGTCAATGAATTCAACAAAACTCCCCAGATAAGTAGAAAAGATGAAAGCACTCACCACGATTATTCTAAGGCAAAACAACGGTCATTGGTCAACAATGTTGAAAGTATGATTAGTACGTTGACTGAAATGGGCAACTCGTTCTTGGGCACAAGTAGCGACCTCATGGTTTTGGATTCGCGACAAGTTGTGGATCCTGAAACGGCATCCGACTTGAGCACGACAAAAAGCATAGGCGAGTCTCAAGCATTACAGTTTTGTTAAACATGATTTATTGATTGCTTCGTCCCGATGGACACAATAATAAAAATTAATTCCTTATTTAACAGACTTTCTACAATATTCTTATCTCAGAATATTTTAGGACTCTTCTTCTGAAGGAAGAAGAGTTCATCGTAAAAAAAGACCGAAACCTTTTTTTCAGGTTTTACATTGCTTACCAAGATTACGTTAGGGGAACTCGGATGCCTTTTTCAATGTCGGGAACCATACTTACCCTCCAGGACTTTCTGAAAACGGAGAGCATCGATTAGGAAAGAAAGCACACCTTTTGGCTTGTTTAGAGATTGACAAAGATAATAGAGAGCAGTAGTCCCTGGATTTTGATATGGTGCTGATGAATGGTGCAGGGACTGTAAATTATGTTCAACCAGAACCGAGTAATGCGTTCACTGATTACGGGAGGAAGTTCGTTGCTTATTTGAACAGACCAGGTTCCGATAAGGTAGAGAGAATAGGTGTAGTATTTGATGAATATGGGGACTACGTATCTAAAGTCTGAGTTAAGATTCAAACGATGAAGAGGTGCTATGAACAGTGCCATAAGTGCTATAATGAAAATGGAGGCTATAAACAAGTTCTAAAAAACTCGTCGGAATTTTTGAGACACCTTTCAAACAATCAAGAACTATTCGAGTACTTAGCTGACTTCATCATCTCAGCCTATTTTCAACAAAAAGCCATCATTATCACTTATCAAAGGAATGCCTTGTCAATGTCAAATTCGATTTGGTACGCTTGATACCTTGCTCCCATGAAGAAGCTGACGGCAGAATGACTGTTGCATACTGCACACGGTGCATCTCACAGCTGCAGCCAAATTTTCATTAGGACAGTCGACACTAACAATTGTGTTGCCCACTGCGTTGCTGTAAGATTTCCAGCGGTGTGAGCAGCTGTGGATTCGGTGGGGAAAAGGAAAATCGTACCGAATCTTCGGCATCTGCGCAATCATGCAATGCCTTATACAGGAAAAGTATACCGGACTTTTAGCTTTTCGCGCATTACATGTTGTGGCACAACCTCCCCTTTCAGAAGTAAATGAAAACGGGGAGCTTGGGCAGCACGGCAAGCCTTACCCGCACTCTACGCACGCACTTCAAGCCCTGAGAGTTGCATCCTCGTACTGATCTCAACATCAACTCAACGCAACTTGCACTTCATGTTCAAAATTTTTGAAGTATGCAAATACGTAAGAAACGTCACACCTGTTCACTTGAGAACAGGGGACATCTTGTTGGGTTTCTACAATGTTGAAGGCCATGGCCATGGAGCGATTTTCCATAGATGAGTCTTGTGAGATGGTTTTACTGCACGGTGAATGTGGCCACAACGCACGATCAGCAGTAAGGTTGTACCGGGAACGTTTCCCTGCAGGGCCTCATCCTTCTTATCAAAATATCCTATCTGTTGTAAAACGTTTAAGGGAAACAGGCTGCGTGACTAGTCGAGCTCGATCTGGCAAACTAGCTAAGGTATGACGGCAATTTCAACCAGATGAGGTACTAGCATACGCCCTCGCATACCCGAAATGCAGTTCACGACAGATCAGTGAACACTGTGGCCTCTTAAAAAGTCAGGTTTGGAAAATGCTACAAAAACCAGGTGCTTATCCATACCGACCAACGCCTCAGCAGGTTTTACTGGACGGGGATGCCGAGCGACGCTATTCATGGTACAGATTCGTTATGAATCAGATACAGGTCCAGCCAACATTCTTGGAAGATGAACTGTTGACGGACGAGGCATGCTTTTCACGGAATGGCATGCACAATAGGCAACACACCCATTACTGGGAGCTGGAAAATCCTACATCTTTCACCGATGCTCAATATCAAGTGCGGTTTGGTATTAACGTTTGGTGTGCAATTTAGATTATCAAGTGAATCAGTCCAATATTTTACGATAATATCTTAACAGGCGCACGATATTTACAACTGCTGCAGAACGTAATGCCCAATTTTGTGGAGAACCTGCCTGTGTTTAATCTTAGGAATGTATGGTTTCAACATGAAGGAGCGCCAGCTCACAAGACGTCTCCAGTGAAGTAGTACCTCGTCACGGAATTGGGGAAACAAATAATTGGGTAAGGCGGTTTCGAAGAATGCCCTCCACGTTCGCCTGATGTGACTCCACTGGTCTTTTTTCTGTAGGGATACCAAAAACAGTCAGCTTGGCCATGGAAGGAGGACATGCGACCCCTCCACAAACATTGCAAGACCTTTTAATATTGCAAACGACGCATTACGGACGCTTGTGCCATTGTGTCACCCTCTATGCTCCAACGCGTGCAATGTGAAATTCAAACGAGGATCCAAATGTGCATTGCAGCTAACGGTGCGAAGTTTGAACATCTAAAATAAAGGTATATTGTTATAAATAATTGTTTTCTTCTTTCTTTGATCGTTTTTTCACCTTCGCAGAGTAGGGAATCACGAAAATACAAATGCACGTTTTAACAGTTCTGTTTTTCACATCCATGTCAATGAGGTGTCTTTTCCTACTAAATCGATAACGCTCTACAACTTTGTATTTCACTTTTTTTTCCTGTCTCGTGTTGGAGATAAGAAAGCTAACTCCGCAGTTTTCCACCAGGTGGCGCTGTGAGCGGTCTCATTCGGTAGCGCATATCCAATTTACTATACATATCCACCACGTTTATAAAAATAGCAGCAGCCGTTCCTAAATTAAGAGTGTGACAAGGGACTTCAGTGGGCATACTACATTTCTATATATATATCCCAGACAGCACAGCAAACTAGCATCAAACTTGCAGCAAGCTTGATTTATCAAGTCATTAAGCTTGAAAATTCCAAGCGTGTAAGCTTGATGCAAGCTTGAATCAAGTGTTCTAGTTTACACTTGCCCAGCTTGCATTAAGCTTGACATTTCAAGCTTGAATCAAGCTTGACATTTCAAGCTTAATTTCAAGCTTAAAAAAATTTCCAAAAAAAAATTTTCTAAATACACGGGGCGCCCCACATAATTTATTTTTCCGCGCATTTTCCCCCTCTACGCTGAAATTTCAATTTAATCTGTTTCCATCGAGTGTTCGTGGCTGGAATAGAACCCTGGGCCTTTGGCTTAGCAGTCGAGCACGCTATCCATTTAGCCACCGGAGCCTCTTGCAGCTATGACTAAAGTTTGAAGTGACTTACCACGCTGTTTTCTCGCCAGATTGATAAGTGGGCGATGTGTTATTTGTTTCTTTTATTTTTCCATGGGATGCATCAAAATTAAAATAATGTTATGTGTGATTTAGAGACTCTAATAATAGTGAAATAAACATAATATAAACTTAAGAGCAGCAAACGTTTTAAAACTTTCAGTACCGCAACACTCATGAGCAATACTGCTGGCCAAAATCGAGACAAACGACTGATTTTGAAATCAATTTCGTAGTATAATTGAATTTTATTTTGAAGAATTTCCATATTTGGAAATATAGAATGGGTTTACTTAACACAAATTTTGTGTTAAGTAATCTGAAATGAAAGAAACAGATAGTAAGAAAGACAGAAAGAAACAGAAAACGTTACTTCGAAATGCTATATCACAGTTGCTAACATGTATGGAATGCAAACACTTTAGTCATTTTTGTAAATATTTCTTAAAATAAAAAATAATTGAAAAATTTTGCTATTTTTTAACGCTAAAAATTCTCTTTACAAATGTGGTTATTTTCCTACATATCGGTATGCTATATCGATATAGAGCATTTCGAAGAATTAAAAATAAGTTTAAATTAATTTATACATATGTAAATTTGAATTATTTTCATTGTTCATACTTTATAATTAAAAAAATTATTTAACTTCTGAATTTTTTTTATCCTTTGTAATTTTATTTTAAAATTACAAAAGTGTAAGATGTAAGATTTTTGGGCACTAAAATCTGTAGGCCCTTGGCAGTTGCCCCGTTTGCCCTGCAGGTAATATGGCACTGGTAATAAAATGCTTCATGAATAAAACACATCTTTTACGAACTTTCAGCAAATTTGAGGACGCTAGACAATTAATGTCCATTCTCTTTCACAGATGGCGCCATCACTGCGCACTTTGCAAGCGAAAATCCAGCTTAAGCCAACCTTGCATTGCCAAGCCAAATGTCAAGCTTGATTTAAGCTTATGTGCTGTCTGGGATATATATATATATATATATATATATATATATATATATATATGTATGTATGCATTGTATGGAAATGTATCCTGATAAATGCTACATAATCAAATATTTGAAAAATAGAATATAAAAAAAAAAAAAGAATTACATACGTTTCGTTGAACGAATTGATTCATTGAAACTTTGTCATATATTTTTTGACTCGTAATCTCTACAAATTCCGATTTAGAAAACTTAAGTGTCCTTCTGAAAATCGTTGCATTTTTCATCTTAAGCTTTCTGTAATCCCATGATCTTCATGCACATTGAAGCTTTGCCGTGATGAAAGACGGAAATAGATACTTTGAAAGAATTTTTCAGCATTATATAAATGAATGCATTTTGAGAGCTCAATCTCACTTTGAAATACAATAATTAAAAAGGCAATAACAAAAGATTGTGTGAGGAATATTTTGAATATTTACTTTAATAAATGGAAAGAAACTTACAAAAATGGGTTATTTCATTGAATTAAGTTTTGGGTACTTTTTCTTTTTTCATGATTTCGCCTTTTTTTAAAAATTGACTCTCGTGTAACTATCATTTTAGATTGCATTTTGATAAACAGTTGCATTGAATTTTATGTCACTGAATATAATGAAATAGTTTGAAATGAACACTCAGAAAGCAAAGGAAGAATACATAAATCTTCGTAAATGCTGTGTACTTAAACATTCATCTTTTACAAATACAAATTATGCAAAAAAAAAAAAAAAAAAATCAAAGTTTAAATTTTGTTGGTATAATTGAAATCTTTACAGTGCACCATACTGTGTTGTAGATCAGATATTTGATATTAACTGTCATTTGTTTTCTATTTCTTGAATTTAATCTACAGGTTGTCCGAAATTAACCTATCCTATTTCAAAGTTGTCTACAGACAAAACTATTGCTGATAATTTTTTGAACTTTTGTGTAAGACATATAATGAAGGTTTAGGACTTAGAGCGAATTAAAAAATGAGTTCAAATATTCGCCACCAGGTGAGGTCCCATAGCCTCTGCAATCCCCAAATCTCAATCCATGCGACTTTTGGCTTTGCGAGAGTTCGAAATATTTGTTAAGTAATGAAAATCCAAGAACATCGCCTGATCTTAAAGACAGCATTTCACGGCATATTCATATTTCCCCGAATGCACTGGGGTCAGCTGTGGAACATGCTTTTTTACGACTCCACATGGTAGCTGACAATGATGGTCGTCATGTTGAAAATGTTTTGTTGTAATAATATTTGAAAACTATTATTAATGTATGCTAAATGCGTAATTCATTAGAAAACGCCCTCTGGTGGTGAACATTTGAACTATTTCTTTTATTTACTCAAACAAATCCCCATACCTTCATTACGTCCTACACAAAATTTCATAACTTTATCATCAATATTTTCGTTTGAATGCGACTTTAAAAAAGGGCTGTTTAATTTCGGGCAACCTATTGTTGCGAATTTTCCGGGCAACCCGCTGTTCTCAGGTTTAAAAGTGTTTAAAATTCTTAATCTAGGCCTCAAATAGTTCAATTTTGCTTTTCGTTGCATCAAAATCGGTTAACTGAAACCAGAGATACGGTTGTTTGTGTTTTTCTATTGATTTTTATAGTAATTTCTAGAAATATCGAGAAATAGTGATCCTAAGCCTTCTGTAACTTCACTCTTGGGGACTTATTTTTGACGCCAAATTTGGTGATATTTCGCAAAAGGTCGCCAAGCTTGGAGACATTTTGGTTATTTGGCGCGGTTTTCCCAATGGAGCTTGTAACGTTAGTTTTTCTGCATTAACATGCATAATAGCCTAATATTTCTCTTCTATGACGTAATCAAAATTCTGGATACACTTGCCAAAGAAGGTTGTATTCTTCCGATCATTAATTCTAAAGAGCTTACCCTTTCAGAAATCCACTCCTTAAACAAACAGAAACTGCTCACTGCTTGGGGTCTCCCTCCGGTACATCACTAATACACTGCTAACAGTCCGGGTCTGTGCCTGTCTTGCAGTGGCCCCCGACCTCTTCAATCGGCCATGGCGAGATTTAGAAGTGGCTACTTAAAAATTTTGAGGTTTCTGTATGGGGAGAAAAATTTTCTTCCTTGTTCCTGTTCCCTCTCTGCCAGTCCTGCTCACATTCTTACCTGTCTAGGTGCTTCTTGAAGGCACCTGTGGGCCGAGCAGGATAAAATCTACGCGGATCTTGTGCGTCGGGGCCTTTTGGACCTGGTGTAGGCTTTCCTACAGCAGGGGGATAAGTAACAACAATAACAACAGCATTCATTATGATCTATTATCATATTATCTAATTATTCGTGGTTAAAAAATATCATTTGTCGTAAAATTAAATTTGGTATCTCAAGTTATTAAAATTTTGTTTTACTTAAGTAAATTCACCAGAAATTTTTAATAGTTTTATTTTGTAAAATTGAAACACATAAATATAGCCCTAGTGATGACGTCAAAGCTTGGTGACGTAGCATTTGTTAGGCTTTGTCTATCTAGGAGGTGTTGCTCCTACCAATATCATTCTGTCCCTAAATTTTAATCCATGGTTTCTTTTAATGCTCTATTATTCAATGCTTTCTTTCATCACAACGCAAAGAAGATTTGTATGGCATCTTTAATCAGCTAATTACAATTCAAAATATTGCGTTATTTTAAAATTCGAAAAAAAAATCTCATTATTTGTGTATACAGTAGAACCTCGATTAACCGAGCTTCGGTTAACCGAGGTTTCGGTTAACCGAGGCAATAACGAAGTCTAATTTTTTTTCTCCTTTCTAAAATGAGTTTGGAAAAAATTATACACATTTTAGTTCGCTGTCCGTGTTTCCATTTATTGTTTTGTCCAAAAAAATCCATTTTACTTTTTAAAATTTACTAATAGAATTGATTTCCTTTTTAAATCTTTTTAGCTATTCATATATGTTTATTTTTATCATTTAAAAAACGTTCTATTGTTTTTTACTTTAAAAGTTTGTTAAATTCGCAAGCACGGAAGGTTGTTATACATAGTTTCTATTAACCGAGATTTCCGATATCCGAGGTACTAGCTGTCCCAATTAGCTCGGATAATCGAGGTTCTACTGTATTTATTGTTTAGCTTTGAATAAAGATCTCAATGTCCATTATGCTATCTGACAAAATTAAAAAGAGTTCTGACAGATATATTTCAAGATGCCATAATTTTAAAATTCATATATGACAGATAACTAAATATTAATCAGTGGTTCCTGTAAAGAAGGTTATTTGATTGGGCTGATTTAAAATTACTTAGTTGCGTTGTGAGATGAAAATCCAGGTTCGATTGCACTTAGTTGCAGTAAAGAAAAAAGACATTGAATGCTGAAAACAATTTATTTAAAAGATACTATTGAAACATTATTATAACGGGCGGTGGTGGCTCAGCGAAAATAAAAATACGTCCTATATGGACAGTGAAATTAAGGTGGAATGACTTAAAAATTACGCCAGCACAGAATTACATATTGGCGAGAACAATAACTTGGCCGAGATTAATAACGCCAATTCCAGAGCAACCCTACAAGTTAATCCAATAAAATTAAAAATGACGTAATCGCGAGCGAATCAGTTTAAAGACGTCGGAATGGCAACAAATACTAACTTACGCCAGCAGGATGCCAAGAGGGCAAGCAGAAAATACGTTGATTTTGCAAACGGATGCAATGAAATCTATTTTTAGCACAACAACGCTAGAATGAAGAGACAAAAAGAAAAAGAATAGTGCATACGGGAAAAGCGAAAAATACAGATTTAAAGCCGAAATGGCAGAAAAATGAAAACAAAAGTGATTTAGAATTCTTGAATTTGGATAGATTAAAGATTACATTAAAGAAAGCCAAAGTAAATGATTATTAAATTAGATATGTGATCTTCACCACAGTTCCTCAGTTAATCAGAAATCTAAGAATTTGCTGAATTTATTCACAGCACGTTTTTTAAGTCAGAATCTATTATGTGGATGGATTTCGAAAGCGTTTTTATACTTGTAACATCAATCTGATGCAGTAAGGTGACTTACGATTTATAACTCGAAGTCACGTTTAAAAGTATTATTGTTACATTTTTAAAATAAAATGCACAGTTCCAATGTTTGCGTTACTAAGATGACATAAATCAGAAATGTGGTGTTTAAATTACGAAATTTCTACTCAGCAGGTAATTAACTTTAAAAACCTATTTCACTCTAAATCTCATATAAAATCTCCTAATTTCTATTTTTCCTCCATTCAAAAATTTAAAAGAAGGTTGAATGTGCATTTTAGAATCTGACTAACTTAAAATGAGTTCTGGTGAATAGATTTTAAGATGCCATAATTTTAAAATAATTTCTCGAAAATTTCCAATAAATCTGAAATTTCTTACTGTTTTTCAATTTTTTTTTTCCATTTCATAAGATGATATAACGTCCGTTTTGTTGTGCATAATATTTCTGCTCCTATCACTGAAAGTCTGTGAAAAACCGCTCAAAAATGCATAAAATATTGATTTAAAAAAATTCTATACTAGATTTTGAAAAATTTGCTTCTAGGTCCATAACTTCATGTTTAGAATCGCTTTTGTATCAAATTGGATATGTCTACGTGTAACTGTTTTCCTGTAACGCCATCAACAGATATACATACACATTTTTTAAAAATTAGTATATAGGTATACAAATATTTCAATAAAACGGTGTCCCTTTGTTATCATATTTTACACTATATTTTGCACTATAAACATATTTTAACTGCATTTTAAAAGCTACAATGAGTTATGAAAAAAATATATATATAGAATTTTTAGAAAGATTCTAAAGGATCATTTTAGCCTCAACGAAACGGCAAAATGATCCTTATTTAAAAATAACTTTTTATTGTATTTTATTGCAAAATAAAAGATATAAAAGTAATTATGACTATACATAACGGAATAAAATAAATTGTGCATCATATAGTATCCATGATTTTAATGAAAATTTTAAAATAAAAACTTGTCACAAACAGTAATTTGGAATATTTTAAAATTATAATTAAATGGCCTACAATAAAAAAAAATTACTAATGTAATGGGGAGTCACGCATTTTTAGATCGGCTGAAGGGCTGCCATGAAGCCTAGGTCCAGGTACTGGAGCTTCTTCAGTCGAGGGATCATTTTATCCGGCAATATGGCTTCCCACTTTTGACCTTTCTTCCTGTAGCTCATGTCACAGGAACACGCCGAGAAACATTACAAACTTAGCAAGTGTAATTCACATCTAAAAACATATTCTATTCAGTAAACCATGTCATTTTCTGCACATTAAAGTCTGTATTTCTGATAGGAAAGTTAGTACTTACTTTATGAGATATGATTAAACCCAGTTTTTTGAAGAAATGTACTCAGGAACGAAATACACCGATCGCTTAAATATCGTCATTGCTTCTTCACTTTGGACACGTAGTGTGTGTTTAACCTGGTGGACAGCGTTGCCTGTCTGGAAGAAAACATATGTGGATAGTTTTGCCCGGTAGCATCATTCTGAGCCACCTTCCCATATATTAAGTTCTTGTTCTTAAACTACATGATAGAATTCCATGTGTTTTAAAAACCGCAGAACGCTATTAAGATCAATAGCACTACTAATTTATTTTTGAAAGAGTAATTTCGCTTAAACCTGCCGTTTCAGGATACCAATTTTAAAAACATATTCGTAGAAATTTAAAGCGGTTAACCAAGGACTTTAAATGTGTTAATTCCGACAAAATTACACTAACATTGAAAGTGTATGCTATTAACTCTACATACATTTTAATTATTCGTGTTATCATGCTTTAACTACTACGAATCTGTTTGAAGGTTATGTTTCAATACGCAAAGAAAAGAGTGTATCGTAAAATGAAGCATCAATATTATTAGGAAAATGTGTGAAGAAAAGGAAAAATCAAAAGAAAGGGTCTGTATAGGCTTCGCAATAAAATCCTTGTGGATACATCACTTTTCTTGTGACCTCTATTAAAGAATTATAACATTTTTAGCATATTTCATTTAAACGGGAATTTCATGCGATTCCCAAGTCAAATATCTGTTCAGTTCGAATTATGTGCTTTACCTCTTCCAAGTTATTTGTAGGAAATATTATCTTATATCCATATAACCGCAGGGGAATTTGGAACCATTCAGATCATGTAGGGCACAGCCATTTCACTATAAATGGACACTATGTTTAAGTCTATAGTTAGGGTGGAAAGACAGTAATTCAGTGGTAACGGTGAACAAGCTACGAAAAAAAATTCTATTTTTTTTCGGCGTTCGCTTGTCATACAGCAAACATATGTATACTAATCGTTTATCAATAACATATTTTAGCATATTTTAGATCTTTTTCTGATATCAGATTTGATTATGGGGATTAAAATGCAAATTATTTAGAAAGAAAATTCGAGTTATGTTTTATTCTTTTTTTTATCGACAACGTAAAAATAATGGAATTTAATATTTTGTCTTAAATTTAAATCGAAAATTTTATATTTGAATTTTCAAAACGATTATAACAGTGCATTAAACACCACTATAAAATAAATAAACTCCCTACCTACTATAGGAAGAATACCAGAAGAAGAATGAAATAATGTACTGACTTAAAATGAATGATTAAAATGCTTACGTTTTCTCATTTTAAAACAATTTTAATAACAAATGCATGTAAGCATGTAATGAAATAGAAATATAAAGGAATGATAACTAAACATTAATTTTTCATGTACTGTTTTATTACAATGTAGTCGATATTAAGATGTTAGGGGTAGTCAGAATTTTCAAAAAATTGATTTTTTTTTTTTTTTTTTTTGCATTTTCTTAAAGTATAGTATCTTAAAAATATTCTCTGAAAGTTTGAAGTGAATCCGACAAATATCTTTCGAGTTATTTAGCGAAGAATAAAAGGCTCTCGAGCGGTCTAATATTTCCGAGAACAATTAGCTAGCGGCATAATTCTCCCTTACCTCCTGAAATTTTAAAGCAATCAAGCCTATTTATGAAGATCTTAGTAATGAAAATTTACTTTCAAGATGTGTAGGTGGATTTAATCAAAATAATAATGAGAGCTTCAACCAACTAGTGTGGAAAATATGCCCAAAAACTATCAATACTAGTTTTACCATTGTTCAAATTGCTGCATACGTAGCTATGAGTATATTTAATGAAGGGACAAAGTCATTATTAGTAATAATGAACACACTGGGACTTAGTTGTGGGCCTAATTCGCATCGGTATACTGAAAAAACCGATAGTGCACGTGTAAAAGTAGCTGATCAGCGCGCTAACGGCAACACTCGCGAAGGTAGAATGCGACGAAGACAACAACAAATTGATGTTTTAGAAAGTTCTACAACGGTTGAAGAACTCTTATATGGTCCAGGAATAGATGACTCAGTGTAAGTATTGAAATTATTCGTATTACTGTACATCAATCGACTGTAAAACTTTAAATGCGTTTTTCTCAAAACTATGTTTTTTGAACTGGTGACCACTGTAACTCAAAAACCGCTCGATAGATTTGAATGAAACTTATACAGCTTTTAGAAAACATAAAAAGCTAGTGCCTGATCGAAGGATTTTTTTTTTTAAACTTCGATTTTTTATAAACAATTAATTGTTGGTTTTTTCCCGAAAATCTGCAAAAAAATTTCCAGAGACCGCCATTTTGTTAATTCTGAAAAAAAAAAAAGATTCGATCAGGCACAAGATTATCTATCCATAAAAATAATCTTTTTTGTTTCATTGATTTTAGATGAATCTCCAAGGAGCTGTAATGGTCACCGCAAGGACCTATTATTAAAACCTGTTCAACTTAGACCGCCATAACTTGTAAAATAATTATTTTTTTTTTTTGAAATTTAAGTGAAGTAATGTTAAAGTATGATGAAATGATACTATGTTTTTACTTATGTGAAATAAACTTAATTACTAGTAAAAAAAAATTAATAAAAAAATGGCATTTTTTCACGCCTCTGACTACCCCTAACCCCTTAATTTTATTAAAGCTTTAAAATAATGGTAATGTATTTTATTTTACAATAATCTGTTTCATTTGCATTTATTAAAATAAGTATTCAAAATAAAAGACCTTTGAGAAAATTTTAAATACCAAAATGAAGTGAAATCTTAAAGATATATTTAAAAATACACCAGTGAAACACTGATTGTGTGATGGAACGAAAAAAATTTAAATATCAAAGGTCAACGCAGCGCTGCTTATTCAGTCCCTTTTGTAAAATTATTTTTTACTTTTTTTACCAAGATGGTTTGGCATGAATTTCTTTGGAATTGAATACATAAATGCAGTACAGCTTTTTTATTTCAGACTTAAATAAATAACTTCAAAACTGAAACAGAAAATCAAGATTTTCAGCGCATATGTTGGAAAGTGATACAGCATATTCATTCCCTACACAAATATTGTTCAATAAATTGTTTACTTGTGATATGTGAGCAGAAATAAGAAATTGGTTAAGTCCTCGATCTAGTAATTTCTTTACCTACGATGTTTTTCAAGCAAGTGGTACTTGAAGAAACATAATTTTTTGCTTATTTAATAAAAAAATAAAAGTTTTTAGTGATGTTAATCAAAACGGACAGCTAGAAGGGAGTTATTCTTTAAACATTCATTCGTCCCAGAAAGAAATTCGTAAAGCTTTAACCAACTTCCTTAACAGCAACAACTAGTCTTGCACATGTACTTTAAGCTGTAAAAACAGTTCAAATAATCTGAGTATTCACCAACTCTATAAACCAAATTAACCAGGATTTACAGTATTGCTTTATCGATCGCTTCGAATCCCAATTTACGACCACGCCGGCGTTTCTTCAAACTGAAACGCAGTTTGAAAACGAGCAATAAATCATTGACAAGCTGTTGTAATATAAACTCGGTCAGACGCAGCTTGTTTAGAAGCTGATGTCAGGCTCGCCTGAGCGTTCTCGAAGTCGTTGCTGACAGATACAACCAGATCTATTCCATAGGATACGATTAGACCTGACCAGGTTTTCAAATCAGTGGCTTCTTTTCCTCGCGTCTTAAGTTTTTGCCTTCTAAAACAGTTTCATCGTGGAAGACTACTTGTTTATTGAGCTTATCATTATTGAAATCTTAAGATATCCATACATTCAGTATAAATTCCGCAGCATTTTACGGAAATCCTTCAGCTGTGTTTGAACTCGGCAATTTCAGTATATCAACGTTCAGCGCCTCTCTGGAACAAAATTTCTACTGGAATTTACAAGAATAAAATTCCTATTCGGGTACAATATTGGCTCCCCGTTTCCCAGTACATTTTCCCATATTTTCACGACTCTTTTTTCTTTACAGTGTAAAGAAATTAAGCTGCACTTCACTGCTACGAATTTCTACAATTACAACGAAATGATCCTTAACGATAATGCATTTTAAAAGTATTGCATGACATTCTATCCTAGCTTTTGGTTGAGTTGGTGCTTTCATGTTACTATTAAAACAAGAACTGTTACTCCCATTATAGATTTGAAAATAGACCTGCCTGCCTTAAAACGTGACCTAATTGTACAAACATTGTATAACGTGATTAAAACTTGTAAGTAAAAATATAAAGGTACATACAATATTCGAATGATACGAAAGGAATATCTCTTCTTCAGTAGCGAAAATTGTCCCATTCAACACAAGCAGAATGTGAGAGAGAACAGAAAAGAACCAATAAACATAATCGAGAAAAAATGTTGCAGTTTGGAATAAAAAAATAACAAAAAAAGAGAGAATAAAAGTTAAAACATTGGGGAAAGACATAAAAAATTACTAAAATTTACTGATTTGTAAGTTCAGAAATAAAAATTAAGAAATTTCCGATTACTACACCACTAAAATGCAGACTGTAAAATTTTTCAATCTCCAGAATCAATTACTTTAATTTTTAGGTGAGGGGAAACTACTGATGCAAGAAAATAAGATCATACATGCATTGGAATCATGTATTTTATAATATCCAAAATGGTGATTAATAGACGACAAAAAAGAATAGTTTACCAATTCGTCAGAATTGGTGTGTGTGTTTGCGTATTTATGTATGTTTAGCCATAATTTTTTCTACGTTGTATCATTTTGATAGTTCTTTTTGTAATTGAAAGGAAGTCCTTTACGCAGGTAACTGCGGAAGTTGCAGCATGTCAAATGTCAGCAAAGTTAACTACTTTTGGGCCAATTTTGGATACAAAAAATAAGTTTCCAGAACTGAACCCTGTTTGGGAATAATCTGTTGTCAGGCTGAAGTAATTTTCAGAAAATCGAGAGAAAAGCATGTTCTTAAATCATTCCTAAAGTTTTGCCGGTGACAGCATTCGTAGTAGTATGACAAAATTCACCAAGATTGGCCTCTTTTGCGATATATCGCCAACATTTGCCCCAAAATATAAGTCCCCAAAACTAAATTCTGCTTAGCGATATGTTCTAAATTTGGCAAATCCTGCTGCATAACGAGGAGAATAATTTTTCATTGTAGATAATTGTAGTCGTTTTTTTCATTTTTTAATCATATTTGTTTTATGTACTAAATTCTCTTGAAACATCTATAATGTTCATGAAAATATAGAAACTATCTTCATCATCATCATGACCATATCGCGGATTAATCAAAAAGCCTGTTCCGGCTTTTTGGCCAAACCACTGATTCCTCGGTTTGCCACGAACTAATCTGCATTTTGGCATGTAGTACAGGACAGCTATCTCCATGTTTTTTTCCAGACCGTACGATATTCCTGGATTTTTTCAGACAGGCTGAATATTTTTAATTCCTTCCTAATATCTTCGTTTGTTATTCTAAAAACTAACATGCGTATTGCACAAACTTGTAAGAATAACACCTATTTCGCATTGCAATGACGTACGTTTTGAAAAAATACCCGTTTTATAGTTTAATCGATTAAAAAAATCCTCACGATATAAATAGCTACTCCATTTAAAATCACTCGCAACATATCTTCGAAGAAAGAAAATAAAAAGATAACTCATTGCTTATTGTTTTATACTTTCCAACTGTTCATTCCCATCAATAATCTCCAGCGATATAAATGACGCAATAATAATACGGATCGCAAGTGCGCCGTTCGAGAAGTTACTATCCATAAACGGGGTTTGAAAACACAAGCACGTTGTACATACGTGGTTACAATAAAACATCCTTTTTGCGATCTCCGCATTTCATTCAATTTATAGCTCCATAAACGCCTGAACGGTAGCTCCCGAATTGCTCCCACCGCCTGTAAATCGTAAAAAAAATTACAACCTCCAATAAAAAAAAAAGTGAATCTATGAAATTCGGGAACAAAAAGGAAGAGCGATATCAGATGAGAAAGGGCTGGGGAAAAAATGGAAGATATCTCGAAAGTAATAATTTAAAATTATTCTAAAATGTAGAGATCTGAGTTGTTATCGCCGCCTTTCATCGTACTGGCAGCATTAAGCTAAAGGAGGAAAATCGGGGTTGTGTTTCAGTTACGGTTGTCGGAACAACGTTATGGCGGAGTTATATGGACGAATTTCTTATAACGCAAATTCATTTTGATCTTTGGAGTGCATCATAATATACGCCAGAAAGTAATGTTACACATTCACTATTGACTTAAAAATACACAGATTTTCACTTCAGTTTGTTTTCAAGATAAATGAGTAAAGTAGTTCCACAACCGTGGGCACCAAAATCACCAAACAAGACACCCTGGTCCGGATTATTGCACGGGCACTTGGGGCAGGTGTCCTGGGCACACATACTCAGGCCAAAAAATTGAGTTTAAAGCTGTGTATAGTGTCACAGAAATTGAGACAGCTATGTAAAGGGGAATGCAATTTGAAAAATACCCTACGCAGAAAAATGTTACAGTCAGACCCTGATAACACTTTTGGTCTTTCCATGGGGATACCTGAAAAACATCGTTTACCAATTTCCACTTCGAGTCTGATTAACCGAAAAATCGTTTTACAGCAAATATTTAGTGCTGATTATGCAATGCTTCAAAGGACGTGGGTAGATATGCCGTGCAGGTTCGATGCGTTGCGGGGCTGATAGTGCCCCATTGAACTTGTGGGATAAAAAATTACATGAAAAGAAAAGTTTTCATGTTTTCTTTATGTAGAACACTTTAAATAACTATCTTTGTTTAATTATTAGTGAATAAATTTTGATTGAATTTCGTCACACCCTTAACTGTAATCGTAAAAACACAAATATGATTTTTTAAAAATAAAACTGGCTTCAAATTACTTCACCATAACAAAAACTTATTCCTATTCTAAATTAGTAGGTTTTAGCAAAATCTCACCAAATTTACAGATATCGGCAAGTTAAGTTCAGTTTTGTGGACATTTTTTTTTTTACTCCAAACTTGGCACGATGACGCCAAAAGTGGCAACTACTTTTAAAATTAACCCATTCGTGCCTGGCTATTTTTGCGACTTTCTTCGATTTTTGCTAACACCAGCAGTAATTGATAAATTTCTGATGTCAACTTTTTGAACAAGGGATGATTTCATTTAAAATCATTATGTATAAAAATTGAAATGTCAACATCCTACTTGGCCATAATAAAATATTTTGTGGAATTGAGGTTCAATACTCGCGAATAAAGGCTAGGAAAAATAAATAACGTTTTCGAATGATAGCGAAAATGCCGTCCCAAAAAGGGACGCTAGGCATAAATGGGTTAAGACAGCGATGTTACTGGCAACCCATTAAACAACGGTTTAAAAACACGTTTTTTTTCTATTTTCGAAATGATTATAGCTTCTGAATGTGACCAAAGTAGTATAAGTCGACCCCTCAGCTAGCCTTTTCCAACACTTAAAAAAAATTGAAATATGTCCACGCGGTAAAAAATTGTCGCTGTACATAGATAAAAAATATACGCGTTGCACATAGTACCTTTCCTGCTTTTTAGAAGTTGCTAAAAATATGGAAAAATCCTAATGGGAAAAAATGCAAGAAAATCTGAAACACTTTCAAAATTTTAAATACACACTAAAGTGCTATATATGAAAGGGAATCATAATCCGTACGTCTTCCCTATTTTCTTACCTTATTCCATATGAAGTTGGAAAATGTATCATTATTCATGAATGAGCCGTATTTTTCAACCTTGTTCCATAAAACACATCTTTGGAATCGAAATCTATCTTAAAATCGCCTACTAAAATTGTTTTACAATTTTCGCCAAGCATATTGAAACTGTGATTTACCGTTTTAAATACATTTTACAATGTGGAGTGTACCGTGAAGGAGTGTTCACGTGTGGAGTGTCCATAAGTGTACCGTGTTTGACTTTCTCGGGTTGATTTCTACTTTGCCCCGACTCCCGCTAAGGTGGCGATAATTAAAAATATGCAGTTACCACTACGATTTTTGTATTTATGTGGCAACCTTAATTTATAATTTAAATGGCGATTTGGAACAATATGTAAGTACAGCATTCCATTACTTATTTATTTATTTTGGGTTACCAATAGTGTAGTTTTAATAATTAGTTGTCTTCAAAATCCTTAGCTGGTGCTTTATCGCTAATATATTCACTTTAGTTTTCATCTAGTTCTTTTGGGAGCGTTGAAACTTCTGCTTAACTCCTAGAGACCCATGACTGCAAAGCTCATCAAAATGCCACAATGTTTTAGGTTTGCGAGAGTGGGAGCGTTAAAATAGGAATCAACTCTTATTTGTTCCATAAACGCATTTTTCGAAGCGAAATCTATCTTAAAATCACCCACTGAAACTGTTTTACCAACTTCGCCAAGCATATTCCAACTATTCTTCACACAATTTTAAATACTGTTTGGAATGAGCATCAGAACTCATGAGTGTGCCGAGTTTGTCTTTCTTGTTCCATAAAACACATTATTGGATTGAAATCTATATCGAAATTGCCTACGAACACTATTTTACAATCTTTGCGAGGCTTATTCTAACTATAATTTTCTAGTTTCTAGCCAAATTCGGAAGATATTGCCAAGCTTGATTTGGTTTTGAAATTATATTTTGGATACAAACTTGGAGATCAATTATCAAAAGTTGCAAACCTTGTGCGAGTTTCAAGATTTTAATCTCCCCCCCCCCTCTCTAACCCTGCATTATCTGACAAACACATTTGAAAAGATCTTCACGGCGACAGTTCACGTTTACAAAACCTTTCTACAAAACACACCTTCAAATCATGTCCACAAAAACCTTGGACTGAATAAAATAGCACCCTAGCGCTAAAGAAAAAAAAACATATTTGGAACCGAAATCTATCTTAAAATCACCAACTAAAGCTGTTTTACAGCCTTCGCCTACAAAACCTGTCTACAAATCATTTTTACAAAATCTGTCTACAAACTCGCGTCAACAAAACCTGGGACCGCACCCTAGTGCTAAAAAACAGAAAATTAAAATCTGAAAAACTTTCATATTTTAAATACGCACTATATATATTTTAAATACAAGTACTATCCATATATTAAAATCTATCATAATCCATGCGTTGTCCATTTTTCCCCTTCCTCTTCCATTAAGTTGGTAAGATTAACATTATTCATGAGTGTACCGTATTTCTTTTCTCTGCTCCATAAAACACTTTTGCAGAACTGAAATATATATTCAAATAACCTAACAAATCTGTTTAACAGTCTTCTTCAGGCATTTTATAATCATAATTCACCTTAATAAATGCTCTTTGCAAAAGTGTATCATAATCCATGTATGTTCCGTATTTGTCTTTCTTGTTCCGCAAAATACTTTTTCTGAAGTGAAATCTACATTCAAATCACTTACCAAATCTGTTTCACAGTCTTCATCAGGCATATTCTAACTATACTTCACCTTTATAAATACTGTTTGCAAAAGTTCATCATAATCCATGTGTGTGCCGTATTTTTCTTCCCGTTTCATAAAACATTGCATTGGAATTGAAATCTGTATTATAATCACTACTAAACTATTTTACACACTTCTCTAAGCATATTCTAACTATACTTCTCTTTTGTAATAAACTGTCGCGTTTGCCTGTTTCTGGTCAAATTTGGAAGATATCGCCAGCTTGGTTCAGTTTTGACGACAGTTTTGGCGCCAAACGTGAAGATCAATCATCAAAAATTGCAAACCTTTGCTACTTTCAACATTTGAAAGTTTGACACATTTGAAAAGTGCCTCGCCGTGACAAATCGTGTGGACAAGTTCTGTCGACGCTAAGAAACCTGATTGATTTTAATATCGAGTTCAAGTGCTAATAATGATTTATTTATTTTATATGGACAAAAACGTAATGTACTGAGTGTAACTTCCATTGATAAAAAATATTTAGATTGCTGCCAGAATTTTTTTTTTTTTTAACCTGCGCTGATCGTAACATAAAAATAACCCTGATTCGCACATAGGGCACTTCTGTTTGCTCAGTTGTAAAGGAAGTGGCATCAGGTGTCAAATTAAAAAACAAAGACTTTTTACAGATTTTAGATCTGGAAATTTGAGGCACGTGGCGTTACTGAAAATAATAGAGCGTACTGTTACGAATTTTCCTGCACGAACTGCTCTTCAAGGGGCTGAATTGATTAACTGAGCATGATTGCAAACTATCGGAAAGGCTGTGATTGGAGATTCTCGTACCCTCAGAGCGCTTCAGTGCTCAAATTCGGAACGAAGTGCCTAGAATACAGTAGTGTTCAATTAAGATCAATAATGCTAACATCTACACTCTAAAAAAAATTCAGTGGATTATTAAGAAATATCTTGGAAACAAACATGCCGTAACTTTTCTTATTACTTCTAAATAAAGCGATGTAAATCAATTGACACACATGTCTTTATTTAGTAGTTATACTAAAAAAAGTGATCGAATCCTTGTTTCCTTAGAGATTTCTTAGTAAAAACTGATTTTTAAGTTTTTTTTTTTTTTTTTTTTTTTTTTTTTTAGTGTACGTGTAACTTCAAGAACTCCCAATTGCTTTACTGTTATGAAAAATTAAACCATTGTAATATAGAAAGTTTTGATTATTATTATTATTTTTTTAGTCAAATAAAGAATATATAGCCAAGCGCGGTTCAGTTTTGGAAACTTATTTTTTGCGCCAAACTTGGTAATAAATCTCCAAATGTGAACACCTTCAGCCACTTTTGACCTGTGAATTTTGCTGCTGGTACTAGTAACCCTAGAGAGATTCGTATAAAAAATTGTAATGTTTGATTTTCTTTAATTAGAATTTGGCTATATTAATATGGGAACACCAATACGTATTAAAGACTATCGCTCAACATATACATCCCTCCCCTCCTAAATCGAACCAAAAAAAAAAGTAAGAAAATCTGAAACACTTTCAGATTTTAACTACGCACTAAACTACTATATATATTAAAAGCGTATCATAATTTATGCGTCGTCCCTATTTTTCTTCCTTATTCCATTAAGTTGGAGAGTGTATCATTATTTATGACTGTGCCGTATTTTTCTTCCTCGTTTCATAAAACTCATCTTCGGAATCGAAATCTATCTTCAGATCGCCTACTAAAACTATTTTAAAATCTTCGCCAAGTATATTCCAACTTCACCTTTTTAAATATTTTTACGAATGTGCATCATAATCCCTGAGTATACCATGCTTGTCTTTCTTGGACAAACTCTTGGAAAAACTATCTTGTCCGTGACTCTCGCCAAGGTGGCAATAGTTAAACATATGCAGTTACCATGACGATTTTTTGTATTTATGTGACAGCCGTAATATAAAATTAAAATGGCGATTTGGAACGACATGTAAGTACAGCATTCCATTACTTATTTATATATTTTGGGTTGGCAATTAATGTAGTTTTAATAATTAAGTGGCTTCAAATACCTTAACTGGTGCGTTTACCACTAATTAGCTCACTTTAGTTTTCATCTAGTTCTTTTGAGACCGTTGAAACGTGCATAACTCTAGAGACCTTTGGCTGAAAAATCGTCAATGTGCGGCGATTTTTTAGGTTGGCATGAGTGGGGGTGTTAAAATAGGAATCAACTCTTTCTTGTACCATAAAACACATCTTTGGAATCGAAATCTATCTTAAAATCGCCTACTGAAACTGTTTTACTATCTCCGCTAGGCATATTTCGACTATACTTCACCATTAAAAATTAAGTTTGGAATGGGCATCATAATCCATGAGTGTATCATAGTCTTTGAATTGCCTTTTAAATAAAACGCATCTTTGGAACCGAAATCTATCTTAAAAGCAGCTACTATAACTGTTTTACAACCTTCGCCAAATATAATCCAACTATCCACTACCATTTTAAATACTGTTTGGAAAGTGTATCATAATCTATCAGTTTACCGTGATTTCCTTCCTTGTTCCATAAAAGACTTCTTCGGAATTGAAATCTATATTAAAATCGCCTACCAAAACTGTTTAACAATTTTTGACGGGCACAGTGAAACTATACTGCGCCTTTATAAATGCCACATGGAAAGTGTATCATAATCTATGAGTGTACCGTGTTTGTCTTCTCCGTTCCATAAAATACTTTTTAGGAATTGAAATTTATATTAAAATTGCCTATCAAAACTGTTTTACAATCTTCGCCAGACATTTCCTAACTATACTCGTAATGTATTGATTATAAATTGTCGCGTTTGGCACAAAGCTTAGCGATTAATTATCAAAAATTGCAAACCTTGTGCGACTTTTAACATTTAATTAACGCCCCCTCCTCTCCACGTTATCTGGCAAACATATTTGAAAATATCTTCACCGTGACAGTTCATATCTACAAAACCTGCCTACACGATCGCGTAGACAAAATTCTCAGATTGAGCGAAGTAGCACAATAGTGCTAAAAAAACAGACCAACTGATAAAATTTGCCTTTTTAAAGATGTTAAACAACCTTTACAGAGGACTGTCATGTACTTTAGAATTGAAAAGCCAATTTAAAAAAAATCCGAATCAGGGTTTACCGTTATTCTCGTACCCCACCACGGCCGAGTGGATTATCTACACTGAACATAGTAGACAGATGAAGCGTGAATGTCCCGTGTTCGGATGTACAGAGCGGCTATCGATGTACCTATCTGGAGTTTTGGTCGTTTTTCTTCAGATGTAACATGAATACGAATTAGAACCTCTTAAAAAGGCCCCCAGCCGTGGCACAAGGGGCATTTGCCCGTAAGCAAATACCCCTTGTGCAAGCTTGCCATAATACAAGATGTACCAATATTTTCGCTAAACTTGGCATCACAGTTTAGATATATGCCATCTCGATGAAATATTTCGCGACGTTAAATACAACAGACTTTGTATTTAACATGGCTTTGTATATAAAAATGCATGGAGAACTCATTTTATGGTAACGATAAGGGAAGATGATTATCGATTATGCGCATGCATGAATGAGGTTTATCCATTCCTTGGATTCGAGGCTATAAAAGTCACGTGTCGGTGGAAAACAAACAACATTTTCTGCATTGCTTTATGTGCTGGGCTCTTGGTAATAAGCGCAGAATTAAAAGAATAATAATTATGCCTCTGTATTAGGCCGCCTATGTATGTTACAATAACTTTCTAGAACCTGTCCATGACAATAGAAATATATATTTCCACAGATTTCCATTAAAAAATGCTAACAAGTCAAAACTTATACTGACATGAGGCTATTTCATTCACGTGACGATGAAAAAGTACCCTTCAGCCAATCAGATTACAGGTTTACCCATCAATGCAGCCGAAAGGTCACGTGTTGTTTGAAAAATGACGTCAGACCGATAAACCTCATTGCGAAAATCTCCTCAGGGAATGAAAGCCTTCCATGATTGGAAATGTTGCAATTTTTCCGATTTGACCACAGAGATATGAATGCATGTGGCTGGCATCGGGAATCGGACAATGCAGCGAAAACTGTAACCGAGCAGCCATATTACTTTGACCAAACATATTATTATAATTCTAAAGACAATCAGCTTCATACAATTATATAAATATCGGAAATTTGTAAAAGTATTATTTCGCTTTTAACGGCAAAAGAAAATATTTAACTACCCCGTAAATTGTACACCTGAAGGGACCAACTAAATGTTTTGGTCTAAGTACAGACGCCGGACCGCTTCATGAGGTTGAGTCCACAGATACCTCATTTAGTCCAATGCTAAAGACAGCTGATGTCATCTCCCTGTATTCACATCTCTGGGGTTGGACGATCTTTAAAATTAAAATTTCAGTCATGAGACATGAGTGATTCCATGGTTCATATATTCCAGGCGTCTTCTTGAGCTCAGTGAGTGGCAATAGCAGCATTGCTATATTCAGAGACAATTTATTCAACGGTTTATTTTTAATTTATTCAACGGCCTAAATTTTTACCGTCTAAAATATGTAAGTATCTACTTATTTTAAATAGAATAAAATTATTATTGTTTTTTTTTTTTAAAGACAGGGATGTATATGCTTGTGTTACATACTTATAAATTTTGATACAGTAGCCTTTCAGTTGATATTAATCTAATTCGTCAGACATTTTCTGATTATACTTCACCTTTATAAATGCTGTTCAGAAAGTGCATCATTATCCATAAATTTGCCGTATTCGTCTCCCTTGTTCCATGAAATGGGGATAATACCGTAAGCGGGGGCAGGTTTAGTTGGCAACTTTTGGTCTATGTTCCGTATCCGGTGCTCCTTGGTTCTGGCGACATCGAGAGCGATGTTCAACGTTAGTAAAGTACCCTGCCGATGGTTGTTTGACTGGCAACCATAAAGAACTGTGTAGAGCTTGGCGACGTTTTTTTTTTTTTTTTGAAGGAATGATAATGCTTCAAATATTGTAAATTGGATAATTTAGAACTATTGAAAGATGCGAAATTTCTTGCACTTTCGGGCATGCGTAATAGTTGTTTTTTAATGTAGCTACTGTGTGACGTAAGCAGATGAATGTAACGAATTCGCTTGCTCAATTTGACGTCACTAAGCTGTTAATTTGCGTTTTGCGCATGCGTTATTGTTATTTTTCGTTTTTTCCTGTTCTTTCGTCTACTATTCTAATTTGCTTTAACTTGTACTAATGTTTTTTTTTTTCGGTCTCGCAGAGGGGCCCGCGTTAGCATATTTTCGAATGTATGTATCGATGAATGTAACGAATTCGCTTGCTCAATTTGACGTCACTAAGCTGTTAATTTGCGTTTTGCGCATGCGTTATTGTTATTTTTCGATTTTTTCCTGTTCTTTCGTCTACTATTCTAATTTGCTTCAACTTGTACTAATGTTTTTTTTTGGGTCTCGCAGAGGGGCCCGCGTTAGCATATTTTCGAGGGGGCCCTTTCGAGGCGGTGGCCGGACCCACTGATGTTTTTTTTGGGGTCTCGCAGAGGGGGCCCGCGTTAGCATATTTTCGAGGGGGCCCCCTTGAGGCGGTGGCCAGACCCACTGATGTTTTTTTGGATCTCGCAGAGGGTATCCGCCCGGACCCACTGATGTTTTTTGGGGTCTCGCAGAGGGGCCCGCCCGGACCCACTGATGTTTCTTTTGGATCTCGAAGAGGGGCCCGGCCGGAGCCACTGATGTTTTTTTGGATCTCGCAGAGGGGCCCGCGTTAGCATATTTCCGAGGGCGCCCTTTTGAGGCGTTGGCCGGACCCACTGATGTTTTTTTTGGGTCTCGCAGAGGGGCCCGCCCGGACCCACTGATGTTTTTTTGGGTCTCGCAGAGGGGCCCGGGTTAGCATATTTTCGAGGGGGCCTCCTTTAGGCGGTGGCCGGACTTACTGATGTTTGTTTGCGATCTCGCAGAGGGGCCCGCCCGAACCCACTGATGTTTTTTTTGGATCTCGCAGAGGGGCCCGCGTTAGCATATTTTCGAGAGGGCCCGTTTGAGGCGTTGGCCGGACCCACTGATGTTTTTTTGGGGGTCTCGCAGAGGGGCCCGCGTTAGCATATTTTCGAGGGGGCCCCCTTGAGGCGTTGGCCGGACCCACTGATGTTTTTTTGGGTCTCGCAGAGAGGCCCGCGTTAGCATATTTTCGAGGGGGCCCTTTTGAGGCGGTGACCGGACCCACTGATGTTTTTTTGGGGGTGTCGCAGAAAGGGGCGCGCCCCCTCCAAGAAAAATGTTTTTACACTACATAAATGGGGCTTTTACCAATATTTAGCAGGCTTTACACTAGATAAAATGAATATTCACAATTTGCGCACTCCTCCGAAAGAGTTTCTGGTTCCGCCCTTGGAGAACATATGTAAAGCTGACGTCATAAACTTGAAAATCGTCTGGATTTTTTATCACATGTTGGTCTGGAAAATCGTTTTTTTTTTTTTTTTTAAATCAGAATTTGACTGGCAATTCTGAAAATTAAACGCGGTGCATTTGAAGTATAGAATTTTCATTTAGTGTTAATTGCATGAAGATTGAAGTTTGGTGTTCTTTGATTCTGAGTGGAATAAGTTTGTGTTGGATTTTCCTTGTGTTTTTGATTCCGTTTTACGGAGTCTTTATCGTAAGTTAGTGAGCGTCTTGGGGAATTTCGTCTTGGGGAATTTCATCGTTGTAATGGATGTTCCTGGTCCTTCCATTAAAAAATGAGGTGGGAAAGGTGAGGTAAGTGCTTGTTTAATCTACTTTTTCTAATGTTTTGTTGTGGATTTGACTGTTTTATATAGTGTCATTTACGTAGAATTTTTGTTTCTTTGTAAAAATTTTAGTGGTAAATACTTGTGTTTATTCGTCACAAGAAGGCGATAGCCGTTGAAGCTTGGCGGTCGCCAGAGTGGCTTGGCTCCATGGCTGGAGCTTGGCGCCAAGATCCGTAGCGCTCGCACTTGGCGATCGCCAAGGTCCAGCGGCTATCGCCATGTTTACATGAGGGGCACCGTCTTGTATGATTTTACCCAACTTTTTTTGTTGCCAACGTCTAATTTTAAGGTTGCCATTAAAACAGTTCTCCATATATTCTAAGCACAATACTTGCAGATTAGCGTATTTAGCAACGCGAAAAAGCTTTGGCGACATCTGGCTTGGCGACCTGCCCCCGCTTACGGTATTATCCCCCATTAAACGGTACTAACTTATTTTCCCGGCAGTCCGTCAAGACCAGTCCGTCAAGATAAATGCCGGACGTTTAACATTATTAATGGTTCTGAATACAATTGGCAACAGATTGCCAGCACATTTGACGAAAAAATAGTTTGGCAGAAATGACCGCATGGATAATACGTAAGTACCCATGAAACTTTTCTTTTGAATTGAAATCAATATTTAAACAGATTACTAGAACTTTTTAGCACTACGGTGCTATTTCCCTCAATACCAGAATTTTGTCCACGCGATCTTGTCGACGTTGTTTAGATATGTTTTGTAGATATGAACTCTCACGGTGAAGATCTTTTCAAATGTGTTTGCCAGATAACGTGGAGTGGGGCGGCTTTAATAAAATGTTCGAAGTCGCACAAGGGTTTCAATTTTTGATAATTGATCGCTAAATTTGGTGCCGAAACGCGACAATTTATTATAAATATATTTGGTACTAACGTATTATCCCGGCGGACATTTCCGCGAAATGATTTTTGCGTCAAATGTGCTGGCACAAACTGTTGCCAAACGTATTTCTAACGATGAATTATTTCATTTGTCGGCATTTATCTTGGCGAAAAATTGCTCGTCTTAGCGGACCCACAGGATAATGCGTAAGTGCCATAGATTTCGAGTATAGTTAGAAAACGCCTGGCCGAAATAGTTTTAGTAGGAAATTTTAATATGGATTTTAATTTTAAAGAAGTGTTTTATAGAACAGACAAGCCAAATACGGTACATTGGGTGTTTTTTTCGAGATAACTGGCAATTTATCTTCTCCAAAATTTTGAGGGAGCCAAGCGAATGTCATCGTATCATTACCTAATAGGGTTATCACACTAGTTTGAAATCTGACACAAGATTGTTGCCGAACAATATTTAGACTTATTTTCTCTATGTTACCTTGACGACGAAGATCTCCAACTTTTTGCTTCCCGAGCGAACAAATCCGAGTTCGCCGAAATTTAGGCCAATAAGAGAGTTTCTGCATGCTACGTCATCGACTACGGTTCGAAGCTTGGATCGAAGTGACGAAAGTATGGAGGCGCGCAAGTGGATTGTGGAATTAGAAGTCGATTTTATTTACGCTTTAATGATTACTTTAATCATTATTTTGAAAAAATGTAATGAATTTATGTGTCACAATCAATAAAAATATCCCCGGCGATCCGATGTTAATACATCAACGAAAGAGTTATGCTAGAGGCTGAGTCACGAAACAACCTAAACGTCAGATCAACGATATCTAAACATGCGATGACTGCCGGGAGAAAATTTGTTTAATTTTGCAACCCTTAAGAGTAACACCGCCTATAAAGTCTGTCGAAAAGTTCCAGCAGATTGGCTTAGGGATTTTACGCTAGTATTATAACCCCTTAAATAGGGTAGCATGGTATTCTGCGAAAAATGGATATAGCCTCTAAAACTGTTACTGACCGCAATCTATTGAAATTCTTTCAGTCTCCTGTAGAATTATAAATACTTTATCTTAGAGAGCTTTATTTTATAATCTTTAAAAACATATATCAATTTTGATCCTTTTCGAAAACCCGAATATCTCTTAAATACGCTTTAAAGAACTACTTCTTGCCCATGGAGTACTGAAATTTTTTTGGGTAAATCTGTAATTAAAATATCCCGTAAATTAGAACCAACAAAACTTATTTCATTTTAAAGGGATACAATACAAGAATAATTCAAAGTCTTGGCGATTTTTAGCAAAATATTCGAGATATCGCCAAGCTGGTTTCAGCTTTAAATATTTATTTATGGCACTCGGCTCGGCGATATTTCGACGATATCCTTTTACTTCGTACAAAGAAGCAAAAAATGTTTAAAAAAAAAACTCCGACACCAGAGGACTTTTATCCCCGCATTATCAAGTGCGCATGCGTCGTTCAGGATCATTGCCAATACAGCACGTGCAAAAAGATGGATTTTTGTATTCGCATATCATAAAATATAGCCCAACATGCGTACTTGCGTTTGTCCTTTGCATATATCAGAGTTCTCTAATGTCGGAATTCTTAGACTGTTTTGAAAGTTTTGGCTCCGTAAGTGATTCCAAACCTTGTGTATTGTTCCATGATAATGAAGATGGTGAAATATTCTGAGATCTGCGGCATTCTGAAAACAGCACATGATGTGAAAATTTCCGGTAATGCATTTCCATTTTTTTTTTTTTTTTTCGATAATCACGCTAACATATTTTCATTTTTCGGCAGATCGACTTAAAATTTTGTACATGCAAATAAAACGACACGGAGAAGACCATAGGAGACTGCAAAATACCGAAAATCACCCGTTTCCCCGATTTTTGAAGATTTACGAATTTTCGAATTTCGTACAGCTCTACTGGAAGCGTTTGTTAGAGTTTTTAAGATACTCTACAAGACAATGCATCGCCAAACATATCGAATCAACGCAGGATCTACGTTTACGTGACAACCTCTGTTTATATCACACATAAAGAGGATTTCAGTTGTCGAGCTACAGCTTGCTATCAGGTTGTTTTAGTTTTTAAAGGTACAATCCGCTATTATATTGCAGCTAATACAAACAACCAGAGACTCGATCCCGCTGAGAAAGAATAACCAGAAAACGTAAAGTCACAATGGTTGCAAACTTTCAAATAATTTGCTGAAAAATCAACAGTTTCGAGACAGAATTTTGAAAATTTAGCCTTGTGGTTAAAACAACGTTTAGTCGGGACTCTAATAAGTTTACCGGACTGCTACGTAGCAAAAACATCAGATCTAAAATTATCTAGGAAAAGGTCATAATTCAGTAATTTCAGTGAGATAATAGTTACAATGTGTATTTTTACTAAAATCAGTATCTCGGTGTTGTTCAATTATTAAAAAAAAATTTTGTGATGCATTTACCGAAAAACTCAATAAACGAATGCTTCATTTTTGCAGATTACCCTACCTTTTGAAGATTCCCCAATCTTGAAGATGCCTCCCAAAAGACAGATTTCTTATAATCGTGACAATTTGGTGTCACCTTCGACAAGCAATTTGACACGACCAGAAGCTGTCGACTCACCTTCTAGAGGATCCAATTTTCAAAAAAGGAAGTGCACCAAGAACTCAGGAACCAAGAAGAAAAGATGCTTAAGGAACCATCATAACAGCACTGCAGAGCCTGTACCCTCTGCAAATGGAAGCATGGATAACGACCATTCTATCAAAGAGACTGGTGAGAAAGAACTTGAAGTTGCGAAAAGACATGCTGTAAAATGCGCTATATGTCTTGATACTACAAGATGTCGTACGATGAAAGAAATCGCGTGTAATCATAGTTTTCACGAGAGATGTTTAAACAATTGGATGAAGAGAAAAACGAATTGCCCCTTGTGTCGTAGAGAATTCGGGATTTTCCGAGAAAGAAATCAGCCCTTGACTCTCATAGAAAACTTCAGACTGGGACGTAGCCTGCAGATCGTAAACGATGACCCCAATTGGATTTTTCATGCTCCATATTTCTTTTGATTATATTGTTTATCTTCAAAATCCTGTAACCAGAAATAAATAAAAAGTGTCTGAACAATCAGGATTTCATATAGCTTATCTAATCTAAGTGACTGTAATGCTGATCGATTGCATTTTCAAAATTAGAATTTGTTTTTTCCTCGAATTTGAATAAAACCAAAATAATTTGTTTTCCGTCATGTTTAGTTTCAGCTAACTGCCTCTCAACACTAAATGTGTTCTTAAGTTTTTCTTTCACTGTTCTCTTCATGCAAATAACAAGCCAAACTCGGCTGCATTTCTTTCACTTTTCTATCTGTTAAAAAATATTTTTCTCATGAAAAAAATTCAAACTTAATTTTCTTTGTCCGTTTCTGTACGTGTACACAATACTTTATTTCTTTCTTTATTAACTATGGACTTAAAATTATTTAAAATATTGCTGAAATAATTTTCTATAATACGATTTTATGTAAACTGGCTAGTTTTATTTCAATAGTTGGGAGCATTGTTCTCATTATTTTGTCTTGCAATCTTTCTGTCGACTAAGTAAGATTATCCTGTGGTCTTTCGGCGTCATTTAAAATGAAGGTACATTTGGCTCTCTTTCGGGCATTGATTTAATATGCCAGGCTTTACCTTACGCCAACATACTGATCGCTCTTCGATTTCATTTCACACATTTTAGACCAGAGATTCATCTTCTGATGATCATAGCAAAACGCCTCCCAGCTGCCACCATCCTGTACGAATTCATCTAACGTAAGAAGTAAAGTAAAAGTTTATACATTTTATACAACTGTGTCTCTTATAATATTGTCGCGAAGTGCTATACTTGGATTGTTGTTCTACAACATAACCCTCTTCCACTAATACATTACAATCCCTTTCTTAAAATTAAATAGCGTTGAGACGGGAAAAACACAGGTTCGAAAACGAACCTAGTCTCATAAACATATTAAATAACATGTGCTTCAAACTCTTTAAAAAAACTCTTTATATCGATGAAACCGTGTTGAGTAAAAAATTTAATATTACTCTCTGGTCATAGGCGTAGAGTTATATGTGCCCGTGGGGCTCGAGCCCCCCAATAAATTGATAATAGGGGCTGAGCCCACCCAATAATTTACCACTAAATACAGAAAACTAATTTATACTAACATAAAAAAAATATATTTCACGCCATTTACAAACGTTTAAAAAAAAACCTTTACTTGTACTTTTAAAAATTTTCTTCTTTTGATTTTAATCATGATTTAGTATTCATTGTGACGCCACGTAACACACAATGTCTGCCCTCGCCAGGCTCTGGTCAATTAAAATCGGATTATGCAATGTAAAGTATGAAATGAAGAAAAGTTCAGATGTGTCTAAAATGCACTATCTCATCGAAAATGTTTTTTTTCTGCTTTGGATTTTTTAATTTGCTTCTATTTTTAACTTATAACATGGTAGAAAGATGCTAACATGGATACTTACCTTACATAGGTGTTTAATTCTATGGACCTATAGAGCTCGAGCGCCTCCAATAATTTACACTTATATATAGTAAGTCATAGCTGCCAACTACTACGGAATATAATTAACCACTTTTTGTAAACATTATATTTTTTAATTATTTTTTTCAAAATAGTAACCAGCTCGCACGCGCAGCACAAAAATGTTGCTATATTTTAAGCCGAAAAATCATGCAGAAAAAGTGGTTAATTATATTCCGTAGTAGTTGGCAGTTATAAGTAAGTTATATGTACCTGAATCAGTGTCGTAGCCAGAAATTTTTCATGGGGGGTTACGACTTTTGTATGGCAAAAAATTCCTCACGGGGGTATGACCCCCCCTAACCCCCTCCTTGGCTACGCCACTGACGTGAATATATGTGGTTGTGGGGCCCGGCCCCCCCAATAATTTTAAAAACTTTACGCTTATGTCTCTGGTAGTACCCAAGCGTCATAAAAAAGACGTGTTGCTGAATAAAGGTTGAATACCTGCATGGTTTTACTCTTCCTAAAACAGTTCTTATATATACACACATTAACTGTATCATCGTCCAAGCATTAACTGACTCTTCAAGAATAAATTTTTCTATCCTGTGAGACAGAGATTAAGTAGCAATAGTTACGACTGTAGGCAGGAAGCGGATGAGTAAAAATGCGAAATGGCTTTATCTTCTCTTCCTAACAGTCGAGTTTAAACAAACCCATCCCTTCATGGAACCAATAACAATAACTGCAGTAATATTGACAAACCTTAATTCAATAACAACTTTTGACTTCCTTAATGACTAAACTAATAAGGTTTTTTCGCGAAGCAGAAAGGAAGCTGTATTTAGCGGAAATTTGAAAATCATTCCGATAATTTTTCGCGCATCCGGGTCATATATTCTTTGATGATGCGTTATTTGGAGTCATTACCGTGACACTGATATTACGTTACTGTTTATGAAATAAATTTACTAGTATTTGTAGCATAAAATTCATAAAAATACTTAGTCATACATTGACTTATCCAATACTCAACATGGTTTATAGAACTGATCGTGCGTCTATTAATCCTTGCGCACCAGAGACGTCCGTGTGTACGTTTTTATAACGTCGCACATAAATACCATGGACATATCTGCGCACGTTCGTGGTATTCTTGCATACTTTTACACACGATGCATAATTGTTATCGGGTTTTCTAAACCGTGTTTTATTCACATCTGGATGACCCTATTCAACCCTATAGAAAATGCTACCGCCATCTTATGGATGAATTTTAAAAGCTCAGAAATAAAACTCAGGCGAGTATCAGGCGAAACAGGAGTTTAGAATTAGCGATTATTCGTTTTTATGCCCGTTTTTATGCCGTTAAATATGCCATTATAGCAGTTACAGTACACTTTGGATATTGGCTAGCTCGACGAGATGGTATATTTCGTGGTGCTAAGTACTCCAATCTGCAAACGATTATGTAAATGAAAATATGGATAACGGTTTTCCGGTAACCTAAAATGAACAGTAATTATAGGTTGTGAGCATGTGTAAATAGCCAAATAATGAAAAGTCGCCATTGGTGACAAGCTATCCTATCTGTTCCGTAGTTTTTATTAAATTTACATATACGCAAGTCGCCAAATAATGAAAAATCGCCATGGTTAGCAAATTCGCAAGGTGTCCAATAGGTTTTACATTATTAAAAATACAGCTGAAACAGATGTTCTCATTTTATTATGCTTTAGCTCCTAATTAATATAACTTTTGAATGGCAACATTAAATATCATTGTGTTTCTGAGGAGTGCAAATAATTTTTCCAGCGATTATAAGCGGAATCCGCACTCCAGGTGGAGTATAGCTCAGGACCCGTACAACACGGATTCCCATAACAAAATATGTTCCGTGTTATGGGGGAAAGGGGATCTACTGCAGTGTGAAGTTTAAATTTTTATGTACCAATGAACCTGCAAGAACCAAGTAATGTGTAGCTCAGTAACATTATATCTGATCCAATCTTCGGGTTTTTTCTGTTGAAATTATGTCTTACAAATAAGCCTTATTAGGGGCCGAATGCCTCATACGAAAAGCGAGCGTAGCGAGTCTGGGGGCCTTGGCCCTTAGTTTGAAAAAAAAATGTATTTGCCGATAATAAGCAGGGAGTCAGGTGTAACAGATTATTCATACATTAAGATCCTTTTTTACTTCCTTGTACGTAGTATAAGGAAGTAATGTGATCCCGAAAAATTTTGGGGGCCAAATTTCGACGAAAAAACCGATTTTGACTACCTCTAAATTTAATTTTAAAAATTTTTTCGATGCATCTCATCGTAGGCTAGCATGCACGATCATATTAACGCGTCTGCAACTCATTTTGACCAGCGGCGAATCTACTGTGGCCAGTTTTTCCATGCCGTCTGTACGTACGTACGTATGTACGTATGTACGTACGTACGTACGTACGTATGTATGTAACTCGCATATCTCAAAAACTATTGGTCGTAGAATGTTGAGATTTGATATTTAGGATTGTTCTATGATCTAGTTGTGCACCTCCCCTTTGGGTGGCAATCGAATGGATAGTTTATGTACAGGACCGCCCAAAAGATTCGAAATACATTACGCTCTATGGGCCGAAATTCATTAAACTCGCCTAACTCAAAAGCTATTGGGCGTAGAATGTCGAAACTTCATATTTTGGATAGTTGTAACATCTAGTTGTGCACCTCCCCTTTTGGTTCCATTCGACTGGATAGTTTATCTACAGGACTGCCCAAAACATTCGAAATACATTACGCTCAATGGGCCGAAACTCATTAAACTCGCATATCTCAAAAACTATTAGGCGTAGAATGTTGAAACTTTATATTTAGGATTGTTGTAACATCTAGTTGTGCACCTCCCCTTTCGATTCCATTCGACGGGATAGTTTATCTACAGAACCGCCCAAAAGATTCGAAATACATTACGCTCTATGGGCCGAAATTCATCAAAGCGTTTTTTAGAGGTATTGGGCTATTTCAAACGACTCAGAAGTGATGTTATGCTGTAAAGAGTTAGAAAATGAATTTCTCCATTAAAAAAAGTGTCTTTATAATTTATAGTTCTGCTACAGGAACACTCAAAAGATTTACAATACATTACGGTCAATGGCAATTTTAGGGGCATTCATCCATTTCAAGCACAATACCGTCCTACCACATAAGTTAGGTAATGGTCCGACCACGGTCACGTACCTCCCTTAAGAACTATGCCAAAAGTCGCCAAGCTTGGCGACTTTTGGTGTACGTGTGTGCATATTTAACTCTCAAATCTCAAAAACTATTATGAAATTTCATATATAAGAATGTTGTAGCATCTAGTTGTGCATCTCAATTTTTGGTTCCAATCTACTGGAGAGTTTATTTACAGGACCACCGAAAAGAATTTTAGTACTTTAATGTCTATCGACATCTTCAATATAATACAACTGTAGACAGTCATTGTTTGGTACATGCCCAAAATCTCGCCGTCTGTCCTCGACCTTGGCGAGTTTTGGCGAAATATCGCCAAATTTGGCGATAGTCAGTCATTTGGTCCATGCCCAAAGTATCGCCATTTGTCATCATTCTTGGCGAGTTTTGGCGAAACATCGCCAAATTTGGCGATAATCTGTCATTGTTTGTCCATGCTTAAAATCTCGCCAAATGGCGTCGACATTGACGAGTTTCGCCGAAATATCGCCAAATTTGGCGCCAAAAATTATTTCGTATTTTGTATAACTCTAAAACTTTAACCCGTAGATTTTTTAACTTTTGTATTTAGAACTATATTAATATCTAACTGTTTTCCATATCTTTTTTGACAGCAATCGACTGAGGATTTATTTACAGGGTGAGCCAAATGACTTTAAATACATTGAGGTGTATGGATGCATTCAATTCATTGAAAGTCTGTGGTCAATGACTACTTTGGCTATACCCAAAATCTCGCAGACTATCTCAAGTTTGTCGGCTTTTGGTGAAATATCGCCAAATAAAGTGTCAGAAGGAAATCTTTCAAATTGAACTCAGCTTGGCGATATCGAAATATTTTGCTAGAAATCGCTAAACCTTACTATTATTGATATTTTATCTCTTTCAAACAAATAAGTTTAGAGTAAGTGCGTCGAAAATATTTTTGATCTAATGGACGTGCAAGGAAGTCATGTGTTGGACACATCAGATTTTTTTATTAATCCTTACTGGGATTTTGTACAGAGAGTTTCACTAAAAGAGTAATTCATTAAAAAGCCAGTCTGCATGTAGTTTATCACGACCAGTATGACGACATGTGTCCGCAACCTCGAGTAAAGGATGTAGTTTGTCAGCTGAAGAGAGGTAGTTAATAAATAACATTCAGAATCATGAATAGTATTCATGTTCCTCCTACATGGACACTGCATGTATATGATCAATATGTTTCAAGAGCTGCGCAAATTTAGTAAATTACAATGACAACATTAAACAGAAAATTGAAGAGCTGTATTAAATATGGGTAGAAAATATACGTCAGTATTTATGTATATCTTGCATGTATAAATTTCGTTTGTGAACTGTTCTATGTTTTGAATAGGCTTAAGCCAATGTGATTTTTATACGGTACATATTATCCATTTAAAAACAAAACTTGTTAAAACTTTGAAGGAATAAAACAAAATTGTACTGGATACAAAAACGTGGATTTTAAATTATTATTTTTCAGATTTATCTCAGCGATTAGGTTTCCGAGTACATCTTTTTTTTTTTAGTTATCGATAATTCAAAAAACATATTTTAACATTTGTATTTAACTGTGTTTATAAAAATCATGCTTTATGTGGTTTTTTGGTGATTAATTGACATTTTAAGAGTATAGAAGCAATGCGCTTAGTCTTACGTTTAATATACTATTAAATATGTATATTTGAAATCCAATACTGATTAGCTACGTATTTATAAATAGATTAGATTGTTAAATTAAATTACTTCAATACACAAAGTAAAAATTACTTCATACGAGAGGCAATTTTTAAACTAATGACTTTAGTACTGCTCTTCCATCTAAAAATAAATTTCTGATAACTTGCAGTTACTTTTATGAATACTTTTTATAAAAGGCATGCAGTGTTAATAAAAAAATAAAAACTAAGTTTTATATTAACCTGCATGCAAAAAAAATCTAGTTGAAAAGGGAATCCGAACTTTGTAAGCCCTTGGAAGAAATAATAATATAAGAATCGTATTTAATAGCATACTATAAAATTTTAAACAATGATATTTTTAGCCAATTATTTCTGTTTTGGTGTTTAAAAATTCTTGAAAAAATTATAAACTATTTTTTATTGCATGTGCACCCCTTTTCTTTGATTTTTTTTCAACCAAGCTGGTTTTTATAAATATTCACGAATTTTTAATTCTTTTATTTGTTACTGTGGCGGGGCGCCTATCAAACGTTTGTTTTAAACACTACGCGAACATAAGAAGAAAAATGTTTGTATAAACAGATTTTGTGGCTCCAAATTTGGAAAATTCCACAGTGCAAAATCAGAAATAACAATAATAAAAAGGGATATAAATCAAAATTGTGATCGCATTCATTTTTAAAGAAAGCGTTGCGTGTAATCCAGAATTAGACTGTATCTAAATCGAAAATTGCTATAAAGAAATAAAAAGGGATTTATTCCAGTTTTGGGTACCAGCTGAAAATAATCCAATGATGTGTAAAACACACTTCTCAGAAATCACAAAATCATAAAATAAAATTAACTCAAATGATTCGTTAATGAATAATAGACAAGGAACATAACATCTTTATTTTTGCTTAATTAATACGAAACAATTACATAGGGAATTTCACAATTTAAAAATAGATTAGGTCCTTGACCGAAAAAATAAACATGGCTTCTAAATTAATATAGTCTATAAGATATTTTAAGCATAATTTACTGAATAAAAGTAGAGCTCAAGGGACAAACGATTCATTCAGAATTAAAATTCTAATAAAAAATAATAATCCAGTCCCTTTCTTTTTTATAACATTTTCTTCTTTGCCCAAGATTTTAATTAATCAATTATGCCGCAATAGGAGGAAATCTAAGTTTAGAAAAGGGCGCCCCATCCCAGCCTATAAAAAATTGAAGGGGAGGGAAAATACTACGTCTTAACTATTTCCTTAAAAGAGGAGAAGAGATTTTGTCTTGGAGTGAAATCCTAGGTTTCACAAAAATGAAACCTTCAAATTTGTGCACATACGGGTTTTAATCAATAATCTTCCAGAACGAATTAACATTAGGCAGAGAGGAAATCGACCACTTACATTTGATTGAGAGTTTATAACCGAGAGGAAGGTTGATTTCCAGATTGCCAATTTTGAAAAGAGAACTACCGTCAGAATGCATGGTAGTTAGACCTTGCGACGTATCTCTTTTTTCGCACCAAAGCTGCGTTTTCAAAGATCCGTTTTAGGAATAACAAATCTATGATTTCTTTTAAAACGGTTTGTGTGGCAAGATAGGGTATCATGTTACACTCGCCGCTTTTGTGAGGGCGAAAGAATAAAGTAGAGAATATGGAAGAGAATGAATTAGTGTTTTTAAAAGAAAGATACTTAAAGGTGCAATTACAAAGGATTTATTATAGAAGTTTAAATAAACATATAGCATGATTTTGACGGGATAGATTCCTATAAAATATCAAGGAGATATTAAAAAATATATTGTAACCATAGAAAAGTAATCCTGTTAAAGTTTGCATAAAATGTAACCTTTTGATTGTGAAAACTAAAAAATTTGAACTAATGAATTTCTTTTGAATTGCCATAACAAGTTAAAAATCCAAACAATACGTAATATTAAAATTCAAACTGCTCTGTAGCTTAGTGACTAATGTACGCTCATTTTACCTCATGTTACTGAATCGCAAAAAATATATTTTAACTTTGTACTTAAATTACGTTTTCACAGTTTAAATATTGCCTCTTAACTATCAGTAAAAAATTCTGTATACTTTAGATAGTCAAACAAATTAATAAATTATCTGTGAATGAATTTACGTGTGTGCCGTCCATGTGTTATATTGGGACTGCCTTTTTAAAAGGCAAAATTCATTTTCGTTATTGAATTTTTTAAATAAAAGATCACGATAAAAATTTAGTTTTTCTATATTTTTAAGTGCATGACCCTTTACTAGTTTTAGGTATAAAAATGCATTTCATTAAAATAATTCTAATTACATTATAACGCTAAAGTCAATAGTTTAAAGAGTGCCGAGTGATCAAACATTTTGAAATACCCAGTGTAAGTGTGTTTTTAATGTATAAAGCACAACCGGAAAGTGTAATCTATGCCAACGGTACTTTTAATGAGACGAAGACGCAATTCCCTGGTTGACCAAACTGTTCATTGATACTTTTTAGAGAGAGGAAGAAATATTACGAAAACTTTTAAGAAAAGACAAAAGAAAGAATTCAAATCCCAAATCACCTCTGCAATACTCAAGAAAATTTCTAATGACCGTTCCTAATAGAGCTTTTAACTTGATGATCCATGTAATGGACGCACTTACTTTGAAAACCCATGAGTCTAAATATTTTCTGAAGAACCTTTTACGTTACTTTACAAACCTTTTAACATTGTTGATTTGTGCCTGTAAAAATGCGTTTCTTCTATTCGCTTCTTCTTCTTCTTTCTTTCTTTTTTATCAAGCTGAAGTGTATCATCCGATTTTATGCAACATATTAACACTACTACTTTATACAAAGCTGAATCGTAAGAAAGAAATGAAATAAGATCAATTTAATTTATTTACGCTCCCCTGCCAAATACATCCATGAGGCATTTATTTCCTGAAAACCTGACTTTTCGACTGGAAAAAAAAAATTCTATGGCCTAATATTTTGTATTTGAAAAAAAAAAAATCTTGGATGTTAACTTTAAACGTGCATGTATTTGTTTGTTTTTAACTTTTTTTTAGATATTTGAAAATGTGAATTCCATTAAATTTGTCATACTTGTATTAAAAATGGAATTAAATAAATCTGTTTTTTTCTCACATTGACAGAAGAAAAGTAGAATTATAACAATGTGTTTGATCTAAATTTTAAACGAGCGTAAGCAATTTCCACGCCTCCAATGCACGGTTATCCATTTACTTTATGATGCCAAAAATTAGGAAATATGTTACCATTAATGTTTTTAACAAAATTAAGCAAACCATAAGAAGAGAATGCATCACACATATTACACGTATACCTTTTATTCCCACGTAATCAGATTGTTAGTTCAAAGATTTTAGTGTCTCTATATTAAGAAAGTAAAGCATTAAATGTAAAAAACTGCACGATAGGTGGTCCTTGCTGTTTTGCAATTATACGAGCATACTGTCTTCAGGGATGTTTTGTGGTGTCATAAATTAAGTGAAAGCAGAGGAACATAACTTAATACTTTAAATAGACATATCATCAGAGCCAGAATAGCAAGAGCTGTGCAGGGTGAGTCTGAAAAAATGGCCAAACCTTTATGGGGAGATAGAACACACAACCAAATTTCGTCACAGAAAGAATGTGCGGAACAGTAACGGCGAGCCACTAGGTGGCGTTGAACATGTAAACTTGTACGCCGGGAGGTGGCGCTATAATTTGTAAACGCCGCTCCTCGCATCTAGAGGTATTTTCTTTCGAGGATCGTCGAGAGAATATCTGGTTAAATGAACAACGAAATGGCGAATATGCACTTCGAAAACGGTGCGGCAGGCAAGAGCGCCAGTGAGGCACAGAGACTTTACCGGGACAGGTTTCCGATAAGACGCACTCCAGGTCGAAAAACGTTTCGTGATAGATATAACCAGCCATCCTCTCGGCGATGCACGAAAGAAAATATCATTGGATACGAAGACAGACCTATTCATACCATTTATAACGGCACCTTTCGGCTTTCAAGTTTCCCCGTTCGACGCCATATAGAGGCTCGCCGTTTGCGTTCCGACCATACTTTCTATGACAAAATTTGCTCTTGCAGATGCGTTCTATCACCTCATTAAAATTTGGCCACTTTTTAAGATTCACCATGTATCTGGCAACAGTCCCTACTAGCACGACTAGTCCAATGACGTTCAAAAGACGTCTTTTGAATTAGTTGTGCTGCTTGGGATTGTACGCTGAGCAATAATTTAAAGACGGAATTCGTAGATCCCCTTCAGTATTCAAAAAGAAAAACAAATTACGGATCCTTTTTTCTTTTCTCTACCATCCAGTCAGTCTGTTCACTTTTTAAAAAGAATGTCAAATGCGGACACAGTAGTTACGCTAGATGTTAATGAATTAAAAATTAAATTAAAACACTACCCCTTCCACACTAGCACAGTTAGTGCAAAAGGCGTTCAAAAGACGTCTTCTGAACCCCTTTTGAATTTCTTTTGAACTAGTTGTGCTACTATTTTTGTGCTTCTATGTTGCCATCTGTTGTCGATAACGGGATAAATAAATTCGTTAATATAAATGCAGGAGGAACGTAATTTCTTTTAAAGGTATCCCCTTCTAAGAAAATCACTATTTGCACTCTATTTTAGCAGATTATTACTAATTTAACTAAATGCGTTGAGGTAAGAATCACAACATGTTGAATATTTTTGTCCCAACCTATTAAATAGGAGCTATCATATGTAGTCTTATAAGCTATTTTAAATAGCGTAACACGATTGAATTGCATATCGACAGTACAAATGTATCTATAAAATACTTTGTCTTTTGTTTTAGAGATGTAGGTTTTTTGATATTTTTTTATTCAATCATTCTGTTGTCCCAATGATTCGGGAAGCTTTTAGATTGGAAATTGCAATGAAATCACTATCTTACAGCTTACAGTTTTGGACACCATGTGTTTTATAATTAATTTTTGATTTGGTAGAAATTTACTTTAATCATATTTCTGTCTAAACATTAATTAATTTAATATTAGTTTTTAGGGAATTTGAAAGGATGTACCTTCCCATGGAAATAACAAATGTGACTGATAGAACAATCATTCTGCAAATTTTATGAATGCATACAATAATTTTTTTTTTCTATGTACTCAAATATAATATGATTGTTTCCATGCAAAACATTTTTCCTTTGGTGCATGTATGATTTTCTTACACCTTAATTTTACAACACACTATTGTGAATACCACTATGTATGATAAATTTAAACATAAAAAAGCGATAAGAAATGCATTCGTATATGAAATAACTTTGAGACAGAGAAAAATAACTGTATAGTCTCAATTAATTATCAGGCACCTGATGAACTACGCAATCAAAACAAAAATAGTATGTTTTCTTGCAGTGTCTTAATAAAATATATAAATAAAACCATTAATTTTCATATTCTGATTGATGTTTTTAGAAAATTATCATCCAAAACTGGTACCAATAAAAAACCCCTTTTAATATGGAAATATCTTTTCCTCTTGCAAAGAAAGCTGAAATTTTGTTAATCGGATATCGATTTTTATGTGCTGAGTATATTTGATAAAATAATAATACTTTTAGTAATTTAAACCATAAACTTAACCCTTTATCTACTAGTACCGTAAAAATAAAATTGTTTTTAAAAAGATTTCATTGATTCATTCTAACCATTTCTTCAAAAAATCAATTTACCAAATGCTTAATCAGCTTACACCAAAAATGAATGTTCTATCAGCATAAAATTGTTTTTAATGCACAACTTTTCGCTACCTTTCTAATCATGTCGAGCCAGAGAAAAAGAAAATAAAATATGAGCATTAGTGTAGTTTTAGACGTTGGCTTTATGATAAAAAGATTAGATTTCCAAAAAGTGTGTCAGTCAAACTGTTACTTCGCTCATCTTCAATTTTTATGTCATACGCTTCTAAAACACACTCCCTATTACCCCGCCGATCCACCATCCCGTATCCACCCCCCCCCGATTATGAAATGATCATCAGACATATCGCTAGTGTTTGTCAATTTTCTTCTTCATTTTTTTTTACTACATAATTTAGTAGGGATTATTCATTAATCAACTTAAAAAAACAAAACAAAACAAATGCAGCTTCAAGTTGATATTCTTGACAGTTCTTAATGCGGTAGATAAAGGGTTAATATGCTTTAGAGGATTTTTTCAATAAAAATTAATTCAGTTTAAAGTAAGTCCGATCCCCCCCCCCTGCTACATAAAAAGTTACTAGAGTTTAATAAACCACTTGAAAATATGTTGAATTTGATGTATTAAATTTATTAATTGGAATTTTTTAATAATTAAAATAAGTTCTTATGAAGATTTTTTTTTACTTTTATAAAGGCCGTTTCATGGGAATTTATATTTTATTTACTATTAAAAAAAGAAAAGTTGAGCACTATTTCTGTGAAAAGTCATTAAATGAACGCATAATTGGCCATTTTGAATTGCTGTGGAGGCCATTTACTATCGGAGGTGACGGTTGAACACATATTTAGTTTCAATTAGTATTCATATGCTGCATATTATTTACTGAAACCCAATATTTATATCCTTCTCATAGTATAAATAGAATAGAACTGATAGTCATTTCTTTTGAAGAATAGGTATAAATGCGAATTTAGTAAAACGTTGTTTTAACAATATCATTCTTCACATGCAAGTATTAGTTAAGGATTTCCTTAAAACTACATGAATTTAAATATTTATGTAACTTATACTTTTTAGCAATGTGCTATATCTAAAGTCCTTACATTAAACTATTTTAATTAACACACAAAAATTAAACATACAAAAATGGACTTTTTTTAGCATGCTTTCTTTAAATAAAATACTCATATTCTCATTATACCATCTAGAATATTTAAATAATGTTAGTAAGCTTATTTTTTCTTTCTTTTTAACGTAGTACTTTTACTGACTCTATAAAAATTTAAAAATGTTTCTAAAAGTATGCAAAATTTAACGCTCATATCTCAATTCTGTTCAAAATACTTTTACGTTAGGCAAAACTTTTAGAAATGAAAACAAATTTAAAATGCCATTCATAGGAGCCGTTAATAATTTCCACTATTCTACACAAAATGTTGTTAGATATAAAGACTTTATGCCCAAATACCATATCTCAAAGTGACTTTAATTTGTCCCTTGATGACTAAAGCCTCATTGATCTAAGACACTCAGTAAAAGATGTCTTCTATTTAAGTGGTATTTTCCTAAGAACTTATCGTTAAATCAATGGAATGTAAATCCTTGATATTTCCGAATTTGTGAGGCACACGAGGGACCTAAAAGCGTCTGGGAGATTTTCCACACGCAACAATTTTTACTTGTAGATGTAAATTTTAAAAATATTCATAATCAGTGCAATATAATTAAAGCGTTTTCTGCAGTAAAAAATTTTATAGAAGTTTATGTGCAATTTAAACTTTTCAAGGGTATATACTTTTTATCAATCAGTACTTTTAATGTTATTGATCTTTTATGTTTTTCTAATTAGTATTTGCAATGTACTGTGATGAATCCAGTTGCGAAACATAAATTAAATAATCAATTAATTTTTAATTGATATAGAATATTTCTTCGTACCAACAAATTTGATTGGAAGTGCACTGTGGAAATATTTAAGAGTTTCTCCCACACCACACTGTTTGCATGTACATTAGTTTTAATGTATGTTTTACTAGAGTAAGGTGGCCTGAAATGATACTAGCGGCCGAAACGATGAGATATGTTTCCTTAGATACAGGTAGCACTATCTACCGCGTAACACGCAAACTAGTTGTGCAAAGTGAAGATGAAGCAGAGACGCGATTCAAGCGGTCACAGTATTAGGCGTCTAATATACGTCTAAATAGAATTCTTCGAAAATTGGATTTTGCAAAATTTGTTATAAGTACTGCTCTTCCTATTTACTTAGATATAGTCTTTCACGTACTGAAATATGATTTGGTATACTGAAAACAGTATGTTTTTAGAGGGGAATTACACTTGCTATGTATGTTATGTTTCTCGGAGTCATCCAGTAATACGACCTAAAGTGGGATGCGATATTGCCGGGTAAAATGATCCATCGACTGTAGAAACTTTACAACAGGTTCCACCATGGCAGCCCTTTAGCTGTTCTCAAAATGCGTGATTTCCCGTTATATTATTTATTTCTGCGTTTGCTGGAGGCCATAATTTTTGAATTATAATTTTAAAATATTTCATTTTATTGTTTGTGACAAATTTTTATTTTAAAATTTTCATAAAATAAATGGTGTATACACTAATGAAGGAGGCGACGTCGAAATAAGACAGAAAGCACTCCTACGGTTCTCAATCACGTTTATTGCTCGGCTAAATATAACAGAAGAACTATTTACAAAAGAAAGGAGAGATATTGCAGAACATGAATATGCGGGATTGGTCACAGGGATAGGTTTCTTTATCATACAGGAGCCACCTTCTCGTGGTCGTTCTGGAGTCGAATCGCCTACGCGCGATCAGAGAGCTACGTCCGACATCGCTCCACGCGAGCATGGTCTCGTTCGGATCTGCTACCTTGAGCTCCTAGATTCTGATAACCTGCGGTTGCTGTAGACGTGAGGTTGTGATGCCATCTGCTGGAGGGTTGCGCCTCTTGATTACCACAACGCTCGGCCATCGACGTGTGAGGACCTCCGAACCTGAAACTTAAAATGAAAAGAAAGAAAAAAAAACGAAAAAGAAAGAAAATGATTTAAAAAACAAAACAAAAGGAGATGTTGAGAAAAGGGAAAAAAAAAGTTTGTAGTAGGATGATCTCAAATTGCAATTCCAGTAGACCAGGGTTTCATGTGGTCAGCTGAAGTGGATGTTGCTTCTGGTCCTTCATGAGATCCTACTTTTGCTACATCGTAGCGGTCATGTGGTTTTATTTTTATGACTTTGTACGGTCCTAAGAACTTGGGTCGTAGTTTCAGACCTCCTCCAAATTGGTTTCTTTGGATTGCTACCAAATCGTTGACTTTATAGACAGGAGCGGTTTTGCGGACTCGATTGTATTGCCGTCGGTTTTCTTCTTGGATTTTTAATATATTTTTCTTGGATTCTTCACGTATATTTTCTTTCTCCTGGATTGTGGATTTCAGGAATTCTTCTTCAAAGATTTCCTTGATACGTTGGTCTTCTTTTTGTTTCATTTTCACGCCTATCATCAATTCGAATGGAGTGAACTTGATGGATCGACTAACAGTACTGTTGATGATTCGCTGGACATCTGGGACGAACTTGTACCATTTTGTAGGATCTTCAATCGAAAATTTTGAAAGAACTGGGATGAGAATTTCATGCATTCGTTCAATCTGGCCATTGCCTCTTGGCACTCCAGTTGTGATCGATATGTGCTGAATTCCTTCATCTTGACAGTAATCGGCAAAGTCCTTTCACGTGAAGGCAGATCCCTTGTCGGAAATAATTCTCGAGGTATTTCCGAAAACAGATTGCTGGGACTTGAGTTTCGTTAGAGCCTCTGCCGTAGATGTGGTCTTGACGGGATAGAACCAGTTGAATTTTGTGAAACCATCTACCACTGTAAAAATATGTTGGTAGTTCTTGTTTGTGGATGGTAGAGGACCTATAAAATCAATGTGGTATGTGCTTAGTGGAATATTGTCCTTTGGGATGGGATTCAATAGACCTTCTGCTTTGCCTCGTTTTTTATTACGGAGGATGCACTCCACACAGTTCGTTATGACTTGCTCTATTTTCTGTTTAGCATTCGAGATATGGAAATCTCTTTTCAAAAGATCTTTAGCTTTCTGTACAGAAAAGTGTCCTTTGTTATGGATGCCTCGAATAATCTCTAACTCCATTGCTTCCGGCACAACGATGAGTTCTCTACCGTTATCTTCCAGATATAACACATTATTTTTTAGCAGGTAGTTGTCTCTGAGTCCTTTCTCGACTAGAGTTTTCAATAACTGAATACGCTCATCGGTATCTTGCGCTGTTGCGATCTTAGTAGTGATTTCACTTTGCGAGCGGGTGACCATGCACACAGCAGCTCTACTCAATGCATCGACGTGTCTCATTTGTTGATTTGGTCTGTGGATGACTTCATATTCGAACTCTTCAAAAAGTAGAGCCCATCTGGCTATCTTCGGCGATCAGTCTTTCTTCTGCATTGTTTTCTGGAAAGCGTTACAGTCGGAGACTATTTTAATTTTCGTCCCTAAGAGGTAACTTCGAAACTTTTTAAGAGCTTCGACGATCGCAAGCACTTCGAGTTCATAGCTTGACAATTTTTCTTGTTGTGGGGATGTTTTTTTACTCATATAATGGATTGGGTGGAGTTGCCCATCATCTGAGCGTTGAAGTAACACTGCGCCAAACCCATGACTGCTAGCGTCCGTGTGTAATTCTAAAGGTTTTCCTTGCTGGAAGATGTGAAGAACGGGGTTTTGGCTCAAAAGTTTTTTAAGATGATCAAAAGCCTGTTTTTGCATTGGACCGAAAGTTAATTCTACACCATTACGAAGCATATCGCTAAGTGGTTGTGCTATTTTGGAATAACCAGGTACAAATTTTCTGAAGTACCCTGTGAGACCGAGAAAGCGTTGCAGTTGCTTGACATTCTTAGGTTGAGGGAAGTTTTGAACTGCAGTTGTCTTATTTGGAGATGGACGAATCGTACCTTCTTCAATTATGTAACCAAGGAATTCAATTTATCGTTTTAGGAATTGACACTTTTTAAAGTTAATTTCTAATCCGTATTCCGAAGCTAACTTAAAGACTCGTTTAAGTTTTTCTAAACCTTCTGTTTCATCACGAGAAGGTATGATGAAATCATCCATGTAAACTACGATTGTATTGTCCCTTATTAATTCCCTGAATACTTCATGAATAAATCTTAAAAATACACTAGGACTTGTGCTCAGACCAAACGGAGTTTTCTGAAATTCATATAACCCTGCATGACAAATGAATGCTAAATATTTTGACCATTTTTCCTCAACTGGCACGTGGAAAAAACCATTTTTCAAATCCAAAGTTGAAAACACTTTCGCTTCCCCTAAATGATCTAGGACTTCCTCAACTTGAGCCATAGGAAAGGAATCTTTCACAACTTTTTTGTTTAGCTATCGAAAGTCGACACACAATCTGTGAGTACCATCGCGCTTTTTACATAACAGTATTGGGGATGAATATTCAGAACAGGATGGTTTAATTATTCCATTTTGTAACCACTCATCTATCTGTTTATCAACAATGCTTTGTTCTGCAAATGATAATCTCCGAGATGGTAGCGATACTGGAATGTCATCTTTTAACACAACATTCAATATTAAATGGGTGTCTTTAATTTTGTTCGGTTTATAATTATTAAACAATAGTGATAAATCCTTTCTAATATTTACATCAGTAACGTGCAATAAATCAAGATCGTATTCGTTAACTACACTTGCAACATTTAATAAAAAACATTCTTCTACAGGTGATTCACTTTGGAAATCATTTCCATTTTTAGGAATTTGCGTTACAATTTTTTCTTCCTGACTGACTTTCAAAAGTTGAGAATAAATATTCGGTGTCAAAATGAAAGGAACCGATAGTTGTTCTACCATAGAGATGGCCAATGATTCGATGAGTCGAATCAGTGATTCGAATCTTGGTACTGAGTGGCTCAGTCTTTACACTCACTCTGTACTGATTCGAATCTCAAGCCCTCAATTGTGGGGAAATACATTCCAAGTGCGAAGGGAAGGAAAACTTATTTTCCCTTTGCCGTTCCCAGAGATTTTCCCTTACTCTTTCAACTCTTTTCGACTCTTTACGACTCTGAGTCGATAGATGATTTGAAACAGCAAATGAGTGGGTGTGGGTGAGTTGGTGCAGCAACGAATCTTTACTGATTCAGTGTTTCGCTCTGTTTCGGTGATTGTATACGATCGTTGAGATTCGTTAGTTTTTCGAATCTTCTATCGACTCAGAGTCGAAAGGAGTCGAAAAGAGTTGAAAGGATGTTTCATTTAATTGGAGTTTTTTTTTTCGAATCTTCTATATGCTCAGAGTCGAAAGGAGTCGAAAAGAGTTGAAAGGATGTTTCATTTAATTGAATTTTTTTTTTCGAATCTTTGGTGTTTCATTTCTTGGTTGGTGGTCGGATTTAAAGTTTTATCTGTCTGTGGGTGTGGAGTGGGTCGAACATCGTTTGCTTTTGGCGGGGGGCATAGGCGTTACTTCCTAAGGGCAAGAGGGGTCAATCCCCCCCCCCGAAAAAAAATTAAGAAAATTCAAGTATCAGAACTATTTATAATAATGATATTTTCTACAATCGGAAACGTTTTGTCACCGCATCCAAATATTACATGCCAATTTACGCCAATGCTCGTGGAAGAGCGGGGGGTGTCTCAAAGTTGTTTAAACCATTTTCCCTCGGGGGGACTCCCTCCTTCCAACATGTCTGGCTGGTTTAATATTTGTTTAAAATTTAATGAAACATCCCTTTTCTACTTTTAACTTCAATATATGTCCCCCTGCCCCAGGCTCAAAAAAAAAAAAAAAAAAGAACGGAACGTTAAGTTTACATGGTGGCGGGTTTTCATGAAGGTTTCCTTATCATACAAGAGCCACTGGCCACCTTCTCGTGGTCGTTCTGGAGTCGAATCGCCTACGCGCGATCAGAGAGCTACGTCCGACATCGCTCCTACGCGAGCGTGGTCTCGTTCGTGGTCTCGTTCTTCGTGGTCAGATTCTGATAACCTGCGGTTGCTGTAGACATGAGGTTGTGATGCCATCTGCTGGAGGGTTGCGCCTCTTGATTACCACACTAATGACTGTAAAACTTATTTTATTTCGTTATGTAAGAGCATAATTACTTTTATATATTTTACTTCGCCGTCAAAAAAGAAAAAAAAAAATACAATTCTTTTCAAATGAAGGATCACTTAGCCCCGACTGAATAACTGGGAGCATGGATCAATTCTGTCTGTACTTTTACATTGGTTTCAAAAAACGGGATATACCGATGGTTAGTTTAAATAAGATGTGAAATATTAAGAATTAATAAAATATTTATTTTAAAATGTAAGTAAAAATGTCAATCAAAAGTTTGAAGAGGTGGTAGTGTATCAAGAAATCTTTGTAAAAGTTTGTGAAAATGGCTATTTTTTTTCATAATTTTTTGTCCATTTTCCCAATAATGATAGATATGTTTCTATTTCATAAAATAAAGCTATCTTTTAACTAGACTTCCTAATTTGATGACAATATTGATAAAATTTCATTTTTGAATAATTTTTTATTTGATGCTCCCAATGGGGAATATTGTCCTGTAAACGTTAAAATATGTTTATGATGCAAAATACAGAGGAAAATATGTTAGCAAATAGCGAAACATTTATGTTATTTAGACCCCTTAAAATGATCATTTTAGGACACCTTCCCCTACATTAATTTCGAGTATGTTTTTATTCTGTCCAGTGAAATATATATGCTTATTTAAATACAGAGTTTGATAAAAGTCGTTTGCTGGCATAAGAGGGTCTGTATGTTTATTCAACAGTTTTTTTGTTTATAATGATTTAAACGCATTCTTAATCAGTGTATCGCAATAAATATGCAAACCCGGCTACAGAATTGAGAGACAAGATTCAGTAGTTTAATAAAAAAGAAAAGTTTTTCAGAAAAACAAAATAGATGCTGATTAGAAATTTTAAGATGTATTGTTTAGAAAGGCTATCTTTTCAAATTTATCCTTAAAAATGTGATGGCGTTTGTCAAAAATATTTATTATACATTTTTAAACTGTTCATGAATTCTGATTGAATAGATATGTTTGCTCAGATATAGATCCTTTATCCTTAAAATCCATCTTAAAACTGCCTGAAAGTAACGGAATTTTTATATTTTTATCACCATCTTTATTTTTATCAAAAAAGAATTTGGATATTTTAAAGAAATTTTGCCTGTTATATTTCTTTGACTGGCAGTCTTTCTATAGAACGAGATCTCTTGCTTTGGAGACACCTCTCTAGTTGTCAAGGTCAGTCTAACCGCCTTCAGGTTCAGTTGTGTTTCTTTTTATTAAGACAAAAACTTAGCATTACACCGAAGATACATAGTTTGAATTGTCGACTAAAACTCGGATGGCAAAACTTCAGATCGTCTTGAAAATAGTATAAAGGCATGGGAGTTTGTTTCCTATATATCCCTCAGTATAACAGATCCTTCTTTCACTCGACAAAGGAGAATTCCAATATTCTCATTAATCAGGCGGGGGACACCACGGAACACTGCTATAGGTTAAATTACCTGTTCTGTTGTAGATAGTTCGAAATATTGTTTCTATTACAAATGCTTAAACTCTATTGCTCGTCGTGGAAATCAGGCATTAATTCATCACTAACACGCTAGTACAACAGAGTGCAGGCTTTTCTTTACATAATTGAATGTCTCATTTCCTTTCCAAGTCGACATTTTTGGAGCTGGAACTATTTAATCTTTTGCTTTTCATGTTCCAAAGTGGTTTCAAATTATCCTTCTTTGACAGCTGCTTCCTTTTTCTTCAATTTTCGAAATTTTTCACCTCTTCACAAATTCTCAGCTATCAAAGAGTGTAAGCGATACACTGAGTTTATGATTCCTTCAAAAGCGTAATACTCGGCGTTTGAAGAACACACTGTCAATGCTCCATGGCGGCTTACTTCTCTATGTTCAAGGCCATGCGTCAAACGTCAACATTTTTATTAGGATTTTATTTCTAAACTCAAAATCAATCCTTGTTATAATGTATATTCAGTTCTGTTACAAACTTCGTTATCTATATCTGCTATGGTTTTGAGCACTGGGACAATGACCTTTCTGACTGAAAGAAATTCATTGAAAGAAACTTAACACTTTAAGTCAAACACAGAGCAGCAGCTGATACAATGGAAAGTCGCATGTTATAAGGGGAAAATGTAGATAATGGTTATTTTGGAGCAATTATTTTATTAAGATGATAAATAGACCACAACACTTTACTATGAGTTGAAACATGACGAAATGACAATAAAGGAGTGAATAAAATCACTTAATAAAACTGATCAAATTCCCTTTAATTTCTTACATTAAACACTTAAATTGAATTTTGCTGATAATTTAAAGTCAGTTTATTAATTTTTTTTACATTTTAGAAGAAATGTCAAACTAATAAACCACAGTACGTTAAATTACACATACTCGGCAAGCGAACTATTTTTTTACATACTTTCACGTCGCCTGTCTGCTAGACAGCACATTTTACTATTCAACAGACTTCTCCGGTGTGCTAAATGGCAAGCCAGAGTAAAGCCTGCTTCTTGAATGGATTTATACTTGTATTTTCATCTATATTTTCAAACTTTTTTTACAATTTCAAATCTTGAAGATCTGTGAGTAAAGAGCTATTTGATTACAGTCATTATGACGAGAAGAGAAAGATAAAGCAGCCAAGTTACCGCTATCAGTAAATACCCCACGCTCACATGGGTTGCATCCTGAATAGATGATCAACGATTTTAGTTTGACCATCTTTCAGTTACATTAGCACACACATTTTAAGAGCTGGACGATACAGCCGTCGAGAAGATTTTAGCAAATTATTTTCGGAAATTTTAAAGTTATTTCACAACATAATTATCAAATAAAAATGTACAAAATTAAATGTATGAAAAAGTAAAAATATAGAACATTATAAAAAAGAAAAATCATACAGTAAAACGTTGCTAAGGTCATCCGTAATTCTTGAATCTCGCAACAAAATTTAAAAACACAGCTTTTTTCTACTACCTAATTCTATCTTGTAGGAATGCTATGATCTTTCTATTAAAGTAAACCTTCGTAATGTTAATTATGGAGAAGAAGGATTCAATTTAAAGAGCATGTTTAATTTGGGCTATCTTGTCTATTTCTATTTTAGATTATTTAAACGCTGTGTATTTCATAATACGTTTGATATCTGTCTGTCATATTGAACCGGGATGCAGTGTATATCGTTACTTATTAAAAGAGGAGATTTAATTTCGTTTCTGTAGACAAATTTAAAATGATATTTTAATAAAATAAGAGTCATAGTACATAAAATAAGCACTAAATAAATGCGCATTTTGTTACATTATCCATAAGTATTCACTAGTTTTATGCGTTTTTGCATACCAAATAGTAATCCTATTAGTAAAGGCATTGCAGAAATGTGAATGTTTCTTAAATATGGAAATGAAGCTAAGTTTTGAATATTGACGGGTTTTGAATATTGAGTATTTTCAGATAGTGTGACTAGCAGATCGTCAAGCAGATGCAGCCTTTTAACTGCGGTTTATTCGAAAAACCGGACACCGAGTAGTGCAGTCAATAACTGCACACCTGCTATTTAACCCATTTATGCCTAGCGTCCCTTTTTTGGGACGGCATTTTCGCTATCATTCGAAAACGTTATTTATTTTTCCGAGCCTTTATTCGCGAGTATTGAACCTCAATTCCACAAAACATTTTAATATGGCCAAGTGGGATGTTGACATTTCAATTTTTATACATAATGATTCTAAATGAAAACATCCCTTGTTCAAAAAGTTGACATCAGAAATTTATCAATTACTGCTGGTGTTAGCAAAAATCGAAGAAAGTCGCAAAAATATCCAGGCACGAATGGGTTAAAATATGGCGCTGTATACGATTTAAAGCATATCCGTGTTTTGCAACTAACGAATAAGACAAATATAATCTGGATTTCCTCTACTATTTTTGACTTAATTCTTCCCAACAATATTAATTATACTCGGCGCTTGAATTCAGTAATTTAATTTTAAGCTGTTAGTGTGAATGGACGTGAAAGGCAATATGAGCAGTCAATGAAATAATAATAAAAAATAGACCAGAGTAAACTTTCAAGCTGTAAGGGATTAATTGACGTTTCCAATAATTTCCCGTGATATTTCAGAACTTTCAGAACTTTGATTTTAACACATGTAAACATTTATATATATTTGGTTACAAACCAAGGCATTTTACGGATTTTCAATCATATTCAGATCATATCCTTTTCAAGTATCAAATAAATTGAACAACTGGTTTGTTTCAAAATTTTCATAAACATATACATACATATATCTATATATTTATGTCTATTTCTATCTATCTATTTATCTATCAATCTATCTATATATTTATATATATACATAAATAGATAGGAATTAATCCTAATAACTGTCTAACGTTCAATGCAAGGATGAATTTTTAACTTTTAAATTCTATGAAAAAACATTTTTATATATTGTGAATTCGAAATTCTATGCAGATTCATATTTTTATTCAGTATTTCATAAAATAATTTACAAGACTAATTTTGTTTATGGACACTTTTCTAAAAACATTTTTTGATAAAGTTTGTAATTCAATTCAAATTAGAAGATGAAAATATGTACTTAGCTGTTCCAGCGCTGCTGCGCTATTATTAAGACTCTGCTAGTAAATTGCTTTTCGTAGATTCGGCTATGTGTCACCTTTTTATATTTTTCATTCTAAGTATACGTTTCGGGTTAAAAGAGAAAACTTATTGATTTGCTCTCCTATAATCACGTGAAAGTTTTAATCAGATCTAATGTATAAAGTTTGAAAGGTTTATTCTCCACAGACCAATAAGGGAGTTTTAGTAAAAGGATAATTTCATTGCCTAAATATTTTCTAAATAGTAAATTCGAGGCAAGTGTTTTTGCTAGTGTTATTTGTAAAGCCAGTTATTACGTAATAATCGATGTTACGCTCAAAAATTTCATTTAAAGTCGATTAAATTTCAGCATAGTTCGTTTAAAAAGTATGGTACAGTGAAATCCCTCTATAACGATATTTTGGTTGTCAAAATAATATACCGTTGTAAAGAGAATTATCGTTATAGAGAGAATCGATATTGGAACGAAAAGATTTTCGAGTTTTGTTCTTCATATATCCTATACCTTGCGGTATCACCAGAAAGTGTTATGTTTTCATTCAGCACACCCTCGCAAGTAATATATAATAAATAAAAGGAGAAAAACATGTTTATAGTTTTCAGTAATTTTCACAACACTCACAAATTTGAGTTAAATACCCTTGCCGCCTCGCCAGGGATTCTAGCGGAGATATAGCTTATAAATATTTATAGCATATTTGAATAACAAATATATAATGTCTAAATAAATAATACCTGAATGCCGCAAAAGCGTTTTTTAAAATGTATTAAATATTAATTGAAAATACATACCCATTAATTTATCCTTATTTATTTTGCTTCATGCCTGTATCAAAATCTTTTATGATGTTGAATTTCACTTCGATAGATATTTGTTTTCTTTTAGCCATTTGCTTTCTATTTTCACTAAACAAACTTCAAAGTAAACAAAACTCATAAATGATTTAAAATATCCTCGTGTAATAATCGATAGCATTTATCGGAGGTTAAAATTCTTACTCAAAAAAGTTCAGACAAAAGAACGTACCGTTTTCTATATGAGTTCCGGTGAAAGGAATCCTTGACCATTTTTTAAAGAGGGGGATAGGAATCAAAGATGGGTCATCCAACTGCCCTTCCACCTTACGAGAAATGCACTTTCTCATTACCATAGTGTTACATCAGCAAAACAAACTTAGAAGACGTTCTTTGGCAGAGGCGTGGTCCAACCCGTTCCAACCACATTTTACCTCGACTTTCTTTGTGTAGCTTTCAATGTCTGTGCATGAGTTGGGCTTCTGATGCATGGTAGGAAAAAAAAAAAATATATATATATATATCGCAGTAGAGAGAATTATTGTGATGTAAGGGATAATTATTACCATCGTTGTAAAGAGAATTATCGTTTTAAAGGGTATCGTAATACAATGAACTGTTTTACATTAATCTAAAGGCCAGGACTATGAAAAAATATCGTAATAGAGAGAATTATCGTTATTGAGGATATCGTTGTAGCGAGATTCTACTGTACTCTTAAAACAAGTTAATGACATGTTAAACATTACTACAATTATGGAGGGTTAATGATTATAATGATAATGAATATTTATGAGACAAGTTGATGATTATTTAAAAAAAAAACACGTTTAGTTTTTAAATAAGTTGTATACATATTTATATATATTATTTGCGAATCCCAAGTAATGTGGGAAGTGACATTATTTAGTTATCTTAAACTAAATATTGTTGGGCAGTTTGACGCTAGAATGAGAAGAAAAAATTTGCTTAAATACAGAGAAGTACACAGATTAAACCAGTTTAAATTTTCACCTAAAAGGATTGTTGTGTGCAATTAATACAAAAATTTTCAAATCATCTAAATTTAATCGTCACATGGGGGATATTTTTCCGAATTAGGCGGACAAAATTCGATTTTTGAAATTTGAGTTATGACAAGAATTTCGTAGCTAAAAATGAAGGGAAATAGAGAAACAAAAATCATCATATAGCAATAAAGTTTCTTATTTCGAAAGCATTATGCTTGAACAAGCTTAAATTTAGTTCCAGCAGTGCGGTGATTGCCCATGTACAAAGGGCATTCCATAAAAACTGAGAGTTATTTTTTTATGTAGTGGCAACACCGCGAAACTAAAAAATAGAAGTGCAGGCGATTTTTTGAAACTGTTAACTGTACTTTTATACAAAACTAGGGGACAAGGCCCCCAGCCTCGCTACGCTCGCTTTTCGTATGAGGCATTCGGCACCTAATAAGGCTTATTCGTATAAAAGACATAATTTCAACAGACAAAACGCGAAGATTGGATCATATAGAATGTTATTGAGCTACACATTGCTTGGTTCTTGCGTGTTAAAAATTTAAACTTCTCACTACAGTAGACCCCCTCCCCCTCATAACACGGAAGATATTTTGTTATGGGAATTCATGTTGTACGGGTCCTGAGCTATACTCCACCTGGAGTGCGGACTCCGCTTATAATCGCTGGAAAAAATATTTGCACTCCTCAGAAACACAATGATATTTAATGTTGCCATTCAAATTTATATTAATTAGGAGCTAAAGCGTAATAAAATCAGAACATCTGTTTCAGCTGTATTTTTAATAATGTAAAACCTATTGGACACCTTGCAAATTTGCTACCCATGGCGATTTTTCATTATTTGGAGACTTGCGTACATGTAAAGTTAATAAAAGCTACGGAACAGACAGGATAACTGGCCACCAATGGCGACTTTTCCTTATTTGGCGATTTACACATTCTCGCAACCTATAATTACTGTTCATTTAAGGTTATCGGAAAACCGTTATCCATATTTTCATTTACATAATCGTTTGCAGATTGGCGTACTTAGCACCACGAAATATACCATCTCGTCGCGCCAGCAAATATCCAAAGTGTACTGTAACTGCTATAATGGCATAGTTAACGCCGCCAAATATTTCTACTGGTAGCAAATAATCCAGCTGGATGAGAACCGGCTTTAAAATAATCTGCATTTTAATTATTTTTCATTGTCAAGATATTAGTGATTGTGTTTTGGAAAAACGAATAATCGCTTATTCTAAACTCCTGTTATCTACGCGAACTTACTATTTGAAAATTGTCAACTTTGTGTAACACATTTTGAGTTACTTATTTCATATAGTTTTTATTTTGGCGTAAAATGGGCGTAATTCTAACTCATATTTGTGAATTTCTCGCGATTCTAGATACTTGGAAACGCTTTGTTGCAAAGGAATGAATGATTTTATGCCAAATCTGGCAACAATTATGTTTATTTTTTTATTTTTTTATTAATATATTCTAAAATAATTCGTTTTCGAAATTTAAGTCAGCTTGGCAGGTTCCTCGGAATTTTTCGTATCTGTGGACACCTTAGTCAAAATTCAAATCCCACGGTTTAGGAGAAGATAGCCGAACAAGCTTTCGACAGCGGTGACGACAGCGGCCCTTACTTTTTTTTAGAATAGAGAGATTCTAATCGAAGCAGAAAATTTTAATTTCCTAGTTCCGTGCTTGTTTAAAGAACTGTTTTATTTTCCCTACAGAACTGGTAGGAAATTGGACATTACATCACAATAATGCTCGCCCGCATGTCGCTACTTCTGTTCGGCAATATCTTAGTAAATGCAATATTAAAATCATGCCACATCCCCCTTACAGTCCAGATCTCGCACCATGCGATTTCTGGCTGTTTCCGACGTTGAAGGAGAAGCTCCGTGGCAGAAAATTTAACACAGATTCTGAAGTTATTTCAGCAGTGGAGGGTTCTTTGAAGCAGTTTCCAGAAAAAGGCTTCTCTACTTGTTTTGAAAAGTGGGTTGCACGATGGGACCATTGCATATCATCTGACGGAAGGTATTTTGAAAAAGAATGATGTATATTTTGCTGTAAATATATTTCTTGATTTTTAATGATTTTACTCTCAGTTTTTATGGAATGCCCTTGTGTACATAGCTACGAATTACGCCTTACTAGATAATAACGGTATACTTCGATAAAAAATATTGCATGAAATCAAATGTGTATGAATTGTGATTAACCAGGTAAGAAAGATTACACTAACACAAATTTGTTTATCCTTGTTTACTTGGATGAAAAGATGAAACAATGTGGAATGCACTGTATATGTTTTACATTTCAGCATAACTTTTTTATGCTTGTTTATTAGGAAGAAAGGGTAAGAAAATACGAAATATGCAATATTTACATTTATGGTTACTGAAATTAATTTTCAAAATGGAATTTGGTAATATTTCCCAATAAGTTCCGAAGATAATTTCGGTATTAATGCAATATGTACTTTATGAAGTGAAAACCTCTGAGAAAACTAATCGATGCTTACAGCTAATTAGGAAATAGTTGTTTCAAACGAAATGTTCATACTCCGATAAAATAGAATATTTTTATAAATTCTTATGTATTATAATTACTAAACAATTTATGCTCTAAACAGAGCACATTTTTGTTTTCGCGATACATATATATATGTATTTTTCTTTCACGATAACTACTGCGAAAGTAACAAATTTTCACTTAAAACCTAATAAATATGAAATTAACAAATATTTGTTAAATATGATTATTTAATACAAATAAAATAAGTTTTAAAATGAAGTTTTATCCACAAAGATGGGCTAAAATGAATGAAAAAAAAAATCTCAGAAATTTTATTGGGACATACAAATCCATCCTAACTTATAAATGATTTTCGAAGGTACTTAAAAAATTTATTCAGTGTTGCTTTTTAATGTAAAATATCCTATACTATTTTAAACAATTAAGGCGCTTAACTACTTACTTCTACATGCGCTTAAACGAAGTATTAATATCCCAAACTTAATTAAATTATATATTATTTTACATTTATCATTTTTAATATTAAAAATTGTTTATTATTAATATTGATTTTAATAAAAATAATAAATAAAATATTTTATTATTATTATTATTATTAAAAATTATCTATTATTTTACATTTTAAAGAAAGAAACAAATAACGGTTTAGAATTTTTTTATGTACCTTCACCGATTATCGATAAGCTAGGATGGATTTGTATGTTGCAATAACTGTTCGAACTTCAAAATTTTCTTAGAAAGTGTTTTATACAATTTAGTCCTTTTTTGAATGAAAAGTTTGATTTTAAAACTCTTTTATCATATATTTACTCAATCTAAAACGCGATATTTTTTTTTTTTTGCTATTCTTGCTTGTCGAAACTTTGCAAGACGTTACTTGCGCTGTGTCACTATTTCCTTCTGTTTGTGTTTTTGCGTGCTCATGTGTCTTCGAGTACCGCGGGTAAGGAAATAGAAACCGGCCATGGTGATGATATTAGCGGTAATGTAAATACCAGTGGCGGCCCGTGGTCAAAACTGTTAGTGTAGCCGGAAGCATATGAGCCCCCCCCCCTCCTCCGGACAGGAATGGAAAATCTTTGTTATTGAATTCGAAAGCTGGCGGATTAACCCCTCACCTAGGAAAAAAAAAAGAAATTACATAAAAAAGTAAGAGATCCTATTTTACTTTTCCATAAAATGGACATAAAAATTTCAACCAGCCGCTCTTATCCTCAAAATTGCATTAATCCGTGTCTGATTCGAAGTTTCCTTAGAATTTTCTTTTGTAACGATAACTTGAGAAGAAAAGAAAAAAAAAGAAAACGTACTTATTTTTTAAGTCAAATCAATCCTCCTCTCTTTTAAACTTGCGAATCGGTCAGTGATGCCCTCATAAAAAGGCGTTGTTTTAATTCAGATATCAATAATTTTAAAAGCTCTTTAAAATTTCCTATGTTTAAAGAATTTTTTCGCTCGCCATGTCCTCTAAATGCTAGTTCTTGCTTACTTAAAAACAATACTGCTTTGATGGGTAATTGTCCATTCATAAGCGTCTATTCAGGCTTACTTTCTTGATAAATTCAGCAATATAAAGTCCAGAGTTTGCCGAACATATATTCTCCTTACCCCCTCCCTCACTTCTCGAGCCAATCAGTGAGTCGAATTCACAAGTGCTGCCGACCTTTCAAAATCTTGAATGAGCTGAATCTTAGCTGCGTACCCCCATTATAGCCTATGCCGGAGTAAATGCTTACGTAACCGTTGTCATGGCAACGGTGCTGCCAATTTTCTTATCAGCGGTCTGGGCTGAACCAAAGATTTTCCCAATTGAATTGCGGGAAGATTAAAGTGCTTTTTTTCTGAATGAGCGATCTGGCCAGAATACGGTTTTTTTGTTTGGTTTTTTTTTTTTGGAGATTTTTTTAATTTACCATAGGAATTCCATAATTCTAATCTGAATTTAGGAAAATTAGTAGAATAAATTATTTTAAAGTATGTGCTGATAATTCCAAGTGCAGCCCGGCTGTACTTGCTGTATCCCACGAGCCGCCACTGGTGAATACGCGTAAGAATCCCTTTAAAAATCTCCTCCCAAGGCACCTGTTCCTTTGCAGGTACCGCACGTATAGGTTTGCCACAGCTCAATGCACACATTTACATGCTGATATTTGCGCCCGGTGACGCCAGTGGAAATCACGTTACCATTGAATTTTTTTCCCTACTTTTCCATTTTGAAACGCACCCTCAGGCGGAAGCATTCAGTCCTCTGCTATTTCAGTCGAGCATCCGTTCTCAAAAGTATACATCAGAATTGTGCTGAACAAACAATCCGGCAATCGGTACAGATAACAAAGGAAGAGCATCAAAAATCTTCTGCGCTTGTTGGCATATTGCCCGAGACATTTTCTATTTAACACAGGATTAAAAAATAACCTTGCATCCCACTTCATTTCATATTTTTCTTTTAGATCGATATAATCGTTTATTCTACTGGTTTTAAATTTTCTTGTGATTATATTCGCTTAATTATTTTTTATAATTTAATAAACTATTCGCTCCCTGAAAAACGACATTTATTTTATTTATTATACTCTTTTCAATGTTTCATTTTCTTTTGCTTATCTTTGCGATCTTGAACTTAAAATGTAATTACGACATAACACTTCAGAGAATAACTAAAGGGGAGTATGAGAATTGTTCATTAGATAGCACCTAAACATGCTGTACTTTTCCCTAAAGTAAATTTTCATATACCAACATACCTTATTCTGCATCCAACTAGTTATTCAACTTAACCACCTATTTTCAATCTGAAAAAGAAAAAAAAATACTTTATTCATGTCCTTTAAATATCTCCCAAACATTAGGGAAATAATGTAGAACGCCCGCCCTTAAATATCAAATAATTACCTAAGTGAATAGTACTGAAAAAGTCAAACGCGTTGCGCGAAATCTCATCAAAATTGAATGATAATCACGTGGTTAAAAATAATTGGTTTGGGTAAATGCGTCATTCATATTCAAACTATTCCCTTGGCGAACACTGTCGCATGTAACTGCAAATTTAAAGACATATATATTCATTTTCATCATATCATATACTTGTTAAGTTATTTTTTATTTCACAAGTATAATAAGATACTTGTTAAATTAGAAATGCTCTTGTATGTTCTATGAGTGTACAGATCACTAAAAAATAATTCCTTTAAAAAGCATTGAAACGTTATTATTTTCGTGCCGATTATATTCATTGTAACATGATATTGTTACGAATTTTCGGGTCAGTCCGCTGTTCTGGGGTTTAAAATTCGTATTCTAAGCTTCAAATAGTTAAATTTTGCTTTTTTGCATCAAAATCGGTCAACTAGAACGCGAGATACAGAGTTTTGGGTTTCCCTATTGATTTGTATAGCATTTTCTAGAAATCTCGGGAAATATTGGTCCTAGGCCTTCGGTAACCTCAATTTTGGGGACTTATTTTTGGCGCGAAATTTGGTGACATTTTGGCCATTTGGCGCGTTTTTCCCAACGGGGCTTGCAAAGTTAGTTTTTCTGCATTAACATGCATAATAGCCTAATATTACTCTTCTGTTACATAATCATAATCGAGTCTGTTCTGGTACATTCCACGAATGGAACATTCTACGGTGTTCGTCGTAACCTGTAAAAGCAGCTGGTTGCCTAGTTCAGTCAGTCTTGCTTCCGCTTACGCCAAGAGCAGATGTCCGTGAAAGCTTAAGTCTTGTATTGACGCTATAGAAGCGGTGTTTTCGATTGTTTATCAAGCTTTGTTTTTAAGTGCTGCGTGTAAATTCTTCATTGCTCAGTTTTGAGGGTCTGTTAGTGATATCACTCGTATATTTTCACTGGATTTTTGCCTGTGGAAGTGTTTTATTTTGTGCGAGAAATACAACATTTGTGAAGCCTTACCATGGCACAGTGGTTATATCACTGAAAATAGTAGACGGCCGAAGTGTGAAGGTCCCGGGTTCGGGTCCCATCGCGCGGTCGTCGATCTAACGTTCTGGAGTTTTGGTAGGTTTTCTTCAGATGTAACGTGAATACGCGTTAGAACCCCTTAGAAAGTCCTCCTACCAAGGCATCCCTCATCTCAGGCAGATACCCCTCGAGCAGGTTTGCCTTAATCTCACACACACAACATTTGTGAAAGCTTCTTTATTAAGCGGATTGTTATAGCATGCTATACTTCCTGATTGAGCTCGTAAATTTTGTACAGCTAATAGTTCGACGAAGTTCTAAAGTTAGTGTTCCATCCCGACTAGTGGACTCTTTACTAGAACTTTCTACACCTACTGGACTTTCGAACAACGAATCCAGGAAACTATCAGAGTTTTCTGAAACAATATGTTATTTATTAAATTAGAAATTTTCTTTTACTTTTGCCCAATGTACAGACTACTCAAAACAATTCCTTAAAAAAGCATTGAAACATTAATTTCCTGCCCGTTATATTCATTGTAACCTATCATACTCATTTCCTGCTGAACTAAAACATAAAAGAATATGCAGTTTGTATCCCTTTTAATTCTTAAAAGTTTGATCAACTATCCAAACATAAATATTGTTTTCGGAGGAATTTCATCTTCTTGTTTACGGCTTGGCGTATTTACTCTCAAATCCCTTCCCTCAACTAAATAAACAGTTGACACCAGAGTTCTTGGGTACAGAATAATTAACTTGGTGAGTTTATCATGCGTGCGTTAATGAATTTCGGCAATATGATGCAAGTCACGCAGATTCACCCATTCTGAATACATTTCACACAATATAATCATGCATTCACAGATAGCTGAAATGCCATTTTACAAATATTCCCCTTATTGTCTTGCGTGTATAGTTTAGTTTACAAATGAACATATAATTAATTTTAAATGCGTAAATCTATGTACAACGTGACTTGAATTATGTTTTCGGACAAAAGTACGTTTGCTTAATTTTCTACGATGACTGTCATTAAATAATACAATTATATTTTTTAATTAAGATGCATAATTATATCCTCATTCCTTTTTTGAAAATACTCATAACTTGTTCTTTACAAGTAGTTTTTCATATGATCCGAAATGTATCATTCTAAAACACTAGCCATTATTAGTCATCATACGCTGTTATTAATCAGAAAACTTAGCATTTAGTTAGACAAACAGGCTGCAATTATGGCACATTAAAGACTGGCAACTTCCTTTTAAAATGAAATATTTACTATTTCCATTTCAAAAATTTTACAGAAAGTAAAAATTGAGAGCAAAATAACTTTCCCTATTTGGAGATATCTGTAGCCAATTCCAATAGGGTGTGGTACTATAAGAGCATAAATGGGATAAGTGCATACGCAAGCTCTGAATCGCTTATTATTTGCACTACGGCAATGGGATTTGCACCAAAAGTTTTTAATGACAATTTTTTTTTCTCTCATACACTATATTGAAAAGTGTCCGAAAAATGTGTCCCAAAAAGTACATAAAAATGCGACATAATTTTACGTATATTTAAATACTATTAGTTCACATCACCTTTAATCTATTGTTACAATATTTCGTAAGCTGTAGAATATGCATCACATGTATTTTTCTATAAATAGATTACAATCATAAAAATTTCAACATGGGTTACCAGGCAAAATACACAAGAGATAAAACGGCATAGTCAATGAATATCGTTTTAATATGGCAATAATGAAACTAAAGAGTTTTTTTTTTTAAATATACGATTCTCCTCATTCAACATCCAATAGAAAAACAAATTGAAATTGAGAAAATACATATAGTTTAAAAATTATATATAAATGGTTTCATAGCAACGAGCTAATTTTTTTTACACATATTTTTAAGGAAAAGTAAAAGCTTTTTTAAGTGCCAAAAACAAAATTAATGCTTAAGGGAAATTGTACACATAAAAAACTTTCATTAAAACCACCTCTCTCACCAAATCTGAAAAACTAGATAATTCACTTGTGAAAAAGTCTTAGAAAGCTCAAAAAGATCAATGTACCCTGTCTAATGGCATAGCAGAGGTCAACCCCTCACCCCTGAGGAATTTTTTGCCATAGAAAATGCATATTCTTCACTCTCTTATCACACACACATATACATGAGTTGAAGTAGTCGTAACCCCCCCCCATAAAAAATTTCTGGCTACTCCACTGACCCTGGCACATTCCTGCTGCATCTATTATAAGATATAGAGGCAGAAAACGCACCACTAAACGCACCACGACGGGACAAGAGGACAAGGGGACACGGCAGAAAACACACTAGATGGGACACTAGATGCACACTAGATGGGACAAGCGTATGCCCTCGGAAGAGAAAATGTTGAAATATTTTTTCAACATAGAAAGTTTATTGCAGTTTTATGAAAATTTCTGGGTCACCAAAGCACAATTCTTTAAATTGCGTGCTAAAAATATGAAGTTTGTACAATTAAAAACGAACGATGTTCCCAGGCTTGGTCAAAGCTGCGCTATCGATTTTACTTCGCGCACTTATGCCCCCCTCACCGTTATCGAATCGGAGCCAAATTTAATAGACAGGCAGTGTAAGATATAGAGAACTGATCCCCGAAAAAAAAAATCGCTATTAAAGGAGATTTTGGAACAGCTGCCATGCATATATATATATATATATATATATATATATATATATATATATATATATAACTAACAAGTAAAACACAAAACATACTACAAATAAGACATATCTCGCAGAAAAATAACAGCTATTATCAAGAATTAAAAACCAGATTTTGAATCCAAATAAAGTGCAAGAATTATTGTGATAGTATAATGGAACGGAAATTATAACCACTGTCACCATCGTCAGGGGCCACAAACAGTGGATTATAATTTACAGTAAACCAAATAATAGTAGGGTTTCGGTTGTGTGGCATATCAGAAGAGATATTAACTCCACACATCTGGGCCCTACCCTACTATATAAAGGAAAGAAGAAATCAAAAAGATAACAAAAATTAGAAAGATAATTTTACATACCAGACCTTGAGCACATGGAAATTTTATTTGAGCAATTGATATGTGTTGCCAATGCTAAGAATTGTAAAAAGTGAAAAATGGTGCTGCCACTAAATAAAAGTGTAAAAGTGGAAAGAAGAAAGTATAGGAGTTGTCAAATACTAAAAGGTAATATTATTAAATTTTAAGAATATCCAGGTATATTAATATAATAAATATATATTGAATAATAATAAATTTAAAAGATTGAATATAATAAATAGTATAGCAAAATTAAATATAACATATTGTTTAAAAAATATAATGATTATTATTATTGACAAAGTATGTATAATAAGTTATTGTATGACAGAAGATTAATCTAGTAAATAAGAAAAAAATAATGTTTAGGACAGAATAATCACAATATAGGAACCCCGTTTTTTTTTTTTATTAATTCCTCCAGATATATATATGCATGCATATACACATCCAAATTGTTTTTAAACATATTACTTTTTTTTTTTATATGAGAAAAACTTCCTCCGCCCGACCCAACCATCCAATTACAACCTTAAAACCAAAACCCCACCCAACCTCCAGTAAATTAACAAAGACATTAGACACATCATTATCAAGAATTGTATATAATAGATTTTAGGAACTTAGTGGGATAGTTGTATTGTCTAGCTGACAGAAATAGAGATTTAAAATTGGAGACTTTGAAATCATCAGAACATAGATGTGTTGTCTAACAAGCAGTTGAAAATTAGCATAATCCACCTGCATTGTGCAAATTTCAGATCATGTATATATATATATATATATATATATATATATATATATATATATATATATATACATGATCTGAAATTTGCACAATGCAGGTGGATTATGCTAATTTTCAACTGCTTGTTAGACAACACTGGCATGCATTGCCTTTTAAAAATGGAAGAGTTAATGTCCAATCCGTAATTCTTTCATTGACTGTTAATATGAGCCTTGAAATGCATTCTATATTAATTAAAGTATTCTATACAGGGTGTCCCATAATTATTGCTTCAAATTTTCAAGGGAGATCGGACGCATAAATAAGGGACCAAAGTCAAATAGAAAAATTTAGTTTGAAACTCCGTTTTCACTAACCTGTTAGTATCCCTCTGGGAAAGTACTGAAGTGTCTGTCTAATTTCATAACTGAATTTGTCTCTAAAAATTCCATTCGTGAAATGAAATAGAATTTCTAAATTGTATATTTTGTTGACGTGTTTTCGTTGAAAGATACATTTATTTTTGAAGAACAATGGCGGAAAATCCACTAGTATTCTATCACTTGTTCCAAAGTGATTATTAAAAACTACATGAAGACGACATTTCCGACCCCACATGCCATTACTATTCCATACCATGTGCACTACCTCCCTTTAAATTTCGCACAACAGTTAAGGACACTCGATATAAATTGCAATCCTGTGGCGGCTCATCTGAACACTTCTCACATAGGCTCATAATACACTTCTCATATCGAAGCCTAAATTTATTTTTCAGTATATTGTGATATGTATATGTATGCTTTCAAAATTATAAAAAAAAAAAAAAAAAACTTCTTTCTAAAGCACATTTTTGAATATTAGTTGTATTTATTTATGTTTAAATTTTTCAAAATTACTTTTAAAGTTTATCATTCTCAAGCCTACTGTTTACTTTTAGATATTTATTCATTTTTTTTAACTTTCAAAATTGTAAAAAAGAAAAAAAAGCACGTGCTAAATATATGTATCTATGGTCAAATGTTACTAAGAACAATACTGGGAGCAATTGTAAACCATTGTAAACTAATGGCTTTTATATTGTATAACACTGATGTATTTTACCAATTGTAATCCAAAAATTGTGCTGTAAAAAATAAAATAAAAATGAGGGAAAAAGCTGCTTGCTGGACCTGAGCCTAGAGCTAGGGTTCAGCAGGACAGTAGGACACTTCAGGAACTAAAACAGGCTTTAAACCAATCCTCTAGGTAGACCGTTCCTGAAGGTAGTATCCTATAGTATCCAAAATCACATATGCAATAAGTAATTTTGCATAATCTGCATCAACCGTTCAAATATCTTTGTGCGTATGTAGATTCAGTGCCAAAATCTCCTATATTCGTCACTTCACTGGATATATTTAAACCCAAAAATCATCTCCCCATGTCTTCCACAATTTATAAAGGAAATTTGCTTTCCCTCCGATGTTTTAACTGCAGATCCACCCTAACAATGGTTCACGCTACTTGTTTATATGCTTTTTATCACTTCACGCCAGCTTTTATAATTTGCTGAAAATTCCTTTATCTTATATTTATAAGATATTTTTGTACAATGTACGGCTTCCTTCCTTTTATAAATATAAAATATTAATACCAAACTGCAGACAAAAGAAGAAATAACGATATTATCCTTTTTTATTGCAGTATATTTGTATCATCTTTTTCTTTCAAGTAAAGTGTGATATTTATAATTTTTAAAAGCAAATAGAGAGTGTTAAACATATGCAGAAAAGTAGTTTTTGAACACTTTTTTTCTTGTGCAATGACATATTTTACGAAGATCTTGATTTTCAGTACATAATAGTTTATTAGTCGCCTATGAAGAACAAATAATATTAAAATATCCATTTCTTCTTATCAAAGTTCTAAAATGCGAGTATAAACTTCGAAATGCGTTTCAATATATAGCTGTATAGAAATATCATAGGAATTAAGTGTGAAATATCATAGGAATCAAAACCATCAGAGAAAGTGAACACGGTGTGAATAAATAGTGCTCTTACACCTTATTTTGGTGATACATAACAATGAAAACGCTTTATTTCATGTTTGCTTTTATTATACAACATATTTAATTGATTGAGCTGTATAACGTACCCATTCCTTCGTTATAAGTCCGTTTCAATCAAAAATAAATAAATAAATAATGTCGAGAAGTTGTATTGATTCTCACGGATATTATCAATACTGTATACGAAATATGCTGAATACATGCTAGTAATCATATGCAGTATTTATAATCAACTGCTTCAACCAACTTTTGCAACCTGACATTCACGAACTCTATCTCCCGCTCCTCAATTAACTTGCGTCAAATGCGTTGTGATGCTAACGGAAGTATGCAGCCTGATTGTGTGAACTAAGTGTCAAAATAATTGATCTTGTTCTTTAATGGACATGGGTGGATGCCAACGACGATAGGCAATAAAATCAATCATTCAAGGAATTTTGGAGAGTTAAGTACTTGTTGGTATGGAGCTTCTCGTGAAATGAACAGTCTATGTTCGGCCGTAGTTTTGATGTAAATGGCTGGTTGTGAGCTTGTGTTTGATTACGGCAGTGAAATTACTTATTCATATTTTGTTGATTGACAGTTATCAATGAAGGTCCATTGCTTGTAACAGTGTGCGTCTGTATAAATTGCAGTAAATAATGTACCACATTATTAGAATTCTTCCTCTTACACATATACCTAACACATGAAAATGTTTCAGCTGTAAAACGGGATTTTGATTATTTTTAAAATGTTCTCTAATAATTTCACATTTGAATTTTTTATTATATTTTAATATTTATTAGAATAAGCTTATATCATATAATAAATTTTCTGAGATGCAGTATGTATAACTTAATTAATTTACAGATGAGTAAAGTGCGTAACTCATAATTGCAGTTTTATTTGTAAAAATGTATGTAAAAACCATTTTAACACAATTTCAAATTCAAAATATTAAGAAAACATACAAAATATGCTTGTCCGATTGCATTACTATATTTAATTAATGCATTCAAAATTTCTTTCATTAATTTAATATAGAAACATCTTATAATCTGAAAAATAAGTGAAGTAACGTTTTTGAACTGATTCATCCTAAGTAATTTATTTAGAACTTCATTCCGGTAAACATTTTTTACCCTCCCCTACCTCGAAAAAAGAAAAGCTAAAAGTTGGAATTAATATGTCTTTCGTATAAAAAATACGGTTTTATCCATTTATATTTTCGTGGTATAAAGTATTTAATTACATCATTTAAATTTAGTTTTATTAAAAAATAAGGGTGTAACATGTTTTTGGATTTAATGAAATAAAAATTTAATTTCGTTTATATTTTTAATTAAAATACTTTTACGGGTCTGAAAACTTGAATAATTAAATTAATCGTGATATTGAAAACTGTTTATAAGTATATATGTATGTTTTTAATAATATTTTTTCAGTGCAAGACTTTGTAAGCACCTCTACGAAATGAGAAAGAAGTCAAATGTAGTAATGTTAATAAAATTGTATTTGTCATACAAGCCTGTTGTGTGTTTTGAACTTCCATACTTTAAATACAAATACTCATGTTTAATGAAATAGAGTAATCTCTCAGCTATGCGACTTTCAACGGACCATGAGAAAAGTCTTGTAAGTGAAAAAATGGCAGATGTGAGATATTCAATTGCTATCTGCCGTGACTGCATAAAATCGGCACATAAATAAGAAAAATGTATAAATGAGAGTCGTATAACTGAAAGATCCCTGTAATTTAGCTTTACAAAATATTTATGTAGGTACTGAATGTAATCACCAAATTATATACTAGCTCTTTACTAGTTTCCTCTTAGAAACTTTTTAAAAAGTCCTTTTTTATATACATATTGGTGTCACTTTTCAAATAGCATGCACAAATTTTAAAATGTATCCACAAAACTTTTCTTAACCATTTTTTTAAATTTTTGTAGCATGTACTGAAACATGTTATGGCTTATGACATAAGGTGTAGTGATATTAAGTGGTCATTAAATGAGATTAAGTGTTTAATTTTATTAAGCACGAAACGCGCGCTACATGAATTTAGCCTGGCTACATAAGGAGCCAGGCTAAATTCATGTAGCCTGTATATATTTTCGCGCATAGTATTTTTTCGCGCGTAGTACCATTTTAATGTTTCATGCAATTTTCAATTATTTATCCCCGATTAGCAGATCATTTATGTAATAATAGAGCTGTTATAAATTATTTTTTTATCGTAAACAATTAAATTGGTGTTTTGTTTGTGTTTCAAAGTATATGCAGAGTAAAAATAAAGTAAATAGCATAAGAATATTGCTTGTAAATTTACCGTTTATTTATTATACACTTACTGTTATCAAATTGAAATAATTGGACAAAGAACAACGCAGTGCTGAAATGTGTATAAGTCTTAATTATAATTCTTACGTGCGTTAATAAGCACTATCTTTTATTTAAAATTTAATTCGAAAAGAAGGCAAGATTGTCAATATTAAAAATGTATTAAATGAATAGAACATATTTTACTATGGATATGGTGATTTGCCTGAAATTTGTTTCTCTGTCAATTTGCAAATTTATTTGCTATAAATGTCATGAATTCATTTTAGAGAACGCTTAGGATAAAGAGTTTGAAGGTTTAACAGGTTTGTAGTAAAGTGAGTCTTGATTTAAGCGAGGGATGCCTTCCAAGACCCTTCGCGCATCTTTTATGAAACCATTCATTGAAATAAATTAGTTGCAGCAATTTTCATGTCTAAACCACAATACTTTATTTGTGTCACATTTCTAACCTACAAAATATGTGCGTTAGTTACTTGGGCATAATAAAATTTAACAGTCGTCTACGTTATGCTTATCATAAACATTCCATATGAAATTCAGTTATAAATGCAAATGTAGATAATCGAAATGAAACTCATTATTTGAAAAAAGAAATACGACTCTTCTCCTTGATGTATATTTGAGAGGCTATTGTTATTCACATCATATCCCGGCGTATTGCAGGAAGCGGTGATAACGGACGGCAGAATACATTCGCACAGCAAGAAGTGAATTCTGCTCTAGTCATACAAGGATAATGACAATTACTGGAATGGAATACAATTTTAATAAAAAAGCTATTAATACAAAAACAATAAGGCGAATTAGGTTGAATTGCTTTCTGGAAAAATGAATAATAAACAGAATGGTTTGCACTGAATTATATGAAGAACTATTCTAGGGTATGTACATTAAGAACTATTCCAGGGTATGCTCTACACTCAATGTTTGGTGCTGTATTAGTTTAGTAGTTAAAAAAATTATTTTGTTTTTATTGGATGAAAAATAATGGTTTTTATATTCACGTCTTTATAAGTATTCAAGTATTAACTTCTGGAACATAGAGAAAATATACATGTATTCTATACATTATAATAAGGCAATATTACAAATAAATTGATTATAAATAAGTCATTTCTTCTCAAAAGTAATAAAATAAAAAGAAGTTTTGCATATATTAGTTATAAAACAAAGCTAATGCAAAACAGATCCATTCAAAACAATGTATAACTGAAACTGTACTTTCTATTACATTCGAAATATCTACTGACAATTTGTGGGCATCATACATAACATAAGAATGCTTTGTACACAATTATTGCGATGAAAACCATTTCAAAGATATGATGCGATGGAGCAAACTCAAACACACTCAAAATGTATTAAAAAAGTGTAATGTTTTACAACTATAAGATTCTCATCGATTCCGATTGATATAACCATAAAATGATTTAACCCGTATTAAAAGAATCACATTAACAAAGACAGCAGACAAGCTATGTGTTACATGAATAAAACAGTGACATACTTTAAATTATTAACGCATTTGCGGTACGGTTTTCACAAGCGTGTAACGTTTAAATTAATTTTCAGAAAACCGATTGTTTTCCATTCTGCTATATCAACTCCAAATTGGAAGCGTTCATCCACAGTTGAGCAATAGCAATCTGCCGTCAGAAGAATGCGTGTTTGGTATAAATGTGCATACCAGAATCATAGTCGTTGTATTATTTGGCTTTGGTATCTGACTCCCTCTATCTCAAAATTAAATTGTAAACTATCCAATATAATTATAATGCTGGAAGCAATTTGTGTGAAACCGGGTGATAATTATTACAGTATTTAAAAAGTTGCATGTTCTGGCTTAATTAATAAGATTTTCTTCCCTGGAGTTTGCGAGGTTTAGCTCGTGAAGCAGATGTGAAGAGTTTTCTTGTTGTTTTGAATTGTAAGTTTTTTTTCGATAAAATCATTATAATTTTCACTTCTAAATTGTATTTTGGTTTGTCTGAGCCGGATACAAAATATGTCAAACTGTTTCACATGCCCTTAAAACCCCGAGCCGCCACTTATTCATTGGAGGAAATATGCATTTCAGTACAGAGAGAAAAAATAGAGATAAATTTGCATTAAAATACATATTGTTGAAAACATTGTAAAATATGAGAAATTCTTTGACTTGTGACATAAGATTAGCCATACAGATACTTACTTGCAATGGTAGCGTAACTGCAAAATGATAACATAAAAACTATGCCAGTATTATTTCAGATCAAAATCAACGTAAAAAGTGTTTTGCAAAAAAAAGTTTCACTTTCAACATGCTTCCGCAGTATAAATATGTGTCTTTCTCGTTTAAGCGGTCTTGTGTACTTTTAAAAACGGCGAAAATCGAAAAAAAGTTCTTATACTCATATATGATCCCGTATTTACAAAGATAATTTATTTACATGTAAGAAATTTTGTATATCAGTAAAATGGCTTTTTCTGTTTACATTAATGTCTTCAAAATTTTTCTAAGAATTAATTTTTTCACTGATTAAAAGCAATTATTTTTCATATTTGGTTGAGTGCGCGCGGCCTAACTCACATAAAAATTATTCTACATATTCAATATTTTTTCCACATACACTCATATAATACATAATTAAAGTGACCTATTATTATGTAGATTTTACATGCCTGTCTAAAGAAAAATAATAAATTAATTATTTTTTCACTAATTCACAAATTAAATCATTTGTAAATAAAAAAATTACATAGCGTCGGGTATAAAAAGAGGTCATTTTAATTATGCATTATCACAGTGTATGCAGAAAAAATATTGAGTCTTTAAATTGAATTTTAGATGTGTTAGAAAATAGTTGTTTTTAATCTGTTAGTTGATTTAAATTTCCTAATAAACTTGAAAAACTTTTGAAGACTTTACTGTAAGCAGAAAAAGCCATTGTACTGATAGGCAATATTTCTTACATGTAAATAAATTATTTATGTAAAGTTGGAATCATATACATGAAAGCACATTTTTTGATCTTCATCACTTTTAAAGGGTACAAGACCCCTTAAGATATAAAATAACGTCAACGAGTGTGAACAACTATGTTCCAGTTTGTCTTTCAATTCCTAAGCGTGAATTATGTGTAATCTCACTCATCCTGCAGAACACTTTGGTGAAACTTTACTATGCAAAAAAGTCTTAAAATATTGTTGATATCAGAGACATAAAAATATCTACAAGAAACATTCATTTTTTCGTTAACCTATTAGCGGCCCAGCAAACACAGCCCTATCGGATAAGTTTTGGGCCGACATCGGCATGCCGACGCAGAATGTGCCGGGGCGATATCGCTCAGCCAGGTGCCGAAAACGACAAATTTGCGTCCGCCTGGGCGTGTGTCGGGCCGGAAGGATGGGGTGGTTTTGGATCGGTGTCGGCTATAACGACAACGATATCGGCCCAGCTTTACGCCGGCCTTAAAGTGATAACTTTCCGCAAATGGTATGGTACCGGCAACGATAAAAAAACGAAAAAAAATCGCTGTCCCATTGAATTCTCGAATAAGCTTATAATTAGTTTCCAGGGGCAAAAACTATATTATATATATATATATATATATATATATATATATATATATATATATATATATATATATATATATATATAATATATATATATATATAATATAGTTTTTGCCTATATATATATATATATATATATATAATATAGTTTGTTATAGTTAATTTAAAAAGTGTTTCATTTATTTACTAAATTATTTTGTCAAATCAACCACTTAATTAGACATTTTTCATATTTAACCAAATATTTAATTGCTTTTAAGCAAGGTTTTCGTAACTGACCAAATATTTGTTTATTTCACTCGTTTTGATAGTAATATACATATATTTTTAATATTTTAGAGTCCAAGAAAATAGTACATGCAATCAAACACATTAAAAAAGATAAATAAATAAGTTTACATTAATTATATTGCAAGTTATGCCATAATACAAGAATAAAGTGGAATTATATCATTATGCATTGAAATAATGAAACTAGGTTTCTTATGAGAAAATATACAGTATGTTTCTGATATGTGTCTATATTTATGTTCTTCTACCTATATCACCTACTGTAGAGAGTTTTTTTTTAAACTTTTTAACAATATACATTATAATTTTTTGCGTATTATTAGCAAGATCCTTTTCAATACAATATTGATGTTTATTTGCGCAAAAGAATAAAAAATAATATCCTATTTATATTTATGCATGTTCCTCCTTTTGTATAATAATCAAGCTTAATATGCTTATTAGTAATAGGATATACAGACATGAAAGTACATTGCTAAATTTTTAAATCGTTCAAAGATATGAAAAAAATTAAAGTAACAATTAAACTAGGAATTCATCTGAGTAAAAATATAAACAAGCATAATATACAAGAAAATTAAAAAAGTTGAAAGTTGTTACCCAATATACTTTACAAAGAAAAGGCAAAACAATATTTTATATAATAGTTAAGTAAATATTTAACTTACCAATTTTTTCCTTACTTTTTGGATCTTCAGCATTATAAGACAACCAAACAGATTAAAACATTGTTAATGAACTTAATTATGTCATTTAACAAATATTTCAATCCAGCTGGTCTATAGCAAAAATATTTATTCTAATCTTTTCAGAAATAATCACACCCTGGCATCTCACTAGTATCCGTGCAAATAAAGCTTTTCAACGTATTTTTCAGTGAAAACACACGAAGCGCCGAAGTCTTTTTTTTCTTTCTTTTTTCCCCAACAGGCTGTGGGTACGCACTAGTATAATAGGAGAGTTTTGAAATTTACTCGCCCCGATGAATCACTCCGCCCCTCAAAGATAGTGTATTGGCGGGAATTTAGTTTAGAACAACCCTTCCCCTTTCGCCAACGGAGCAAACAATATATGCCTTTCCCACGCTTTTCTGCTGACCCTCAGGCTGTGTGCATTTTTTAAGATACTGGCATCTGGATTAAGATGGGGCGAAATAAGCAAAAATATTTGGATTTCGGAATCAATTTTGGAACAGTACGGAAAACTTGCAAAATGGGATAGTTAGAAAGTTAGAATACGCAAACAGCTCCAACAATATTATTCACTATTTAGCCCTCCCCCCCATCCGTCCAATTTGCGACACCGTAAAACAGAAATAAGAGGGGGGGGGAATCAAATTTTATGAAAAAATATCTTTGGAAAAAAATGTGAATTTTTATACTGGCATACCACGAAAATGTTACAAAATAGGTCAGTTAGAGCCTACCAAAAATAAATAAATTTCTCTCAATATTTTACCTCACCACTCTGACCTGAAAAATTTGAGAAAAGTGAAAATTTCGAATTTTCTAAAAAGCTGTAGTACGAAAGTTATTTTTCGAAATTACCATCGATATTATTTGATTGATTAAATAGTACTTAAAATAATGAGAACGCATAATTATTAGACAATTTAATCTATTTTTTTACCAAATTAGTACTAATATGTTGTTTTTAAATACACGCAGATAGAAAACAGATTAAAACAAAAGTCTACAGATGCTTAACCTGTTCGCTTTTATAATTGAAAAGACGCAATGGAGAAGACTCTCCTTCTGTGACCAGTATTGCTTCCTAGACCAGGTCTTTCAATGTCCAGTCGAGCATTGAAAGAAATTCCCGTTCTGGGAAGCTTAGTCACAGAGACAGTGTCATATTACTGGCAGGGCAAACGGGGCAACTGCACAGAGCCCCAAGATTTTAGGGGCCCAAAAATGTTATATGTTACACTTTTTATAATTTCACAATAAGATAACAAAGGAAAAAAGCGTCAAAAGTTTGTATTGTTTTTCAATTATAAACTATGAACAATGAAAATAATTCAAATTTACATCTGTATAAATTAATTTAAACTTCTTTTCAATTCGTCAAAAGGCTTAGTCGATATATAGCATAGCTGACAACATGGGCGCCGGCAGAATATTTCCCAGCGGGGGGGGTGCGAAGACTACTCAAGGGGGGCCAAAGACTACTTTAACGTATGGTTACCATGTTGGAAAGAGCAAAAAAGCAAGGGAAATCACTGCATACAAAAATCTAGGGGGAGGGCATTGCCCCTCCCTTGCCCTATGCTGCCGGCTCCCATGGCTGCCAACATTTGTAGAATCTGATTAACTACCTTTTCGTAAACAGTATTTTTAAAGTTTGAAAGTAACAAAATTTTTGTAATTAAATCTGTTGGTTAACTGTTATTAAAAAAAATATTTTTTTTTTAAATGTGGTTTATTATATCCCGTACATTTTGGCAACTATGATATAGCAGTTGCAGTTAGACGTAGCGTTTCACTGACGTTATCTGTTTCATTGATATCATATATATTCGTTCATCATATTTATATTCGTTTATTTCACTTTACTTAAAATAAAATTTCTCGTGTTTGGAGAGAGGGGGAAGATATTTAAAATTTTTCAGAATAAACCAATCGTAATTGGTTTTTTAGAAGGGGGAAAGTTATCGCGTGGGGCCCAATATTTTTCTTTTGCCCAGGACCCACAGATGCCTTGATCGTAATCTGCGCAGAGAGAGACTTTAATTTGTGTTAAATTCCCACAAGAATATCGAATAAATACATTAACCCTTTAACGCGCAGTGTTCCCTCTCTGAGACCACCAAACTTTGACGTTTTGACTGTTGCCAGTCACGAAGAATAGATTGGATTTCTATAAAAATAGTTGCGGGTGACATAGCTCCACGAGAATCCTTTACTTTTTAGCACGTCATTTTGCATAAAAAATTGTCACGATTTTTTTTAACAGCTCTGTGCCGGCACAGCCAGCTGTCGTCAAAAAGGGGTCTCTAGATCTGTGGCACGCGATGAACGTTTCGATCGTCCGCCATCTTTCTGGTAGTTAAGTCGAGCGATGGCAACGGCTGCCCTTTTTTCAGCATTGGGAAAGAGTTGCGCCTCAAAGGGTTAAATGAAGCCCCCTTCCAAAAAAAAAAAAAAAGCTTTTGTTGATGTAGAAGCATTGTTGTGTATCTGCATTAACTAAGATGTTTGTTTTGCTCGTGCGTTATGACAGGTCTGCCACAGGTTTATCTGTCTAGGAGGCTTCCTGGAGTGGAAGACTTTTTAAGGGGTTATATTTACAGAAGACTCAACCATGACATTGCATTCGGAAGTGATATGAAATGCTCTAAGATAAAATTTAATATGGAAGTTTTAATTCGACGTGCCGTTCGGGTTGTGCAGTGACTAAAGAACCATTCTACCATATCACGGGTCCGGGTTCGATTAACGCTGGTCCACTTAATAGTTGCCTCCGTAATAAAGTGTCCAAGAATTCCGGCCTAGTGGTTCCAATGCTTATACGGCAAGTGGCCATTTGAAAAAAAAAAAAATAAATAAAAATGTTTTAACAGTTGTAATGACCCGATGTTGTAATAACCCGACAGTTTATGCTAACCATATCATCTGTGCTGTTTCAGATAGTCAGTTTTCAATAGCCGGACATTTTTTTTTTCAATTATTGGTCAGTAATCTCAGCAATAACAAAAATATCCAGTACATTTACATTTTGGCTATGAGGAATTTTCTTGAAGAATTAAAATGAATGTTAAAAGTCTTGAAAACTATTTAACTAATTTCATCAAAAGTTGCTATGTATTCAAAAATGCACCTCTTTTAATAATCGTCGTCTCGTTAATAAGAGTAATCGTCAGTTCGAGGCCGTGGGCGGTTGCCCACGTCGTTCGCGTCTCTCCCCCTCAAGTATTGCACATGGTCGCAAGTATTGCACATGGTGACGTTTCGAATTTCAAAAAAAAAAAATGTGTTCCTAGTCCACAGCCTCTGAATTCATTAGTCGCCAAATCTGGCAGGTACGATTGTCAGAGGTTTAGTCTCACTCTCCGCGCAGCCAGCCCGCCAAACTGTCAAAAACCACTTTCCCCTTCATGCCCCCCTTATTTCTTCCCGATTCTACCATTCCTCTCAAAATGCTGTTTGGGCAACAAAAATCCTGTAGATGGTCCCTTAAGAAAGTCCACCCAGGGTCAAGTTTGGGGGTCACGCACGGCTATTGTTAAATCGAAGCCGTTTCACTGAAAAAAGAGATTTCCGTTGAATGTGTTTTCTTTCAGAAGAAAACTCTGATTTATGCGTTCTTTTCTTCGAGTACGGAGATCCAAATTTATTTCAAAATGAGATTTCGGTTACCACAAGTAGAGCATCGAAGTCAAATAAATATTATTTTATCAAACATTCATTAAACCTACATACATGCTTTCTGTCATCATTTACAAGGCAGTATATTTTTAAGCAAGTTATTGAAAAGATATATTTATCAAAGTCGATACATATATCGACTAAAATGCTAAATTAATGTATACGTTTAGTCGATACACGTATCTATTAAAGTAGGATTTAAACGTTAAAATAACGATAAGAGTTTTTTATGATTTTATACATGTTTATGAAGGTACATAATAGTATTTAACTGAACATTTTGGATTTGCCAATACATATTACACTAAATTTCATTTAAAAATAATTTTAATCGAAAAGTAAATAGGGTATAGATGAAATTAAGTTTTATTGTTATATAATAAAACTTGTCTTAAATAGAAAGACATACTTTTGTTTAAGACTTTCTGTTTACTTCATTTTCCGTTGAATAAAAATTATATAGAAATGGACTAAGTGTTTGTTCACTGGACCAAGAAATATTTTCTTAAATAATAAGTTTATGCTTAGTTAAGGATTTACTTAAGGCAGGTTTTATTCTGTAACGGTCCTGACATGTGGGCGAGTGGATAGCACAGTGAATTTGGTAGATGCATGAAGCGTGAAGAACCAAGGTTCTTGTCTACCCGCGGGTGTCGATTTGACGGCCTACATTTTTGGGCGGTTTTCTCGAAATATAACGTGAATACGCGTTAGAACCCCTTAAAAGTGACCTCGCTCAAGGCATCCTCTCCAAGAACAGACACCCCTAGTGTTGATTTTCCTTACACACTATACAATATACTTACTATGCATTATTATTTCATCACATTTCAGAAAATTTTCGTTCATGTTTTTTCTTTTTTTTAGTTTTTAGTTACTGTATCTTGAAAAATGTTATTAACGGTGCCCATTATATTAAATATTTCGTTATGAGAGAATTTAAGACTTTTCTTGGGGGGGGGGGGATCGAACTCTTTACAAATTTCAAAAACAAACTTAGTTTACTCACTTAGTTTAGTTAGCGATACTCAGAAGAATACACAATGTTACTATACAAGCTCTACTCTCGGACAAGCCAATAGGTAAATACTGAGTAAGTTTAACAAAACACTTTGAGAAGCACAGAAATTGCATGACAAATTATCCTGATTCATCTTTCATTTCAAAAGACCTTAAAAAAATATTGCATTTTAAAGATTTATGCTGAATGTTCTTTAGCTCTTACAGGTCTGGTTTTTATAATAATGGTAATACGTCTTATGAGTGGACATTCTCAATTTTTTTGTTGTTACTTGATTCTTTTAACCCTTTACAGTCCAACAGGGGCGTAGCCAGAAATTTTTCATGGGGGGGGGGGTTAAGACAACTACAACTCATAGATATGTATACGAGTGTATGATAATGTAGTGAAGAATATACATTTTGTATAGCAAAAAATTCCTCATGAAGGGTGGTTATGACCCCCCCCCCTTTGGCTACGCCCCTGCGTCCAATGTTCCTAACTGGGAACATCGAATTAAAAATTTATTCAAAAATGAAATTTTATCAGTATTGACTTGAAAAAATTAGCAGATAAAGTTAAAAATTGACTTCATTTTTTAAAATAGAAGTTGCATTTCTATCATGACTGGGAAACTGGAAAAAAGTCATGAAAATAGCCTTTTTCATAAATATTTACAGAGCTATCTTGATGCACCCTCCCCTTCTTCAAACTTAATTCATATCTTTACTGAAATTCAAAAATAAATCTTTTATTAAGTCTTAGTATTTCATTTATTATTTAAAATACCCATCAGTATATTCAGTTTTTGAAACCAATGTAAATTATAGTCAGAAATGACCCATGTTCCCAATTGGAAACACAGTAAAAATTATATAAAAAAGTCCCTCTCCCCCATTTAAATGACTAATAACCTTTCGCTAACGCATTAGAAAACACAATATTGGGGGGGGGGGGACTAATTTAAAATGTGCCTGGATCTCAATGCGGTGTGTAAAAAGGTTAACAGCGGGTGATAAACTGTGTGCTTTCTTAAAAGAACTGCTTTAAATGACTTTCATTTGTGCCCCATCATCAAACTTTCATCATAATATAGTGAAAGAATGCTAATAAAAATTAAACATTCTGATTAAGAGCTATTATCTTAACAAAAAAGTCATGCTTAGACAAAGGAGAAGAGGGGGTGGGCTCATATACCCACTCCACCCCTAACGATTAGTAGAGTGAAATTTTGGATTATTTTACTATTTTCTTCTTATTGCATAATAACTGACAACCTAAGTTAAAAGCCACCCCCCCCCCCGCAAGTTTAAAAAAAAATATTATCGGTGCTGTTGAACATTTATGCAACATGGGCGTCTGAACGTAATATTGCAGTGCAACATATCATAAATCCGATGGATTAAGACATGCAGTAATCAGTAAAAATATTAATTAATCTACATTACTAATACTCAAGTTTCAAGAAAATTTGTAAAGCAGCTTTACAAAGTTGGCAAGGAAGAGTTTAATTCAATTCGACTAATTACTAAAATGTACGGAAAAAAATAATAACATAACAGACAAATGTTGCATTTATAATTCATATATTTTTTCGGAAACTAAATTTTCATGCGGAGCTTCCAATCGCGGGCCTCTGGGCGTTTGCCCCTGCCTAAGGCTGGCCCTGGATATCCCTCATCATTATACGTTCTTTTCTTATTTTTGTTCTCATCAGGCATGTAGCCAAGCCAAAGGGTGACCACAGGGGCATGCCTTCGACCCCCTCCAGAAAAAAAATCCTTAATTTTTGTTAATTGGATATCAGTAATTAAGCCTTTTTATGAGATGTTCTACCTTTACCATCTTTTGCGCATTCCCCAAAGATTTTTTCTGTCTACATGCCTGGTTTTCATAAGCGATCTGTAGAAAGTAAAAGTTAGAAAATACGGTAATACGTTGGGGTGGGGTTAAAAGTGGGGGCGAAAGGTGTGCGGAAAAAACGCCAACATGATTCATTTTTAGTAAATATTGGACACACAATTTCTTTCTTTTGTAACATACGTGAGGAAGGCATTAGAATGGATCTTATGCCCAAATTTCTCTTGTTTTGGAGTAAAGGCGTAAATTTTGGTGCAGTTACGTAGGTCTGGAGCGGAGGTAAACCTTCATAACTACTGTTATCCTAAGCATCAGTGGCGTAGCAAGACGAGGGGGGGCGGTCCGCCCCGGGTGTCACCCTCAAAAAGGTGACACCCGACGGCTTGTACAGCAAAAATTCCAAAAATATCGCATGTATGGGGCAAAAATGCTCATATGGGGGGTGACACCACTTATATCCGCCCCGGATGTCCCCCAGTGTAGCTACGTCACAGCTAAGCATACAATACATATGACCTATAGGCGTAGCGTTGAGGGGGGCACATTTCCCCTCTGTGTCTCCCCCCCGAACAACTTAGTCAATTTAAAAAAAAATAAACATGTTTGAAATTTTAAAGAAACTTCCCCTTTCTGCTTTAAAATTCGATATGTGCCCCCCTCAAATGTTTCCTGTGCACCTCCAAAATTTCAGTAGGTCTGGGAACAGTGATAATATTTCTTTAGAAAGCTATTGTTATCAGGATTTCCTAAGCATATTATACATATGAACTATCGCAATCGGGGAGGTAGTTAACCGTATTTTAGCCGTTCCACTTAAAAATACAAAAAGAAACTCCAGTCTGTGTCTTGACAAAATATTTATTAAAAAGAAACTTTTCACTGCCAGATTAGCTTAATTTAAACAAGATTATTTTTTAAGCGTTTGGTTTAAACAATTTTTCTCATTTCCAATAGGTTGTGGTTTTAAATGCTTTCTAATTATTAGAGTTTCTTTAAATTATTTATTTATTTATAGTTTTTAATGCAATACAAAATATTTTATGGAAAAATGTTTTATTTGTTGAGCGAAAGTTAATAATATTTTCCCTTTTCAATAGGCGCAGTGTTCCCGCTCTGGGAACACCAAACTCTGACGTTTTGACTATTGCCAGTCACGAAGAATAGATTTGATTTCTATAAAAATAGTTGCGGGTGACATAGCTCCACGAGAATCCTTTACTTTTTAGCTCGTCATTTCCCGTAAAAAAATTGTCACGATTATTTTTAGCAGCACTGACATCTGCTGAAAAATGGAAAAATGCGAGAACAGCCGGATAGATTGCCCAATGCTGAAATAAGGGCAGCCGTTGCCATCGCTTGACTTAACTAACAGCAAGATGGCGGACGATCGAAACGTTCATCGCGTGCCACAGATCTAGAGACCCTTTTTTTGACGCAGCTGGCTGTGCGCAACGACTGCCCTTTTTTCAGCTTTGGGAAAGGGTTGCGCCTCAAAGGGTTAAATTTTTACGGGTTTCCTTGTGTTGAAAGAAAAATGATCCGATCAGAGATACTATATTAAAACTTTATAGATTTAAAGTATTAAAATCGTTTAAATATTTACAAAACGTGCTTTTAAAAACAGCGCAACTTGATACATCGAATAAAGCACTGTTAAATTGTAAAATGCGTTATAAAATATTAATAATTAAATAATTGATGAACATTGTCCGATGGCTAAAGCATGAAGTTCCAGCGTTCTGCCTTCCTACGCAGTTGTCGATCTGGAGTTTTGGGATGTTTTCCCCAGATGTAACGTAAATACTCGTTACGCCCCCTTAAAACGTGCTCGCTCAAAACATTTTTCTCTTTGGAAGATAGCCCTAGTATGCTTTGCCTGAACAAATCAACAATATTAAATAATTGCGGGGATACTGTTTCTTTATTGTAGAAGAGGAAAAGAAATCACCCATCAACATCTTGTTTTCTTCAAGCACTTTTCAAAGTTTCTGCAATTCACTTTATTTATGAATTTAACTTTGAAATCACCAAAATAAAATAAAAATATTTAAATAAAAAGTGTTAAGAAATGCACGTTTATTCCGGGTATTAGTTTGAATTCAAGCATTTATTTTAAATGCATAATTTATTTGATGAAACTTATCGTAATCAGTATTTTGTTTTAAAGTTTGTCTTTAGTTAAAGGAAGTCAAAATTTATAGTTTATTCCAAGGAAAATATATTCTTGGAAAAACTTTTCGCTATACAATATCTACAAAAACCTTTTAATTAATCTCTCTAAAAATGTAATTTCTGCTTACATTAATAATTCATATGTATTTGTATCAAATTGTCTACTTAGAGTATTTATTATTAAAGCGGACTACACTCGAGGTTTTTTCTTTTCTTTTTTTTCGGGGGGGGGGGGAGGAGGGGAGAGATTATTTGCTGATAAAAAAAAATTCTTATAGTATATTTCATTTTCTTTCTAGGTTTGGCAATATGAAACACATTTCGGGAGAGGGGCAAAAGTTTTGTAATGCCACAGCTAACTGCTGTTCATAAGTTAAATGAAGGGGGCATATCCATTTGATTAGACTAAATAAATATGATAATCAAAAATTTTGGCCCTATTAGCCCCCTTGCTGTACTTCCTGTGCGTCGTGTAATGTAAATGAATATCTATATAAGCATATAATTTAAATTGTATAATTACTATAGTAATTACTTAACTATAATGAGTATTTTTATTTTTGTTCGATTATTATAATTTCGTACTTTTAAAGTTACAGAAGAATTCATTAATTTTCTTTTCATAAGAATGAGTATGATTTAAAATTCCCTCAAAAAAGTTTCAGTTTATATCGAACCAATAGCTTTTTCATAAGTATTGAGAAAAATCGCTTTGAATTCGAAGACATAAACATGTGATTCTTTCATCCCATTCGGCTTTTGTATTTTGAAGACAGGAAGGCGCTGAAGCACAGAATTGATAAGAGAGCTCTGAGAGGGGGAGGAGGGACTATCGCTAAGTTGAATTCTGTAATCCCCGATCTCGTTACCGACCTTGATGAGGAGAAATAGTCGTAAATCTCTCTTCTCTTCCCCAACATTTCCCACCCCATTCTGAGGTTACCGCGGGTTCTGGGACGACACCTTGTCAGAGCGATACATGGCTAAAACCACTCTTCCCTCCCCCCCCCCCTCACAATAGCCTTCTCTGTGTTAAGGGAAGGGGGGAGAGGCAAGGGAAAAAAAACACTATCTGGACGTGCCTGGCTGTGCCCTTGAGCATGAACTCTGACCCGCAAAACAGAACAGTGACCAATGTGTTGCGTCGAAAAACAGGCTATCGTTTCGGTAGGGACGTTCCGTTTCGGTATGGGATCTTAAGTACGGCAATTTCTTAAGAGCTTCAACGAAATCAAAAATTACATTATACTGAATTAAACTGTAAGAGAAAATAATATTTTGAAGACTCAATAGTGTCTGTACAACTATAGAATATTTCGCTGAAAAAACAAACTGTTTTCAAATCTAACATAATGTTACAAAAGAAACACCATAAAGAAAAAATTAATGAACAGTCACGAAGTGATATTTTCATTTACATTTTATAAAAAATTGTTAAGGGACCTTCCAGTAGGGTGCGGCAATTTATAGGCATAGATTACATTTTAAATCCCCCAATACACAACGTGAAATGTGTACTATTCCATAAGTTTCTTATTTTCGTTTTCTTTTTAAGGCATTCAGATTAAATTAAAGCTCATGTATGAGCACTAATGCTACCCAGCTTAAATTATTCAACGCTCCGTTTGAACCGAAAATCAGAGCAATGTCACACAAAAAAAATTAAACCAGTGCATATTTTCAATGATCAGAGCGATCCTGTTAAACCCGGGTTCAGATGTGGAATAAAATCGGACAAAGCGCAATATGGCGGATCCTAGGAAGGTGTTTGGGAACTTGACACCCAGCCCCCCCCCCCCCTCAATCCTTCTTTTCACTGTGCATTTTGTTTTAATCAAATGAGCTTTTTCATTAAACTGGCTCCTCCCATTAAATTATTTTGTTTTAATGTGATATTTTTCTTTATTGAACACTTCATTTCAGCCAAATTAGCAAGTCTCTTTTTTTGTGACTCGAAGACCAATTTTCTGATTTGATTTCATATGATTTTGTAGTTATGGCAAAGCTACGCGAAGGCTATCTGCTTAAATGGGGATGCCTTAAGCGGAGAAACTTTTAGAATGTTCAAACGCGTATTTACGTTACACCTGGAGAAAATCGCCCTAAACTCCAGACCATTAAATCGACAGCCTCGCGGTATACCAGTAACCTTGACCTTCACTCTTCGGCCATCTACCATGTTGGGTGTCTTATCCACTCGGACATGGTCGGCAACCAATTTTTCTGTATCCGCCACAGGAGGGTTGGGGTAAAATAAGTAAATTAAGCTTTAAAAAAAAAACTATAAATTCCAAACTATAAAACAATTAATAAACAATAAAATTGGGGTTGAACATTAGTTATAGTAATTATTTATTCCCTAATTTTATAAAAATCAATCATATTTCTTTCATTTTATGAATATTAGATAATCTTTTGAATTTATAAAAATTTTATAAAATTCCCCCAAATTCTGTTCTAGAATTGGGGATACAACGGTGATTTATCCTCAATTATATGTTCAAAAATCTGTTTACGTTGTCTAACGCACATTCACATTACATTTGGAGAAAATCCTCCAAAATCCAAACTGTAGATTGACAGATACGCGGTAGACCAGAACCTTGGACCTTCACATTTCAACCATGTTCAGTGCCTTATCCTCTCGGCCATGGTGGGATAAATAGTAAGTATCGAAACATAAATTAAAAAGTATTACTATAACAATATATATGTGCTGCTTGCTGGTTTTATACCGTTAAGTTTAGAAATTACACTTCTGGGCCGATATCGGTTATGCGGTACAACGCCGAAATCGCATGTTAACCCTAAAAGACTTGCCGCAATCGGACCGTTGCATTACCGAAATCACCTTTCTTTTGCCTACGCCAACGCATTTTGCCGACACATAACCGACACCGCTCCAGTTACCATCATGCCAATGCCGACATCGAAACGGCACTGCCGATGTCGGCCCATCCCCTACCCGATACGGCTGTGTTTGCTGGGGGTCTACTTATTTCAGCATATTCTATATCTTATGGAATTGTCAGAAGTGATAAATGAATTTCAAACATTTGTAGGGTATAAAGAATGTATTTATTTTTCTACAAATATTAATAAAACAATGAAAAATTACATTTTAATTTGTCATCGCTGAGTATTTTGTGTAAATCAGATTTTTATTCTAGAAATTAAAATAAGGGGAAAAATGAATGATAAAATATATTTGCGACCGTCTAAAAATAGATCGCTTTGAGGTAATCGGTTGGAAAAGTTTTATTTTATGACGTTTAGGGCTCCTCAATTAAAAGCTCCTACTTTTAAAATTGCATTTTTACTTAATTTTTATTCTTGGTATTTCTATTGATTCTTTTGAAAGACATCGCATGCGTTTTGTTACTGTTTAATTCATTGACAGTTATGCGTTTTTGTTTTTATTTTGCATCCACGTGTACCTCGAGAAAAGAAATAAAAAGTATCAAAACTGATACATAGACTCCGCGTCGCAACTGGAAATCACATTACCTGGGCAAACCTTAATATAACTCCTACCTGTAGCACTTCGAACTTAACTTTAAATAATGTTAATTTAAAATAATTTTAACCTTAAATGCTGTTGGTCTGTTCATTGAGATAAGCCTAAAATAATTAAATCAACAAGGGCAAGAATTATGCAACTAAATTATTGCCATTAGTTCTGTTCCGGATATTATCTTGCAGTTCTATGTATAACTTTTAAAGGTGTTTCTAATCAGACTCCTACGACTACGAAATATTTAATTTGAAAATGTTAAAAAATGTATATCTAGAAAGAGAAAATCTTTCGAGGTAAATTACAAAATGTAATTTAACGTAGTACCTCGAAAAAAGTGAAATTCTTAAAATAGCTTCCCTTTTCCTTTTAAGTGAAACTTCACTAAGCGAAATACATTTATCATATATTTAATTAAGTTTAATTCTGATTAAAATGAATACTTTTTTTTGTAAAGATAATTCATTTATTAGATTAAATGTTTCTGCGCCAGTGATTAAACAAACTTTCAAAACGAAAACTAAATTTATAGAGAAAATTTTATTCGAATAAAATTTCATTTAATAAAATTGAGAATTTATCCAGACAACACACTCCGGTCATCTAAACAAGAATGTTAATAGACACTTACAGATCATTGTCATAGAAGCGAGGATTGGATAGATTGATAACAAATTTCAAACGACTGATTTGGGGCTTTCGTGTGTTCTTCCTGTTAATAAAGAAATGTCGGTAACTGAAATCTTTTGAAACTGAATGCCATTTTTTTCAGCGATAACTGGAATTCCAGGCACAAACACAGACATCTGACAATTTGCTCTGAACACCTGTTAATGGTCACAGAATGTTCAGTAATGTTCTGCGAATGTCTATTTTGAAACTAACGGAGATTTTTTTCTCCTTCGACATATCATTGCTGGTGAGTTAACATTTTCTAAGCCATATCGGAGCAGCTTTTCTGTTATGCTATCGGCGACTTACAGTCAAGCATTGTCAAGAAGAATGAATGATCCATTTTTGATTTTGAACACAAATGTTATCCGAAATCATTCCAAGTTTCCTTTCTAAATCATCTCAATAAAATTTGAAATGAATTATCACTGAAAAAACTCGTTTATTCCTAAAAAATCGAGTTACATCAGACACAACATTGCGCTGGCTTTAGGTCGTCCCTTCGATGTATCTACCATTTAGTAGTACCGTCAAATTTTGCATTTATTTTAACCTACTACCCATTCCTTGTTTTAAATAACAAAATTGGATACATTGCAAACTGTATCCTAGGACTTTAATTCTTGTAAGAGTACATTTAGTAATTTTAGTCAAAACTATTTGACTTATATGCGAGAAATACAGAGCAGATATATATATATATATATGTGTGTGTGTGCATACATACATATATATTTTTTTTTCTCAAACAAGCTCTGCCTTAAATGTTCTTTTTAAGCTAATTCAAGTACTTTAGAATACCCGAGATTCGAAGAGAAAATAATGCAATAAAATTAAAATTATGTCTTTTATCTTTTTTTTTGTTGTTGTTGGAAGTGCAAGTTAAATAAACGTAAACACAAGAGTGATTAAGGACTGTGTTTTTTTTGTACAAACATTCTTTGTATTGAGAATACCAATGCTTGGATTAATGAATTTCTTTCGCAACAAAAATGAAACTAAAAATTTTAAGACAAACAAATAAAAGATGATTTATGCTAAACAATTAAAAAAGGGAAAAGAAAAGAAATGCAATATGAGCGATTTCAGCAACTCAATCAAATAACTCATTAAAAATACTAGCATAAAGCTAAAAAAAATAATTTTTCTGACTTTTCTTCAATATATCAATATGTTCAGTTAAGCTGTGATCAATGTAATTTTTGAACAATTCCATGATCCACTATTTTCACAGACGTTACTTGTTTAGAAACATGTTTCTTAACAATAGTGATTCAGGATGCCCTCCGTATTGCTTAAACATTATCCAGAAATCTCCCAGAATACGTGAGACGAAATTAGAAGATATAATCATTCTTGGGATGTAATATAAAACTTCTTGAGATAAAGAAACTCTATTAAGAGATCTGTTTTCTTCCATTCATATGCTTTGCCCGCATGTAATGGAAATGTATCTTTTTCTTTTTTTAATTTTGGTGGTTTCTGATAAGACGTATAGCTAATGACAATGAGCTCTTACTAGATTTACGAGAGACACGTTTTCTTTGTTTTGAAGACATTCAGATTGCTATTCGATGTCTTTAATAAGGACTCCTCGTATTTAAAAAGAAAAAAAATATTGCGTATGCTTTGTGAAAACCTTTTATTCGTAACTTTTAAAATCATTTTCAAAATAAGCTCATTTAAACAATTTCCTGCGATAATGTATTTGTCAGAGTTATGATTTCCATATTTATCGAGAAAAGGCATTTAATATTGCCAATTTGGAAATTTTCATAAAATAATAATTTTCCAATTATCTATAAAACAGTGAAATTTTAGTTTTTATTTATAATTTATACTTCAGATGAGAGAATGAATTTTAATTCAGGTCTATTTATTATTAAAAATGTCAATAAAACCGTAATACACTTAATTTTTTTTTCAAAAATATTTGTAGCATAAGCGTACCGAGCCGTTCAACGCGTATAAATGTATATATATATGTATGTATAGTAAAATGTCTAATTTCTGAATCAAGGAATCAATCACACTTCAGTTAAGGTTTTATTCTAATATATCCAATAAACGTAAAATGGTATCCAAAAAGGCATCAGTACATGTATTCATCAAAAAGCATATCCGAACAATTGGAAATGAAATGGAATTGCAAGTCTAAGGGAGTCTATCCTTTATCAAAAAACAAAATGAAGGCAATATGTCCAAAAGCATGAAGCGAGGAGGCCTGGGTTGAAGACAGAGTGAATTGTCAGACTGTTGCCAATGGAAGAGGAATAATTACCAGTTGCCAGATTACGAAAGTTAAATAATTACAAAAATTAAATAATTTAAAAAATAAATAAAATAACCTGAATAAAAATATTAGTAATTGCAAGATATATTAGGTATATAATATTCAAATAGGTACACATCTAACTACGCCTATGCATCACTAAGTAACTATCAGTTATGTCTGATCTTTCTATAAAGGTTAGAAAAGTGATAATTTAGAGAATACCAGTGATCATCTATTCATTTTTTATACAATTTTTTATGAATCAATAAGAAGTACTAATAAGAACATATAAATTCTTGGTTTTTTTTTTTTACATTTCGGGAATTTTTTAATGTAAGTCAGCGACCAAATCCCAACCTCTCTAACCAAGACTTCCCAAGAGGGCACACGGTTATAGTATTTTGAATTGAAACTAGTAAATAAAATAGATTTTAGAAATTTGCTATGGTAATTATATCTTAATGCAATATTATACAAAGATATATTATCTGACTCATAATTACTGGTGCAAAGAGACATTACTCTATATAGATGATTAGCTATAATATTTCTAAATACAGATATATGCATACATGATGTAAAATCAGTGAAACTAATTATATTAAAAGTAACTTCATCTCTTTTATTGTATATAATAAAACTAAGTTGTCTATCATTATTTATTCATTTTTGTAAATCAAAAAAATTAATAATGTTCTATCGAACAGGATTTTTAACTAGTTCTAAATTATCAAGATTGGTAAAAGGCAATATATCTGTGTTATGATTATTATTAGCAGCTATAATAATAATAGTAGCTATATGCCTATGTATAATATAAGTGAGGAGTTATCATAATGTTTCTCATAATTAAATAGATAAAGCTCAGCTAAATAACTATAGATCCACCTTGTGGTATACCTAAGATTTGTTTATAAAGTTTATTATTGTGTAGCATATAGTTATTGTATAAAGTTTAGTAGATTTTTGAAATAATTAAATAAAAATTGTGATGGTAAATCTAATGTATTTATTATTAAATAGATCAAGCATTGTATTGTAGAGATCATCTAGTTGCATATTACATTAAATACATCTTTAAAGTCATATGTAGACACAGATGAAATATTTTGTCAATCTTTTATTTTATTTTTTAGATCATAATTATTACTAATAGATATGGAGTTCCAGTTAGCCTTAATATATAAATTATACGTAGAAGTGTAGACACTAAACATTTCTTAATGCTAATATTTCTTTTATTATCACACATTTTTGACACGAGCACGATTAATTATATTGAGAGTGTAATACAAATTCACTGGTGGCAACGTATAAGCGATGGTATTTAAAAATAAGAAAATTATTAGAATAAGAAAAGTACGTAGTGTGTTGTATAAAATTCAAGTTACGGTATATGTTTGAATTAGTTCAAGTTAACGCTGCACGTTATGTTAGAAATAAATGTTTTGTTTTGTCTTTAATACGTTTACGTTAGTGTGTTGAGCTAACAGAAGTTAGTATTTTAAGGAATGTTTTACTAAACATATTAGTATAAGTATTACATCCAATAGTTACAGGTATAAATTTAATAGGGGTTTTATGAAATATAGGAATTAGTGCTAAGTATGGATAAGTAAGATTATCATGTTTCCGATTAATAGCTTATGATATGCTAGTATCTTTTTATTGAATACAGATTCAGTAGTATTTACAAGTGTAAATTTAGAATTGTTGTTGATAGAAGTAGATAACAAATTATGATATAATCTTTTAGATATAACTGTATGGTTATTAAATGATTTATCGACATAAGTACTTACAAGATTTTGTTGGAAATATTTAATATAACCTGATAAATAAAGATTTTTAGAGGAAGAAAAAGATTTAACTAATGTATTATTCAATGAAGATAGTACGCTAATTTTCCATTTACTAAAAGAAAATTAGTAGGAATATTGAATTTTAATGAAGTATTAAATATATATAATATATATATATATATATATATATATATATATATATATATATATATAATTAATAAGCAAAAATGAGATACCCCGTAGGATATATATATATGATGTGTCAAGTGACTTTTCAAGTGACTTTTCAGTAAATAAAATGACATAATCTCATGTAAATTAGAACTTGTGTCAAGTTAAGAGTCGCAGTCGGTAAGTCATTTCAGATAAATAATCAAATGAATCTAAACTACGTCATAGTATGCAAATAACAAAAATTCAAATTTCATATCTTCAGGAAATATAAGTATTACAGTAGTAATTTAAGTATTAATTTAATAATACTAAGACCTATATAAAACTTCAATTGGAATAAAATATTTAATAATACAATTCAATTGTAAACTTACCTTAATGAAAATACTATATTAATCAAAACAAGTGCAATATTTTTTTCTTTTCTTTTTCTTTTCTTTTTTTTAATCAACATTAAAATAGCACTTTAAAATAACATACACAATTGATAATCATTTAAATATAATACTCTAATGTTCACTTCAACTCTGAAAATATAAATCGCTTACTTTTACGAAAGAAATTAATATCCACAAATTGAAATCGTATTCTTCAACGATAAGCAAAAAAAAAAAAAAAAAAAAAAAAAAAAAAATATTTTCTCTCACAGGTGCAATGCAGACAGGAGCGTGGAGTTCGAAGTTCATGAAAAGTTGCGCGCACCACACAAAACAAAATATTCGGCATGATGACGAACGGCAAAACACTTTTCTCCCCCTAATTACTGCAAGAAAGAGGTAAGTTATCGCAGCTGTGATGAGAGGCCAAGCGTTCCTCGGGGCCCTTGGATTGCAATGAAGGAAGTGAAACTTCGTCGATTTATATCGGATTTTAAGAATAGCAGCGGGCGTGCGAAAAAAAAAATGAATAAGGAGGCACAGATTTCTGGATAGTAAACGGTACAGAAAGATGATCTCAGAAAACGGAGAGCAAGCACTTCTTTAAATTACTTGTCGGCATCAGTTTTCGTTATTCGCTACGAAAAGCTCAGGAGCACAAAATTTTCCATGGACTTAGGGAGATCAGGCGAATGTAGTTTATTCCTCCACGGCGATAGAGCATTGCAAAAAGCAGGGAATCAGGAAATCCAGATACCTGTAGTCGGCGAAGAGGCAAGTTGGTTCTACTCCATCCGATCTCTTTCAAAGGCAGGCGTTGGCGTGCGTCATCGCGTACCGTACCCCGGTGCATGAATTTGTCAGATATTCCAGTAAAGTTCCAGAGTTAAGGCAGGTAAAACGATTTATTGAACATTAAGTTACAATATAGAGTGAGAAGAGGGGAGGAGGTGAGACGGGTACGAAAATCTGCGTGGACTAGTTAAGCAGTTCTAGTGGCAGAAGTCTCTCGATTTTCGAGGTGCAGGCGTATTTACGCTTAATACACCACGTGGTTTTGTTAAACATAACTCCGCCTCTCTCTTATCTCTAATCGAATTACATACATTTATTAACATGACCTGCATCCGGGGTTACAAAGGCGTGGGAGCACGTGTACACAGAAAAGAACCCAGAATCGAAGACCTGGTGTCTGGCTATTAACTAAAGAAATAACACATATCTCCAGAGCGCGCGGGGCAACTATAAAAGGAAAGCAAAAATTACAGTGAAAGTACCCGCTTGAATAATACCCAAACTAGTAAAACCCAAATTACCTTTTTATGCATTATATATGTATATATATATATATATATATATATATATATATATATATATATATATATATATATATATATATATATATATACATAATAGTAAAAAGGCTAAACTTACGAATCAAGGAATCATTCTACAGCAGTTTTCGTAGTACATATATACACTGATCACCAAATCTTAAGCAAATCAGGAAGATTTAGATATATCCAGTAAATGGAAACCCAATCAATGGCAAAAAAGAAAACTAAAATGGAATTGGATGGAGTAAAAACAATAGGTAGCAAGCATCGACTATACTCTTCAGGCCCCACAAGCCGAATACTTGCTACCAAGACAAAAAACAAAATAACAGGATTTCAATGCAGCCACTTAGCTCAAAGAAAGCTAAATATGTGGATACGGGGGGATATCCAGTTAATAAGTAAAAAGTAATCAAAAAGACATACCCATAAAAAAGTAAATATGAAAAAAAGATGGAGATGAAGCGTCCATGAGCCTTAAGCCTGAAAACATGGCTCGAACATGGAGCTGTTGCCAATTGAAGAGGAAAAAATTCGTTGCCAGAAAAAATCGGAGAAGATTTGAGCAAGAAGTAAAAAGTAAGAGTTATTTAAAAATAATAATGATTATAAAATAAAGAAATAATATAGAGTACATTAACAAAAAAAAAGAAGAAATTAAAATAAACTAAATATTATTATTAAAATGAAGAAATATTGACATGAGATATTTTAGGGTTATTTTAAAGGGATACATCTAACTACCCAATTAGCTCACTATTTAGAGATATTTCTGTGATTATATTAATTATAAGAAGAGCATTTATATAGATATACTACCTGTGATCACTAGTTCATTTGTAATTTTTTTTCCCTCTCAATAAAACATGTACTAAAAAGCCAGAATTTTATCGATTTTTTTTTTAAATAAATTTTATAAGCAAGCCAGCAACCAATCCCCAACCTCTCCAACCAAGAATTTCCAGAAGGGACACATGATTATAGAAATGCTAATTGCAACTAGGAAATAGAATGGATTTTATATATCAGCAGAATCAGAGAGCGAAAACAGTATGAAGATCGAAAAACAATGAACCATAAATTATACAAAAATTAATGGAATGGAAATTATAACCTCTGGGACTCTCATCAGGGGTCATACCCAGAAAATTATCATTAAAGACAACAAAGTAGTAGGATTTCGGTTGTGTGGCATATGAAAGAGATATTCTCTCCACACATTTACGCCCTATCCTACTATAGAAAAACAAGAAAATAAATGCATAACTATTTTGAAAGCAAAATAATCGAAAAACACTACAAAACAGACATACTCAACAGGAACATCGATAGCTCAGGAGAGGTCCCATATTACATTGGTTACGTTCTGGTGATATTATCATTCTGAAAGTAGGCAAAACCGTGTTTTTAAATCATTGCTTAAAGGTTTACCAGTAACGGCGCTGGTCATAATAACAAAAGTACCCAAGTTTGGCTACTTTTGGCAATTTATCGTCAAGTTTGGCGTTATAAAATAAGTTGCCAATGCTGAACACCGCTTCGCGATATTTTATTTATTGGCGAGAATTTTCCAAACCCTACTATTTTGGAGTCGGGATATTGGTATATCTTAGAAAGGACACCAAATTTGGCCACTTTTCGCGATTCATCGCCAAATATGACTCCAAAAAATAAGCTCCCACAACTGAACCTAGCTTGGTAATATCTGCTGCGGGTGGTGGTTTCTTTGCCAAAACCTATTCATTTAAAATGCGAATAAATTTTCGTAATGCGGAAGTAATTTGAAGTCGGTTTTCAATTTTTTAAAATTATGCTTGTCTTTATACTCGATTTCCTTAACTCTTTTCTTAAAAACACATCTATTTGATAAAGCTTCTTTTATTTAGCTTTTTTGAAAGAATTTCTAAAGTAAATTTCAAGTTTACTTAATTAGAAAACGTGGTTCAGAAATAGTTCTCCGTGAAGGTATTTTCTGCGCATTGATAATAACACTGATAAACAAAAAAAAGGTTTCGGCGGATATCTTGGTATCCAACACTTGTTTTAAGACAATTGAGACATGCTGATTAAAAATATGCAAACCGTTTGTCTCTATCACCCACCGTTTTTGAGATATCTGACATTAACCATTTATATATGTTTAACACTGTATCAAGGCAAACAACTCGCAGACAAGTTACCGTAGAGCACATATTGCTGAATAGAGTACTAATTAACATAAACTATATAGCATCATCTAGTTTAAGGTATAATACACATATAAAATACATAGGTATAACATAAAGTTCCTAAGTTAGTTCGGTTTGAATTTCTTATTTGTAGACTTGCGTTTGTGCTGAGCATTTGGCATGTTGTGCTGAAATATCCAGCAGTTGTCAGCCAACATTGCTGCACTCTATTATCGACCCTGATAGCGTGACTCCATCACCGAGATGTCCTGATGAAAACATTCGCCATGTTCATCACTGACAGAACCTAAGTTCTCGGGAAAGATGTCGAGATGTGAGTCGAGGAAATGAATCTTGAGGGACATGTTGCAACCCATCAAGCTGCACGCACTAATGCACTTCTGCACAAAATTTACATAGTCAGGAGATTTATTATTTCCAAGGAAATTGGCTACAACAGA